>OU342740.1:275660003-276288635 GCA_910589775.1 Avena eriantha | reverse complement strand
CAGTGTCATTGAAATGTGTGTTCTCTTCAGAGATCACACATGGATCCACCAGTGTCATTGCAAGTGTGTTCTTTTTACTAACAACAACCGGAGTCATTGCATGTGTGTTCTTTTCACAATCGACCTATGGATCCACCAGTGTCATTGCATGTGTTCTCTTCTCATTAACCACAGCTAGTCATTTCATGTTTGTTCTCTTCAGACACCACACTTGGATCCACCAGTGTCATTCCATGTGTGTTCTTTTTACTAACAACAACTGGAGTCGTTTCATCATTATTCTTTTCACATACCACATATGGATCCACTAGTGTCATTGAAATGTGTGTTCTCTTTAGAGACCACACATGGATCCACTAGTGTCATTGCATGTGTGTTCTTTTTACTAACAAGAACTAGAGTCATTGCATGTGTGTTCTTTTCACAATCCACCTATGGATCCACCAGTGTTATTGCATGTGTGTTCTTCTCATTAACCACAGCTAGAGTCATTGCATGTGTGTTCTTTTCACAGACCACACATGGAACCACCATTGTCATTGCAAGTGTGCTCTTTTTACTAACGACAACTAGAGTCATTTCATGACTATTCTGCTCACATACCACATATGGATCCACCAGTTTCATTGAAATGTGTGTTCTCTTTAGATACCACATATGGATCCACCAGTGTCATTGCAAGTGTGTTCTTTTTACTAACAACAACCGGAGTCATTGCATGTGTGTTCTTTTCACAATCGACCTATGGATCCACCAGTGTCATTGCATGTGTTCTCTTCTCATTAACCACAGCTAGTCATTTCATGTTTGTTCTCTTCAGACACCACACTTGGATCCACCAGTGTCATTCCATGTGTGTTCTTTTTACTAACAACAACTGGAGTCGTTTCATCATTATACTTTTCACATACCACATATGGATCCACTAGTGTCATTGAAATGTGTGTTCTCTTTAGAGACCACACATGGATCCACTAGTGTCATTGCATGTGTGTTCTTTTTACTAACAAGAACTAGAGTCATTGCATGTGTGTTCTTTTCACAATCCACCTATGGATCCACCAGTGTTATTGCATGTGTGTTCATCTCATTAACCACAGCTAGAGTCATTGCATGTGTGTTCTTTTCACAGACCACACATGGAACCACCGTTGTCATTGCAAGTGTGCTCTTTTTACTAACGACAACTAGAGTCATTTCATGACTATTCTGTTCACGTACCACATATGGATCCACCAGTTTCATTGAAATGTGTGTTCTCTTTAGATACCACATATGGATCCACCAGTGTCATTGCATGTGTGTTCTTTTAACTAACAACAACTGGAGTAATTTCATGTGTGTTCTTTTCACAATCCACCTATGGATCCACCAGTGTCATTGCATGTCTGTTCTTCTCATTAACCACAGCCTGAGCCATTGCATGTGTGTTCTTTTCACAGACTACACATGGAACCACCAGTGTCATTGCATCTGTGTTATCTTTACTAACAACAACTGGAGTCATTTCATGACTATTCTTTTCACATACCACATATGGATCCACCAGTGTCATTGAAATGTGTCTTCTCTTCAAAGACCACACATGGATCCACCAGTTTCATTGAAATGTGTGTTCTCTTCAGAGACCGCACATGGATCCACCAGTGTCATTGCATGTGTGTTCTTTTTAGTAACAACAACCCAAGTCATTGAATGTGTGTTCTTTTCACAATCCACATATGGATCCACCAGTGTCATTGCATGTGTGTTCTTCTCTTTAACCACAGCCTTAGTCATTGCATGTGTCTTCTCTTCAGAGACCACACATGGATCCAGCAGTGTCATTGCATGTGTGTTCTTTTTACTAACAACAACTCGAGTCATTTCATGACTATTCTTTTCACATACCACATATGGATCCACAAGTGTCATTGAAATGTGTGTTCTCTTCAGAGACCACACATGGATCCACCAGTGTCATTGCATGTGTGTTCTTTTTACTAACAACAACCAAAGTCATTGCATGTGTGTTCTTTTCACAGTCCACCTATGGATCCACCAGTGTCATTGCATGTGTTTTCTTCTCATTAACCATATCTAGAGTCATTGCATGTGTGTCAACACCCGGATTTTTAATCCTAGATGCCCGTTATGCCATACCTCGCAATCCCAGGATTACCATTTTTGTGAGACATAACGGATTGGATATCATAGTACATCATCCATTACAAACCATACATAAGGTCTTAGACAAATAAGGATCTCATGATCCAGTCTTAATAGAACAAGCAGCGGAAATAACAGATAAGCATAGCGGTGGGGTCCATCTTCAGGGGCACAGGCAATGCTGACGAAGGCAGATAGTCCTAGTTATCATAGCCATCCTGCTGTCCATCATCTTGATAATCTCCTTCATAGTCTGGCCATGATAATAGCCAGGGACAAAAGCCATGAGTACTCTTTAAGTACTCGCAAACTACCACTAACAAGTACTATAATTCTAAGATAAAGTGCTAACTCTAAGTATAACTATAAAGTTAAGTTTGAAACCTAAGCTGAGTTCAGAAGCAAAGAAAGATAAAATAAAGTTCTAGAATCACTTAAGTTGGGAAGCTATTGTCATAAACACAACCATGTTGTGGTCAAGTCAAGACTCATCATTCATTTCAAGTTATTTGAAAAACATCTAACAACGAAACAGTATGGCCATTCCAACTGTCCATAACCGCGGACGCGGCTATTCGAATAGTTTGACACTCTGCAGAGGTGGTACACTTTCACCACAAGATTCGATACATCTGTCAGGGATAACCCTGAATCATCATACTTAGTATGCAGATAATCAAACATAACATTCCCTTTACACACCCTAGTATAAGCACCTCTCCTACGAGCATGGGCTCCCAACCATGACCATCAGTCATCTTGGGCACTGCATAGGTGGACATCATGAGAGGTATCCTCAGCTCAAACTTGTCCCGCGAGGGAACTAATACTAATGCATATAAATTTCCAGCTAAGCCTTACCCAATTCAGGTAGTGTGGTTGTACGGTAAATTTGGAATGGTATCGCATCCGAATCCAACCATCAGTTTTATAAAAGGGTTAAGGCTCATGCCTCAACATTTTCATCATCATCAACCATTTGTGTTTCTCAACACATGTCAAAACATCTCAATACAATGACTCATCATTCCAAGGTTTTCATAAATCATTTTCACCAAGTGTTCCCATCTAAAGTGACTCAAGTTTTGATCTACTCTAAACTACTAAGTTAAGAGTGTTCACTAAGGTAGAAAAGATGGGTTCAATCTCATGCCATAGAATGACATCTAAAGCTTAGCTAAATAGGTCAAGTTTTATACTTTTTATGCTACCTTCAAAACAAGTAAAGAACTTTGTGTAAACTAAGGGAGGTAAAACTTGTAAATGAGACTTGGGGTACTAATAGTCAAAGGGGTGTGATCAAAACATGCCTAAGGCATCTTTGCTAAACCATCTAGTTTGATCCTAGCTTGATAAGCACTAAACTTGCAAGTGTTAGCTTGCATTGTTAATGGTGGCTTGCAAGTGCAACTTGCAAGGGTTAACTTGGATAGTGCTAGCTTGCCTTGGTTGGTGCAGTGGTTGAAGTTTTCTTCTTCTTCTTGGTAGAACTCCTCCTCCTCGTAGACTTGGTCGATACTATCGTCTATAAATACATACGGAGTACACAATCACCAAACAATACTTAACTAGTCTAAATAGCATTCTAAGACACACATTTGATGATCTATAATCATCACAAGCATCACAAGTTTAAATCACTAGTTTCATTCTTTTTAAATTAGAAAAGTAATTTCTACTCATTGAAAAATTAACTAAGATTTAGGATTCACCACTTAAAATATGGGATCATTTTGACACATGTCATCACCACATATTCTAACCTGTGGGAATGAGATTTAAAGGTTGGATCATAATTACTTTGGTTTAAGTTCATTATTTAATGATTTCAAGTGACTAGAAATTCCTATATAGCATTATTTTGGTACTAGTCCAAAGTTACTGCATGTAAACCTTGATATTATTACATATTAAGATAGATATGATGAAATGTGATTTTTGAGAGTTGGAATCAACTCAAAAGCTAACTTAGTTGATTTTATAAAAATGTTGCAAGTTGCAAAAGCTTCGGTCTTGTTATTTTTACTAGGAGAGATCTAATAACTCTAATTGAATTAAATCCAACGGGCTTGGATAGATTATCTTAATACCTTTCAGACAAAATTGGTTTCATGCAATTTGGATTTGTAAAACTCCCAGAATTAAATTTTACACCAGTGGACAAAAACTAGATTCAACTTAAAAAGAAAAATCCAATTTTGAATGGCTGGCCTAGCGCGGGAACGAACATGGGCCGGCCCAGTGGCGCGGGGCTCAGCTGACAGGGGGGTCTCGCTTGTGAGTGGCTCTTAACACGCGAAACGGTATGCGCGCTGTGGGCCGTATGATTAGAAGTGGGATCTACGGTCGAGGGTTGTCGTCGACGACGAATAGGTCGCCGGCGAGAGTTTGCCCTAGCGGCTCGGTGGGGGTCTACCGGGGACGTACCAGGGCTCCAGCGATGACGGCGAGGCGGGCAAATGAACTGGAAGATGACGGCGAGGCGAGGTGCGGTTGCGGCGGAGCTTGGGGTGCCCTAAATCGCAGGCGCCCTTCTTCTCTAGAGGCGGCGGCTCCGGCTCCAATTCCGGCGAGCTGCTGCTCCCCTTGCTCCGGCTAATGGTGTGGGACGGTTAGAGAGAGGCGGGGAGTGAGTGGGTGTGGAGAAATGGTGCCGGGGAGGCCGGCTTATATAGCCCTGACGGTGCGACCGAGCGGAGTGGGCAGGCGACTCCTGCGAGGGCGGCATAGGGGGCTAGCGGCATGGCTCGAGGTAGGGGGCGGTGGCCTGTCTCCTGGCGATGCGCTGAGGCTTAAAGGCGCGACAAGACGGGCTCTATGTTGGTCGGGCGCGTCACGCGCTCTGGACGGCAGAGGCGTCAGGTTCGACGGCGAGCGGTGTCCAGGGTGCATTAGGCGGCTAGCGGGGATGTCTGGGGTGTTCCCTAGGTCATGGTGGAGCAGTGGGCGCGGGCAACGGCCAAGGGGTGGTCTGTGCACGCGGGGACAGGGCGTGCTCTATGGGCGGCGTCGGCATGGTCGACCAGCTCCGGGCGCGGCGGTTCCTGGCCGTTTTGCTCTCTGTCTCTAGGCTGGGGCTGGTTGGACGGTGGCGGTGGACCACTGGCTAGCTTGTAGACATGGCGAGAGAGGGGGAAGCTATCTGCTGCTGCGAGTGCATGGTTGGCCGACGAGGAGTGGCTCGGCATGGCAATGCAGTGCAGCTAGGAGGTAGGGGATGTGCTGGTGTGGGTCTGGTTAGGCTTGAGGGAGACAAGGGTGATCAAAGCACTCCAATTTGCTAGACAAGATCAAGCCCAAAACAGTAATAGTTAGGCCACTTTGATCTTGCCCACAAAGTGTTTGATGAAATGGCCGAAAGAGAAAAACTTTTGAATTTTGAGTTCAAATTTTTTGAGTGTTCTCCACTGGTGCTGGGTAGTCTCTGGTTGCAAGGGTTTTGAAAGTGGAGCTCAAAAAGATGGTTTTTGAAATAGGGGTGATCTATGCATATGCATTGGATTCAATTTTCAAATTCCATTTAAAATAAGTAAAATAATGTTTTTAGCAGATCAAAAGGTGGGCCTTGGTACCTAAATATGTGTACTAGCCAGGGAGCAAAGATCATGAATTTTTTATGTTAAGAAATGAGTGCTAGGAATACTCAAAGTAGTGTAGTGGATTAAAATGGCCAAAATGACCATTCCTCCTTTTTAATTGTTTTTGATTTGATTTTCTTTAGGAAAAGTTTGGGAATGATGTAGATGATGTTTAAATCACCTAAGAAACATTTTACAATCAAAGAATCATAGAACCATGGCAATTCAAATCAATTCCTAATTTAAATGCACATACACATGAATGCTTTCATTTTTAAATTTGGAAAAGTTTTTGTTAACCCCAAATTTGATGATTTAGATCTTGATAAGCTTGGATTAAAGTTTTAGGATGTTACAATGTGTGTTCTCGTCAGAGACCACACATGGATCCAATGTTGTCATTGAAATGTGTATTCTTTTTACTAACAACAACTAGAGTCATTTCAGGACTATTCTTTGCACATACCATATATGGATCCACAAGTGTCATTGAAATGTGTGTTCTCTTCAGAGACCACACATGGATCCACCAGTGTCATTGCATGTGTGTTCTTTTTACTAACAACAAGCAGAGTCATTGCATGTGTGTTCTTTTCACAATCCACCTATGGATCCACCAGTGTCATTCCATGTGTGTTCTTCTCATTAACCACAGCCTGAGTCATTGCATGTGTGTTCTCTTCAGAGACCACACATGGAACCAGCATTGTCATTCCATGTGTGCTCTTTTTACTAACAACAATTGGAGTCATTTCATGACTATTCTTTTCACATACCACATATGGATCCACCAGTGTCATTGAAATGTGTGTTCTCTTCAGAGACCACACATGGATCCACCAGTGTCATTGCATGTGTTTTATTTTTACTAATAACAACCGGAGTCATTGCATGTGTGTTCTTTTCACAATCCACCTATGGATCCAACAGTGTCATTGTATGTGTGTTCTTCTCATTAACCATAGCCTGAGTCATTGCATGTGTGTTCTCTTCAGAGACCACACATGGAACCACCAATTTCATTGCATATGTGCTCTTTTTACTAACAACAACTAGAGTCATTTCATGACTATTCTTTTCACATAGCACATATGGATCCACCAGTGTCATTGAAATGTTTGTTTTCTTCAGAGACCACACATGAATCCACCAGTGTTATTGCATGTGTGTTCTTCTCATTAACCACAGCTAGAGTCATTGCATGTGTGTTTTCTTCAGATACCACACATGGGTCCACCAGTGTCATTGAAATGTGTATTATTTTCAACGACAACCGTTGGCCAAAATAATCGGGACGCAGAGCTAACCAGCAACCGCTCTGGGCTTCTAGAAGACCCAATCCCCGATTGTTAGGTGTCGTTGGATCAGGGTGCGTTGATGATAAGGATGTCCTTCACGAGGGAGATCCACAAGAAGTCTGTTCTGCAAACTGATTGGCAATGGCAGCGACGCTCAGCCTACGTCCTTTCCCTTATCCCCTTAACCTCGGGGCCGAAGCTCAGATATGTTCCTTCATCGCCATGGAGAGGGAGAGGCCCAAACTCAGCTTGGACGAGGCTCAGATGTTTGCCCACTATGACATAGTCGTGCCGCTGTTCGCGAGGCTTCCAGCCGACTTCGAGCTCAGCTACGCCGGGGTTCCTGTCGCGCCGCTCTTGCATGACAATGCGTTGGTGAGGAAGATCGAGGAGCACCGCCGCCAGCTGCCAGAGTGGAAGAGGGCAATGGCACGGTACTTGCGCATGAGGGCGTACTAGCGAAAGTTGTTCAAGAAGGAGCGGGCTGCGTTGATTGACCCGTGCGGAACCCACCGGCGGGAGATCCACCCGGATCTGCGCAACCCCGAAGGGAGGCAGCGCTTCTGGGCAGTTCCTGGGCGTACGACCTCCACCATTATCAATGCGGCGCACCGTGAAGAATTCATGAGGAGGAGGAAGAATGTCGGCATCGATTCAGACGCGGAGGAGGCTGGCGGCGATGCGGACAACGTCATCAATGATGGAGACTGTGGGAGCGTCATAGTCGATTAGGGCCACTTAAGCATAAGTTAAATCTATGTACGGTATCTTAATGCCCTCTTTGGATCTGGGTCACCTGATTCATGGTCGATTATCGTCATAATCTATATATGTTGGCCATGTTTTAGTTGTCTTTGTCTTTGAAACTAGTCGAAACTCGTCCAATCCTGAAAATAAAGTTCGCACGTTCCTGGCATATCGGATGGGATAATACGTTGACTCTGCTCCCAACACTTGATGGCACAGCCATAATTTGGAGTGCGCCAGAGGAGAAGGGATCGAGCGTGTCGTAATAGTGTACTACTCCTGTCCAGATATTTTCCTATCTCAAAACATATCTAGATACATGTTTTTTTTAGATATTTAATAAATGTGTCTATACCCAAAACATGTCTAGATACATGTTTTAGGTTTCTCTGTCTTTCAAACTAATCAAAAGTCGTCATATTCTGAACAAACAAAGTCACTGCGTTCACATCTGATGGGACAATACGTTGACTCTGCTACTTGATGGCACAACCATAATTCTGGAGTGCGCCAGAGAAGATGGTAATCCAAGGGAGATGGGAACTAGTAGCTGCGTCCATACGCAGGTAAAAAATTAATCTAATAATATTTAAAAAATTGTAATCTGGTCCACATGACCCATCACAGACACGTTGCGCGTGCTAGATATAAATAAAGACGACACGCCTAGTTTAGTTTCAATGATATAATTCAACATATGATGTTACTGTGCCCGCATCTTTCTGCTCCTCTTATTAGTCTGCTAGCCCATGCTGCATTAAGCATCAGTTGATGAGGATAAAAAAATGATAAAATGGCAAATAAAACAATTTTTAAGCTTACCTTTCATTCGGAGAATCGTACAAAGATGAAATTGGCAGGGATTTATTATTACTCCTGCAGTTAGCCGAAAGATCCTCAAGAAGATCCTCAATCACCCCTGCAACTTCTTCATATTCTAATACACCTCCATTATTTGCCCTTTCCTCCCTGTTCCGCTTACCCTTTTGTTTCTTTTCACACCCTTTTCTCGCCGGCACCTCCACTTCTTCATAAATTGGCTGCTTACGTACGTTTTCCTCCGAGTGCTCATCACCGTTTTCCTCCACCTACTGCACTTCCTCAAGTTCTTCGTCTTCGCGCTGCTCTTCCTCCAGTTCTGGCTGAGAAGCCTCATTTTCTACCACCGGGGTGTGAACAGAGACAATATCATGTGTAACTGGGTTTTTGCACAACCTCTTGATATGGACGAATCCACCACAACGTTTGCATTTCCTTTTTCTAGCTCCCAGCCTTGAACCTTTATGGGTGGAGGCTTCGATCCTTAGATTTCTAGGCCTCCCACGTGGCCTCCTAAGAACTGATGGTTAAAGTTTGAACCCTGGATCGACAATCTCCCAATCATTTTCATCGGCCATAGGTGGTATGTTTTCTGCATAAGTTGCAGCAAACTTGTCCACGAAGAAATAGTTGTCGACATAGTTCTCTATTTCAGCGCCGCTGCCTCTAAGCTTTAAGATGAAGTAAATTGCATGGTGACATGGCAGACCAGTAATCTGCCACTGCCTGCATGAAGAAGTCCTGTTTCCAATGTCTACAGTGTACCTCCATTCACTTCCACGCTTGTATTCTGCATAAACCTCAGCCAATGTTCTGGAACTTCTGACCATTCTCATCTTTATCGTTCTCATTGCCCTAGTTCTTGCATTCAGTAACATAACCACCTTTGGAACTATTTTATGGCCTAAAATTTTTCTTGCACAAATTCTTTGCCTTAAATCTATCTTCACCATTATGCACTATCTTATTACATCCAACAAAATAACAATTCCAAGTGTCTTCATGCCCAAAATCTTATCATTGAAACTCTCTGCCAAATTATTGCAAACAAAATCCACCTTGCTTAACTCACCAAACTTGCTTCTGGCCCATAGCTTGGTGTGATGTTCTTCAAGGTATTTTTTCAGCTTTGGCACTACATACATGTTCTTCAAGTAAGTAGCATGCGTGCTTGGGGTGTATGTGTATGCTGATCGCCACAAGTCCTCTTCAAAGATCTTTCCTTTGAACTTCTTCATGAAGTTAGTAGCGAGGTGCCGCATGCATTTCCTATGCTCAACCCCAGGAAACACAGCATCAACAACATTCTCAAGACCCTCGCATGCACCGGTGTGTATCACCAAGCCTTCAGGGTGACCAATTACTTCCCGTAGTCTCTGCATGAACCATGTCCAACTTTCATTTAATTCACCCTCAAGAACAACATAAGCTACAGGTAGAAGCCAATTATGCGCGTCCAAAGCACAAGCAGAAGCAACATGTCCCCTGAACTTCCATGTTAAATAAGTTGCGCCTATTGCCAAGTATGGCCTATAGCCGTCTAGGAAACCCTTCCGGCATGCCTTCAGGCAGATAAAACATCTCCTGAAGCATATCTTATCTGCCTACTTATACCTGACCCCCTCGAGACCTTTTCTCTTCCTTTAACAACTTCGTAATAGATGTCAACAACACTACCAGGTGATGTTTTCTCTACCTGAGCTTTGAAACTATACAACATATGAAAACTGTCATTCCACTTGCCTTGAATGAAGTCTAGAGCCATCTCCTTCCCATCAAAGACTCTGTGGTAAGGAATCAGAACATTAAACTTTTTGCTAATCTTTGCTCTGAGTTCAGCAGGTCCAATGTTATGATCCTGCCTCACCCAGTCAAGTACAGTAGCAGCAATCCACTTGGTAGTCGCTGGTCTAATTTTATCACTTAAAGAAGTATTAGGGCAGTTGTGTTTCTTCGTGTTTACTTTGATATGCATTCGAGAAGAATCCAAATAATTCAGAGCTAGTTATTAGCAGAATAAATATGAGAAAGACTGAAACTAAATGTAGCTATTGCAACCTGAAATGGGTGTCCACCCCGTAGTGGAGATGCATGTAATCTCCATTTACACATATTACTTTCCCTAAAGTGCACCCTAAATCTCTTTTGGTCACTCTTTTCAATGATAAATTCGAACCCAACTCTGATTGCATAGGTTGCAACTGCATATCTGCAGTCCTCCACATTCTCAAAGACGGTCCCCTCATCAATTGTAGGATTGTCCCTGTCAAAGTGTATCACTGGCATGTTGTCGTCTTCGTCGTCATATCTACATCCCATTTCCACATATTCACATTCCTCTTACTCATTAGTCCCATAGTCAGGCTTAAAGTCCGAATCAACCAAATATTCCCTACTCTCCATCCTATCAGGGTCAGCAGCCACGCCTGGATATGCTTTCTCATCATCATCCGCACCGCCACGCATTTCAGTGCCTTCATGCTCACTTGACAAAGCATCATGCTTAAGGACAAGCTGTACAGACGTCATGTGGTTACCAACACATATCCTTGCCATCACCACGGGACTGGAAACGCTAATTGGGTTATGCAGAAAAGGAATCATAGTTCTTACCCTTCAATGTGGATGCACAACACCTTCTCCGGGCTCCATACCTCCAAAGCTCTGCACCCCGCTTCCTCTTCCCCTGTTTCGTTGTCCTCTGTGCTCTCCAGACTTGAAGGAGATTCCATGCTCTCCAGTCGCGCAAGACCCATCTCCGTGTTCTCAAGCCTCGTAGGATCTATCTCCGAGCAGGATCCAGATCACCAGCGTCGTTGGGCGCCTAACCCCTACGGGCGACTCTCGGTTTTCGTTTCCAGACGCGCCTGGGCGGTGGACGGCGGCAAGGAGACAGGGCAGGGAGGGGAGGGGAGGGGACGTGAGGGGATGGCAGGGAGGGAAGGGCAGGAGGACGACGGCCCAAGGGGACGACGAGAGCGGTGCACGATTGAGCGGAGTGGCAGCGGCAGGAGCAGAGGAGCGGAGCGGAGCAGAGCTGGTTGCGACAAAGCATGGAAAATTGCACAATAATGTGTTGGTGGACGGCACCAGCCCTCGAACCTAGGACGCGCACCGTCGAAGGTGGTGGAGGTGGGCCCGCCAGTCAGAAAACATGCCACCTGTCAGCGCACTATGCACGGTAGCACTTCACGGAATTTTTAGCAGGTCCCACATGTCAGTCTGTTTGATCAAAACTTGCATGAAGTGCATGGCTGGTTCACGCGCTAGTTCCAAAAAAATCCCGTTGATCCAAACTCGAAGTGGCAGTTCTGCTTCTTCTCCCTCGTCTCCTCGTCTCCTCGCAGTGTCAGTTCCACTTCGTCTCCCTCGTCCGTTCTCCTCTTCTTCTTCTCCTCGCTGTGGTAGTTCTTCTTTCTTCCTCAATCAAAACATTCCTGCACGTAAGCCATGGCCAGTAGCCGGATGAAGAGGAACTGGTCTGATCTCCCGGCCGACCCACTTCGCAAGATTGCCGGCTACTTGCTGGAGAAAGAGGAGTATGTCGACACCTATGTTGCTTGTCGGGAAGTCTGCACCGATTGGCGACACACTTTAAAGGTGCCCGAATTCCATCTCAACAACTGGATCATGATAGATCACAAACTTCCAGATGTTAGCGACTTCACCTTCCTCAACCTCGCCACTGGTCGTTGCTTCAGGACGAATCTAATGGACGTCCATCGAAGGTTCACATTCACATCCGATATATATATATAACATTCATTTATTGGTATTTTCCATTGTAAACATCTTAGTGCTAACTGATGCCCTCTTCTTCCAAAATATTCTACTTCGTTGGTGTTTCTTGTGGCGTCATCGTGCATGCTCAGAGGGTGGAGCCGTACCAGATTCGGCTTCTGAACCCAATCACTCATAAGTCTAACACTGAGTTTCAAGCACACATACTATTTGATCTTCTGCAATCTATCATCGTGACGAAGTCCCTGACGATGGTGTTCGTTTGCACTGATTATCCAGATCATATTGCAAGGGCCGATGAGAGCACCCCAACCGGGCAAATCAATGAATCATTTGGAGAAGGATTGTATTTGCCACCTCCTGGTACGCTTCTGGACTGCATGACAGCATTCCGAGGGGAAGTATATGCATTACTTGAGAATGGAGACATCTTGTCGACCAACATCCAGTTAGAGCAGCACACAAGCACTGTCATGATGGACAAAATAATTTCAGCCCCATTCTTTGAACAGGTACGCGGAACCTACAAGTTTTACCTTGTGGAGTCAGATGGTGATCTGCTTCTTGTGTTGAATGGGGATTTCTCCATAAGTCAACCGGTGTTGTACCAGGTGGACACGGAGAACCGCTCTCTCGAGGCCGTCGGTGACATTGGAAGTCGTGCCCTCTTTGTTGATTAAAATCGGTCTATCTCCATTGACACCAGGTTACACCCCATAGTCAAACCCGGTTGCATATACTACAGGAATTATATCAGACTGTACGATCATGAGGTTCAAGCCTGGGAAGAGGAACCAACAATGGTACTGCATGGCTTAAGTCTGGAACATACACCGAGACCTTACCCTCTGGACGAGATACTGGTGGCACATTGCAGACGGAGAGAGTTCTCTGAACATGTGTTGCAGCACACGGGAGCCGCCGCCGACGAAATATATAGGGGAGAATGAATCCTATATTCATCCTAGGTTATTTTCTAGCATTTTTAGGTCTATTTTTCGAAGTAGAAATTTGTACTGTATTTATATTATTTCGATCAACAGTATGCGTATTACATTTCTGACAAAATTGTAATGTATTTAATTTTAATAATTTTAGAATTCAAAGTATTTATTTTTAGTAGCTTCTTTCATAATTCTCAGTGTTCGATAGCCGGAGCTGGCGGCGGGCATCAGCTCAGCGCCGGAATTCAGGTTCCACATGGAAAATTGCACAATAATGTGTTGGTGGGTGGCACCAACCCTCGAACCTGGGATGCGTGCCGCCGAAGGTGGAGGAGGCGGGCCCGCTAGTTAGAAAACATGCCACGTCGACATCCCCTGTTTCTGATGCCCTTTTAAAAAAGAAAACACGTCACGTCGCCATCCCCTGTTTCTGATGGTGTTGCTACAATCGATGATATATGGTGGTATAGAAATAATATCGTATAAACATAAGGGCACAGTCGTCAACATTTCTAAAATGAAAACCGGTCTCCTACCTGTCCTGGTACATTGCCCGATAAGGTGGATAGCCACGACCGATTTTTTAATATGTTTGCACTCTTATGCTGAGAAGGGAAATAAAGATTGAGCGGTTAATGCAACGAGTGTCGAATTATTACCCTCTAAGAAAATGGGAGATGGTTTTTTCACGCGTGCCCGTAGTCCAAACCTACTGTTAGTCTTTCACTCCCCTTCTCCGACAAACCACAGTTCACCTTGCGCAGGTCCTCCGCGCCGCACCACCTAGGGTAACATGGCCCCGCCTAAGCAGCCGCCGCCACGACAGCCACCGAAATTGGGGGTATTTAGCCCCTCTAAGGTAGGCCATGAAGCTATACTTCAAGGCCGGTCTCCCAATGCCATGCCAGGCGGATGATTTCCCCGAATGTGCCAAATCGGCGGCGACGGCGATGGTGGCGTCGTCGGCGCCAGATGCAGCAAGCAGGGCCAAGAGAGTGATGTGGAGAAATCACGCGGCGGCATTACGGCATGCTCTAGGCAGTGGGAACAAGGTACATATCAAATCGTTCACGAGAGCATGCTGCAGAGGGTACACACCCTCGAACAGGGCATCGCCAAGGTCTAGGAGCTCTCGCGTCCACGCTTCTGTGCGGGCTACCTTACCGAAGTGGGGGAGGTTGGGAACACGCAGTCTGCGGCAAAGACGCTCCATCCTACGCACCGTCGAAGGCCATACCGTGGCGGCGACCAAGCGTCTACACTCAGCATGCTGGATTGTTCGACAGCCGGAGCCGGCGGTGGGCATTAGCTCAGCGCCGGAATTCAGGTTCGAGTTCACACGGACCTACGATCCCAAGAAGGAGATGCCAAATTTCAGTTTCGAAGAAATTGTTGCAGCGGCGCGGATGGTCCAACTGAACCGGGACTGGCACACGCAAATCGCTCATGCATGAACGATGCAGATTTCTTGTAGTTTGGTGGGAAGGCAATAAATTAGTTTGGGTTGAATGATCAAAGAACTTATGTCCTCTGAAGGCAATTGGCCAGCCAACTTTTCTGGTGGAGATCTGTAGTTTCTTCAGTGTAGAATAGTTAAGTTCAGACTGAAGAATGGCTTTTGTAGATGAAATGATGACGAATTGTTCTATAAACTAGTAGGAAGTTTAGCCCACTTTTGTGCAGGTATAAGACCCTTTTGTATGGAAGTACTACTTTTTTAAGGAAATACTATCAAGTATCTATTTCCTTCAATTACTAGTCATGGTTAAATCCAGTTAACTGGCATTTGTTTTATCCCAGACTACAGATTTTGCATCTGTTGTCTATGATGTAAACCATTTTTCCTTAGTCTTGTGTTGTTTGCAAAATGATCCTCCAGTTCAACGTGTTACAAATATAGCTACCTTGTACTTGAAGAGGAAATATAGCTACCTTGTACTTGAATGCCATGTACCGATTCCAGAACCTCCTCCAGGTGGATGATGACCGGGTGCTTCCAGCAAAGCTATCGCCTTGCCCTGCTTGGAATCTACACCTCATACATCTTAGGAACGGTGTCAGGATCTTTCAGCCACGGCCTTACCTCGATGACCCATCTGTCGCTCGGTGGCATGATTTCCACTAGCTCGCCGCCAAGGCTACCGACGACCTCTGGCTCCCAAGCATCCAATGGGAGGCCATCAAGCGATCGTCCCACCCACAGGCGTGATGCCAACGCATGAAGCTCATTTTCTCCCCGCATCACTCAAAAGAACGTGAAGAATGCAGAACGCGCTCGGTGTCTAAGCTGTGCTCGAACCGGATGAAAAAATCGAATGGCGGCGCGCATACCTCAATCTTAACCTCATTTTGTCTGATCCCAAAACGAGACCTCAAAGCCGACAACAACTCTACCGGCGACACGGTGGGATGGACGCCCAGTACGGTGGCCATGAGAGCGTGGTCGTCGAACTGCTGTGCCAGGGCTACCATGCCTGGGGTGCGTGGTAGCACACAACTTCCTGAGGCCAGTCGCCGGCCTGGATCGCACGCTCCGCCGTGCGAGAAGGACTAGCCAGAGGCGAGATATTAGTCCGGGGACGCGATGTTCCGATACGGCAGACGATGCGACGATGACGGCTATGAGCTTCGATTAGAGGTGTGGGAGGTTGACCGGACATGGCGGGGATGCAAATTAGAGAAGGTGCAAGCTCCGATCTGAGACGAGCAGCCAGAGCTGAGCGAATGTTATGGGGAGGGGAGCAAGGGAGAAGACCTGTGCAGAGCAAAGAAATAGATCTGGTCCACGCAGGGGTAAGCTAGTCCACGGACGCAAAAGATAACGGGGAATACTCACAGGGCGGGCCATGAAGAGTTAACCTAATGGCGGTATTTGAGTTCAACCGGTTTTCGTCTGGTTCAAACGACCATTTGGCCGTTAGATTTGTATTCACCCCCATTTGGCCCTTCTGGACAATTGGCGATTCTACTACGGCCCCTTCGCGCGATTGATGACAACTCGGGTACCGGGATGCACTCGCCCGGGAAGTTTGGTACCGCAAACGAACAATCCCCCCATAATGTGATAAACCATTATTTTTTCAACAAGTGGCAAAAAGATCCAACACGAGACAACTAATGGACATTATAGAATTTGAATTTCTCATGAGTATGTCATACCACATATAAACTAGATAAACTTGCAATATCAATACTAAGCGGCATTACTCATGTACACACATTTTTAGGATTGTGAGGTGCCCTAAGGACATCACACTCCCCCAAAATGGAATAGTCCATTCATTTCTCACAAGAGCCAACTAAGATGTAAACAAGATGCAATAGGATCAAACACAAAAAACACACAAGCCCACATACACAAACCTGATTTCTCAAGTTAAGAAAGTAGGAAGCACAAAATATACAAACACATGCAAGGTACAAAACCAACACATGCACAAAGGGTGGGTAAATTTCAATGTAAATGAGTTGAGAACATGTTACCGCAAAGAGGAATAATGGATATATGATAGAGATATGATAATATAAATGACTTGGCTTGAGAGAATATAATTGATGAAGATACCTTAATTATTCATGATGTAGCTAAGTCTCCAATGCCCTCCACCAACACATATTGATCAAGTTTTAGCTTTTTGGTCCCCAACCAAGTTGGATCCTAAGAAGTTAGTCACAATAGGCTTGGCAACCCAAATGGTTCTTTTCTTGACACCACACTGGGAACCAACATATTTGGCAAACACATTGCCAACCTCATCCTTACGAAGAGAATAAACATTATCAATCATGATAGGGTTGGATGAGGAGTTACCTATAGTTCTTTTCTTCCATTTCTTCACACTTGATTTCTCCACCATGGGAGTATTATCTGGATTCTTTTTGGGAAGTGGCCTTTCTTCAACTTGAGGGACACCATCAACTTGAACTTGAGGACTCTTCCCTTTTTGCTTCTCACTAAGAGTCTTATTCTTCAATGGGAAAGATCTAACATGGTGCCCTTTAATTTTGCACTTGAAGCAAACAATCTTGGCCGAATTCTTGACTTGTTCTTGGCCCTTCTTCTTGTTGCTCTTGAACTTATTCTTGTTAGTGGACTTGTTCTTGACATTGGATTTGAATCCAAGCCTACTCTTATAATTTGGGAATTTTTGCACACTCAATATCTTATTGAGTGTGGCCCTCCCTTCATGACCCTTTTTCAAGTCCCTCTTCAAAGATGAGACTTGAGCCTTGAGCCCTTTGATTTCCTCTACATGGTTAGTATCAACACAAATACTAGAGGAAGTAGAAGCTTCATTGTTAGAGCAATAAGGCAAGGAATGTAATTCATTACAAGATGTAGGAATAACATGAGCTGATGAATTACTAGGACTAGCTAATGCTAGTATGATATTTATAGTGGATATAGTGCTAATGTCCACATGAGGCTCACTAGATGTTACCTTTGACACAATAGCCTCATGAGATAACTTTAGCCTATCATGGGAGGCTAGAAGATACTCATGAGAGGTTGATAGAATAACATGATTTTCTTCCAATTTCCCATAAATTCTAGTTAGCAAAGAAAGTTGAGCCTTTAGCTCAGCATTCTCCTTCAAAATAGATGCTTCACAAGAAATAGAGTTAGTAGCACAAGAATCATTATAATTAGCAATACAAGAAGACAATTTGGAAAGATCATTATATTTTATTTTGAGATCAATTGCCACCTAAAGAGCTTTATCACGAGTTTCCTTTAATTAGACACTTCTAGAGTAAATGTCTCCTCAAGAGATTCTTTCGTTGCTTGTGCTTCTTCAAGAGCTTCATTTAGTTTTGCAATATCATTAGCACACTCACGCTCAAGGCTACTCATTTTGTCAATGGTGTTCTCATGCTCCTCAACTTGAGGTTCTAACTTATCAATATGTTCTTTGCTCTCAATAGAAAAACCCAAGATTTCAACAAAGTTAGAGCAAGCAATATTATTCTTAACAAGAGCATGATAAAAAATCTCACCTTTTTCATGTAACAAATCAACATCAATCTCTTCTTCCTCATTATACTCATCCTCATCATCAGAAGAGGTATTGGGTTCCAAAGTAGGAGATACCTTTGAATCCCTAGCCATAAGGCATAGATGGGAATCGTGAGATGATGATAATGAAGAATTACTTGAGCCTTCATTCAATATGTTGTATTGACTCGTAGAATCTTCAGTTTCCTCTACATTGTTAGAAACACAACAACTAGAGGAAATAGAAGCATTTATATCATGGCAACAAGTAATATCAAGCATATTATCATGAGATTTATTCAAACAACTTACACATGATATGCAAGGACTATCAACACGAGCATGTAAATCATATATAGTGCTAGAAGTGTTTAAATCCAAATATGAATCATTGTAATGAGATAGAGATGAAGAATCATCAATAATAAGCTTACTATCAACATTAAAATTTTAACCACCACTCACCATATCATTACCTTGTGTCTTGCCACACTTTAGTGAAATGGAAGAACATGAGAACTAATCACGACTAGAAATGGAAGCAATACTATCATCATCAATAATATTGGACACATCATATTTATATTGAAGTTTTGTCCATAACTCATGAGCGCTCCAAAAAGGTATGATTAAAGAAGTAACTACATGTCTCAAAGCATTAACAAGCACATTAGAAGATTGATGATAGAGATATAAGTTTTTCTCATCCTCACAAGATAGATTTAGGAAATCTATTGGAGGAGAAAAACCTATATCTACAATTCGCTCCAAATTTGGTTCCATGGCCCGAAAATGATTATGCATATGAATTTTCCAAATCTCCTAATATGTGCCATCGAATATGAAAGTGTCATTGTGCACTAATCCCCTAGTCGACATCTTGACTCTCAAGGCGGTGAAGCCTAAAATGATAGACCAGACTCTGATACCAATTGAAAGAACACAAATGCTGCCTAGAGGGAGGGGTGAATAGGTGGTTTAAAACTTTTACGAGATGGGCTTAACAAAGGCGGAATAAAACTAGCATTTACTTGTCAAGCAAAAAACCTATATAAACTATGGTTCACCTATATGCACCGACAACTTATGCTAAGCAATACAAGAAACTATGTGATAGCTAGATATAAGAATTCAAGCACGAAGGCTATCACAAAGTAAAGTGCATGAGTAAATATCTCGTGTATAGATATAATTGAGGCACGCAGAGACAATGATTTATTACCAAGTTCCTCCCATAAAGGGAGTATGTATCATTGGAGGTGTTGGGGGTACTAAGACCACCACGTCACAAAAGGCCTCACTCTATTATCCTGTGAACCTCGCCACAAGAGGCATGGTTCACTTCTTCACTATCGGTGGCTATCCGTAACCTCTCACAAAGATTAGGGCACTTCTCCACAACTCAACTAGAGGCTCCAAACAAACAAGATTAGGGAAAGCTCCACAAATTAATTGGAGGCCCCAAGTAATCTACAAACCTGCAAAACAACTAAACCGTCTAGGGTTCCAAGAACCCAAGAGTAAAAAGCTTCTCACCTTTCACCCAATTGAATCCTCACTGAGAACTCAAACCGATGCACCAAATGTAATGGCAACAACACATGAAGTGCCTAAGTCATTCTCTCCCAGATTCCACCAAAGCTACAAAAGCTAGTTGGAGAATAAGAGAGGAAGAACACAAGAGGAAATCCACAAAAGAAACCCAAGATCTAGATCCCAAGATGTTCTCCTCACATAGAGGAGAGATGGATTGGTGGAGTTGTAGATCTAGATCCACCTTTCAAATCCCCCAAGAAGATTCAAGAAATATGGGAGGGATTGAGAGTATTTACAAGCTCTTGAATGTTAAACCAATGGAAGAGAGAGAGAATGCAACCAACCAGCCTAAGGAGGAAGAAGGGGTCTATTATACCCCTCCCCAACAAAATATGAACGGTTGGGACCTACTAGGCCGGAAAATCCATGCCTCCCCTGGATATTCTGGGCTCCCTAGGCTGAAATATGGCTAAGGACTTCGCGGCACGTCCCTCTATATAGGGGGCGGATATTTGGCCAGACAATCCACCTCTCCGAAAACAGGCAGAAACAGCAAAACTAAAATAATCATAACTTTTGCATCCGTACTCTGATTTTGATGATCTTGGGCTTGTTCATAAGATAGTAACGAGCTCTACAAGATCATGCAGATAACCATCATAGTCCATCAAGGAAGGATAGAACCAAATTATGAAAGGTTTAACCTATCTATAAAAGAGAAACCGGTAAAACCTCCAATATCGAAAACACAATAGAGAATGCATATGAAATCCATTTTTGATGAACTTGAGCTTGTCATGGAGATTGAAACAAGCTCTAAATCCTCTCATGGATAAGAACCAAATAATAAACAAGAAATATGATACCAATTATGCAAAGGTTTGAGCTCTCACCGAGGGATATGATCAAGTTACTCACTCGAGAGCCCCTCTTGATAGTACGGTTATCTATCCTATAAACCAGTCTCCCCAACTAACACCATGATACCGGTAAGAAAGAAACCCTATCAAGACCATACATTTACCTTGCACACATTACATATGATCTTGATGGTGACGATCTTCTACACCTCAAGATGCAGCACCTTTCTTGATTGCGCTAGCTTGGTGAAGACTTAGAATTTTCTCCCCATACTCCACTATGGAAGAGCCTCTATTTTAGGCATATATTCACATATCCATGATCACCATAAGGAAGTCAAGCTTCAAGCATATGATCTCTTTGAAATGGCTCATCTTGAACTTGCACTTCATTTTTTCTTTCTTTATTATGTTGGTGTCTTGAAGGTACACAATAGATATCAGTCCATCTTATTCTTCAAGACACACTTTCCATAGGATCAACTCTCTCATGAAAAATCTTTGGATGACTCCTTCAACATCTTGGTACTCACTTGATATTCTTCATTTTGTTTTTCTTTCAACCTTGAGACCACCATATGGCTCAAGCATTGCCTATGGACATATCCTTAAGTATAACTCAATGCAAACATTAGTCCATAGTGATTTTCACTAATTACCAAAACCACACATGGGGGTACATATGCACTTTCAATAGGTTCTATGGGCTAGAGATTAGATTTTCTATCTATTCTGAAACTTTGTCTCCACTTCAGCTGATGTAGATGTTGACTCCATTGACTTCTATGAATAATGTAAGTGTCTTGTAGTAATCCTTCTGAGCATCAGTTGGTGTTGACGATGTCTTCGATGGCATTAGAATCTATCAAGGGCTAAGAAGGTATGACTGAGTACGAGCATACTCAGCAAGTTCATTAAATAGGATTGTTTGATGCTCTATCTACAACCACATACCATAGGTCATAGGCTATATAGGTTTTCATAAACATTTCTTCATAGGTTGATTTTATTCTGAAAAGCTATGGCTGCTAGCCTTCACAGGTTGATTAGAACTTCGTGGAGTTCTTTTCTTGCAGCGTTCGTAGCTCCTTCCTAGATTAGGGTGTAACGTGTCACACTTTTTTACACTCTGCAGAGTTGTGTTGCTTTACCCATGAGAGATTCTTATCCATGTTGCACATCCAAGTCATGAGCTTGTACAAACTTCCTTGGTATGGGCTCCGGTATAAGAACCTAAGCCAACCACTTCCCTTCTCTATGTCCCCGTATGCCCTTCCTTTTGTACACCATGCCCACGTTTTGTATTATGGCAATGAAACGTATAATCCATCGTAGATGCCAAATATACTATGGGGGCGCTGAGGGATCCTACCCATATACTGCATATCCTCTATGAATTAAATCACACTCCAAGGATTTCAATCGTGACATGCACATCCGTTGACATGCTAAAGGAAGAAGATCTAGCTGACTTCCCCATAGCAATATAGATATCTGATACATTGCAAATGTATCTATAATTTTTGATGTTCCATGCTTGGTTTTATCCACTTTCTAGTGTTTTGTACACACTTTGGAGTACTTTTCATATGATTTCTTGGACTAACCTATTAACAAGAGCCACAGTGCCAGCTGCCTGTTTTCTGCTGTTTTTGGTTCCAGGAAAGTTAGAAAATGAATATTCTCGGAATTGGATGGGACAAAAGCCAAAGTGCCTATTTTTCCGGAAGTCATCAGATGCCAGAATACGAGACGGAGAAGGGCTGGGGGCCGGCCACATCACCTGGCCGTGCGGCCAGGCCTGGCCCGCGCCAGGGGTGGTCTGGCCGACCCCAGCACCCCCTCAGCCTCTCCTTCCGCCTATAAGATGCCCTCGGGCGAAAAACCTAAGTACCCGATCAAAAATCCACGAAAGAATCTGTAGCCACTGTCATCTCCATCCCTAGATTGAGAGGGATCTGAAGCTCTTCCCGGCACCCTGCCGGAGAGGGGATTTCACCCTGGAGGCCTTCTTCATCACCATGCAATCCTCCGGTGTGCTGCGTGAGTAGTTCATCCTTGGACTACGGATCCATGTAGTAGCTAGATGGCTGGTTCTCCTCCTTTGTGCTTTCATGTCTAGATCTTGTGAGCTCCGTTCATGATCAAGATCATCTATTTGTAATTCTGCATGTTGTGTTTGCGGGGATCCGATGGATATTGAGATGCTATTTCAGATTGATTATTGATTCTATCATGTCTTTGTTATTTTTGATCTTGCATGCTTTCCGTTGTTAGTAGCTATCTTGGCCAAGTAGATGCTAGTAACTCCAAGAGTTAGTATTTATGCTCGATAGTGGGTTCATGCTTCTGGTAATCTGGGGAAGTGACAGAAATCTCTAAGGTACTAGATGTGATGTTGCTACTAGGGAGAAAACAACAATCCTTTGTTCATAGAACAATCATATTGTTTACATTACATGCAATTCGTAAAGTAATAATCTGTTGCTTGCAACTTAATACTGGAGTGGGTTCGGATGATAACCTGAAGGTGGATTATTAGTCATAGATGCAGTTGGATGGCGGTCTATGTATAATGTTGTAATGCCCAATCGAATCTCAAAGGAGTCAAGATGATTAGTATATGCATGTATTGCTTTCTCGATGTTTGTCAATTGCCCCGCTGTAATTTGTTCACCCAGCATGTTATCTATCTAAGGAGAGCCACCTCTAGTGAACTATGGATCCTGGTCCTTTTCTTTTACATACAATCTATAAACTGTTTACTGCTTTGTGTTTACTTTCTGCAAACTATTACTTCCTTCCATTCGATACGTTTAATCCTTTGTTTTCAGCAAAACCGGTGAGATTGACAACCTCATCGCAAGTTGGGGACAGAGTTCTGTGGTTGTGTTGTGCAGGTCTCCACGTTGCTGCTGGCACCGGTAGTGCGCCCTGCCAACGTTCAACTAGCTACACCTTTGGGATATTTCCTTGCTCCTACTGGATTGATAACCTTGATTTTGTACTGAGGGAAAACTTGCTGTTATGATCATCATACCTTCCTCTTGGGGTTCCCCAACGAGCTCGATATATTTTAGGCCATCAATATCATGGTTAACATGTAATATACGATGCAAGAATCACTAGCAATATTTGTTATTAAATACTAGATGATACATTTCTGTGCAAATGGACCCTCCACCAAACACATATATCATATGATGGTTCCATTTTCCCGCCATAATAGGTTACCACCACATGGGCCATAACCAATAAGTCATGTTATTATGAAAATAGTGTTTTCTACCACCCTTTTTGAAATGCAGGTGATAATAATAGTAGATTGCAAATACTTAATATAAAATAATCAAAGGACATGAGCAAGTATGCACTTGCCTTTGTGATTGCAAGATTATACAATCACGGTCTTTGAGACAATATAAAATCCTCCAGTAAGGACTAATGTTTAAAGAAGCAATATACTATTATGCATAAAGAATGCTATGAATTTTGTAAAACCCTCAAATTAATTCACCAATATTGTGAGGGAGTTGAGTTTAGGTGATTACTATAAGATTTGATTTATCTTCAAGTTAAGTTCACAAGCAAAGACACCTTCAAAGGATTTAAGAGTTATCTTACAAAATATAAAAGTAAAGCACAATAACAACATATGATTAATGTTGATTGATATCATGAAATTCATAAGAAAGTTCATGTCTTAGGTTGTTAAGATTTAAAATAAATAAGGTAATATTTTTGATTGAAGTGGCAAAAAGAATAATTTTCGAAGAGAATGTTTCTTATATTAAGTTAGTCAATACCTAAGAGTACTAGAGTATAAACTATTGGCATTGGTATAGTTATAATGATCTAGAGTTAACATGTTTCTTGTTTATTTATTAAACCAAAGTTAACTGTAAAATTATAAATGAACTTAAGACACAATGTGTCACATGATCAAGTATGTGAGATCATTCACTCCTAATGTAAGTGAATAAAGAGATCAAGACTTGGTTTGCTATTATGATCCTAGAGAAAATATTTACCTTACTGATGATAGCATAAATAGATGACTTCAATAGTTTGTTATGGTTGGAAATATTTAAATGAGCTTGAAAATTAATACTATTGTTTACAGAAATAATTTCATAAAATTTCTACTTGACTTAGCTTTAAATAATTATATTTCTGATCCATAAATCCTAAGTAGTCTAATAAATCTAAAAAAGGATTTATTTTGATTTATAGATGATAAAAGAGAATATATCATTTTACTTTAATACAAGAAAAGGGTTTTAGAAACTCTTTTTTATAACCATTTTTAGTAAATATAAATTGACTCAGATATCATACTTAGCATTTTTATAATATAATAGATTATATTTAATATCCAAAAGTGATTTTTATTTATTTTAAAGATTTTTCCTTATTTTCTTGTTTCATTGATATATTTAATGATTTAACTCTATTAGTGTCATATTTTTCCTAGATAGATATTATTGTTATAGCTATTTTGAAAAATTATATGTATTTTTAGGATTTTAGATGAATTTTTTATTTGGATAAATTTTCTAAAATTTATAAAATAGAAAAAGTAATTGTGTAAATGGGCATGCTTAATTGATCCACATGGGCCCGACTAGCGTGGCCCATAAGGCCGGCCCAACTTGACCCAGTTTCGAGGGAGGGTCAACTCCACCCCTATCCCTTCCTTATGACAGCACGCACACCGCACGCACGGGTACTCCCCCTCCTCCCCTTCTCGTTCCCCTCGCGCGACTCACCGCCGCCACCATCACCGACTGGCACCATGGCCACCATCGTCTATGCCTACTGCCACTGTCAGGGACGTCGCCCAAACCGGGTCCCTTCCATGGGTACACCCAGCTCCACGCCCCCTACTGTGCATGAGCCCCCAACCCTAGTTGCGTGGGTCGGGTGCGCTGACGCGGTAACGCCGCCGTGCCACAGTTTCTTCACTACGGCTCATGCACCTCCTCCGCTCCAACTCTACGACCTCGGCTTCACCCCTACTCCGTCAAGCCCTCTTGAACTAACGTCAGCGGGACAACAGGGTGCTTGTAACCCCTATCAGATCGGCGTCGAGAATGACACGGCTTAGCCCACCCGCGCCTCCTGCCTTTTGCTCTGGGTCGAGGTCCGACTCCTATTTCCCTCTTGTTACAACCTTGCCTCCTTCTCGAGCCCTTGCTCAACCTGGACTTTGTTGTGGTTGTGGTGTACTAGTGGTGATGTGGTTTTGGGCTGCCTCAATTCTTACGCTGGCGGGATGGCGTTACTGTGGTGGTGCAAACTCGGTATATACAATGACCAAATTCAGGTGCTGCTCCACGACTTCTTCACGCGTCCGCTCTAGGTGCTCGACACGCCCGGTGAGCTCCGATTCTTCATGACCAACCTTCATGCTGATGGCTCTGATCCTCGATTGCGCTATGATTGTCTACTGTTGCTCTATTGTTAGATGTGGTTCCTTTACTTGGGTGATTAAATGTCCTAGTGGTACTGATTTGGGTTAGTAGTTCTATTGCTAGTGGTGGCGATTGTGTCTATAGCTCTTATTGATCCATGTTCCACATGGGTTGTGACATTGGAGTAAGCTATTGGTGATTCTTTGTTAGATTTCAGGCCTCAACTTGGATGGTTGAATCATCCTTGGCCCTTGTACTGAATTTATATAATGAATTTGTGATGTTCTGAACCTAGTGGGTGCTGAATTTACACTTCAATGATGATATATAACATGTATTGATAGTTCAATGGCTGGAAATTGTTTGATTTCTAGTTGTTTAGATAGAAAAATGATTTTAAGTGGTTACCCACTTCTTGCGGATGGATTAATGGTGTACTTGTTTATGTGTTTGCCTTGAACTTGAACTAATGACTTATTGCTTGGTTGTAATTGATGGTATTCCATATATTGGTTTACTGAACTTTTGATTTAGTGTCATGGTTTGATTAGTTTTTGTCAATCTTGATAACAGAAAATAAGGAGGTTGTGATTCCTAGAACAAGTTGTCTAAGAAAACGATTTGGTTTTGGGAGGGTACCTACTATGAGATTTGAAAATGATCCATGATCTAGTAATCAGGATAGATTCTGCTATCTGGTTAGCTATTGTGGTGCCTCCTTCTTAACTAGCTATGCTGAATGGAGTCGTCTATTTACATGATTTAGTGATGAAAAAGAATTCATAGATTAGTCCCTGCCAGTGATGCCAAGGCTAAGGAACCATTGGGTAATAAAGACAGATCCACTACGTGCTTAATTTGGCTGCTTGGATGCTTCTGTGAATGACATAAAAGCATGTGGTTTGATTGTTAATGCTGATGGTATAAATCTTTAATTTCTCTGTGATGCTTTGGCACAACACTTCTATGCAATATTGAGAGAATATTACTTCCCATCCTCCTAGATCAGATCTAGTTGAAGGGTAGTTGTAATGATTTATCTTGGATGCTTTTCCCCTTATCTACTCATGATCTTGATGGTGCAAGCTATTAAGAACAGATGCTACATGATCCGGTGGTACTTTCATTTAATTTGTTGCCTGATGTAGATTGTGGCCCTTTGTACTTGATCTTTTGGATAATAATAGATTCAAAAATAACTCTATGTCATGGGTGATATATGAGCATATCGCATCTGTATAACATCTGGCACCCTAGTTCCATGCGGCGGTGAATCATTCAGACCAGTGTAGGTCCACTTTTTGTACGCTGATCAGTTAGTTGTGAGGTTCATTTTTTCATTGGCCTAATAGCAGATCTAGTGTTTTTCTTACTAGCGAGGATCCCATCTTAGGCCATTGTACGCACTTTCACTAGCTCTTAGGTAACCACATTTCATTTTGATCTTTCTAGAATCAAGGTATCCTAAAAACGCAGTCCTTGAAGGCACATGTATCCGAAGTTTAAATTTAACTACCATTCGATACAGCTGCCACACTTGGCCACGCATAGATGATATCTGTCCTCTGTCATCGTGTCTCAGTCAGGAAAAGGCATGGGATCTCTATCGCCTATGCTAAAAAAAGAGCATATCATGTACTACCTCCGTTCCACAATATAAACTTTTTAGCAAGCTAAAACAACTTTCTAAAAGGCTTATATTATAGAACGGAGGTAGTAGTGTCTAAGGCATATAGGGGGTCAGACTCCTGGAAGGTGAAGGAATCGAGCAATCGTCTCCCAGTCATCGATGCTCCCTGATCGGACGAAATTCTAACCGTGTGCAGCTTCCACCATGCATGTGCAGGTGCCACCATGCACACATATGTACCTCTCATAACAGATTTACCTTGATGTATCTGATCCTTCTAGTTTTTCTTGATATCCAGTTGGATGCTGATGATGTCCCAACAGTCGATCTTGATCAGGTACTATGAGATTTATTGGCCTTGTTATACTTACTTCCCTGGCCAACTGAATTTTTTCCTTATTTGCCTGTAGGATTTGCCTACTCCTTCTAGCCTTCTTCTCCTTATATCTTGATCTTGTTCCCTATGACCCACTCAATCGTAAGGTTGTTTGAGTTGCTTTTGGTGATTGTTGTGATGAACTGATAAGAACAAGTAGTGTTATTGATGGTTTGGTGGTGACCTGAGAAGGTATGATGGACCTAGTGTGTGAGCTCTACTAGTTACCACTGATGCCTCCCATTTCTCTTACTAATGTTGTCCATGTTGTGTTGACAACACACCAACTTGCATGTGTGATTGAGCAGCTTGTAAGTGGGCCTGATGCTGGCGTAAGAAATTCCTAGTTTTGTAGCTTTTAAGCTGTGGATGAGTTTAAGTAGAAGTATGATCTTTTACCATTATTCGTCAGTTGCCTTTTTCTTACCACTGGAGAAACTTGCCCCATGCCCGTGATGCACTAAGTCTGAGGCGATTTTTAGGATAAGAACGGATTACTACCCTGCCCCTTTTATTACAACTCGATGATGAGGTAAAGCAATGCATTATATTGCTAGAACCTGAGAGTAACATTAATCATAACCCTTTTTTTCTTTTTTTGTTTATCTTATCTTTTACAGGAACAACAACACTAAGAAGATGGATATCAAGATTTAGTTAGGATCTTCTTTATTATTTTTTAAATCTCTTTTAAGGAACAATATAAATACATTCCATTGATATTCATGTAATTAAGTTAATATCTCGTTTATTATTCATTATTGTAATTTTCATTTTCTATTTAAACATTTGTAAAAACAATGTAATATTTGTATTGAGCGTGGATTTGCTGCCACCGGGATAGCTGCCACCCCCGTGGCTCCCGTAGGATGCACATAGAGATTCGTGTATAGAGCTCGTCGTGCGTACTGTGATTATCCCTAATTACCAAATAATATGCTTGATACTTTGACATTTCTTGCTGCATGTTCAGTGTTTGTTTTTCATCTAGCGGAACAAGACAGGCTTGTGTGCGACTGCAAAGTTCAGAGCTTGCCTAGAGGGTTGCAACGGTAGCAACTGTGCCCGATTTGACCAAAGTGCTACTGCTACTCCGATGTCGTCTAGCGATTGATTTGTCAGCTATACAAGCCTACCTATGTCTCCATCGGTATCCGTTTTGGGGTCTATAACTTATCAACGATGTTTTTGGTGAAGACACACGCTTACCTACAACTGCCAAACTCCACAAGACCACAAACACGCCCTAGTGTTTCTCTTTTCAAGGACAAATCTTTGTTTTAAGTGAAGGTACAAATGTCTTCGTTTTTGTACATGATAGGTATACGCTTTAATTATTAATATATTATTGGCCAGATAAATTTTTTCATCATACAAGCTCTTGTCCGCTTGAAGAGTTGAAGTATTTCGCTGTATTCAAAATGTGGAATGTCATAAAATTTTCAACGTGCATGCAACCCAGTGTGCTCCAATTTTTGTGTGCTCCTCATAAAATTATTGGTCAGAGAACACATTTCTTGTGCTCCACATGGTGACAATATTGTAGTCTTGTCTAGACTACACATCGGCTGACACCAATGACACGAGTGTGTGCATGCTGCATATATGCTTATCGTTGTATTCCTGAGGCGCAATATATATTTGTCCAATCAAATACTACTCCCTACGTTCAGAAATATAAAGCTATTTTACTTTTGTGAAATAGATGTATCTAGATATCTTTTAGTGTATAGGTTCACTCCGAATATATACTAAAAGTCGTCTGAATACATTTGTTTTACGGAGCCAAAACTTTAATATTTCTAGTCAAAGCGGGTAGTAGATAAAATAAAATGATAGAGAAAGGAACTGCTAGCTTGTGCAACCAACTGCGGCCCAGTTAGTAATCTGAATACGTTACGTACATAAACTTCTTCCCGTTTCATGTGTGAGCCTCTTTGCCACTTTTGTCGTTCGCTACATCCGGATCTACATGACTACTAGATAAAACTTGCGGGAAAAAACGCTATGCTCTGGAAAAAGTGGATGATTCATGGTTCCTGCCAACTAGTGTTGCTCTATATAGACATAAGACATCCAGCCAGAAATTTTTAACACAACGAAAATGAGAACACTGGTAGCTGGTCTTATATAGGGCGTGCATGTGATCTCACTAAAATCGAATGGAAAAAGACAACGTGCTAATGTAGCTTCTTTGTCCACATGCGATTTCTCTCTCCCACCATGCTGTCATATGGTGTCGGATGGCAGGGTCAATAGCAGAGATACAAATAATGCATGCACCCAGTTGCGGTTCCTAACCAACACAATGCACATATCTCAACGAGATGATCCGACGGTACGTGGGTGGGGGGCAGCTATCCTCCATGGCAGCAGACTATTTTCCTATTTGTATTATAATAAAATTATTATTTTCTATTATTCTTTGTTTCATTCTTTACTCATATTAATTATTCAATATATGTGGTAAAATACTCTTATGAGTAATAATTTTAAATAATATTTGTTTTTTATTCTTATAATATTATCTCATCAATTGAGAATTATAAAATAATATTCTTATATGTTTGTAAAGAAAACATTATTATTCTATACTAGACTTCTCCCTGCACCCCGGGGCACGTTGGTATGCATAATTCTTTATGATACGATCGGGATATATCTACGTGTGCAAGATAAAAGAGGTAAAAGATCTAGTCTCAGAATGGTAAGTAATAGCGCTGTGTTCTAGAAACCGTTCCCGGACCAATAAATCCCATTAGAGTCTTAAGAAGCACATAGGATACAGTTGAGTTGGTACCAAATCCATGCATCTCAATGTTGTTGTCAGTACGTCGTTGTTTACCGTGAACGATTCTTTATACACATTTTTTAATCTCACACGACAGAGTATCCACCAAAGGGGTGACAACAAAGGACAACGATTATTTATCTTTGTCAACTGTGCATTTCGAGGTACACGGTACGTGTTCGCGATGGAGATAAGTTTCAACATATGTAAATCATACGCGTTTACGTGGTTCTACTTGTACCACATGCACGGTTATAACACAAAACTGTAAGACGACAGGTCTAAATGACAAGACAGAAATGTCATACAAATATATAAAGTATTACATGGATTTGGCACCGAGTCTGTGCCCCCGGGGTGCAGCTGGTAGGTAGAAAGCTGGATGACATAGCTTCACCACATTCACTTCTAAGAGCTAAAGCCGGTAGGCATAATGCTGGAGGACATAGCGAAAATGTCAGCTATAGTATACCGTTGAACCGACATTCATAGCGTCAACATGAGAAGCAACCGCCGAGCAGAACATTCTTCTCCATTCTATCTCGAGCACAAACCCATTCTAAATTTAGTCTTATCCATTAAAACTTGAGCATTACTCTGTTTAAAGATCAACACGCACACCTAAAAAAAGGCTAAAGATAAGCGCAAGGAAGAACCCAACAAAAAGGAAAAAGAAATAAAGAGGCCACACGGTCCGTCGGTGCAAACGAAATAACGCAGACATGTTTACCACTACTGGCACAACGTGTGTTGGACGTTTCCGATCTCGAATACGCACGCGTGTTCCTGCCAAATTCAAGATGAAGGTATGTAAATAGAGACATGCATGCTTCCTGAGAAGCTGAAATAAAAACAAAAGGCACACGACGTACATGTAAGAAAGGATCCATTCATTATTTTTGAACAAAATCTGTGCAATACACGCGACACATTTCCGTATAATTCTCACCATATTCGTTTAATATCATGGAAAAAATTTACATTACACGTGGCTACTCAAAAATTGTTAATAAATGTGCACAAGATTTTATAGAGAGGGCTACTAAAAAATACAGTGGAATACTCTAAAGATCCTAGCTGATAAGCACATTTTGCTGCGTCTTCTTCTCGTCTCTAAAAAATGTTCGCGATGGCTGGCTGGACTTCCCACATGTGTTGATCGTCGAGCAGTGGATAGCCGTGAACAACGGAGGCTGGGCAATGAACTTCTCGCGAAGATGACCCTGATCACCGAATAAGTAAGCGCGCGTCAAAAGATCTGGTAGAGAATAAATCATACGACGGCAAAGACATACCTTGTTCTCCAATGATGCAAGGCTTGCCGTCCTTCTTTCGCAGTTTTGAGAAGGAGAGAAGTAAATAGTATTAAAGAATACGTAAGAAATCGAACGAAACATTAAAGCTAAATACGTCTATGACACGTATCGTACTGGTGTGCTCTCTAAAAGCGTGTTATGGATTATCCTCCGTGTACAACGAGCAGCTGTAGAGCGCAAGAACGTTAGCAGATATGAACTACAGATGCAAAAAATACGAATGCGAGCGTTGAAAAATGTAAAAGCATGAATATAAAAGAACAGGGGTAGGTAATTACCCCATGAGATGAGACCATATCTCCTCCATCGGAAACAGTAAGAACGTGCACAATGCCCATTAGGACGTGTTTTCACGAAGAAGCGTACCCGATATGCCCCGCCGCGTTAATCTCCTGCGCCGGTCACCGGACGGCACGCCGTGTGATGATACGCAACCGCTGTAGCTACCGACTCCTCGCGTCGAGCTAGATAAGATCATCGAGAAAAGCTTCGGACGTGACGGATGAACCATCATGGCGCTCTCGATGGCGCAGAACGCACGCTGAAGAGCACGGTGATGGTTCGGCCCTAACACCCGAAGAGGATGCGCCTGCTTCGATACTTTCCTATGAGAAACTACGACATAGAACATGAAACGTAGGGTAAAGAAACTGCTTCTATGAGAGAGACGCAAGACGTGCGATGAGGGTAAGCGAGACACACGATTTATAGAGGAGCGCCGCTCGCGGCGCAGAACACGGGTGGGGTTAATGGGTAAGAGCAACAACGCAGGAGCATTCTACGTGTGGGGCCTCTCCCGCTGTAAACAGCCTATAGCAGCATGACGCCCATTGTTTTTAGCGCGTACTGCCATTGTATGTGAGAAGGTATCTCGCCGCGGGAACCCACAGACGGCTAGCGCTAACGCTACCAGCTCAAACTTCGACCGCACAAACAATCGGACGGCCAGAGATAATGCTGAAGGTCTACTATATTCGGTGCAAAAAGTATGGCCTAGCCGCGAGAAGTTGCGGCCATCCACAACCTATGATGCCAGCACGGCCCTCCACCGCGAGAACCCGCATCCATCCATGACTTCCAATGGGAACCACGCTGCCAGCTTGACTTTCTGTCGCGACAAAACATGTAAGGCATGGGCTCACGGGGCTACGGCGGCTCTCTAAGGTCCCCGTGTCCGCGAGAAGCCGCATACGGCATGGGCTCCGCACCACGTCGACTCTCGATGGTCCCAAGTCCGCGAGAAAACGCGGCCGGTATGGGCTAATGATGCCACTTCGGCTCTTGGCAGGCCCGTGACCGCGAGAAACCACAGACGACATGGACTCACAGCTCCACGTCTTCTCTCGGCGGGCCCCGCCACCCGGGGGTGCGGAGCATTGTCTCCCCTTAGACGCCTCTCATAGAGTCAGGTCCTTCTCGCGTACGCTGAAGGTGGGCCCATGATGAGTGTGTGGTCCACCATTTAGTGACTACGGGTACAGCGGCATGCGGTACACATGTCCGCGATTTGGAATCTTTTTTCCTGGCCTGCAGCAGGGCCCGCCTCATGGGATAGCAGGACTCCACTGCAACGTTCATGCATGTCCTTCTCGGCGTCCATCCCACGGTCAAAAAGAATCGGGACGACATGTATAGCAGCTTGAGCCAAAACAATCTAGCGCTATTATTTACTCCCAATTATTAATTGTATTTCATTTTACTTTCTCATTTTTTGCATGATTAGATATTATTGTAATATCTATTCCATTTTGTAATTAGTAATTTCAAAATCTAGGGTTTAACACAAATATGGTTATCTACCTATTTAATTTATATTCAAGTTCCTATTTGGTTTGTTATAATTCATGTTTGATTTGAATTCAAATTGCTTCCTCCCAAAATGTAGAATCTCTATAAAGATCATGTCAAAGTTTGTTTCACTTCCTCGACACACTAAACCTAAATCGTCGGAGCAAGAGAAATTACAATCTCTTTGTGTTTTAAACAAACACGCGAAAGTTTTCCAAGATTTTATATGCATGAATGCAATGCACAAACCTGTGGTCTCTCCTTTTCTGACCAAAAACCCTTGGATGTTACAAAGGAGGAGCCAAGACAGCCAAGCATGAAGTATGGAAGAGGACAAATAATAAACTTGCTTTGACTGCACCAAAATCTTCGGCGTCCTCTACACAGAAATCTCCGGTCTTACCGGAATCTATGGCACTGGCACACTGGAGTCTGCGTACCTACTCTCCCTGACACACAAAGCGAGTGGTGAAAACCCCAACACCCCAAATCAGAGACCTACCAGAAACTCTAGCAACACCAGAATATTTGGCCTGCACATTGGGCCTACAAGCTCTAAGCTGGGCCACAACCCATGTAACACCCGAACCTAGGTTTATGCCTAAACTACCCCTATTTTAGTGGATGGCCTATATATATTCCCCAAATCCTCCTTGAAACCCTAAATTGAGATGATGCATGTATTAGAGATATATTTTCTCCTCTCACCTTGTGTATGGAAATAGTATGGAGATTATTCGGGTTTCTAGGAATAGCTACTCCTTCCCCTTCTGGATTCTACTATGCATGTGCCAATGTTCACTACCAAGGTTTTAGTAGTGCCAATCTTCCATAGTGTTCTATGTGTTTCTATTATTCCTTTCTAGGGTTCCATTGGATAGGTGGGCCGGCCGGTAAGAAGGAATTGGTTTCACGCATCAGATGATAGCACAAAGGAGGAGAACCAACCATCTAGCTACTACATGGACCCGTAGTCCAAGGATGAACTACTCACGCATCACACCGGAGGCAGGCATGGTGATGAAGAAGGCCTCTAGGGTGAATTCTCCCCTCCGATAGGGTGCCGGGAAGAGCTTCAGATCCCTCCCGATCTAGGGATGGAGATGACGGCGGCTACAGACTCTTTCATGGAATTTTGATCGGGTCCTTAGGGTTTCTGTACCGGAGGCAATATATAGGTGAAAGGGGAGGCCGAGGGGGTGCCCTAGGCGGCCACACCACCCCCTGGCGTGGTCCAGGTGGTATGGCCGGCCTCTGGCCCCTCTCCGTCTCGTCTTCTGGCTCCGTGTTTCCCTCGGTAAAATATTGACTTTGACTTTTGTCCCGTCCAATTCCGAGAATATTCATTTTCTGACTTTCCTAAAACCAAAAATAGCATAAAACATGCAACTGACACTGTGATATCTTGTTAATAGGTTAGTTCCAGAAAATATGTAAGAATACTCTAAAGTGTGGACAAAACATAAGAAAGTAGATATAAAACAAGCATGAAACATCAAAATTATAGATACGTTAGCAACGTATCAGCAATGTAAAGGTCCGCTAGCCCATGATGGATCGAACCTAACAATATATTGTTGCCAAGGCATGGATTAGTTGCGCCCGTTCCTCAACCAAAGATGAGACGAGATGGATAAACTGGTGCTTGCAGGGATTAATGAAAAGGATTGGGAGAGGAAATTGTTAATTATTTCCGCCCTTTTACCAAGGCAATGATACATTTCCTTACCATTTTCCTTCTCTCAAAAATTTGTAATGTTCTTACTATTTACATGACTAGCATTTTCTTTTCTCTAAAAAATCTATGATTTTGTTACACATAACATTGTAATATGTGATATTATAGTATGAATGTAATGATGATAAATGAGATGTGTTGTAGTTTTTGCGCTTTTGCAATCAACATTTTAGTGTGTTGGGAATTATATATTTTTCGTATGGACACATGAGAAAATATCAGCACAAATAAGTGAAAGCAAATTACTGATGAGTTCCCCTTAAGGAAATAGGCAGAAGAAGAAAACCTTTGTAAAAACATCTCTTATCGGCAACAGGTTTTGGCTCTGTGTCCATAGAAGCCTTCACATCAACAACAAGTATGTGGCAACATAGAGTTTGTTCGTTGCTGAAGAGGTTATTGACATGTGTCCATAGAGTCGCTATGTACTAGTTATTTTGGGACGCCTTCCAACCAATTTCCCTCTAGTAAGAATCATACCACGTAGTTGTCTGTAGACTCGTCGATGGTTTATTTCTCGTCAAGGAGGATCCACTGCTGACTCCTCGGACAACGAGCTCCTAGAACACTCTCCGCTAAGATAGTACCCGGGGTCCAAGTATCTTTAGCATGCTAGGAACGACGGATTAATCCAGCGTAGTATGGAACTGAGCCAACACCGACTATCCCAGGATGCCTTCATATGAACTTACCAAGTCAAAGACTTCGAAAACTAGTTTCTCAAGATAGAAATTGCTCAGTACTTTGAAGCACACAGGGAGGGTGTTACGCCCAATGGATGTCACTGGCTACCCCGGAACCACCCCATGAAAAGGGGTGATGTTGTTCATGTTGAGCGTGGCTCGGAGGCCTCCCATATGATCCATTATGTCGGTGCATAGTATGTTGAGGCACCTCCTCCCGTCAGCTAGGTCACATATCATGAGAAGGCTTGCTATCCAATTGGAGACCACATCTGGAAGTCCCCTAGGTACCTCAAGAGGGCCGAAGTAGTTTCGGCTCCATATGTCACTGCTCACCCTTGATGGTGTCCCTGGTAGCAGAGGCGGTTGATGCTGGCACGGGTGGATGTCCCTCCTATCTATTGACATATGCGACTTGACCTCAATCCTGAAAGGGGCCATTGTAACAACAAGCAAACTTTCCTCATGACTTCTCCCTTGTTGGTGGTCTCCTTACAAGGAGGGTGGCCATCTTGCGCCTTAATCTCCCTCGAAAGCTGGAGTTGAATTGTTGAGAGTCATTTGTTTATATAAATCTATTTAAATTAAGTGGTCTTATGACTAAGTCAGATCTTATGTATAAACAAGAGTCTATTTCGATCACAGTGCATAAGATATACAATTGGAATTGTGTCTAACCAGTATAGGGAGCCGAACTAATAGGCTCACAAGCTTGAGTTGTTTCTACAACTAATAGTCTTAGGTGTGGATATTTTTCTAAATTTATTGTTGTACTAATGTCGATAAACTAACATCATTCTTCATTTTTTGATTAGATTTCGATGATACTACATAAAAAGGCTGAAGTAGGTGTTGGCTTGCGTTCCAAGAAATGCTAAGGTCCACTAGCTCATGATGCAGCGGACCTAACAATATCTTGCTCCCAAGACGTGGATCAGTTGCGCCCATTTCTCAACCAAAGATGAGACGAGATGGACAAACTAGTGCTTGTAGGGATTGGTCAAAATGATTCAGAGAAGAAATTGTTAATTCTTTCCACCCTTTTACCAAGGTAACGATACATTTCCTTACCATTTTACTTCTCTCAAATTTTTTGATGTTCTTACTATTGACATGATTAGCATTTTCTTTTCTCTCAAAAATATGTGATGGTGTTACACATAACATTGTAATATTTGATATTATAGTATGAAGATTATAAATGAGATGTGCTATAGTTTTTGCACTTCTTCAATCAACATTTTAATATGATGGGAATTATATATTTCTCATATGGACACTCGAGAAAATATCAGTGCAAATGAGTGAAAGAAAATTAATCATAACTAATGAGCCCCCTTAAGGAAACAAGCAAAAGAAGAAACCCGTTGTCAAAAACACCTCTTATCGGTAATGGGATTTGGCTCCATATCTATTGAAGCCTACACATCAACAACAAGTATGTGAAAACATAGTGTTTGTCTGTTGCCGAAGGGGTTATTGACCCGTGTCCCTAGTGTCGCTTTGTACTAGTGATTTTTGGGCGTATTCCAGCAAATTTCCCTCTCGTAATAAGCGCAACACATAGTCGCCGATGGACTCGTCGATGGTTTGTTCCTTGTTAAGGGGGGTCTGCTACTGACTCCTCAGTCAGCAAGCTCCCAGCCTGCTATCCACCAAGATGGTACCTGAGGTCCTCGTATCTTTAGCATGCTAGGGATGATGTAGTAATATGAAGTAGTCTAGAACTGAGAAAACACTAGCTATCCCAAGATGGCTTCATATGGACTTCCCAGGTCGAAGACTTCAAATACTAGTTTTTCAAGCTAGAATTTTTTCGGTACTCTAAAGCATACATGGAGGGTGATACGCCCAATAGGTGTCACTGCCCCTCCTAGAACCACCCCATGAAAAGGGGAGATGTTCTCTGTTCTAAGCTTGGCTCAGAGGCCTCCGATATGATCCATTATGTGTGCGCATATTATGTTGTGGAACCTCCTCCCGTCGGCTAGGACTCCCATTGTGAGAAGGCCATGCATCCAATAGACCACAATTGGAAGCCCCTGGTACCTGAAGAGGTCCGAAGTAGTTTTGGCTCCAGATGCCACTGCTCACCGCTAGTGGTGGCCCTGATAGCAAAGGCGGTTGAGGTCAACATTGGTGGATGGCCCTCCAGGTCGTTGGCTTATGCGGCTGGTGAAGGGAATATGCCCGAGAGACAATAATAAAGTTGTTATTATATGTATTCCATGTATATGTTATATGTTTATTTTTCATTATATAATTGTATTAATTTGGAAATGTTAATACTTATGTGTTTAATAAACAAATATAAGGTTCCTGGTTATGCCTCTCTTATAAACTAGCTCGTTGATTAACAAGATGATCAAGGTTTCCTGATCATGGATATTTGATGTTGTTAATGATGTGGTGAACATTCATCTGAAGTATAGCATTATGATTAAAGTTATTATGTTTATATTGCTATAACATCATACGAAGTAATCCTAGTCCTGAGACCATGAGATCATGTCAATCACTAACACTAGAAGAGTATCTTGATAACATCAAATATCACACCATGATAGGTTGGCTATAAAGGTGGGTTCACTTCTACGAAGGTGTTATGTAGAGACTCATGGATCAAGGTGGGATTTGTCCATCCCGATGACGGATAGATATACTCTGGGCCCTCTCGGTGATACCATATTAAGATAGCTTGCAAGCAAGTGATGTGATCACTAGAATGTAATATCACGGGAGCGAGAAAAGAGTGCATGTCGGCATCAAGATCAAACTAGGTATAGAGATACCAATGATCGAATCTCGGACATCTAATATATCGCGAGACAAAGGGATTTAGTTACTAGCGTTAAAGGTTCTCACGATCACTGAAGTCATCGTTGAATGTGTGGGAGTCAGTATGGATCTCTAGGTACCGCTTCTGATTATTGATCCGAGAATGGTCTCGATCATGTCTGTATTATTCGTGAACCGTAGGGTGACACACATAAGGGATACCAACACCATTTGGAGCAAATATGTTCCAGACGAAAGAATTGCAAAGCGCTGGAATTATTTCAGTGAGCACCGAAATTGTTCTGGGTGAAATTGCTGAAATTGGTTCTACATGTGATATTGAAATGTTGCAGGGATTTTATGTGAATGTTTGTTAATTAAAGTAATTAACGAAATTCTGAATAAAATAAATAAAATAGTTTTATTAAATGAGAGTTGCATTAAATTTGGTGGAAATTTAATGCATTTTGAGTGGGATTTTGAGTGGAGAAAATGGAGGGCCAAATTTATGTGAGTGGAGCTTCCACCACATGAATGAGGAAGAGGTGGGGGAACCCTCCATGGGCGCCGGCCATGGGGAGGGGATTCCCCCCTCTCCTATAAAAGGCCCCCTCTCACTCACACCTCCTCGTGAATGATCTCTCTCCCCCTCTAAAATTATTCCCCCATGGTCTCGGATTAGTGAGATACATGTTTCGGTTGCATTTCGTCTGGAAAGAGTTGCTGCTTCGGCTGCATCACTGGAGCGAGGAGGTGGAGGTTGTACGATGACCTGAACGTGTGTGCGATCACGGATGCGCTGCTGAGTTGCGGCGCTGGACTTCTTCTCGATCCTGAGATCGGCAAGCGTTCGACTACATCATCCACGAGTTCAACCTTGTTACACTTTGTCGGTGTACAAAGGTATGTTCTCTATGGATGTATATCCACCTGTAGCTTGTATCTAGTAGATAGATCTTGGTGCTTAGTAGTTCCCATCGTAGGAATTTTTTTGTTTTCTATGCTATGAACCCAACAGTGGTATCAGAGCCTGATCTATGCGTAGATGCTTTGCACGGGTAGTACACATATGAGTATGTGGGCGATGATGATCATGTTATTGCTTCTTATATGTATTTTGGATGTTGGTGGCATAGTGGGATGAAGCGGCCCGGACTAACTTTACATGTCCTCGCACATGAGACCGGTTCCACGATTGACATGTAACTATTTTTGCATAAGTGGCTAGCGGGTGTCTGTCTCTCCTACTATAGTCAATATCTAATTTACAACGAGTTGCTAATAATTTAGTTATCTTCGTTGTGGTTCCATGTTCGTAGGTAAGATGGGTTCTATCTTCGAAAGCCCTAAGCCACATAAAACTCGCAATGGATAAATTAGAAGCATCTAGTTTAGATTGTTGCTGGGCTGGTGTGATGATATGGTAATGTTGTAAGTTGATGTATAGTTGATACTCTTGCAACACACCTAACATGTAAGTTCCATAGACCTTGGCCTTACACACAAAGGAATGATAAAGATCATACCACGATGCACATGATAGTTATCAAATGCAAAAACCATATCTTTTCACTTTACACATATGATGTTTGCATCTTATATTGCTTGTTTGGCGTTTTAGTAGCATTATAAGATGATCCCTCATTTAGATATCAAGATAAAAATGTGTTCTTCCTTAAGTACGCACCGTTTTATGTTTTATCGCTTCAAGACATCATGTGATGATCGGGTGTACTTGAATCCACATTTGCATAACGGGTGTAAGATAGTTTTACACACGCGAGTGCTATGGTTCTTACTTGGCGAGCCTATCATGTACAAACATGGCCTTGGAGCACGGACCGAAAGGTTAAGCATGAGTCATATAGTTGATATGATGTCCATATAGATGCTCGCCTTTGAAGCTACACCGACTCATGTGATGATCGGACTTGGTGTAGTGGATTTGGTTCATGTAATCACCAAAAAGACACGAGGGATGTTGTTTTTGAGTGGGGGTTCATTTGTAATTTGGATTAGTTGAACTCAATCTATCATTAACTTTGTCTAAATAAACTTTACAAATTCTGTGTAGATAGCACCACCTGCTTTTAATTTCAATGTGTTCATGGAGAAAGAGAAACTTGCGGCAAATGGTAGCAACTTTACCAACTAGGCCATGAATTTGAGAATTCTTCTCACTGCTACACAAAAGCAGTATGTGCTAGAAGCGCCGCTAGGCCCCCCACCAGCTCCTGATTCCCCTGACGAGGAAAAGAACATCTATTTGACTCGTCAGGAGGACCACAACTTAGTTTATTGTGGCATACTGTATGGGTTAGAGCCAGAACTTTGAAAACATTTCGAAAATGCCAATGATTTTGATACCATGGGTGAATTAAAAATGATTTTCGATACCCATGTTGTCGTAGAGAGTTATAACGCTTCTAAAAAGTTCTTTAGCTGCATGATGGAAGAGAACAGCTCCGTTAGTGAGCACGTACTCAAAATGTCTGGGTACACCGATAAGTTTGTGTCCTTGGGAATAATGATTCCCATTGACTTAGGCATACATCATGTTCTCCAATCTCTGCCACCTAGCTACAAGAGCTTCATGATGAACTATAACACACATGGCATGAAGAAGTCTCTCCCCGAGCTTCTGTCAATGCTTAAAACTGTAGAAGTGGAGATCAGGAAAGAGCATCAAGTGTTGATGATCAATAAGACCACTGGTCTCAAGAAAGACATGAAGGGTAAATAGAAGGGAAAGAAGGACGGCAAATTTGTTGCTGCGCCTGAAAAAAATCTCAAGCTGGCCCTAAGTCTGATACCGAGTGCTAATATTGCAAGGGGACTGGCCATTGGAAGCACAACTGCCGCAAGTATTTGGCGAACAAGAAGGACGTCAAGGAAAACAAAGGTATATGTGATATACATGTTATTGATATGTACTTGACTAGTACTCGCAGTAGCACTCAAGATAGGAATGGGGCCAAGGCGAATTTTCGGGGCCACGGATCTGGCCTTGGCCCTGGCCCTGTGGCCCCAAGGCGAATTTTAGGGGCCACGGATCGACCCATTCGGCGAAAATCCTATGGACCCGCTGGCCCATTGGGTACCCCAAGGCCGGCCCAAAAATAGCTAGATTACACAGTTTTTTCAACACTATATACACATAGAATATTTCAAATCTTTTGAAATCCAGTACTCATGACAATCCAGTACATATGCCAATTTCAACTCTTTTCAACTCCAGTACACACAGACAATCATCTACTATCTAGCTAAAGACTTCAAGGAGCTGAGATTATATTTCATCATCTCCCAGATGTTACAAGCTCCAGCGTTCATCTGTATTTAGCATGAAATTACATAAATGTTAGAGAGCATCAATGGAAATTATATGCTAACAAAATATCCCTTGCTTCTGATAACCGAGAGAGCACAAAGAAACATGCAAAATCCATATGTCTCAACTAGTAAATAGTGCAATACGCTAGGTCGCTGTAGATTCTCAAGACAACTATAAGTGAAATACTGCTCAGTGTAATTACACAAGACGTAAAGATCACGTAGTTCTCTGACTAGTTTGTTTGAATTTAGGGAATACATAAAACAAGGATGATACTGATGCACTAGAACAGGGTCGGGATACAGGCGCATGGTAGTGACAATAATGGTACTTCATGCCTGGGCACTATCAGACAGTTTCAAATGAAGAAAGCCAGAAACTAACACCATCAGAAATCCCAATTTTGCCACTAAATTTCAAACATGAATGATGACTCTAAATTCGCCAGGATAACTTCTTCACTGAAAAATAATAGAGAACACACCGTGACATGGAGAGCCTAATTATATAAATAATTAAAGTCATTCTTGTCATAGAAATGATTAGAGAGCTAGTATGCTATATCCAGCCAACCTGTTCCCTTCTAAATTATACTTGTTCAGAGATAACCATTAGAAACCCCATATAAGAAATCTGCCATCCATTTGTTTTTTCACAAGAAATAGAATGGAACAGATCTAGTAATAAAGCTTCTTACATTATCCCAATTGTGCCACTAAATTTCCTACAAGAATGATGACTCAAAATTCTTGATACAGAAATTGACAAGTCGGTCAAACCATGATCAGGGAGCTAGTATTCTATATCCAGCCAACTCGTTTTTCTAAGATCTGGACTAGTAAAGATTAAGCTTTTGGCAACTGTATATAAGCATAGAGATGATGAAAATACATATAGGAAATCTATTTGTACTGATGGAGGCGCATGCTAGACACTAGGAAGACATTGAGATACGTGTAGGAACTATGAAGGAGATGAACTACTAGGCCTGGGTACACCTGGACTACAACAAAACATGAACTACAGAGACAAGAGAACGAACACTTATCTCACAAGGAGATGCATCAGTAGGCTCACCTTGATGGCTAGCTGCAGAGCTAGGAAGGGGATGAAGCCAACCAGGACGGAGATCGGGACGGTGACGAGCTGGCGGAGACCGGGACGGAGACGAGCTGGCAGCGACCGGGAGAATGACGAGCTGGTGGCGACCGGGACAACGACCGAGACGAGACGAGCTGGCGACGAACGGCATAGGAAAATTTGTCAGCGACCAAGAAGACTATGAGCTAGACGACGACTGGCACGGGAGCGGAAGGCAGCGCCGCCACTGGCAGAGATAGGCGGGGATGGGGTCGGGGCTAGGGCATGCTGAGCGTGTCGGTCCTCATGTCCTGTTTGCTCTTGAGACGCGAGAGAAAATCGATGGGTCGACCCCGTCGACCAAGTGGGTCAGTCAGAGCAGGCCCTATTGGCCCAAAAAGAATTCAAGGTTGACCCGTGTGCCCCAATGGCCTCGAAAATTTGGGCCGGGTCCATGACCCGGCGGGTCGACCCGGCCCATTCCCATCTTGAAGTAGCACCTAGGTATTTGATACTAGATCGGTTGCTAATATATGTAACTCGAATCAGGGGCTGCGGAACAAGCGACCGCTAGCAAGGGGTGAGGTCAAGATGTGTGTCCACAATTAATCAAGAGTTGATGTGATCACCGTCGGAACGCTACCACTCCACCTACCATCGGGATTAGTGATAAATCTAAATAATTGTTATTTGGTGCCTACACTAAGCATGAACATTGTATCCAGATCGTGTTTGATGCGAAGTGGTTATTCATTTAAGTCCTAAAACAATGGTTATTCGATTTATATGAATGATATCTTTTATGGTTGATGGCTCAAATATGATGAGCTCGTTGGGGAACCCCAAAAGGAAGGTATGATGAGCACAACAACAAGTTTTCCCTCAGTTATGAAACCAAGGTTATCGAACCAGTAGGAGCAAGGAAACAACCCCAAGGTGTTGTCTCCAACTTGGAATCCTGCACAACACAACCACAGAACTTTGCCCCCAACTTACAGTGAGGTTGTCAGTCTCACTGGTTTTGCTGAAACAAAGGATTAAACGTGTTGTGTGGAAGATAGTAATTGCTTGCAGAAAGTAAACAGTAAACAGTAGATAGTAGATTGATGGTAAAAGAATGGACTAGGGTCCATAGTTCACTATAGGTGATTCTCCTTAAGATAGATGACATGTTGGGTGAACAAATTACAGCGGGGCAATTAACAGATTTGAGAAAGCAATACATGCATATACTAATCATCTTGACTCCTATGAGATTTGATTGGGCATTACAACATTATACATAGACCGTAATCCAACTGCATCTATGACTAATAATCCACCTTCAGGTTATCATCCAAACCCCCTCTAGTATCAAGTTACAAGCAACAGATAATTTCATTAAGCAAAGTGTGTAAAGTAAACAATACGATTGCCCTATGGACAAAGGATTGATGTTTTCTCCCTAGTAGCAATAGCACATCTAGTACCTTAGAGATTCCTGCACTTCCCCAGATTACTAGAGGCATGAACCCACTATCGAACATAAGTACTCCCTCTTGGAGTTGCTAGCATCTACTTGGCCAAGATAGCTACTAACAACGGAAAGCATGCAAGATTACAAATAACATAGACATGATAGAATCAATAATCAATCTGAAATAGCATCTTAATATCCATCGGATCCCCACAAACACAACATGCAAGATTACAAATAGATGATCTTGATTATGAACTGATCTCACAAGATCTAAACATGGTAGCACAAAGGAGGAGAACCAACCATCTAGCTACTACATGGACCCATAGTCCAGGGATGAATTACTCATGCATCACACCGGAGGCAGTCATGGTGATGAAGGAGGCCACCAGGATGATCTCTCCCCTCCGGCAGGGTGTCGGGAAGAGCTTCAGATCCCTCCCGATCTAGGCATGGAGATGACGGTGGTTACATACTCTTTCATGGAATTTTGATCGGGTACTTAGGGTTTTCGTCCCGACAGGCTTTTATAGGCGAAGGGGCAAGGTCGATGGAGCACCAGGTGGCCCACACCCCTGGTGGTGCACCCCCTAGGCCGTGCCGCTACCAGGTGTGGCCGCCCTGGTGCACCACTTTGTCTCCCCTTCGGACTCTGTGTTGCTTCGGGTAAAATATTAACTTTGGATTTTATCCGGTCCAATTCCGAGAATATTTCCTTACTAGCTTTTCTGAAACCAAAAACAGGCAACTGGCACTGTGGCATCTTGTTAATAGGTTAGTTCCAGAAAATGTGTAAAAATACTCCAAATTGTGGAAAAAACATAAGAAATTAGATACAAAACAAGCATGAAACATAAAAAATTATAGATACATTTACGACGTATCAATGGTCATGCACCCGTGATGAATGGTTTATTTCTGTTTGATCTTGATAATAGTGTTACGCATATTCATAATGTTGATGCTAAAGGATTAAACTTGATGATGATATATCTTCATATATGTGGCACTACTGTCTAGGTCATATTGGCGTTAAACGCATGAAGAAACTCCATTCTGATGGACTTTTGGAATCACTTGATTTTGAATCATTTGATATATGTGAGCCATGCCTTATGGGCAACATGACTAGAATGTTGCTTTCCAGTTCAATGGAACGAGCGACAGATTTATTGGAAATCATACATACTGATGTATGTGGTCCAATTAGTGTGTCATCACGAGGTGGATATCGTTATTTTGTTACTTTCACGGATGATTTGAGTAGATACGGGTATATCTATTTGATGAAACACAAGTCTGAAACCTTTGAAAAGTTCAAGGAATTTCATAGTGAAGTGGAAAATCATCATAATAGAAAGATCAAATTTCTGTGGTCCAACCGTGGAGGAGAGTATCTTAGTTACGAGTTTAGAACACATATGACAGATTGTGAAATAGTTTCACAACTCACGTCTGCCAGAACACCACAATGTAATGGTGTGTCGGAACATCGTAATTGTACTTGCCACTGTCATTTTGGGGTTATGCACTGGAAACCGCTGCATTCACTTGAAATCAGGCACCATCGAAATCCGTTGAAACGACACCGTATGAATTGTGGTTTGGAAGCAAACCTAAGCTATCATTTCTCAATGTTTGGGGATGCGATGTTTATGTCAAGAAACTTTAGCCTGATAAACTCGAACCCAACACGGAAAAATGCGTCTTCATAGGATACCCTAAAGAAACAATTGGGTATTCCTTCTGTCACAGATCCAAGGGCAAGGTTTTCGTTGCCAAGAATGGATCCTTTCTAGAGAAAGAGTTTCTTGCGAAAGGTGTGAGTAGTCGAAAGGTACAACTCGAAGAGGTTATTAAACCTTCTCTTCATGAAACGGCGAGTGGCACAACGCTGGAAATTGTTCAGGAGTTGACTTCAACGAATGACGAGGGAACTAATGATAATGACCATGAAACTCCGAAAGAGGACACCACCGAACCTCGTAGGTCAAGCAGGACACGTGCATCTCCTGAACTGTATGGAAATGTTGTTGTGAATTTCATGGTTGATGAAATAGATGACCTTGCTACGTATGAATAAGCGATGATGAGCCCGTATTCCAAAAAATGGCTAGAAGCCATGAAATCCAAAATGGAATCCATGTACGAAAACCAGGTTTGGACCTTGGTGGACTTACCTCATGACCGAAAGGCTATTGAGAATAAATGGATTTTCGAAAAAAACTGATGCTGATGGTAATGTGACCATCTATAAAGCTTGACTTGTCACAAAGGGGTTTCGACAAATTCAAGGAGTTGACTACGATGAGACTTTCTCTCCCGTAGCGATGCTAAAATCAGTTAGGATTATGTTAGCAATTGCTGCATATTTGGATTATGAGATATGGAAGATGGATGTCAAAACTGCATTCCTCAATGGTAATATTGAAGAAGAGTTGTATGTGATACAACCAAAGGTTTTTGTCGATCCTAAGGATGCCAACAAGGTATGCAAACTTTAGCAATCCATCTATGGACTGAAGCAAGCATCCAGAAGTTGGAATCTCCGCTTTGATGAGGTGATCAAAGAGTTTGGATTTGTCCAAACTTATGGAAAGGCTTGTATTTACAAGAAAGTGAGTGGGAGTGATACATTGCAAATCTATGTATAATTTTTGATGCTCCATGCTTGGTTTTATCTACTTTCTTGTGTTTTGTCCACACTTTGGAGTACTTTTCATATGATTTCTTGGACTGACCTATTAACAAGAGCCACAGTGCCAACTGCTTGTTTTCTGCTGTTTTTGGTTCCAGGAAAGTCAGAAAATGAATATTCTCGGAATTGGACTGGACAAAAGCCAAAGTCGATATTTTCCCGGAAGACACTTGGAGCCAGAATACGAGACGGAGAAGGGCTAGAGGGTGGCGACACCACCTGGTGGCGCGGGCCAGGCCAGGCCATGCCAGGGGGTGGTGTGGGCCCCTCTGGCACCCCCTCGGTCTCCCCTCTCGCCTATAAGAGCCTCCCGATGCATAAACCCTAAAAGGTCAAGGCTCTAGCCACGAAAAGTTCCGCAGCGCCACCACCACCAAAGGGGAGATTCGGGGGATAGAAAGTCTCTATTCTGGCACCCTACCGGGACGGGGAATTGCCCCCGGAGCCATCTCTATCGATCTCCACCACCATCTCCATCGCCGTCGTTGATTCCCATGATGAGGAGGGAGTAGTTCTCTCTCGAGGCTAAGGGTTCTATCGGTAGCTATGTGTTCATCTCTCTCTCTCTCTATGCATGATCATATTGTGATCATGAGCTTTGTAATAAAGTAGATCTACTTTGCTACTCAAGTGCTTTAATAGATCTCTGCTCTCCCCATGTGTGTGAAAGTGACAGCGTGCACACCATGGTGGCACTTAGGCTAGAGATTACAAATACTTGTTATGAGTTATATTTGGAGTTGGATGTCTTTATGAAATTGTGGTGTTTGTTGGAACCATCTAGTGCTCAAGGTGACAGTGTGGGGTTATGTAGATGGGAAAGGCTTACTTTGAGGTGTGCTGTTATAGCCCTACCATGGATTAGAGTGTCCAACCAAAGAGTAGTTCAGAGTAGTATCATGAAGATAATATATTTATATGAGAGTGTTCACTAGCGAAAGTATGATCCCTAGGCCTTGTTTCTAAGCATTGAAACACCGTTTGCAATTAGATCTATTACATGTTTGCTTGCTTCTATCTTTATTTCAGTTTGCCTTTAGTCTCTTCCACGCCATCAAGCTATTTTCTATCACCGTTACCACTTATAATTATCTATACCACTTGTAGTTCACTATCTCTTCGCTGAACTAGTGCACCTATACACCTGACAAGTGTATTGGGTGTGTTGGGGACACAAGAGACTTCTTATGTCATGATTGCCGGGTTGCTTGAGAGGGATACCTTTGACCACTTCCTCCCTGAGTTTGATAAACCTTGGGTGATCCACTTAAGGGAAAACTTGTTGCTGTTCTACAAACCTCTGCACTTGGAGGCCCAACAACTATCTACAAGAATAGAAGTGCGTAGACATCAGGGAGCAATGTGGCATTTCTAATATTATATGTGGATGACATATAACTGATTGGAAATGATATAGATCTTTTAAATAGTGTTAAGAGTTATCTAAACAACAAATTTTTGATGAAGGACCTTGGAGAAGCATCATATATATTAGGCATTAAGATCTATAGAGATAGATCAAGGCGCCTAATAGCTCTATCATAGAGTACATACCTTGATAAGATTTTAAAGAAGTTTAAAATGGACGAAAGTAAGAAGGGATTCTTACCTATGTTGCAAGGCAAGCATTGAGTAAGACTCAAAGTCCGGCTATGGCGGAAGAAAGAGAGATACTGGATACGATCCTCTATGCTTCAGCCATAGGCTCTATAATATACGCCATGCTATGTACAATACCGGATGTGGCACATGCTATTAGTTTGAGTAGTAGGTACCAATCTGATCTAGGTTCGAACACTGGATATCGGTCAAGAATATCCTTAAGTACTTAAGAAGAACTAAGGAAATGTTTCTTGTATACGGAGGTGAAGAAGAGCTGGTCGCTAATTGTTATGTCGATGCTAGATTTCACACCTATCCGGATGACTCTAAGTCTCAATCCGGATACGTATTTCTCATAAACGGAGCTGTAGTTAGTTGGAGGAGCTCCAAAGAACCTTTGGTGATAAGATCAACAATAGAGGCGGAATATTTTGCTGCTTCTGAAGCAGCACAGGAAGCGGTTTGGATGAAGGAGTTCATAACTGAACTAGGTGTGGTTCCTAGTGCATTGGACCCAATGGTGATCTATTTTGACAATAATGGAGCCATAGCCAATGCCAAGGAACCAAGGTCTCACAAGAGTTCCAAGAATATTAAGCGTCGGTTTCACTCCATCCATGAACATGTCAAGGATGGAGATATAAAGATTTGTAAAGTACACACGGATCTCAATAAAGCCGATATATTGACTAAAGTTCTCCCTAGGGAAAAACATGATCAATACCAGATATCCATGGGTGTTAGATTTATCACAATGTAACTATATTATTGTCTCTAGTGCAAGTGGGAGACTGAAGGGAATATGCCCAAGAAGCAATAATAAAGTTGTTATTATATGTATTCCAAGTATATGATAGATGTTTATTTTGCATGCTATAATTGTATTAATTTGGAAACGATAATACATTTAGGTTTAATAAACAAATAGAAGGTTCCTAGTTATGCCTCTCTTATAAACTAGCTCGTTGATTATCAAGATGATCAAGTTTTACTGATCATGGACATTGGATATTGTTAATGACGAGGTCACAACATTGGTGGAATGATGTGATGAACATTCATCCGAAGTATTACATTACGATCAAAGTCATTATGTTAATATTGCTATAACATCATACGAAGTAATCCTAGTCCTTAGACCATGAGATCATGTCAATCACTAACACTGGAAGAGTATCTTGATAACATCAAACGTCACACCATGATAGGGTGGCTATAAAGGTGGGTTCAGTGCTACGAAGGTGTTATGTAGAGGCTCATGGATCAAGAGTGGTATTTGTCCATCCCGATGATGGATAGATATACTCTGGACCCTCTGGGTGATATCACATTAAGATAGCTTGCAAGCAAGTGATGTGATCACTAGAATGTAATATCACGGGAACGAGAAAAGAGTGCATGTCGGCAACAAGATCAAACTAGGTATGGAGATATCGATGATTGAATCTCGGACATGTAATACATAGCGGGATAAAGGAATTTAGTTACTAACGTTAAAGGTTCTCACGATCACTGAAGTCATCGTTGAATGTGTGGGAGTCAGTATGGATCTCCAGGTACCGCTTCTGATTATTGATCCCAGAATGGTCTCGATCATGTCTGCATTATTCGTGAACCATAGGGTGACACACTTAAGGGATACCAACACTATTTGGAGCAAATATGTTCCAGAAGAAAGAATTACAAAGCGCTAGAATTATTTCAATGGACACCGGAATTTTTCCTGGTGAAATTGCTGAAATTGGTTCTACATGTGATATTGAAATGTTGCAGGGGGTTTTATGTGAATGTTTCTTAATTAAGGTAAATAACAAAATTCTGAATAAAATAAATAAAAGAGTTTTATTAAATGAGAGTTGCATTAAATTTGGTGGAAATTTAATGCATTTTGAGTGGAGAAAATGGAGGGGCAAATTTATGTGAGTGGAGCTTCCACCACATGAATGAGGAAGAGGTGAGGGAACCCTCCATGGGCACCGGCCATGGGGAGGGGCTGCCCTCTCTCCTATAAAAGTCCCCCTCTCACTCACACCTCCTCGTGAAGGATCTCTCTCCCCTTCTAGAATTATTCCCCCATGGTCTCAGATTAGCGAGATACATGTTCCCGGTGGCATTTCGTCTGGAAGGAGTTGCTACTTCCGCTGCATCGCTGGAGCGAGGAGGTGGAGGTTGTTCGGTGGCCTGAACGTGTGTACGATCACGAATGTGCTACTGAGTTGCGGCGCTAGACTTCTTCTCGATCCTGAGATCGGCAAGTGTTCGACTACATCATCCACGAGTTCAACCTCGTTACGCTTTGTCGGTCTACAAGGTTAGGTTCTCTATGGATGTATATCCACCCGTAGCTTGTATCTAGTAGATAGATCTTGGTGCTTAGTAGTTTCTGTCGTAGGAAATTTTTTGTTTTCTATGCTATGAACCCAACAGCTGGACCTCAATCCCAAAAGACGCCATTGAAACAAGAAGCAACACTTCCTTCTGACTTCTACCCTCGTTGTTGGGATCCTAGTGAGGAGGGCGATCATATTTCTCCTGAAGCTCCCTTGAGGGAGGCTGAGCTAAGTGTTTTTATCCCTCCTTGAGAACAACTGCTCCCTAACAACAATATGAGGCCTTGAGCTGACGCTTGTCGCGTGGAGGTCTGCCACACGGTGAAGGACCCCTCCTCTAGATAGAGGTAGGGAGGCTCGTGCCCTTCTTTCAAGGAGGCGCCTCCTCCTAGAGTCTACTTGGAGTACTATCTATTCCATGGGTTCAATGAATCCCGCAAGAATGATGGCGTCGTTGGAAGCCTTGATATCCCCAAGTATCGGTACCCAGCTCTGGATGTACATGAAGGAGATATGCCCTAGAGGAAAATAATAAATAGGTACTTATTATCATATCTCAAGTAGTTTATAATGGTTTCATATTGTGCTATAACTGTGCCAAATAGAAACATTGGTGTAGGTGTGGTATTGATACATTGCAAATGTATCTATAATTTTTGATGTTCCATGCTTGGTTTTATCCACTTTCTTGTGTTTTGTTCCAACTTTGGAGTACTTTTCATATGATTTCTTGGACTAACCTATTAACAAGAGCCATAGTGCCAGCTACCTGTTTTCTGCTGTTTTTGGTTCCAGGAAAGTCAGAAAATGAATATTCTCGGAATTGGACGGGACAAAAGCCAAAGTGCCTATTTTTTCGGAAGTCATCAAGTGCCAGAATACGAGACGGAGAAGGTCCAGAGGCCGGCCACACCACCTGGCCGCGCGGCCAGGCTGGGTCCGTGCCAGGGGGTGGTGTGGTGGCCCCTGGCACCCCCTCGGTCTCCCCTTCCGACTATAAGATGCCCTCGGGACGAAAACCCTAAGTACCTGATCAAAAATCCACGAAAGAGTCTATAGCCGCCGTCATCTCCATCCCTAGATCGGGAGGGATCTGCAACTCTTCCGGCACCCTGCCGGAGAGGGGAATTCACCCTGGAGGCCTTCTTCATCACCATGCAAGCCTCCGGTGTGATGCGTGAGTAGTTCATCCTTGGACTACGGATCCATGTAGTAGCTAGATGGTTGGTTCTCCTCCTTTGTCCTTTCATGTTTAGATCTTGTGAGCACCGTTCATGATCAAGATCATCTATTTGTAATTCTGCATGTTGTGTTTGCGGGGATCCGATGGATATTGAGATGCTATTTCAGATTGATTATTGATTCTATCGTGCCTTTGTTATTTGTGATCTTGCATGCTTTCCGTTGTTAGTAGCTATCTTGGCCAAGTAGATGCTAGCAACTCCAAGAGTTAGTATTTATGCTCGATAGTGGGTTCATGCCTCTGGTAATCTGGGGAAGTGACAGCAATCTCTAAGGTACTAGATGTGTTGTTGCTACTATGGAGAAAACAACAATCCTTTGTTCATAGAACAATCGTATTGTTTACTTTACACGCAGTTCGTAAAGCAATAATCTGTTGCTTGCAACTTAATACTGGAGGGGGTTGAGATGATAACCTGAAGGTGGATTATTAGTCATAGATGCAGTTGGATGGCGGTCTATGTATAATGTTGTAATGCCCAATCAAGTCTCAAAGGGGTCAAGATGATTAGTATATGCATGTATTGCTTTCTCGATGTTTGTCAATTGCCCCGCTGTAATTTGTTCACCCAGCATGTTATCTATCTAAGGAGAGCCACCTCTAGTGAACTATGGATGCCGGTCCTTGTCTTTTACATACAATCTACAAGCTGTTTACTTCTTTGTGTTTACTTTCTGCAAACTTTTACTTCTTTCCATTCGATACATTTAATCCTTTGTTTTCCGCAAAACACGGTGAGATTGACAACCTCATCGCAAGTTGGGGACAAAGTTCTGTGGTTGTGTTGTGCAGGTCTCCACGTTGCTACTAGCACCGGTAGTGCGCCCTGCCAAAGCTCAGCTAGTAACACCTTTGGGGTGTTTCCTTGCTCCTACTGGTTCGATTAAACCTTGGTTTCATAACTAGGGGAAACTTGCTGCTATGCTCATCATACCTTCCTCTTGGGGTTCCCAACGAGCTCTACATCAACCACACACCAACACTTTTCTGGGCGCCGTGCATTGAGTCATCAAGCATTTTTCTGGCGTCGTTGCCGGGGAGTCAAAGACATCTTCACAAGGGGAGTCCCTCATAACCAATCTCTTTACTTTGTTGTTTTTTTTTGCTTAGTTTCCATTTTGCTTTGTTTGCTTGTTTTGTTATTCAAAAAACACAAAAAAATTAGTTTTACAAGTTTGCTTTCCTATTTGAAAACCCAAAAAAATGACTACTCTTGAAAACACTAAGTTGTGTGACTTCACTAGCACCAACAACAATGATTTTATGAGCACACCTATTGCTCCACCTGTGGCTGAAAATACTTTCTTTGAGATAAAACCTGCTTTTCTCAATCTTGTTATGAGAGAACAATTTTCTGATATTGGTAATGAAGATGTTGCTTCCCATCTAAATAACTTTGTTGAACTTTGTGAGATGCAAAAGCATAGGGATATAGATGGTGATATTATTAAACTGAAATTGTTTCCTTTCTCTTTGAGAGGAAAAGCTAAAGAATGGTTGAATTCCTTAACTAGGAATAGTATTGATTCTTGGACTAAGTGCAAATATGCTTTCATTGGAAAATATTATCCTCCTGCTAAGATTATATCTATGAGAAGTGAAATAATGAAGTTTGCCAACTTGATAGTGAACATGTTGCTCAAGCTTGGGAAAGAATGAAATCTTTGGTTAAGAATTGTCCCACTCATGGACTGACTGCTTGGATGATCATCCAAACTTTTTATGCAGGATTGAACTATTCTTCAAGGAACCTATTGGACTCTGCTGCTGGAGGTACCTTTATGACCATTACTTTGGGTGCTGCAACAAAACTTCTAGACAATATGATGGTTAATTATTCTGAATGGCATACTGAGAGAGCTCCACAAGGTACGAAGGTAAATTCTGTTGAGGAAACCTCCTCCTTGAGTGATAAGATTGATATTATTATGTCTATGCTTGTTAATGGGAAAGCCTATATTGATCCAAATAATGTTCCTTTAGCTTCTTTATTTGCTCAAGAAGAGCAAGTTGATGTGAACTTCATAAGAAATAACAATTTTGGCAACAATGGTTATGGTAATAACAATTATAGGCCCTACCCTCCTAATAATACTTATGGCTATAATGGTAAACCTGGATTACCTAGTGAAGGAAGAATTTTAGAAGTTGAAAGAGCCACTAAAAACTCCATGCAAATGCAATATGAGCAAACTCAACTATTCACTAAAACTATGGAGGAACAATCTATCATTTTGAAAAACATTAGCCATCAACTTGAGAGTCTAAATAGGGAAATTCCTAGTTTACAATTGAAACTCTTTAATGCTGAAAGAAATATATCACGTTTGTCTGAAGCTCAATCTTCATTGATTAATAAAGTGGCTGCTAAACCTAAAACTAATGATAATCCCTTTGCAGCTACTAATGCCATACAAGTGAGAATTGATGAAAATGTTAGACTATTAGCTGAATTACATGCTAAGTGGGAAAGAGAAGATGAAATTGCTAGAAACATTAGTGTTTCTACTATCACCACCACTAGTGTTGAGGCTAGTAATAGTTCTACTACTTTAGATGATAAAGTTGATTTTGATCTTGATGGTTGCAATATATCTGAAGTTATTAAGTTCCTAAAAAATCTTGCTAAAAGTCCTAATGCTAGTGCTATGAACATGGCCTTTACAAAACACATTACTGATGCTCTCATAAAGATTAAAGAAGAGAAGATGAAACATAAAGCTTTTATCCCTATAAAACAAGAAGATGGTTGGGAACCCATCATTAATATGAAAGTGAATGACTTTGATTTCAAAGCTTTATGTGATCTTGATAGTAGTGTTTCTATTATGCCTAGAAGGATTTATGATATGCTTGATTTGCCTCCACTTGAAGATTGTTATTTGAATGTCCCACTTGATGATAATGCTAAAAAGAAACTCATGGGGAGTCTTAATGATGTTCTTATTATGGTTAACAATTCCTATGTCCCCGTTGATTTCTATGTTTTGGATGTTGAATATAACGCTTCTTGTCCTATTACTTTGGCAAGACCTTTTCTTAGAACCGTTGGTTCCATCATTGATATGAAAGAAGGCACCATTAAATATCAACTCCCACTCAAGAAAGGTATAGAACACTTCCCTAAAAAGATAGAAAAGATTTCTTTTGCTTCTCCTATGAAAACGAAATTTGGTCTTAATGCTTCTTCATTTGAGAACACTTGATTCTTTTTCTTGCTTCTTATGCCTAACTTAAAGGCGTTAAAGAAAAGTACTTATTGGGAGATAACCCAAAAGTTTTAGATGAGTCTTGGAAGTTATTATCTCTGTAATAACCTCTCCTTATCATTTTTATTTGCTTTTTGTGCCAAGAGTAACCTCTAATGAGAGAGAAGTAATGATTGGGAAAGTTGCTGTCCCGAAACAGATTTCTATGCTTCACCGTAAAAATTCGTGTAAAATCTCTCAACGTATTTTTGAGGCGTGAATTTTTGTGCTTCTGTCCCAGGTTGTCATCTAACTTTCGTTAGTTCAACACGTTTTGATTTGAGCAACATAAGGTTTTCGAAAAAATTCGTCTTTACCTGCTGGTCTGTTTTGACAGATTTCTGCCATTTTCTGCATTTGCTTCTTGTTGGTTCCTTCTTGAGTTCTTTTGGGTAATTGAGATTTTTGAGAGACGTGCTACAGTAGCTAGTGTTCTAATGGAATTTTATTTGGTGTTAGAACTGAACCTTAAGACCTTTTATCTTGAGTGCACTAATGTTGCCAATAAAGATTGTGTGAAGTTTTGTATGAAGGAAAATTTTCAGGTGTATGGAAGGAATGAGTAATGAGATGAAGTATGGACTAAAGCTCAAGCTTGGGGATGCCACGCGTGTCACTCTAATAAATATCCAAGAAGTACAAGCGTCAAAGCTTGGAGATGCCCAAGGCATCCCCTTCTTCATCAATAAAAATCCCAGGTTTCTTCCAAACGCTTTATTTTTATTGTTCCATGCACAGTTGTGTTGTTCTTGGAGCGTCTTCTTTTTCGATTTTGTTTTTGTTTTTAGTTTGCTTGTTTTGCTTAGTTTTCTGAATAAACTGGTTGGACCCCCTCTTTCATACGTTGGTTTGCAAATAGTTTGGTTTGGTTTGGAAAAGAGTAGGAAAGTTCATACTTATGTGGTAAAAAGAGCTCGTTTTTGACTGTGGCCTATGCTTTGTCATGCCATGCTTGATATTGTTTTAGCTTTATGCTTAGTATTCTTTCCTGTAGCATGACTTGTTATAAATAATTGAGATTGCTTAATGTGTCTTGGATGAATCATGCGTTGTTTTAGCATATTAAAGCATAGTATAGTGGTATTCTCCTTTGATGCTTTATTTGGGTTGACTTGGCGCATGCTCACACCATGTTATGACTATCTCAAGTCACCATAGCCTTTATGATCCTTTAGTTTTCTACTTGTAGTATCACTTTATGCTTTGATCAATGATGTTTTGTCGCTCTGCATGATTATGGCCATTATTGCTCTCTTAGTTTGTCGCTCCCAGTCTTTTGCTAGCCTCCACAACCAAGTATGAGTTCCACTCATGCATCCAACTCCTTAAACCAAGTTATTCCAAAGAGTCCACCATACCTACCTACTAGCTTATGCTATTCCAAGTATATTCATGCTTTTGTTTACCTTCCAAATTAAACTTGTTATGAGAAAACTAGTGATGAAAGCTCTCACGAACTTGATGGCACACTTTACTTTTCTTGCCCTTAATAAACTTGAACCATTGGGTCATTCTTTGTTGCGTATATGCTTGCGCTTTATAAGTTGAAATTAGCAGAACCATGTATCATGGGGAACGCTTTCAACATTGCACTTGTACTTTGTACCCCGTTGATATCATGTTCTTTTGCTTACGGATCCCGGCGGTGTGAAATAAAAGTGGAACTTGTAAGATCATGGAGTTTGTATGTGTGTTAGAGAAATGCCTGGGCCGTTAGCCTAAGCCATGCCTAATCATGGTGGAAACTTGCAGCATAACCATAATGAGCACTCTATGAAGCATCCTCAATAAAAACCTATGCAAATAGCAAATAAAAAGATCGCTGAGATGCTCATTGTTTGCTTGCCTTGTCATTTTGATTATGGGATAGCTCCTATATCATGTGCAAGGGGTACCCCCGTTGGCGGTTCTTAATGATACACATGTACTTACAATGACAAGAGCTTACTCGTGACTGGAGGTGAGTAGCATGAGGATCGGTCTTCGTAAGTAAGGGGCATGAGATTTCGGTTTATAACTTGTGAAGCATATCCTCTTAGTTGTGTCACTTTAACCTTAATCACTTCAAGATGCTTATGATAGGGGCAATGAGAGCTGAAAGCTATAAGTACCATAATTTTTGGAAGCTCTTTATGAGACTTGAATCCTTACTTCCTTTTACAAAGGCCTTTCTTCCACCATTACATTGAGTCTCCACCTTCTATCTTTATGCACTTACTTTGAGAGCATAGTGGCCATTCTTAGTTCTATGTGCATTGTCCCAAGACTAGTTGATTGATGCATACTTTGATATTGCTTGTTTTAAACTATTGTATCTAGTCACTCTTATGAACTTTGAAGGTGTCCTATGCATTTATATTTGCTACTCTATTGAGGGACAAGTTGAATACTATTATGCTATGTTTTATTTATGTGAAACAAACAAACGTCTTGCAAAGCATTGTTATTCATGAATCTTTTGTTTGTGCCTTTTCATGTTGCATCATAGTTTCTTTGCTTATTGCTAGAACTTTGTCTTTCATGTTATGATTGAAGTACTATGATCCTAGCTTTGAATGTTTTACAAATACTTTGATCAAGCTTTTGATGGTGCATGTCACCTCAAAAATTATTCTTTCTTGTTATCACTTACCTACTCGAGGACGATCAAGAGTTAAGCTTGGGGATGTTGATACATTGCAAATGTATCTATGATTTTTGATGTTCCATGCTTGGTTTTATCCACTTTCTTGTTTTTTGTTCCAACTTTGGAGTGCTTTTCATATGATTTCTTGGACTAACCTATTAACAAGAGCCATAGTGCCAGCTGCCTGTTTTCTGCTGTTTTTGGTTCCAGGAAATTCAGAGAATGAATATTCTCAGAATTGGACAGGACAAAAGACAAGTGCCTATTTTTCCGGAAGTCATCAAGTGCCAGAATACGAGACGGAGAAGGGCTAGAGGCCGGCCACACCACCTGGCCGCGCAGCTAGGCTGGGCTCGCGCCAGGGGGTGGTGTGGTGGCCCCTGGCACCCCCTCGGTCTCCCTTCCGACTATAAGATGCCGTCGGGACGAAAACCCTAAGTACCCGATCAAAAATCCACAAAAGAGTCTGTAGCCGCCGTCATCTCCATCTCTAGATCGGGAGGGATCTGAAGCTCTTCCCGGCACCCTGCCGGAGAGGGGATTCACCATGGAGGCCTTCTTCATTAGCATGCAAGCCTGCGGTGTGATGTGTGAGTAGTTCATCCTTGGACTACGGATCCATGTAGTAGCTAGATGGCTGGTTCTACTCCTTTGTGCTTTCATGTCTAGATCTTGTGAGCTCCGTTCATGATCAAGATCATCTATTTGTAATTCTGCATGTTGTGTTTGCAGGGATCCGATGGATATTCAGATGCTATTTCAGATTGATTATTGATTCTATCATGTCTTTGTTATTTGTGATCTTGCATGCTTTCCGTTGTTAGTAGCTATCTTGGCCAAGTAGATGCTAGCAACTCCAAGAGTTAGTATTTATGCTCGATAGTGGGTTCATGCCTCTAGTAATCTGGGGAAGGTGACAGAAATCTCTAAGGTACTAGATGTGCTGTGAATGAGATTGAATAAGGTATGTGATACCAATGATCGGATCTCGGACAAGTCGTATCAAGAAACAAAAGGAATTGGATGCTACATTTAGCGGTTCAAACGACATTTTCATCAGGAATGCATAGGGGTCACATGGATATCCATGGTCCCTCTGTTGATCAATGATACAGATCATATCTAGAGCATTCCCGAGCCGTGAGAGGATACACTTAAGGGTACAATGAGAGCGATCATTCGTAAGACGGAATCACAGTAGAGAAAGAGAAAGTCAGAAATGTTTCGCAGAGAGATCCGAAGTTGTTCGGAGAAAGAATAAAGGAAAAGACCAGAAAAGTGTTTTCGGATAAATGGGAATTTAAATATATATTTATTATATGTTAATTGTGAATTAATATATTCTAAATAATATTTAGATTAAGATTTATCAAAGCAACTTTTATAGTAGGCCAAATCCCCGGAGGGAATTAGCCTAGAAGAAAAGCTGCAGAAAAAGAAAAAGGGAAAAGGAAATAGTTCAGCCAAAGTGAGCGACAAATATTATCCACCACACGGTCAGGAAGCAGCTAGGCTGCGCGCGGGCGAGCGGCAATTACTACGCGCCGCTTGGGGCAGCGCAGCACCAGGAGACGCGCCAAGCACGGACATGCCATGGTCGACAGATCGGCCCACCCCGGGCCGCCTCTTCCCCTTGCCTCGCCGCTGGGCCGCTGGCGGGCGCCGTCCCACCCGGGCTCCTGCGTTGTCTGCTGCTATGAGCGGCTGCCGCAAGCTGGGCCACGGGTGGCCAGCCCACCCAGCTAACGCTGGTCGCCGCCAGCTGCTGGGCCGCGGTGGGGGCTCGCAAGCCCACCCGGCCAGCTGCAGTGCTGGGTTCTGGCTTGCTGGCCCAGTCGGCTGGCTGGCTCCTTTTTGCCCCTTTTCCTTTGCCCTTTAGTCCCATATGGCTAACCTTTTGAGAAAGGCACACCCCCTTAGCCTATATAAAAGGGTGCCCATGGGTGGGATTAAACCCACCCTCACACCATCAATTGGAGAAGTCCTTTGGTTGACTTCCTCCTTCCCTCTCTCTCTAGCCCTTGTGACCATGGTCCCAAGTTGGGCTATGCGAACAAGGCACACCTGTAGCACGCTGTTGCACTGTAGGGATTCCTATCCGGATATCAACTTCCGCACTCCCGGCGGGATCGGGGAGCCGGAGGTCTCACCGTGCACCAGATGTGTACGACGACACGAGGCACAACACTTGGGGCGCTTAAATGTCGTGAGCCGGAGCTGCTGGACGATGAAGATGAAGAAGGAGCAAGGGTGACATGCGAGGAGCTTCACGACCTTGAGGTTGTCTACGAGTACGACTACATCAACCGTGTTTCCCGCGGAACGGTTAACCGTGTACGGTCTACAAGGGTATGTATTCTCTACACATCGGTTATTACTGCATTACTACATAGATAGATCCTAGGTAGTTTTTGGGGTTCCATCGTAGGAATTTTTTTGTTTTCTGTTGCGGATCCCCTTCAGTGGTATCAGAGCCGATCTATGCATAGGAGTGTTGTACGGCCAGTACGCACAAGTATTGTGCGGGCATTGATCCCTTAGTTGTTACCCTCTAACATGTACTTATTTATATCGCGGTATTGTTTGATGAAGCGGCCCAGACCGACCTTACGCGTATTCATATGCGAGACTGGTTCCACGCTCAACATATGGCTTGTACCGTATAAGTGGCTAGCGGGTGTCTATCTCTCATTCGATAGTTGATATAGCATTTACAACGGAGGGCCCCGAAAGGGGTGTAGTATAGACAACTATTGGATCCATGGTGTGGTTGGAAAGTTCGTAGTTTAGAAATGGTTCTCTTGCGAAAGCCCTAACAACCACGTAAAACTTGCAATAGATAAAGTAGAGGCGTCTAAGTTTATTTTGTAGGAGGGCATGTGATTATGATATGGCATTGGTCGTTACAAAGGTAAAGTAGTTTATTTTTCTGTTACTAAGTAGTATAGTAATAATCATTGTTCCGATGGACGACCTGGTGGCGGCGTCGTGGACTTGGCGTCAAACCAAGGGCAAGATGGAGATCATGCCGGAGCTCCCGATGGAGATCAAGGGGCAAGAAGTAGCACCATATCATATCACATTATACATATGATGTTGATATCTGTTTTACATCTTAGTGTGTGCTAGTATTAGATACTCAACGGTAGCAAATAAGATAATCCCTATTGAATTCCAATGTTCCATGTTCCCCTTGTGTGTGCACCACCAAGAAAGTTCTTCGGTATGAGGCGATCCACGGTAAAGGCGTGGGTGTCAGACATATCTATGTTCGCATACAGTGGGTGTAAGTCATGTTGCACAGCGAATACACAAGTTAGATTTGGCGAGCCTAGCATGTTACAGAGGCGTGGGCTCGGAACACAAGAGATCGAAAGATTGAGCATGAGTCACATGGATGATGTGATTGGCATTATTGAATGCCTACCTTTGATACTGCACTTATGGTCGTGATGATCGGGGGAGGTGTAGAGGATAGGGATCATGTGATCACTAAAATCGTCCAGGGGATGACAATTTTAGTGGAGACCAATTATAAATTAATCTCTTATTATGAACTTAGTCTAGATGTCTTTTTGCAGATATCTTAGTAGATCGTGGCCTATCCCATTGAGGTCCTTTGCGACCATGGGAATATATTGCTTAATGTGGAACTTAGCAAAAGGGTCCAACTTCATAGATTAATACCCATGCCTGAGGGATATCCTCGTAAAAGGTGATCTTCTCTTCTTGATACAATAACTATTAGGAGATAATTCGATGACTCCACAATGCTTGTGCTTTCTCCATAATCATCCAATAAGCCATTCTCCATTCGATGGAGAGTTGGACTACAATTTTGTATTATGCAGAATAAGGCACATAGAGTATGAGCCGTTGGATGGGTTTTTCTCCATCATGGATGAAAACGGATGTTTGGAAAAACACTTAGCGATCTTGCATTAGAGTTGAGAACTCTTGGAAGGGCTTGATTGCAAATGGAGGTCATGGATGAAAAGGTATATGTAAGATATACAAATTGTAAATGTGGTTCTTGCAAAACTCGTTGCAGTTTGCAAAGTATTTGATACTTGTCCTGCTTTGTGAAAACATGATGATATGCTTGAGAATTGTTGGATTTGAGGCAATGTGACTTGATGATGGCAAGCAAAATAGTTGATGGCCGACATCACCTCTTCCCTCAAAGCTTGTCATTTGGATTAGTGGACTTGAATATAATTTTGCAATCCTTGTTTGTGTGTCTTGATTTTAGCGAGACAATTATTCATATGAACAAGTTACAAGCCAGTTTGTACTATTCTTATGAACAATACCTTATGGTCACATTACGATTACAAATAAGTTATTCACATCACTATGTTAATGATAATAGTTTAAACATTTATAAAGGATTAGAATGCTAAAAGATATCCAAAGTTTAATAATGAAATGACACTATAGTGTAAGTCATTTTGGTTATTGCATGTTCTTAATGAAGATCGGGGTCCTAGATGCTTAATTTAGAGACTTTGCAAAACCATGCCTCTTGGGCTGAATGACTAAAACTCCGCATTCTGGTAAAACGGTGATATGCAAAGAAATGTTGAATCTTATACATAGTGATGTATCATATTTTCAAAAAGTATTGGAAATCATTTGTTAATTGTGAACTTAAGTGAATAAGTGTATTTACTTAATGAAACATAAGTTTGAAACGATTTGAATTGTTCAAATGAGTTCACAACAAAGGAGGATATTGAATTAACAAGTCTCTTTGATTCGATCGACACGACTAAAGTATTTAAGTTAATTTTAGCATAAAAAGGACATGTGAAAGATGTTTGATAAATTATGATAATTTGATCAATTCAAACTGTGTTGAAATGTCTAAACATCATAAACATTTTGTATTAGATACATATGATCTAATATTATCTCTTATTGGGGTTATAGTTGTCGTTTAGAGTTAGAGATCAAAATCAGACAACACTCATTTGAAATACAAAGGAACATCTAAAAGATTCGTGGAAACAACACCATAAGTGTTATGGCAAGTTTGAGTTTCTAGAGATTTCCATAAGTCGAAATCATGGCGAATAAACAAGTCTTTGTAGAGTATCCTTAAGAAGTTATGAATGCATCGTCCACAAGGGGCAAACCTGTTGTTGTCCTAAGTTGATGTGTCTTGATAAATATATACAGGTGGAAGAAAGTAAAAAATCAAAACAAGGTATTTTACCTTACCTCTGGATTGTTGAGTAGCATAGTGGAATTTGTTTCGTGAAACCAAACTCTACAAATGGAGGACAAACTATTGATAATGATCATAAAGTTTCAAGTAAATACTTTTACTAAAATAAAGTAGGATTCAACTATATATTCTACAAGTTTGTGGAATTATATTATTGATTCACTTGTCATGTTTTGAGCAAGACATACCTATGAATTACAAAGAAGCGTGATGGACCTAAGTACGAGAAATGAATGGTCATTGAAATCTCGTTAGTGGAATTCTCGATTTTATAGTGATCAAGGAATTTTGGAATTTCCAAAATTATCGAGAGGACCTAGATTTGAGTGGGAGCAAATCAGCTTGGCTAATTCATAATATGTAGTTGACATATTTTGAGTGGGAGCTAAGTGAAATCCCTGGATCTCAAACATGAATGTCATATTTGAGTGGGAGCATGAAATCATTCTGTGATATGTGGACGACATATATGAATGATGTGATTGGTGTTAATAATATTTAATTTAGGATGAACTTGAAGTTATTAAACAATAAGATCTATCGAGATAGATTGGTGAGTTTAATAAACACTGAATGTCGAATGCTTCCTGGACTTAATTCTGAAAGATGTTCAGAATGTCCTAAGCAAAGATTCTGAAGAAGCTCAGAATAGAACAAGGTGAGAAAGTAGTTCTTACTATATGAAGCATTGAGTTAGTATTGCAACTATGGTTGAAAGAAAGAGATACGTTGCATCTCCTATGCCTCCGTCATAGATTCTTCCATATAACCATGTTGTATACTCGACGTGAAGTGACCCAAAGTTCTGGTTGGTAGGACAAAGTCTTAACTGTAAGAACGTGTCTTTAAGTGATTCCTAAGTTGATCACTGAACCAGAATTAAGTTTGTACTTAAATGGCAAGAAGCAATGTAAGTGGCATAGATGCATTTTATGTACTAGGATCTACATAGATATAGAAGTATAAAGGCTCCATCTGATGTGATGTATAATTTTATGGCGAGGCTAGTTCGCTTTTAACGTAGAATGATGTGTCCCAGGGCCCAGTGCCCATGAGAAAGCCCTCGAGGTTGATCTAAAGTCACTGTAAGCTTCTGGAATCCGGCCTCGTTCCGCTGCCATGACTACAGTATATACATAAAGTATGTTTCAAAGTTTAGATGACAACAGTGAAAATAACCGTCATTATAAACACTAGAAACAAAATCTCACTTTGTAGCCAAACAAATACTTCGACTGATTATACGATAATGGTGTGAATGTCAAAATTAGGGAGACATTAACGATTTGCAAAAAACATAATGATCTGGTAAAACAGAACATGGATATGACGTTTCCCATGAGCATGCATGATCTGTAAACGCATATGGTATATGGTTTATATGAGTAAAATGCGAGCTGGATTATTTGTACTCTAGTGCAAGTGGGATACTAAAGGAGATATGCCCTAGAGGCAAATAATAAATAGGTTTTTATCGTCATATCTCAATTAGTTTATAATAGTTTCATATTGTGCTATAAATGTGCCAAATAGAAACATTGGTACATGTGTGATATGAAACAACCAAGTCCCTAGTAGCCTCTATTCATACTAGTTCGTTGGTCATGAGGATGATCTGAGTTTCAAGATCATGGGCATTTATGCCAATTGACAACGAGGTCATATCATTGGAGAATGATGTGATGGACATTCCTCGAAGAATTGCAACACGATAAAGTCATATAGTTCATTGTTGCAACAGCTATACCTAGACTCCTTTTCCTTAGACCGTGAGCTCATATTACTCACTGTTTCTCGAGGCTTCTTTGACTGCATCAACTGTCATCTGGTAATACGGTGGCCATAAAGATGTACGTTGGATATTCCGAAGGAACAGTTGATGACATGTGACTGCAAGACCGGGATTTGTTCACCCACATGACGGGTAAAGATACATACGGCCGGCTTGGTGAGATTACATCCATAAATGTTGCAACATGTGACTCGATCACGGGGATGTAATATCACGGTAACAAGAAAACAAAACTTGTTGTGAACGAGATTGAACAAGGTATGTGATACCAATGATCGGATCTCGGACAAGTCGTATCAAAAAACAAATGGAATCAGATGATACATTTAGTGGTTAAAACGACATTGTCATCAGAAATGCATAGGGGTCACATGGATATCCCTGATCCCTCTATTAATCATTGATACAGATCATGTCTAGAGCATTCTCGAGCCGTGAGAGGATACACTTAAGGGTACGATGAGAGCGATCATTCGTAGGACGAAATCGTAGTAGAGAAAGAGAAAGGCGGAAATATTCCGTAGAGAGATCTAAAGTTGTTCGGATAAAGAATAAAGGAAAAGACAGGAAAAGTATTTTCGGATAAATGGGAATTTAAATATATATTTATTATAGGTTAATTGTGAATTAATATATTCTAAATAATATTTAGATTAAGATTTATAAAAGCAACTTTTTTATTAGGCCAAATCCCCGGAGGGAATTAGCCTAGAAGAAAAGTTGCAAAAAAAGAAAAAGGGAAAAGAAAATAGTTCAGCCAAAGTGAGCGGTAGATTTTATCCGCCGCACGGGTCTGAAAACAGCTAGGCTGCGCGCGGGCGAGCGGCAAGTACTACGCGCCGCTCGAGGCGGCTCAGCGCCAGGAGACACGCCAAGCGCGGACGGGCCGCGGTCGACTTCCTCCTTCCCTCTCTCTAGCCCTTGTGACCATGGCTCCAGTTTGGGCTATGCGAACAAGGCACACCTGTAGCACGCCGTTGCGCTGCAGGAATTCCTAGCCGGATATGAACTTGTGCACCCTTGGCGGGATCGGGGAGCCGAAGGTCTTATCGTGCACCGGATGTGTACGAAAACACGAGGCGCAACACTTATGGCGCTTAAATGTCGTGAGCCAGAGCTGCTACACGATGAAGATGAAGAAGGAGCAAGGGGTGACCTGCGAGGAGTTTCGCGACCTTGAGGTTGGCTACGAGTACGACTACATCAACCGCTATCCCCGCGGAACGTTAACCGCGTACGGTCTATAAGGTTATGTATTCTCTACACATCGGTCGTTACTGCATTACTACATAGATAGATCCTAGTTAGTTTTTAGGGTTCTATCGTAGGAAAATTCTTGTTTTCTGCTGCGGATCCCCTTCAGTAGACACCCCCAATCCGTCTGTTGATGGGTTTTAAGCCTCTAGAGCTTCCAGGCCTTTTGAGCCGCCTGTTAGAAAGCCCTGAAGGCCAGTGTGGGCGGCGGTGCTGTGGCCACTAGTGATGGAGTAAAATGGTGAGCCCATCTTCAATGTGGCGCACAAAGCCCCTACCTGGCGCACCAGCTGTCGGGGTTTCTATTCCTGGTTGTAAATTTGTATGTAGGTGGGGGCTTCTGACCATGATCCGATGGGGTAACAAGCTCATGCACACGAGATTTTATACAGGTTCAGGCCTCGGTAGTGAGATCATCGGTAAAAATCGTATTTTATCTCAGCTTATATCAATTGGCATGTGAGGTGCTGGTGTGTTTCAGTGGGGTGCCGGCTTCCAGCGAGAAGTCACCTAGGGTCGTCGCTCCATGGGCAGCATGCGAACTAAGTGTATATGTGTGTGAGTCTGTGACTAGTACACTCTAAGATAACGATATTGAGGTCTCGTGATGTCTCGAGCCCTGTGACGAGATCTGAGAGTTCTCTCTCTTGCTTCCTCTTTTTGCCAGCCCTCTCCCCTTTCAAAGGGAGGGACTACTTGTACATGGTGTGGTCTTCTCCATGTGGCCTCGGAAGTGGTCATGCATCCTCCTTATGCAAGGCTTACGGCTGGACGTATAGCGCCCTATGTTGTGAGGGATGCCATACTTTTATAGTATCAATCCGAATTGCGTGACACAGAAGGGTTACCAATAGAAATATTGATTCGATTTGAGAATTTAAAACTACTAGGATAAGATGTCATAAATTTTGGTATCTAAAGAATGGTTCCTAAAGAACATTTCTTTTTTTCAATTTAAGATTGAGTTGAAAAGGCTCCCTGAACGGAAATGCACCCGGGTGTAGAAAGGCGTTTTCGCCTAGTAGTCCCTGCCCTAAAGCCCGTAAACACACGTCAGAGAGCGCGTAACAACAATCAGCCTTTTGTGCCGTCTCGTTTGTGTTGATCATTGCAAGTCATAATACAGACTCGTCCGCATCAAAAATCCCGCGTATACTGGCGAATCTTTGCCATTTTTTTCCGTTTCCATTTCCAATTCCGTGTTTCTTTTTTCTTTTCTTTTGTTTTATTTTCTATTTTCTGTCCATTTGCAACTTTTTTTTGGGTAACACATGAACTTATAATATTTTGAATCGTTGATCTTTTTTACTAACCTGCGGACATTTTTTTGAATCTGTGAACCTACATTATTTTTAAATCAGTGAACGGTTTTTACATCATGAATACTTTTTAAAATATGAACATTTTTACTCTTTAAATCAACCTTTCTGAAATCATGATTTTTTTCAATACTGGACATTTTTAAAGCATGAATAAATTTTAAATCTGAACCATTTTACCCAGATAATAAGTTCTAAAATATGATCCTTTTCCAAATCATGAACAATTTTCAAAACTTAATATTTTTTAAATCGTCAACGTTTTTAAGATCCATCCTTTTTAGCTAGTGCCATAGAGTTCTTCACGTCAGCGACCGGTCCTCGGCAATGTACCCCTTTTCATTGCCGAAGGGGTTTTTACCCGTGTTCATAGCGTCGCTCTGTACTAGTGTTATTTTTCATCACCAACATCACGAGAAATCCGACCAACACAACCTCTTCCGGCTTCCCATCTACTACGTCGCTGCATGGGTGTCAAGTGAGATGGTCGATGGGACGATATCAGCTACCCCTAAAGTCTAGGGAGTAGCCATGCGGGGCTTGACGGAAGAAGTTCCCGCTGACCTCAGCCGTCAGTATCTGAGACATCTCGGTACAGAGGATGGACTCTAATCCCGGAAGTCATACATTAAATATTTATTGAATACCTACCTTACCTATATTGTTGGGGGATACCTCAGGTAGGGTCACGCCGGAATATAAAGGCCGAGTTAGCCGAGGTACGGCAAGGTCAAAGCAAGTGCTGGCCGAGTCACCTCAAGGCAGGTCGAATCACGGGGTAACCCGGACCGGAGGATGTCCGCCTAACTGTGTCCCGGCCAACCTATGTCGTATGCCGGCAGGATGTATCTAACTTGTATGCATGAACAGGTGTGGCCGGATTAACCAGGCATGATCCGGGTTATATCAGGCTTACAAGAGAAGGAAGGTATCTCGCTGGTCAAAAGGAGGTCACTGTACGTAGGAGGTTGAGCGAAGCGGACAGAGGCTAGGACCACCGAGGCGTGGCCGACAAATGTGATGTTGCCTGTGTCGGATGACGCTGACGCCGCAGAGTCTCACGTAGCCTCTGCATGGCTTGCGACGGGGAAAAGTTACCCGGTCGGTTTACTATTTTGGGAAGCCTCCACGTATGCCTTAATTGGAGACCTAGCCAGCCCTATATAAGGAGGGCTAGGGCCTCTGTAGAAAGGGTTGATCTCTGGTGACTTAAGTTTTACTTGGTTAGTTCTTGGTTCTAGAGAGCTAGCTAGTGGTGAGAGTAAGAGAGTTCCTTCTTCCTCCTCTCTCCAATACAGCTCAAGGAGCATTTCTAACCTTGGAAACCCATTGAATACAAAGCAACTGTGTGTGGAATCACCACACTATCCCTCCCTGGATTCCTCTAGTGCATATTGTCCCCACCTTTAGCCTATCCATGGCATCTGTCGTGACACCACCACGATAGTTGGCGCCCACCGTGGGGATAGCGGTGCTACCAGGAGTGAAGATCCGGACGGGAAACCTCATTGGCACCGGCGAACACATCGTCTCCGGGCTTGTTCAGCGCTTTGGAGTGCTGGAGTTCGTCAGCGACAACGCTGGTTGCTTCGGCAAACGACCTCTCCCATGCAACAACCTCTTTGTCAAGCTTGGCACGCACAAGATCTACGTCGATGTCGATGTGTCGTGTGTTCACCCGCGGCACGTCGTCGAGGGGGGAGAGCCACCCCTTAGCATGGCTCGCGGGGCGCGTATCACTCGCTCCCCTGACCGCGCCGAGGTGATGATGACTGCGCCTGGCGCTGGCGCGAGCAAGGAACCAGCGCCAGATCCGGAGGTAACACCCAAGGCACCGAGGAAAAGTAGAGGTCCTCCACTAGAGAGGCCAGAGAATGTGCTGCAGTAGGCAATAGATAGCTTGGCAAGCCCCATAGCAGCAGTGGTAGATCCGGCTCAGGCATAGGCCGAGTTAGAGGAGACTATGCAGGAAATTCTAGAGGGTGCGAAAAAGACAGCCGTGGCTCAGCAGTCATTGAACATGACGCTGCGTGAGTACGCAAAGGCAAATAAGGTAGATGCTGTAAAAGTGAAAGGGAGAAACCTCATGAGTGAAATGAACAAAGTGGGTGATACCAGAATTGAGGAATGAGAGAACTGTCTGTCCGTGGGGCTGCCAAAGTATAGTACCCCGGCAAAGAACCTCAGAGCAGCAGATGCAGCTGCATCCGAGTTAGAGGGTTTGACAGGTGAAGCCCGGTAGAGACAGCAAGAAAGGGCCAATGAGTTAGTTCGGATCGCAAACAGACAGAATGAGGAATTGCTCAGGGCTAACCCGGAAAGAGCTGAGGCCTCCAAGATCGTTTATTCGGTAGTGGGTAACCCGGAGAAATCCGCTGGAGCTGCATCGTCTCCTCATGGTGGTCCAAGGGGAGAAGAGGTAGTAACCTAGGCCAGGAGGAACAAACAGATAGTCCCATATGACCCGACACGGGTAGGAAAAGGAAAAGCAGTGCAAGGAAATGAGGATCGACGAAGTGTGAGCCGAGGTGAAGCTGGCCAAGGTAACCGTGACCAAGGCAATGCCGGTCAAGGGAACGTTGTAAACGGCAATGCCGGACAGCGCAACCCGGCGGGTGCAGGACAACCGCAGCAGCGGAATATATCACGGCAAGAGCGCAGTGCAGGCCAAGGTATGCAACAGAGAGCAGCTCCACAAGAGCAAGATAGATATAATGATGGTGATTCGGAGATGGTGAATGCTGGGTATCCTAGGCCGGACTATCACGTGATAGGGTCAAGGTTGGGAAGCAGGAACTTGATGCCTGACGACGCCAGGTTAAACTGGATCTGCTTTATAGATCGGAGCAAATTGAGTGTCAAGGTCCTCCGGGTCCAGCGTGTTTTGGGCCCCGGATCATGAAGGAGCCTCCGGTACCTAACCTCTAGTTACCTAGAGGCACTAAGACATATGACGACAACACAAAGCCGAGGATTGGTTGATTAACTATGCAACAGCGGTAAAAATTGCTACAGGCAACTTGAGATGGGCTGTGAGATATGTACCTCAGATGCTGGAGGGGCCATCAAGGGTATGACTAAACAATTTGCCACCCAGAAGTATTAATTGTTGGATCAATTTTGAGGAAATGTTTGTCAGTAATTTCTCAAGCACGTATTAGAGGCCCAACAGACCACAAACCCTAGCAATGTGCAAGCAGAGACCGAATGAGACGGACCGGGAATTCTTAACCCGATGGTGCACTGTGCGAAACTCATGTGAGGGTGTAATTGAGTCACAGGCCATAGCCTGGTTTGCGCAAGGGTGCAGATATGCAAGCATGCTATGGCAACGGTTACAAAGGGATATGCCAACTACACTGGCAGAGACGATCCGGATTGCTGATTCATATGCCTTGGGTGATCCGACTCATCCTAGGCTCATGTCAAATGAGTCAAGCGAGGAGTACTATCAGCGAGATGGTGTCGGGTCATCCCGGTGGAATGATTACCGTGGTAAGAGAAGAGATGAAAGACCGGATTACCGGTATAGTTCGCAACAAGTAGCTGCTGTGAATCAAGATCAACCCGGAGCAGGAAGCAATCAACGTCAGAAAACTGGAGGGCAGCAATGGACTCCAAGGAGTGATGGCAAGAAAACTTGGACGCCCGAACAAAAAAGACAGTGGCAGGAGAAGAAGGAGATGCCGAGGTATACTTATGAGGCAATGTTGGATCAGCCGTGTAAATTTCACATGCCAAATCCGAGTAACCCAGCGGGTCACACAACCCGACAGTGTGAGTGGATGAGGAAGATAGAACAAAGTGGTTTGGGGAATGCTCAGGCACCTCGGAATGATCAACCTTGGCAGGAGTTACCCCGGCAGCAATTGCTCTTCGGAGCAAACACACAACAGTTAATGTTGCCACCACCTCCGCCGAGGTATGAAAACCATGAGAGAAGGGATGCAGTGCATCAGGTGGAAAACTAACATCAACCAGATCAAAGGTACCCTGGAAACAAGGGGAGAAATGAGTACAGAGAGCTTCACCAGAGTTATTGTGTGTTCACCACAGAAGAGACAGATAGAAAGAGCTTGCAGCGCTGACATATGGAAGTCAATGCGGTAATGCCGGCGGTGACAAGGTATATGCCTTGGTCGGATCAGCAAATTACTTGGAGCATCAAAGACCATCCCAAGCTTATGCCGAGCCCAGGTTCGTATGCGTTGGTACTGGATCCAACATTCATTGGGCCAAACATCAATGTAAGGTTCTCAAAGGTGCTGATTGACAATGGCAGTAGCATCAACATCATGTATGTGGACACGATGCGCAAGTTGGGTATCTCGGAGAACATGCTCCAAGCTACAAGGACAACTTTCCATGGCATTGTGCCAGGTATTTCCTGTGAACCCATTGGCAAGGTCTAGGTTAACGTGTTTTTCGGCACGAGAGATAACTACCGAACTGAGAATTTGGAGTTCGAAGTTGTCAATTTGGAGAGTGCATATCACGCGTTCCTCGGCAGGCCAGCCCTGAACAAGCTCATGGCAAGTACTCACATTAGTTACTTGAAGATGAAGCTGCCCGGGCAAAATGGTGTGATTACCATAACTGGTGATTTCCGACGTTCCATTGAGTGCGTGTCAGCCGGGTCTAACCTGGCCGAGTCACTCGTGATTGCGCAAGAGAAGAGAAAAATCCAGGCGGTGGCGGCATTGGCTCAATCCGCGCAGCAGTATATGTCGGCGCTGAGTAACCCGCATGGTAGTGTCTCATTTCAAGAGACAAAGGATACCAAGAAAGTGCCTGTTGATGATATATTCCCAAAGCGCACCGTAACAATTGGTGCCGGGTTAAATGATAAATAGGAAAGCGAGCTCGTCAACTTCCTCCGTGAGAATCGGGATATTTTTGCTTGGTCGACACAGGACTTGCAAGGTGTTCCGAGGGAGTTGGCCGAGCACTCTCTAAACGTGAGACCCGGAGCAAAGCTGGTGAAGCAATCTCTCCGCCGCTTCGCCGAAGACAGGAGAAAGGTCATCGGAGATGAGATAGCTCGGCTCCTAGCAGCTGGATTTATCATGGAAGTGCTTTACCCGGATTGGCTATCTAATCCGGTGCTCGTGGAGAAGAAGAAGGATAATCCAAACGTGGCAGTGGTTTGGCGCATGTGTATCGATTACACGAACCTAAATAAGGCGTGTCCGAAAGATCCATTCCCACTGCCAAGGATAGACCAAGTCATATATTCTACTGCTGGGTGTGAATTGTTGTCATTCATTGATGCATATTCTGGTTTCCACGAGATACCTCCGTATGGGGCTTATTGCTATCGCACCATGCATTTTGGTTTACGTAATGCAGCGGCAACGTACCAAAGATGTATGCAGAAATGTTTACACGACCAAATTGGTCAAAATGTGTAGGTATATGTGGATGATGTTGTTATAAAGACCAAGTAAAGGAAAATGCTCCTTGACGATATCAGGCAAATGTTCGCGAACCTGAGAAGATTCCGAATGAAGCTTAACATAGAGAAATGTACCTTCGGTGTCCCAGCTAGAAAATTACTCGGGCTTCTTGTCTCCAGCCGAGATATCGAAGTTAATCCAATTAAAATCCGAGCCATAGAGCGAATGGAACTGCCGAAGTGCCTTAATGATGTCTAGAAGTTCACTGGTTGCCTCGCATCCTTAAGTCGGTTTGTATGTCGGTTGGGAGAAAAGGCACTGCCTCTCTATCAACTCATGAAAAAGTCGAACAAATTCATTTGAATGCCGCAGGCCAACGAAGCCTTTATCCAATTAAAGAAGATGTTAGCCACTGCACCAGTGTTAGCCTCTCCACTATCAAAGGAGCCAATGTTGCTCTATATAGCCGCAACCAACCGAGTTGTAAGTGCAATAATTATGGTAGAGCGCGACGAAGAGGGTAAGTCAGTACAAAGGCCAGTATATTATCTGAGAGAGGTATTATCAGCTTCGAAACAAAACTATCCCCACTATCAGAAGATGGCATATGGTGTACATGGCGGCTAAGAAGCTAAAGCACTATTTTGAAGAGCACCCCATCAAAGTAATATGTGAAGCCCCCATATCCGAGATAATGAGCAATAAGAATGCAAGTGCCCGGATTGCTAAATGGGCAATTGAGCTAGTCCCTTACGCGCCACCGTATGACAGGAGAGAAGCAATCAAGTCTCAGGCTGTGGCCGACTTTTTTGTGGATTGGGCCGAGGTGCAATATGAGCCACCATTGCCAGATCTGAACTACTGGAGAATGCATTTTGACGGTTCAAAAACAAAAACCGGGTTAGGTGTCAGAGTTGTGCTTACCTCGCCCAAGAAGGACCAGCTGAGATACGTGCTACAGATCCACTTCGCAGCATCAAACAATGTTGCAAAATATGAAGCACTTGTGCATGGGCTCAAAGTGGCAAAAGAAGTTGGAATACGTCGGATATAATGCTTCGGTGACTCGGATCTCGTAGTCCAGCAAGTCTCCGGACAATGGGACGCTTTGGATGCCATTCGCATTGTACAGATTTCATGTGCAAAGATATCAGGATACTTTGAGGGATGCGAATTTCATCACGTACCCCAGGAGGAAAATGAGGTTGCCGACGTATTGTCGAAGCTTGGATCAACCCGACAAGCAATCCCGCCAGGCGTAGCACTAGAGCACCTCAGAAAACCATCTATCAGGCCATCCCCAGAATCCGAGTCAATTTATATCCCGGCAAATCCGGAATCGGAAGCTGTGCCAATGGACATTCATGTGGGAAGTGGTTCACGAAACCCGGGGACTGCCTTAACAAACCCGGGGACTACTTCACAAGACCCGGGGATTGCGCAGCGTGACCTGGCCGAGGTTATGATGGTGGATCAGATGGAAATTGATGAGGATGTGTTCCCAGTACGAGCTATACCAGCTTGGGCACTGCCCATATTTCAATTCCTGAATGATGGAACTTTGCCCAGTGAGGAGGTGCTTTCCAGGCAAACTCAGAGGAGAGCAAAAGCATACACGATCATCAATTCCGAGCTATATAAGAGAAGTGTGACAAACGTTCTCCAACGATGTGTTGATCCGGAAGAATGGCTTGACATCCTTCGAGATATACATCAAGGGGAATGTGGGCATCACGCCTCGTCCAGAGCCTTGGTAGCAAAAGGTTTTCGTCATGGATTTTACTGGCCAAGTGCCTTGGAACAAGCAGAGGATCTGGTAAGAAAGTGCAATGGTTGTCAAAGATATGCTACCAAGACACATATGCCCATGTCGGAGCTCAAGACCATACCAATTACCTGGCCATTTGCCGTATGGTGTTTGGATATGGTTGGCCCGTTTAAACCAGCAAGAGGGAACATGACCCACATCTTGGTCATGGTTGACAAGTTCACAAAATGGATTGAGGTGAAGCCAATAAGAAAATGTGATGGAGCTACCGCCGTGACATTCCTCAAAGATATCATCTTGAGATACGGTTATCCTCACAGTATCATAACAGATAATGGCACAAATTTCGCTGAAGGAGCTTTTGCACGATTCTGCCGGGATAAGAAGATCCGGCTGGACGTTGCCTCGGTAGCCCACCCCGCATCGAACGGACAAGTGGAGAGATCCAACGGATTAGTATTGTCCGGGATAAAACCCCGGCTCATTGAGCCACTGCAAAGATCAGCGGGGTGCTGGATAGAAGAACTATCAGCGGTGCTGTGGAGTTTAAGAACAACTCCGAATCGATCAACAGGCTATACGCCATTCTTTCTAGTATATGGGGCAGAAGTTGTATTACCAGCCGACATAGAGCATGATTCGCCTAGGATCACCCAATACACAGAAGCCGAAGTGCAAGAATACCGGCAAAATGATGTTGATCTGCTAGAAGAAGCGTGAGAATTGGCGTTGTCCAGATCCGCAGTATATCAGCAAAATCTCCGACGCTATCATAGCTGGAAAGTAAACCCTCGAATTTTCCGGGAAGGTGATCTGGTACTCCAGTTGGTACAATGTACTGCTAGCATGCACAAGTTATCCCCCACATGGGAATGGCCATTCATTGTGAGCAAAGCATTGAACCATGACTCTTATTATCTTATCGATGCAAAACCACAGGAGAAGAACAAGGCGGACAGGTCGGGCGATGAATCTAAGCGTCCATGGAATGTAGCTCTACTTCCTCCTTTCTACACTTAGCAAAGAAGTGTGTGTATCCGAGTCTCTCATACGTCGGTATGTATGCCGGCAATGAGCTTATCAATGAAATGGTGGCACCTCGAGCAGTAACTCGGGGACTGCCTTAATAATATCTGTTGTCTTCTATACTTGTTATAATTTTTATGTCGGCTGGTTTAAGTTGCTTCTGCCTAAGCCAGATTAATACTGTGTGAGCATCAAAAAACTAACTCTTCGACTTGCTGCTGTCCAACAAGATTTGGCTTCATGGCAAGAAAGAGAACGAGTTTGGAATTGCGTAGCACACGAAAAACGACTAAGGAAAAGTACGTAATCGAGCTGACATTTATTTGGACTAACCTTGTGTTTACCTTGTTTTTGCTATGTTGAATTATTTTGAGCTAGTCCAAAAGTTTCCAAGTATTTTAAGTCAATTTTTGAAACTCGGACTCGTAAGTCATAAAACCGAACCAAGGTAGACACGAGCCGAGCCAAGAAATTGGAGGAACAAGAAAATGGAACTCGAGGACTACGCCCGAGTTAATCCGGCATGAGCAACTTAGTAGCAAAATATGATCACTGTGCTTAATACATTTGCACCCGGCATACCGGGGATCTGATAATATTCAAAGTGTTTGTTATCAAGGAGCAGCAGGAGGAGGTAACTCAGCACCAGCAGGAGGAACTCCAGCCTCGGCTTCAGCATTATCTTCATCTTCTTCGACATACGAGGCTTCATCCTCATCATCTTCACCCAAACCATCTTCGACGTATTCATCGTCAACAGCGTCAAGGAAGCTCGGTCCTTCGTTCCATTGATGGATGGGGGCATACTGAATGAGGTTATGGGCGCAAGCCTTGCGCCGAGCTATCCAATCCGGGTCATTGGACCACCTTGATCCGGTGCGCATGCGCTCGAGAAGATTGAGATTTATTTTCTCATACCATGTGAGCACATAGTGGAGAACGGTTTTAGCTCCGGCACGTCCGTCGGATTCCCTCCAGAGGTCAAGCTGGGTCTCGCACTCCATTAACTTGTTGATTAGAGAAGCGGAACCCTCCGGAGTGTCTTCACCAGGCCAAAGGGCATTGAAGACCCGGACTGCTGCGTCTAGGATAACCTTGCTGTAGTTCTTCATGATTTCAACTCAAGAGGACAAGCTGACCAGCAGGTCCTCCAGATCAAAAGGAACGGTGCCAGGACCAGATGGTGTACCTCTCTGCTGGCGGAACATGGTAACAGCATTGGAAGCAATGGCATCACCCTCCGGAAATTTGTCTGAAAAAACAAGACAAGTGAAATAAGTGAAGGAGGTTGACCCGGAGAGATTCATGCCGGTTGAAGAAAAATAACTTACGAGAAATATGGCTGTGGATCCGGGTCATCTCCATGGTGCAGTTGTCACGCCTCTTCCGAAGCTGCACAAGTTCAGCATTTGCCGACTCAAGCTTAATATTGGCCTCCTTCAGCAGTTCTTGGTCTTTGGAAATTTGGAGGTTGAGGCGTTCTCGCTCTTCAGTAAAATCTTGGCCAGCTTTATCCATCTCGGATTTGTGGAGCGCCTTGAGCTTCTTCATTTCTGCCTTGAGCTTGGCAATTTCATCATCCTTGGTCCGGAGGAGGGCAAGCTCATCATCCTTCTTCTTGAGTTCGGCCTGATGCTGCCCTGCTTGTTAGAGAAAATGCAGCATCATATCAGGCACGGGCACACTATCTTCAAGAGATGCTGGAATATTTTGTTGACCTAGCAAAGCCGAGGTATGAATATCTGCCGAGCCAAGAGGAAAAGGAGAGAGGGCGCAGAAGAAAACTAAGAGAAATGTACTTACCTTTTATCTGGTCCAAGTTCTTCCGCATGAGGATGTTCTCAGCTTCCACTCCAGCTGCGCAATCCGAATGATGAATTAGTACGGCGGGAAAAACAAAGAAAGATAGGAAAAAACCTATGGAGAAAACTTACCCCTTTTCTCGAACTCCGCAAGGAGCGTAGAATGCTTCGAGCGCAGCGCCTTATGGGTGTCCAAGAGACACTGAAACTCAGCGCTCCGACGATTGGTAGTCACCTGAAAAGAGCAAGAATAGCTTAGTCATATCCATATTCGAAGTGTACAAAATCCGGGCCAAGTGGAACTTAACCCGGCTCTAGGTGTGTGCATATTCGAAGTGTACAAAATCCGGGCCAAGTGGAACTTAACCCGGCTCTAGGTGTGTGCATATTCGAAGTGTACAAAATCTGGGCCAAGTGGAACTTAACCCGGCTCTAGGTGTGTGCATATTCGAAGTGTACAAAATCCGGGCCAAGTGGAACTTAATCCGGCTCTAGGTGTGTGCATATTCGAAGTTACTAAGGAGCTACACTAATTCTCTAAGGAGCATCCGGCCGAGTAACAAGTTACTCCCCCGGAGGCTCGGGGACTAATGGTTATATAACTAAGCACTAGTACATGTTAAAGAAAAGACAAAGTAGCGTACCTCCATCATCCGACCCACAAGGTTGTAGCCTTGGCGGCTGTGTTGATCTGTGTAGCAAACTTCGTAGGCCCAAATTTCTCCGGGAGATCGTCGTTATGGACGAACTCCGCCTTGTTCCAGTTGTTAACAAACTCGATCAAGGCCGGAGGATAGCGTTCTCCACTAAGCATGTAGGGCACGACCAAACCCTTGGCGTGGGCCTCCCTTCTCTCAACTTGTGCAACAGCGGGGCTGGTGTGCAAGACAAGTTGCGCATCAGCTGACCCGACAGAGGTGTCTTTCTTTGGTGGGGTCTTCTGCGGAAGCATGGACGGGAGCGTGCGCTGTCCAGCCTCGATAGTTGCTTCCCTGGCGACGTCAGAAGCTTTCTTGCCCTTGGGCTGCTGCTGAGAAGTTGAGGTTTGGGCTACAGATTTGCCCTTGGGCATAGCCTTGGGCGCAACCTTGGTGCTAGCCTTGGTGTTGGATGTGTCTTCTCGCCGAGTCTTGGAAGACTCGGACGAGGCGGAAAGAGTTGGTGATGCTGGTACTTGTGCTGCTGGCGCTGGCGCTGGTGTTGATCTTGGTGGGGGTACTGTAGGTACCTCGGTGGTGGCTGGATCGGCTGAGCCGAAGAGGAGCTGGGAGCAACCTCGGCAAAACCACTTCACCCTGCTCCGAGGTTGCCCTCCTCTTGACGAGGTGGGCTAGAACCCGGAGCAGCCGTTGAACCCTCCCGAATCGGGCTCAATGGGCGTGAATCATTGCCACGAGGGGGAGAAGGGCTATGCCGGAGGGGCGAAGCAATGCTCGATCCGCTCTGAGGGACTTCCACCGCAGCCCTGCCAAATCAAATGACGAATAATAAGTTACCACAGAAGAAAAGCGTGAATCAAAGGATTGGACAGAGAGAAAATAACTTACTCATCCGAGGTCAATGTCTCCTTGGGCTCCCGAGCCCTCCGAGTTATGGCCTTAGTTATAGGCTTGGTGCCGTCTTTGTCTGCGGACTTCTTTCGCCTCTTGGTTGGCTTGGGAGGCCCGGAAGAAGAAGCAGAAGCAGCTCCCCTTTTCTTGGACGCAACCGGGACAGGCTCGCCCGTGGCGAGAGGAGGATCTTCATGAATCTACCCACCCGGGTTAGCTGATGCCGGATAGGCGTAAGAAAGGGGGACAACGTCAAATGCTTCCATCACGTCAACGTCGGAATCATCTTCATCGTCAGGCCAATCTCTAATGGAAGAGAATTTACCGGTATGTCGCTTGGTCGCGTCAAGGAGTGACAGGAACATTTCCTGATCCGACTCCTCCTCGTCCGAGGCATCTCGATCCTTCGCCCATTTGTGCGAAGGCTCGGCGCCATCTTCGAGTGTTTGCTGAAGAAACAGCTGAGAGAAATACAAGAAGATCAAATAAGCAACATACTCCAACATACAATATAACTCGGAAAGAAATTGGAACACGAGAATTACCACAGGAGGAAGCCTATCCCGGCAGAAATGTTCAACTCCCCACTCCCAATCAGCGGAGAAGTTCTTGCCAGTGGTGAAAAGGGCCTTGACCCAGCGAAATATCTTGCTATTGCTCAGCTCAAAGGAGGAAGTCTTGTTGGGGTCAAGGCGCTAGCTCATATGGCACAGCTTGTGTGTGCGTTTCTGGAGAGGGGAGATACGGTTGCGGACGAAAGTAATCATCCCATCCTCGTTGCGCATCTTGGCATATTTCAGCTCCTGAAACCGTTTGTTGACTTGGTTCGCCAGGACTGTGGGTTTCTTGGAGATCCGGTCCCATAGATCCGGATTAGGAGGACCCGGAGGGTAGGGGCGCAGCCGGATCAGATCTTCCTTCGTGCTATTTCTAACATAAAAGAAAGTTTGGGCCCAGCCCTTCCAAGAATCAAGCCCCATGACCCGGGGAAAGACGGACTGTTTCCAAGGAGAAATAGAGGCAGCGCCGAACTGCGTGAGTTGTTTGTCCTCCGGGTCAAGCTCCTTATTCGGAATCACGTTCCAGCGTAGACCGAAAAACTGGATCCAGAGCTCCTTCGTGGGCCACAATCCGACATACCCCTCTATGGTGGAGACAAAGCAAGAAAGGGAAGTGATGGCGTTCGCCGGAAGGTGGTGCGGTTGAAGCTCGTAGGTATTGAGCCAATCTTGGAAGAAATCGTTAATGGGGAGCCCAAATCCGCGCTGGAAGTGGGAGAGAAATACTACGAACTCACCCGGATTGGGTGAGGGAGCGAGCTCCTCGGCGGCGAGACAGGCAACGACGCCTTCCGGGATATGGCGTGTGCGGTAGAGCCAGTCAAGGTCGTCCTGGCATACCCAGGACCCAGCCCAGGCACCACGCTCGGCGTTCTCCGCATCGTCCTCCATCTCCTGTTCCGCGATGGTGAGCTCCTCTTCTGTCATGTCTAGGTCGCTGTCCTCACTGGCCCTATCGGCGATGGGGTGCAGTGCCTTGGACTGGCGCGGACCCGTGGCGGTGGAGATGCGCGGGAGTGGCGGCGGTGCTGGTGCGAGGGAACGGTGCAGCAGCGGCGCTGCTAAGCAGGTGCGGCGGCGGCACTGTCGCTGGGAGAAAGAAGAAGAAGAAGAGGCAGAGGGGCGTGAGAATGGGGAAAAGTCCCAAGGGGTGCGCCCCTCCCCTATTTAACCACGCCCCAGCGGGGTAGTGGGATCGTGCGGAAGGGCCACATGGTGTGGCCGTGTATAATCCGGATCAGCCAATCAGCGACAAGCCACAGCAAGGGCCACATGGCGCAGCGGATCCCACGACGCGACGTTATGATATAGTTAACAAGGAGATAGACACGATGTGACGTGTGCAACAGTAACATCTGACATTAACTGTGGCAGTTACTGGTGCATGCCCTTAAAATGAGGCAAGATAATGATTACACTCCACGTGGGATAGCGTACAAGAGAAGGAAGAATAACCCGGATAACCAAAGGATGACACGGCCAGCGAGTGAAAACTCGGAATGTGCCAAGGCAAAGTTAGCCTATGGAATCCGGACTATGAGATAACTTGGAAAAGGAGCAAAAGGTTCGGAAAATTGAACCTGCCGTGGCCTTAGCAGCTGGAGCTGCTAAGACCGCACCAGCTTCGGGGACTAATATTGGGGCATACCCCGGGTAGGGTCACGTCGTGGTATAAAGGCCGAGTTAGCCGAGGTACAGCAAGGTCAAAGCAAGTACTGGCCGAGTCACCTCAAGGCAGGCCGAATCACGGGGTAACCCGGACCGGAGGATGTCCGCCTAACTGAGTCCCGGCCGACCTATGTCGTATACCGGCAGGATGTATCTAACTTGTATGCAGGAACAGGTGTGGCCGGATTAACCAGGCATGATCAGGGTTATATCAGGCTTGCAAAAGAAGGAAGGTATCTCGCTGGTCAAAAGGAGGTCACTGTACGCAGGAGCTTGAGCGAAGCGGACAGAGGCTAGGACCACCGAGGCGTGGCCGACAAATGTGACGTTGCCTGTGTCGGATGACACTGACGCCGCAGAGTCTCACGTAGCCTCTGCATGGCTTGCGACGGGGAAAAGTTACCCGGTCGGTTTACTATTTTGGGAAGCCTCCACGTATGCCTTAATTGGAGACCTAGCCACCCCTACATAAGGAGGACTAAGGCCTCTGTAGAAAGGGTTGATCTCTGGTGACTTAAGTTTTACTTGGTTAGTTCTTGGTTCTAGAGAGCTAGCTAGTGGTGAGAGTAAGAGAGTTACTTCTTCCCCCTCTCCCCAATACAGCTCAAGGAGCATTTGTAACCTTGGAAACCCATTGAATATAAAGCAACTGTGTGTGGAATCACCACACTATCTCTCTCTGTATTCCTCTAGTGCATATTGTCCCCACCTTTAGCCTATCCATGACATCTGCCGTGACACCGCCACGACATATATTCATTTTTGATCTCTTACAACACTACTTTCTATCATTTTATAAAAGAATGAAGAGACTTTATCCACAACACAACTCCTAAATTAAGTTAGGATTAGCCTATTTAATCCGATTCTCGCTAGAACAAGTAGTCCGTACTTTAAAGTAAAGTGTATGTAGGTAAAATAAGATGTACCATAATGTATAAAAATTAGGAAGTCTTAATATTCCTCCAGGTTCAGGGACGTGTAAAAAAGACATTTTTTACAAAGTTGAAAATTTTGAAAAAAAATATGATCATGTGGAGCTTCATGGAAGTGCACACGAAGTCATTCCACCAAAAACCGATATGTTTAGTGTGTTGTGTAAAAAGACAAAATCTTGCGTCGTAGAGCACGATACTTTAGTACCAAATTTTGTTTTTTGCACAAGCCACCCAAAATATTCATTTTTCATGAAACAACTTTGCACGCACCTAAAATTTGAAGTTCTACATGCACATACTTTTTTTGAATTTTTTTGGTATTTCAAATTTTGACAAAATCAAATTCAAATAAAAGGTACATATGCACTCGGAAGAAAAAAAACACGTCCACTACTAGGCGTCCTCCAGGCCATGAAAGCTATTCATCCCGGTTCTTAGTCTACCACGTGTCCTTTTTTCTATCTAAAATAACGTTTTTACTACATAAATTTCCATTTTGCTATACAAAGTCCTCTATTTGCTATATAGCAAACAAAAGTTTGCCCGCAGAAACAAATCAAAAAGACTGTTCCGAAAAATACGCCGAACATATCGCTGGAGACTCCATTGCAAAAAAAAATGCTAATGTAGAAAAAACCTACTTTATGGAAGACATGGTCGGAGACCTGGCAGGAAAAAAAATCTATTGTAGTAAAATTAGAGAACGATTGTACAAAAAAATTATACTATTGTAGCATCGTCATTGTCGCAACAAAAAAATTCCATATAGCAGGGTCGTCCGCCATACGTAGTAAGTCCGCTCGCCATAGGTAGCGAAATCGACCACCCTAGCAAAATTGTCTGCCGCAGGGAGCAACGCCATTCCTTTGCATAAGCATCCTTGAGACGACGGCCATGGCGTCCGTGTCGAGGAGCATCGCCTCGTCCCCAACTTCCTCACGAGCAGTCAGCATCACCGGACCTGGGATCGCCTCGTAGCAGCGCCGCTATCCTCCTCATCGTCATGGTTGCCGACGAGCTTCAATATGAGAGATTGCGGAACTGGACGGTGGCGGTGCGTGGATGGGCGGAGGCGCGTTTTTAGGACAGTGGCGGCGTGGAAGCTTTGGGTGCCGGAGAAAAATATAAGAGAGGAAGAGATAAGAGCATCTCCACCAGCGGCCCCCAACCGAGTTGGGGATTCGAGGCCAAAAATCAGTCCATACCGAATACCCCCAACCAGTACCGGCAGTTGGTCCATCTAACAATATGTCCGACAATCCTTGCCGCCCTTAGCAACCAGGGGATGGGACGGGGCTTCCGGCAATGCACAATAACGCGCGCCATGCTAGAAACCCAACACCAAGCCCCTTTCTATCCACACACGGCAAACCTCATTCCCCTCTCTCCATATCAACTTCCTTCCATCCCTACCACTCTATGAATTGCTGCCGCCGGCCAACCTTCGACGATGCTAGCCATATCATCCACCTAGTGTGCCGCCCATTCCCTAGGGCGCGACCCACCCCCTATCAGTCACCCATCTAGTTCTCTCTGGGCTCTCACCATCGATTCAATGTCACTGACGTTGCGACCAGGAGATCGCCTGACACCGACTGAGGACACCCCGTCGCCCCTTGCATGGGAGGCCGTTCGAATGGGCCACATCTCCACATCGCCGCTACTGTCTCTGGGGTAGAAGGCGCCTCCCTCTCGGTCGCGAACCGCGTCGAGCTCACCGCAGAAAGAAGGTCCTTGACTATTTTCCTTGGTCATTGATAGAGACGATGAGCTCATAATGGCGAAAATGCTAGAAGAGGAGGCCAACGCGCAGGCCGATGAAGCCAAGTGTATTATGATCACCGACGACCTTATTTACTTGCATGCCTGATGGTAAGCTCCTTGGCGGGGAGGCTCGAGGCCAGGGAAGAAGAAGAATGGAGACCGGAAGCGGCTGGACGACGCCCTGATGTTGGAGACTGGTTACTTTCAAGATGATTCAACCCATAGGCATGCTGCATTGTGGAGCCGGTTTCGAATGAACAAGGAGTTGTTTATGAAGATTGTGCATGGAGTGCAGAAGTTTAATACGTATTTTATTTGCAAGAAAGACTGCACAGGCTTGCCTGGTCTCACCTCTATTCAGAAGTGCAAGGTTGTCTTGCAATGTCTTGCATACGGAGCTCCTGTAGATACTCAAGATGACTACCTGCGCATGATCGAGTCCACAATATTTGAATGTGTGTATAGGTTTTGTCGTGCTGTTGTCGGATACTTTGGGCCAACATATTTGAGGGCACCAACTGAAGAAGATACAACTCGTATACTCACACAAAACTCATCTAGGGAATTTCCTAGGATGCTTGAGAGCATCGACTGTATGCATTGGAGATCAAAGAAATGCCCTTTCACTTGGCAAGGTATGTTCAATGGACATAAAGGAGAGTGTAGTGTGATACTTGAAGTCATGGCAGATTATGACTTCTGGATTTGGCACGCTTTCTTTGGCATGGCCAGAACGAACAATGCTATCAATGTGCTGTTGAGATATCTAGTGTTTGGCGGACTTACAGAAGGCCATTCCCATACGGTGAACTTTGAGATCAATGGCAGGGAATACACTAAAGGCTAATACCTAGTAGATAGTATTTACCCAAGATGGGCCACCTTCGTGAAGAAAAACACTGAGCCTTATACTGATGTAAGAGGTTTGTTTGCAAAGTGCCAGGAAGGATGTTGAGAAAGCATTTAGTGTGTTCCAAGATCGCTTTGCTATCATCAGGTACCCTGCTCTAACCTGTTCAACATCATAGATGTGGGAGGTGATGAATACTTGCGTGATCATACATAATATGATCATTGAGAGTGAGAGCGATCATCTAGTGGTTGATCCGTTTCCATTTGAGGGCATGTGCCGTCTTGTTGACGTTCATCACGAGGTGCTAGATGATTTTTGTGCTTTTCTCACCATGCATCAAGAAATCCGCGATGTCCAAGTGCACGAGCAGCTACAAAAAGATCTTGTCGAACATTTGTGTCTGTTCAGAGGAAATTCCCCTCAAAACCCCCAAGCCAACGAACCCATGCTTGATAGTTTTAAAAAAATTATTTATGTAAATTACTTTGTGAACCAGTTCCCTTGAAACATTCAATTTGTTATATTAAACTTGATTGTATTTGAATTAGCTATAATAAACATGCTCCAATTGTGTGCTATTTTTTAAACTTGATTGGATGGAGAGGGATCTCGACATCCAGCGCTGGCAGGTGGAGAACTCAAGCCGATGGGAGAAGAACTCGAGGCTACGCGGGACAACGTACGCAGTGGTGGCGCAGAGGGCCGTGACCATGGCGGCACCAACTTACAGCATTGGCCTCCACATCTGCGGTAGCCAAAGCAGCATCTCTTCCCCATCACCATCCAGTGGATCACCGTCCGCCTAGGCGATGTTTTGTGAAAGCCAGGGGAACACGGTGCCGCATCTCTCGCGCTTCATGCCTAGCTACACCAACTTCGACCCGCTCGGCGGTTTCGACCCCAAATCCTTCAGCAAGACTGCTCGCCGGCCCACCGTCGCCATTCCCTCAATGGTGGCGTGCCCCCACCACGCGCTGGTTTCAACTAGTTCGTCACAGGAAGCAGCAGCCAGAACGCCCCTGGCCTATTTGGCGAAACACCAAACGGTGACTCCATCATGGCCGACATCATTAACGACGGATCCAGCCATGCCTACACGCAAGATGAAGCCAATGCCTACGCTGACAAAGATGACAAAGGCGGTGAGCATTGTGAAGACGAGGCCTACGCCTACGCCGAGGCCAAGAAAGAGGTGGTGGAGGTGCCGGTTACCATCGCAGCCGACCCGAAAGGGAAGAACTAGGCGGTAGCCATGGAGAAAAAGAATAAATGAGGCGGTGGCCGTGGACCCAAGTGGAGTTCGAGGGAGGACAAGTGCCTCATCAAATCTTGGAAGACGGTCAGCATGGACACCTTCACCGACGCTAATCAAAACTCAGATAGCTATTAGAAGAGGGTTAAGGAGGCGTACGATGAACGTCGGCTCTTGGATCCCTACTTCAAGTGCTTGGTTCATGATCGTAGCCACTCTGACATGTCTCACCATTGGGCCATGATCAAACATGCTTGCAACAAGTGGCATGGCATTGTGAAGGAAGTATGCTGAGTCGATGTTAGCGACACCAACTTCGACGATCAAGTAAGAGACCGAAAGCTAGTCGATCGCCATTTGAAATTGTATCCCATTGTTGCAATTGTACATTGTAGATGCGCGCCATGATCACTGCCTACGGAGAGGACAATGATGACACCAAGTTCAAGTTCATCCACGTCTTTGCATGGATCGAGGGGTGCAACAAGTGGACGGAGACGTGGACCACCCTTACCAAGGACAAGTCTGCCGCCCATGACCCCGGCGCGCCACCGTCCGTGGCCTCGAAAGGCCGCCCGTTGGCCACAAGAAAGCCAAGGCCATGAGGGACACGACACCGGCCATCGAGAAGCTGCACTCATCTATCATGGCATGCATGGCCGACGCCACCACACACACCACCAAGAGGGCAGAGCAGGCCGGATGGAAGAGATCGCCACAGCAAGGTGGGTGTCGGTCATAGAGAGGAAAGACATCAAGCTCGACCTCATCAAGGTCAACAGGGTGGCGAAGAAGAGGAAGGCGGACTGGACGATCTTGATGGTCGACGTGAAGGACATGGACGATGAGGTGAAGGCTTGGTGTGTTGATCAGCGAGACTTGATCATGTACGAGATTCGGTTACTGCGGCCGCGGCCATGATCGGCACCAAGACTAGCACCCCCACTACGGCGACTATGACCCCGACCCGATCGACACCTATGCCATCACCAGTGTTGCACCGCCAGCTACCCCGAAGGTGCCTCCTACCGCGGCGAATGATCTCGGCGTTTGATTTCCATTCGCATGTTTATTTTGATCGCTAGACTTGCATTGTGGCACCTTGCGGCGATTTATTCATCGATACTATGATGTATCCGGTGGCGACAAAACTTTGTTTGTTTAATTTCCGGCGAGTTTGAATGTTTGAATTTATCAAAAAAATTGGGAGGGGGACGGTTGGGAACCGGTGACCCCCGATAGGAGGTAACCGTGGATAAGCTCTTTTATAGCTAGGAAAGAAGATGACCAATGGTGCCAACGGTGGGCCATGGACCCACGGTCCAGGATGGCGAGTGTGCGTGCGTGCGCTGACTCCTTCGATGATGCAACGCACTGGATAGGAGCTCACGGTCTAACACATGGACCTCCCATAGTACGTGGTGTGGTGCACCTAAGGTACTCCGATTGTCCTTGAAGTAGGCTTGCGTCTCGCTTTATAAATAAAGCACAACCACCCAAGTTCGATACACGTGTCGAAGCACAAAGAAAAAACGAAAAAAAGAGGTCCGCTACGGAAGAAGCATAACAAAGCCTAGAAAAACACAAGAGAAAAATAGAAAGCCGGATACAAGCGCCCAAGGGGAGGGATCGAGGGGTCGGTGGTGAACAGTATGCATGCGCTGCTAACAAGAGGTCACGAAGAAGGCCGTCCAGCTGCTCCATACCCCGCTTCCTAGAGAGCGGATGCCACTGCTAAAGATAAGCCAGAAATTTGAAGATTGAGTCAGAAGCACGCCTTGGAAAAACTCTCTCGATAACCATTTTATTACGACTATTCCAGAGGGTCCAGGTCATCGAGGCAAACACCAACCAGAAGAGGTGAGGCCCCCTACCAGTACGGTTTTCCTTAGTCTATAGGGAGTCCCCTAGCTCCTGAGCCTGCCAGACAGGCCCAAGGGCTTCACGGACAAAACTCTAGAGAAACTATGCAGAAGGGCAGGAGAACAAAATGTGGGTCTCTATTTCCGGGGTCCCACATAGCATACATAGGCCATTCCCAGGGCCTTGTCTCTTCATCACCTCCATGCCCAAGGGAATACGGTCCCGTAGAAGTTGCCACACAAATATTTTAATATTTAAGGGCATAGGGGCTTTCCATAGGGGAGCCATCCATGGCAAGGAGGGCCCCTGAAAGAGGGCCCTATATGCTGACCTAACCGAGAAAGAGCCTACCGGGGATAGTCTCTAGGAAACACTATCAGGTAAATCCGAGAGAGTCGTAGGTAGGGATCCTCAAGGGTCGTAAAGGCCGAGGCCTCAGCAAGGCCAAAAGTACACCGGAACAGGATGTTCCACGTACCCCCAAGGTATGCCTCGACCACCCGAAGCAACGGGTCAGAGAGGATCACAAAGAGGGAGGGGAACTCTGTCCTAAGGGGAGAGGAAGCTATCCACGGGGCAACCCAAAGTAGAGTCTGCAGTGACCCAACATACCACTACATAATGTAGTACACTATAGTCATTGACATAACACCAATGAAACGCCGTTCACTAGTATTACATCCCTCAGAGTAGTACAACAGAAACACAACATGTCCAAGACATGACTATATATTACAACTCGACTCTTTACAAAAGATCCAGAGAACACTCTAGGTTAAAGACAGAGGAAGAAACTTCTTACAAAGAAGAACTAGAAATAATAACTCAAAACAATCTGGCTAATAAGACTAGCATCTAAACTATCTGGCTTGCAAATGCTTCTATTACATTGCACTACAGAAGTTGGTTTTATGGCTATAGTATCTACTCCTATCTAATCAGAGACTTTGTCTTCACTTCGGCTAATGTATATGTTGACTCAATTGACTTCATTGAAGAACTTGAACTTTCGATGATGATTTGTTGAGGATGAGTTGGTGTTGACGTCATCTTCAATGGCTTAGAATCTAGCAAGGGTTAAGAAGGTATGGGTGAGTACGAGCATACTCCGCAAGTTCACTAAAAAGGAGTTTTTGATGCACTATCTACAACCACAGACCAAAGGTCGCAGGCAATGCAGGTTTTCGTAAACATTTCTTCAAAGGTTCCTTTTAATATGAAAACTATATCCGTCAACCTTCACAGGTTTACCAGAACTTTCGTGGAGTTTCTTTCCTGCCGCGTTCGTAGCTCCTTCCCGGAACAGGGAGTAACATGTCACAGTTCTTACACTCTGCAGAGGTGCGTTACTTTACCCATGAGAGACCAAATCCTTGTTGCACAACCGGCCAGCATATTCCCGTCCACAATTTCTTGATGTGGGGCCTAGTAGATGATCCAAGCCAATCACTTCCCTTCTCCGCGACCCCGCATGAAGACACAATCCCCCAAGAGGTTTACCACGAGTACAGTCCGGGTAGCCTCTTGAAGACTCTATAATTAGCTCTGCCTGGCAGCCACCATTAGCTATGGTGAACCTCCACCAAGAGGGTTATGCACAGATAATCTACACTTATATCACGGGTCACTGAGGGGTCCCACCCATGTGCTGGATTCTCCACGAGAAATCTGCAGCTTCACGATAAGGTCATCCGTCCATGCGAAAGAAGATCCAGCTGACTTCTCCGTCCCATTCCAGATCCCATGGTTAACACGTAATATACGGCGCTAGAATCACTGGAGACATTGGTTGTTAAGTCCTAGATATTATGTTCCTTTACCACTGGAACTATATCAGTAGATTATTACCTCTTGGTAAATAATCCATAATCACATTATTATGAAAATAGTGTTTTTTCTGACATTTTTGAAATGCAGGTGATGCCAACATTTGCGTTACAAGTATTTGATAAAAAATAACCAAAGGGCATGATCAAGTGTGAACTTGCCTTTTGTGATGGCAAGATTATGCAATCATGGTCTTCGAGACAATAGAAGATCCAAATTCTGAAAGTAGTATCATTGGTTTGGTAAGGACGAATGTTTAACGAAGCAAGATGCAATTATGCATAGTTAATGTAATGCAATTTGGTAAACGTGAATCCCCAGACTAATCGTATGGTTTGAAGCTTGTGATGAGTTCTTTGGAGTGTGTTGCACTTTTATACCAGTTTCACACCTATGCTTCTTATTAAGGCTTGTGAGTGTGTGAAACATCATGTAAGTACAATAAGTAGCATACAATATTAAAGCACTCAAATGGGGCATGGTATCTAAGTGATTTCTTAAGCAAGATTATTCATAAATTAGAGCCTTCATAGTGATGCTTTAAGGATTACTTTTAATGTTTCTTAAAAGAATAACTTTTGAGGAAAATGTTACTTTACTAAGTAAAAGCATTTAAATCTTAAGCTAACACTTTAAGGTTTTATTATTAATTAAAAGTACTGAAGAAGAAAACAATTACTATATTTGAATAGTTATTCCATTTGTGATGGAGACTTATATAACTTTAATATGAGAGGACACTACATGTTGTTCAATGTATAACACTTCATGAAGGTGAAACGAGGTATTATTGCCTTTGCTTGAGTAGTGTTACCTAATATTTTGAAATAGAGGTAGTCATTATTGAACTTTGAATAATCACTATACTTGTAGTGGAAATTTATATGATTTGAATATGGCATTATATTATGGGTGGTTCACTTCTTAAGGTTTCACAATAAAGGGAAATGCAAGTAGTATTACTTTTATGGGGTGGTGCTTTAATAAGGTTATAAGTGAATAGAATCATTTACCTACCTTTTAACATGAATAGTTGGACATGAAAAGGCCTTATTTTAATTACTTAAAAACTTGGTTTAAATCTTTAAATAGTTTTATAAACTAGTAAAAGATTTAGTGGATATTAGCTTGGTGATTTTACGAATGAGGAGAATCCTCAAGACAAGTAATACTCTATTTTGGATGAGTTTATAGTTGATAAAATCTTTTTAGGAAAATTTAAGATACACTTAATTTTAAATGGTAGTTTAAGTAAATACATCTTAAAATATTTAGACCTACTTTGACTTCACATAAATATCAATTGAACTTGTTATACACTTCTATACTTTAAATAACTTATATTAAAGATATAAGAAAAGGTTTTAATAAGTCAAAATAATATTCTTGAGGATTTTATATTTGATAAATCCCTTGTAAAATAATATACACTTATGTGTGAATAATGATTTAACAAATCTTGTATTTAGGATGCTTTAGACTATTTTGACTTCATATTAGCATTACTCAAGATTAACACTAGTATTAGACCTTTAATGGATAATATTAGAAGCATTAGCCATTTTATATATCCTTTTATGAATTATCAATTAAGGAAATAGTTTAGTTCAATTTTATTGGAGTACTAAAATTTTATTTACTTTAGAAGTGGATTATTATATTTTTAACATGAAGATATTATTTTTGTGATCATTCTGGTATATTATAAGTATTTTTATGATTTTTAAATAATAAGATATGAGTTTTATAAGCTTTATCACTTTATAAACCCTAAATAAAGAATAAATTTTAGTTAAGTATTACAAAAATGTATGAAACAAGTTTATAAATGCATATTTTGTTTTTCTAGGAATTTTGATACATTATACTTATTTTTTCTGAGTTTTAAATAATAGAATATGTTTATTTAAGATTTATTCTTTATAGGATATTTTATAATTAATAATAATGATTTTATGTAAGTTGGAAAATAAAATATGATAATAGGTTTATACTATAGAATTTATCTTTCTAAACATTTTGATATATAATATATATTGTTTTGCATTATAAAACAAAAGATAATCAATTTCTAAGATTTAACCATTTTCTTAAATTTCTGGAAATTATTTGTATTTGAATCTATATTGTTTTATCTATTTACTAAACATAGAAATACTTTTCATACTCGGATCTATCCTACCTAGGGTCACTAGCCAGTGGGGTCAGGGCCATGTCACATGACACATGGGCATTGACTGAGTCAAAATTGTTGACTGGGCTGGGGTGACGTCCGCATGACATCATGCTGATGTCATCCGGAGATGATCATCACAGATCGATGATCGATCTGTTGATTGGGCATGTGCGCGCGGTTTTGGAGATGCGTGTTGGAAAGAGGGTGCGATGGGGAACGTAATAGTGGCGGTGCCACTCAGAAATGTTAACTAGAAGTACACCAGCGACGATCTTTTGCGATGGCTGACCGTGGTTCACGGTGCGTGGTGTTGCAGAGCAAAAGGAAGAGATTGTGGAACATGGGAAGATGCACAAGCTCACCTTGATGCTAACGCAATGGTCAACGAGGACCAGCGAGGTCGGAGGCGAGTTCACGGTCAAGTTTTTCGGCGAACCCCGATAGAAGGGAACGAGAAAATTTGTTTGATTCCGAGCTCCTCTGGCTCAATTGACGAAGCTAGGTTGAAGAGGGTGATGTGGCGCTTCTCCTCGACCATTCCACGATCTCAGGGGCGACTTCTATCGATGATGGTGGTCGGCTCTAGCCGGCTAGGGTTTCAGCCCTTTGCTGAATAGAGAGGAGAAGAGAGAGTGCACGCGAGAGAATAAGAGGATGAAAACGAAAGGACATTGCGGTGGCATACTTATCCTTCCCTGCGACTACGGCAAGCATCTTGGTGGTTGGTTCCTGATGACGCTGGTGATTGGCATCCAGCGGCGACGCTCGCTCTAGGGAGCTACTTGTGACATCGAAGAAGACGACGGCAAAGTGGTACCTAGGCCTGGGCCAGAGCTAGGCCGATGCTAAGTGAGCGGAGAGTGATGGTTGGTGCATGCGGTCAGTAGTTAGCGCGATGGTCGTTGGGCTGTGGCCCGATTCTTCTCTCTGATGCTTTCTCTTTTCCTTTTCTATTTTGATTTTTTTTTCAGAATTCATTTTCAAATCAAATTCTTTCAATGATTCAACTATTCAAAACTTAGTGAATCATGTAGGGTTTGACATGGATTCATGTAGCAAACTAGTTTGATATTCCTTTTTAGTATTTTCACTATTCAAAATACAAAGGATTGTTTTATTAGAAAGTATTATTTGTTTTTTAGGGATTACTTCTTATTTAAAGATCACTTAAAGATGATTTTGTTTTCACTTGATAGTTTTAATAGTAATGGTTTGAAATGCTTAATGATGTATATAGAATCTTATGCATACTTATCCTCATAAAGGATATATATATATACATTATAAGGTATTAAACCTTCTGGTTCATGATATGGTGATTTGAATTTCATGGTTCTCCATATTTGGTGATTTCTCTTATTCAAATTCTACTTGATTTGTAGTGCTTAGGATTATCATAAAACAATCTTGGTTAAGTTAATATGCCTGAATATCAATCATCAATGAGGAAATGAAAATGTTCGTTTCCAAATAATGGACATGAGTTTTGGGAAGGTTTAATAGATTCACTAATGGAGGAATGAAGATATTCATTTACAGATAGCTATTATTGGTTTGAAGAATAGTTAATGAACTCACATTCTATTATGGGTATGGATGAAGTTTAAGAGTTAGGATGAATTTCCTTCATGTTTTGTGGCCATGGATAATAACTCAACTTAGAGTGAGTTGTTGAGATTGCTTACTAAAGTGATCTTGATGGTATATGAGACTAGGTCTTTATTAGGGTTTAAGACAACACTCTCAACTGGTATTCTACTTATCTCTTAGACATTTCATTTGACTAAGAGATACTATCCATTAGCTGCCTAAAAATAGGTATTGGTTTAACTACCCTCTTTATTCTAGGGTTTTAAACAAAGAGGTAGATATGGGCTTTGTCATGGATTGATACGATTTTGGTTAAGGCTTCTAAAGAATTCCAATCCTCACACTTCACTAAGCTTGGGTCATAGTTAAATAATTCCTTTCCTAAATATACTCTATTTAAATCTCTCATCTGCTTCACTAAGATCGCTTCTGTCTAACTGATCTAGGCATCTGGCTCCACCATATCCATCATCATATGATGACATGGTCATGCCACTTCAACAATATTCCCCTACATTCATCTCTAGTATAACTTCCATTATTTAACTACCTCTTATAAATCCACCAAAGTAGTTATTACTAACTTCATTCCATAAACTCCTTCATATTTACCTTGCATCTACTTCTAAGGCTTGCAAGATTACACTTCTCTCTATATCACATGTGCTAACAATCCTCTGGGCTAGGTAGGGTACTACTCTCCATAATACAAGTTTGTTCTTGTATTATCTTGGTTAAGCTACTATGCCTCCAACTACTCCATACAACTCATATTATATACTTCATCAAACTCTAGCTTGACTTCTCATGATCAAGCTAGATGATTCAACTTACTAGGGCTTGCATAATTTGGTATACTCACAACCCTTCTTCATCAACTGGTCATCTATTCTCAAGTGTATTAAGAATAATGACCACCAACTTTTGATCATACTAAACTTAGGCTTCTAATTGTCTGATCAAGATCTATTAACACTAAGTAGTAGACTTGTACTAGTCTCTCTAAAGGCTTATCTTGTTAAGGAAGCTTACTCCATATTTATATCTACTTGGCTTAATAAGATTATTATTTGATACACTAATACTACTAGCTTTCTCATAGCTCCTCCAGTACCAATTACTTCTTGGGTGTAGATACTTCTTCTAGTTAACTCATGAGTGAGTTATCATCTCCAACATTAGATGGTTTGATCTCCACTAAGGATCACATTCCATTGATGATGGCACACTCTACCATAACTAGTTCCTCCTTCTTATTAATTTACTTAAGGTCTTTGGAAGGTCAATATACTAGGTCAAAGGTAAGAGTCAATAGGTTCTAGGTCAGGAATTGATCACTCAATATTGATGATCAATTGACACAAGGACTTAGCTATTTAGGAATGTCATCTATTAATATGACAACAAAGATATGTGGTGAATTGTCTTGGCTTGACTTCCCTTTCTACTCTTATTTGTGATAATGGGCTTTGTGTTTAGAAGCTACCATGATTCTCATGGTAGGAATAACTATAGTAAACATGTGTTTCAAGATTTAGTTATTAAGTTTCTTTTCTTAAGTTATAAACTTAGTTGAGTATCCAAGAGTTGTTATAATGAATACCCAGATATGATCCCTATGAGATCCTTTATAAATGTGTTGTGGGTTTAGCTTGATTCCATTTGATCTACCCATAGATCAAATTATATTACCCAAAGATAAGGTTTTAGCAAAGGTCATATTGAAACTTATCGCAACCAACTTGATGATCTACTTCGGTTCCACCAAGTTAAGAGAAGCTTCAATCACTTTGACAAGTATTATTCAAAAGCGCGAAAATCATCCAGATTTTGTATGCATGAATGCAATACACACACACCTCATCTTAGCTTATTTCTAAGCTCTAATGTTGGGATATTACAGTCTCTCCCCCTTAAAATCAACTTCATCCCCAAAGTTCGTACTCTCTTACGTTTCGGAATGAGGTACTGACTTGGAATGATCACGAAATTTCTCAACTCCATTGTGATCACATTTGGGGATAATTGGGGTATCCCATATCCAGATCTTGTTCCTTGAATTCACTTCATACTTGGCAACTTCCAACTATCGTTTCCAATATGTAGCATAACTTCTTCTACTACAATACCTTGGGTTATGTCTTAATAGTCCTACTTTAGGATTGGTTTTGGACACATTTAGTCCATTCCAATCAAGTTTTCTTGTTACACTACACCTATCTATTTTGGAATACTCACTTCTCTCTTAAGACAAACTTAAGAGTTGTTTCTTGTAGAACTAGTCCACTAGGTTTAATCTATTATATCTCCTTCGATCTTTCATCTAGACATACTCTTGGAAATACTTTATAATGATGACTTCTTGTAACCTTATGGGAATAAGGTGTAATCTTATCATAGTTTAGTACTTCTTCTCCAACCTTTAGTCAGAAAGTCAGGTAACAACACTTCAGTGTTTATTGTTTACTCTCCCCTTGGGGTTTCCTAATGGTCTCTAAATTGTATGTACAACCATCCTTTACTATATAGGTAGGATCTCGATCTCTATCTAACTTACCTCTAAATTCTCGCGAAAGGTTCTGTGGCATACCCACACAGTTGTGGATCTCCGAAATGAATCTTCCAACATCCTTTTTTCTTTCTTTCACCCCTTTTGGGCGTTCTCTCGTTGGTAAACCCATTTTTGCGAAGCGTCTCAAAAGACGATTACTTTAATTTTCATACTCCTTGATGTCTTTCTTAACTAAGGCCAAGTTTTATGCTTTTTATGGCATAACAAGGTGACCTAGTCAGTTAAATCGCTAGGATACCAGCTACGGATCCTTCTAGGTGTATAGATTCGTCTATGATTTTCTACTTCCTAGCAACATTCTGTCTCAGTTGTCAGAGCTTGAATACCACTTTTGTTCCAAACTTCTTCCTTGCTCCATCTCATGTTACTTCCATGAACTTGGTACAACTACTTCATTAGCTTCTTAGCAACATCACCTATTTTGACTGAACTTAAGTCCATTCCTTCATGTTGCTCCACACCTTTTCTACACTAATATTCCTTCAACTAATAATAAGTTGGGATTGATCCATCCTTCAAAATAGTGTTGATACACCTTATATTTAGCTTCCTTCTTTGTGCAAGTCTTCATCTTGATCTTCAGAACTCGTCACTCCCCTACATGAATTCCTTTTTTCTATCTAGGTCTATAACATCAAGTAACAACTTGATGATGCAACATGCATTTGCACATCAAGTTAAACTTCATGCACAGATCTAGTCAATCAAGAATATCCAAGTAAAACCAAGAAATACAAATGTGGTATATATAACTATCATCATTCTAAGCCCATAAAATAGTAGTTGAGTAAAACAAATCGAAAATGCAGGCTTAGCTGTGTAATATATGATACCTCCTAGTAGTTGAGTAACACAAATCGAAAATGCAGGCTTAGCTGTGTAATATATAATACTTAGCATTTAGAAGTCAAACTACTCTTTCTCTCAATATTTACCCAAATTGCTCAGTTGCAATCGGATAATTTTGAGCAAAGTGGTCTCACTTTGGTTTTCACTAACCACTTAGCTTTCTTACGGGACTACTAAAGAGTACCAATTTTCCATTCTATCGTAAACTATCCTCACATGATCTCTCAAAACTACTAACAAAATTTGAGTTACTACCTTAATCCAAAAATTATCTTAATGTTATAATACCTATGACTTCTATCATAGACCTACATTGTTCCTTACTTACTGTTATTACAAGATTCGTTACTGAGTACTTGTCCTAATTACAACCTTATCACGGTCTCGGAGCTAATCTCACCATGACGCCTCTTCTTTTTATCTTACTATTGTTGATTTTAAGCCAAATCCTACTTCATCACATAGAATTCTCAAGTGAATCCCACATGATTGACTTCCAATTATATCTATACATGTGCTAATGGTCTTCATCATGTAGCCTATCATTACTATATAATGATAAGATTTTGCCACCTTACATGGATCCTATGAATAGACTACACCATTTAAACTACTCCACAAGATATTCTAATCTCAGTCCTAATCATCTTTGATATTTTTAACTTACTTAGGATATCTTAGTGGTGGTATACCTATTTAGAGCTACACTCAAATGACCTTTCTCTAGAGAAGACATATAACTCATCCTTAAGAAAGATGATAAAAATATCCAACTTAAGTGTGATAAAGTTTATCCTCAAGTGGATATCGTTCACAAGTCTTTGTTTAGATAAGATGGCTCCTATAGTCACTATCCAACCTAAAGATCTTCCTAAAAGGGTTTTAATCATACAGTCAAAGCATATGCTCTGATACCAGCTGCGGTGACCCAGCATACCACTGCACGATGTAGTACACTATAGTCATTGACATAACACCAATGAAACACCATTCACTAGTATTACATCCCTCAAAGTGGTACAATAGAAACACAACCGGTCTAAGACATGACTATAGATTACAACTCGACTCTTTACAAAAGATCTAGAGAAAACTCTAGGTTAAAGAGAGAGGAAGAAACTTGTGACAAAGAAGAACCAGAAATAATAACTCAGAACTATCTAGCTAATAACACTAGCATCTAAACTATCTGGCTTGCAAATGCTGCTATTGCATTGCTCTATAGAAGTAGGTTTTATGGCTAGAGTATCTACTTCTATCTAATCAGAGACTTTGTCTTCACTTCGGCTGATATATATGTTGACTCCATTGACTTCATTGAAGAACTTGAACTTTTGATGATGATTTGTTGAGGATGAGTTTGTGTTGACGTCAACTTCAACGGCTTAGAATCTAGCGAGGGTTAAGAAGGTATGTGTGAGTACGAGCGTACTCAGCAAATTCACTAAAAAGGAGTATTTGATGCACTATCTACAGCCATCGACCAAAGGTCGCAGGCAATTCAGGTTTTCGTAAACATTTCTTCAAAGGTTGCTTTTATTCTGAAAACTATGTTCGTTAGCCTTCACAGGTTTACCAGAACTTTCGTGGAGTTCCTTTCCCGCCGCGTTCGTAGATCCTTCCCGGAACAGGGAGTAACATGTCACAGTTCTTAAACTCTGTAGAGGTGTGTTACTTTACCCATGAGAGACCAAATCCTTGTTGCACAACCGGGCAGCTTATTCCCATCCACAATTCCTTGATATGGTGCCCAATAGATGATCCAAGCCAATCACTGCCCTTCTCCACGACCCCGCATGAAGACACGATCCCCTAAGAGGTTTACCATGAGTACAGTCGGGGTAGCCTCTCGAAGACTCTATAAGCAGCTCTGACTGGCATCCACCATTAGCTATGGTGAACCTCCACCAAGATAGCTATGCACAAATAATCTAGACACCTATATCGTGGGGCTCTGAGGGGTCCCACCCATGTGCTAGATTCTCCACTAGAAATCTGCAGCTTCATGATAAGGTCATCCATCCATGCAAAAGGAAAAAGATCCAGCTGACTTCTCCGTCCCATTTCAGATCCCATGGTTAACGCGTAATATACGACACTAGAATCACTGGCGACATTGGTTGTTAAGTCCTAGATATTATGTTCCTTTACCACGGTAACTGTATTAGTAGATTATTACCTCTTGTAAATAATCCATAATCATATTATTATGAAAATAGTGTTTTCTGACCTTTTTGAAATGCACGTGATGACAACATTTGTGTTAGAAGTATTTGATAGAAAATATCCAAAGGACATGAGCATGTGTGAAACTTACCTTTTGTGATGGCAAGATTATGCAATCACGGTCTTCAAGACAATAGAAGATCCATATTCTAAAAGTAGCATCATTGGTCCGGTAAGGACGAATGTTTAAAGAAGCAAGATGCAATTATGCATAGTTAATGTAATGCAATTTGGTAAACATGAATCCCTAGACTAATCGTACCTAATCTAGGGTTTGAAGCTTGTGATTAGTTCGTTGGAGTGTGTTACACTTTTATACCAGTTTCACACCTGTGCTTCTTATTAAGGCTTGTGAGTGTGTGAAACATCATGTAAGTACAATAAGTAGCATACAATATTAAAGCACTCAAATGGGGCATGCTATCTAAGAGAATTCTTAAGCAAGATTGTTCATCAATCAGAGCCTTCATAGTAATGCTTTAAGGATTACTTTTAATGTTTCTTAAAAGAATAACTTTTGAGGAAAATGTTACTTTATCAAGTAAAAGCATTTAAATCTTAAGCTAACACTTTAAGATTTTCTTATTAATTAAAAGTATTAAAGAATAAAACAATTACTATATTTGAGTAGTTATTCCACTTGCAATGGAGACTTATATAACTTTAATATGAGAGGACACCACATGTTGTTCAATTTATAACACTTCATGAAGGTGAAACAAGGTATTATTGCCTTTGCTTGAGTAGTGTTACCTAATATTTGAAATGGAGGGAATCATTCTTGAAATTTTAATAATCATTATACTTGTAGTGGAAATTTATACGTTTTGAATTTGGCATTATATTATGGGTGGTTCACTTCTTAAGGTTTCACAATAAAGGGAAATGCAAGTAGTATTACTTTTATGGGGTGGTGCTTTAATAAGGTTATAAGTGAATAGAATCATTTACCTACCTTTTAAAATGAATAGTTGGACATGAAAAGGCCTTATTTTAATTACTTCAAAACTTGGTTTAAACCTTGATGAGTGCATAATTGTTCATGTTTTAAATTACTATTTTCACTGTAGTTGTAGGATCTTGGTATTTTACGGTGTTCGCGTGCACATTTTATGTCTATTTTCACCGAGATCAGGACTATACCTGGGCATGTTCCGGGCCGGGCCTGACAAAGCCCGCCCGTGCAAAACCCAGGCCCGAGCCTGGCCCGGCCCGGCTGGCGGGCCTGAAAACTGAGCCTGAGCCCGGCCCGTGGCACACTTATTTCTTCGGGGCGCGGGCCGGGCTTCTCCCTATTTTTTAGCTTTCCTCAGGCCCGAGCCTGGCCCATGCATCCTTCGGGCCGCAATTGTGAAGCCCAGGCCCGGCCCGCGGGCCTTAAAAGCCTGGACCGTCGGGCTTTTTTCGGGCCGGGCCGGCCGGGCCAGGCTGCCCATGCCCAGGGATGATCAGGACATATGATGGATACAATGGACACGATTCTTGGAGCAATTGTATTGGGGAGAAAAGGAGTCAAAAACAACATAAATCGCTTATTTGGGAAATATCAATAACACCAGAAGAAAACCCGAAGCAATCCATGCATCCAAAAGGTTTAACGACCAACTATACGGTGGGAATTAATTTTCCGGCCGTATAGTTCCCACTGTATAGTTGGCGCCGCCACCGCCTCCTCAAATAGTTTCACCCCGTGTCAGAGAGACGACATACAAAACAACCAGAAATCTCTAAAACCTCACCTCTGGAAGGCATCTGGAGGGGGAACTCGTACACCGAGGATCCATCTTCGCCCTGCGCAGATCCGGGAGGCTATGGCATCGATCTTCATCATCAACCACTACATCACCACCATCTCCATCCATCCCATCTACATATTGTCTAGATCTTCCATACTCGTTGTGGATTTATACAAGTACTATTCATCTATGATAGATTCCATTGTTATTGCCATGATGTTGATTGCCTCCATGTCTGAGTAGATCATTAGTTCTTGGGGAGATGGATAAACCCTAGTATGCGATTGAAATAAGATAAAGTTTATTATGATATTCATCGTTGTGACCATGTGTTAGATTGTCTTCATCTTGATGTTGGGAGAAGTCGACCTCTCAATATTTTCCTCTTGTGGGGACTTGATAGAGGGAACTATTTGTTGGTAGACGGAGGTGTGTTATCACGTATAGTGACTATAAAGCTGTTGGCACCCCTTACGTATCAACTTGGGAACCGAGTAAACTCACGGAACACTATCCATGCCATGGGATATGTCCTACGGGATTAAGTCCCTTAATACCGCAGTAATTCGATTGATGTCGATTGCTGACTGTTGTGGTTATGAGGTTGTTGTGAGTAATGGTTGCTGCCTATTTGTCCAATACGGAATTCCTCCCACACATACATAGTTGAGAATGTTCATGATAATAATCTTTATCTTAGCACTTTATAATGCTAGAGGTGTATCCGGTACTCCCTGAGAATGTCTTTTTCCTATTGCAGTTTCAAATCTCTTTTACATACGTGATACTTACTTTCTGTGTTCAATTGTTACTTTACTTATTGTTCTCTTATACCAAAAACCCAACAACACCTTTTTACACAATACTCGCATTTTATCTTGTTACTTAGAACTTTATTTAGCATTTCTATTGTAGTATTTCAGTCAAGAGTTATTAGACTTCAGACTCCTGCTCCCTGTGGGATCGATATCTTTATTTCGAAACAAGCTAAAAACAATCTGTGCACTTGCAGTCATCGAACTATTTTCTGGCGCCATTGCGGGGGAGCTAAGTGCTGTAGGTCTTTTAGTTTTTGCTTATTTATTTTTGTCTTGCTAAGTTTTGTTTCGAGTTACAGTTTTTCACCAACATGATGGATTTTGAGCATATGGCTAGTGTTAACCCACTCAGCCATTTTGGGAAATCCTATGATATTAATAAAAGAGACAACTCCAACGAGAAGACAAGGGGGTTTTAAATAAATCCTCTACTACTTGGTATTCTACACAAGAAGCAATTTACTAGAGATGAAGAAGATCTTGATCCATATGAGCATATTGCATGTTTCAAAGATATATGTGGCACTTTCCAATTATCGGGATATACTGCTAATGAGGTAAGGGTTAAACTTTTTAGTTAGACTTTGACTAGTACATCTCTCTCATGGTATAGATCTCTACCCCCAGAAGCCACTACTACTTGGGATAATTTAGCATGTGAGTTTCTAGCAAAATTTTATCCATTATCAAAATCTTTTGGAATCAGGCGTCTTAAAATGACTTGGACGAACCGTCCTAATGAAGGACTAGTAAGAGCTTATATCAGATTTAAAGATTTACTTAATCAATGTCCTCATCATGATTTGCCTGAATGGTATTTATTGCATATCTTTTATGGCGATTTAACTGAACCTAATAAAATTGAACTAGACTCTTTCAGGAGAGGAGCTTTTATGAATCGTCCTATAACTAAAGCCTGTGCTCTACTTAATATAATTTGTGATCATAGAGTTTCATGGAATTTTGGTCTAGGAACCGAAGGAGGCATAGAAATAGATTATGATAGTATTCATGACTATAATAAAAAGGGCCATGTTAACGAATTATCTAAAGAACTTTATTTCGATTCAGATCTTGTGTTGCATGTTGTTAAAGCTTTTATAGAACACATCAAAGCTCCAAAAGAGGGTTTGGTCAAGTATGATCCACCACCCAAACCTGAGAAGGAAAGAGAAGTTAAAGCAACACTGACCTCCCTAGAACCAATATATGACATACCTTTCCCTAACACTGCATAGAAGCATATTTTTGAATATGAACAGGTCAAAGCAGTACAGGAGAAGAAGGAAGAGGAAAGTATGCCAGAAATTGAGGAACATCTGGAAGAAACCAAAGATGAAGAGGTAACCAAGGAAGCAATTATGGCTATGTATGCACATTGTAACATAGTTCAACTTGATAAAGAGACTTCCGTATTGGTTGAAGGTAAAACAAAGGTAAAAGATGTGGGTAAGCCTATTCTTCCCTGCATATTTGAGGAAACCTCGAATTATGGTTTATGCGATCTTGGCAATGAAGTTAATGTTATATCTTATGATTTTTATTTAGAAATAAAAGAAGAAATAGAACTGGCTACAATTGAAAATACTGATATGACAATCATGTTAGCCAATAAAACTCTTAGAATTCTAATGGGAGTAGTTGACGATGCAACTATCACAATTGGCAATAAAATCTTCCCTATCGATTTTGTAGTTGTTGATATGCTAGATGACTCTCTTTTCCCAATTATATTTGGAAGAAACTTTATGAGTGATGTAGGTGCCAAATTTAATTTCAAAAAGGAGATTGCGTCTCTTAAGCTTGGGGAAGCAGAAAAAGAATTCCACTTTTCCAAATTTAAATACAAAACTCTACAAATACAAGAAGAAGAGAAAGACAAAACTATTGAGTAAATGGTAGCTCTCTTCTTTAGTGATCAAGAAGAAGAAAAAAATGAAGACTAAAATTATGAAGAAATAGTTATGGAGGACAAGTCCCTTGAAGAACTAGAAGGTGACTTCGATTCACTTCCCATTATAGGGCCTCCAACTAATGAGGCTTTTGAAGAGCCAGAAAAGAGAGGGATGAGGAATTACCACCCCCAGAATTGAAGACTCTACCGGATATTCTTAAATACAGATTTTTGGATGATACAAATAAATTTCCTATTATTATAGTGCTAAACTTTTAGGAGATGAAGAAGAAGAACTCATGAAAATACTTAAGGAGCATCGCAAGGCCTTTGGGTACTCAATGTATGATTTGAAGGGCATTAGTCCCATGATAACCGTCCATCAAATATTCATGGTGGAAGGTGCTAAACCAGTTGCAGAATTGAATACACGAGTGAAGCACGAAATGAAGGAAGTGGTAAGAAAAGAAATAGTATGCCTATTGGACGCAGGTCTAATCTATCCTGTAAAAGAAAGTGAATGGGTAAGTCATGTTCATTGTGTCCCTAAGAAGGGAGGTTTTACTGTTGTTCCTAATGAATACAATTAATTGATACCTACTAGAACTATTGTTGGACATAGGATGTGTATAGATTTCAGGAAATTGAATAAAGAAACCAGGAAAGATCACTATCCTTTACCGTTCATAGATCAAACTTTAGAAAGGTTAGCAAACCACACTCATTTTTGCTACTTGGACGGATACTCTGGTTTTTCTCAAATAGCTGTTCATCTTGATGACCAACTTAAAACAACTTTCATTAGCCCTTATGGTTTACATGCTTACCATCGTATGCCTTTTGGTTTATGTATTGCTCCAGCTACTTTTCAAAGATGCATGACTACTATTTTTGTGGATTTTATAGAACTGATAATGGAAGTATTTATGGATGACTTTTCTGTCTATGGAACTTTGTTTACTAGTTGCTTGGATAATCTTAAAAGAGTTTTGTAGCATTGCAAAGAAACCAATCTTGTTCTAAACTAGGAGAAGTGCCATTTTATCATCAAAGAAGGTATAGTCCTTGGACATAAGGTATCAGGTAAGGGAATTGAAGTGGATAGAGGTAAGGTTGAGGCCATAGAGAGAATGCCATAACCTAGGGATATAAAAGGTATAAGAAGTTTCCTTAGTCATGTGGGTTTTTATAGAAGGTTCATTAGGAATTTCTCTGGAATATCTAAACCTTTAACTAACCTTCTACAAAAGGGAGTAAGATTTAGTTTTGATGATAAATGTCTTATATCCTTTGATAAACTTAAATATGCTTTATCCCATGCTCCTATCATTAAATCACCTATCTAGGATATGACTTTTGACTTAATATGTGAAGCTAGTGATGATGTTGTAGGAGTAACTCTGGGACAATATATAGGTCATAGATTTTATATTATACATCATGCTAGTAGAACTCTTAATAGTGCTCAAAATTATTATCCTAAGGAAGAAAGGGAACTTTTTGATGTATTTTTATCATGCGATAAATTTCGTTCTTATATAGTTGATGCAAAAGTAAGAGTTCATACGAATCGTGATGGTTTAAAAGAACTCCTTGAGAGGAAAAATCATAAGCCAAGACTGATCCATTGGATCCTTTTATTTCAAGAATTTGAGTTGCAGATTATGCAGAGGCAAGAAATAAAGATGTTGGATGCAGTGTCCATATTCGCCTAGCAAGACACCAATCTTATTGAGAGGAACTTTAGTCCTGGTGATTTTCATTTACAATAATTATTAAATAAACTAAGGTTAATTCCTCCAAAAGAGAAAAGTCTTTGCTGTTTGAGGAGCTTATCATCCCCGAATAAGTAAAACGATATGTGCAAGGTAAGTGTTCTTACTCAAATTAGTGATTTGTTTTCACAAATTTTACTTCTGAAATTTTTTCCTTTGAATTCCTCGTGTGTTTCTGAAGTTTCTGGAGGTTTTTACCAACTATATGGTCACAACTATATGGCTAGAGAAAAATCTCCCGTCGTATAGTTGGTTGTTAAACCTTCTGTACCTTGTTCGCAAAATTGTTTTCGATGTCTGGAAACTATACGGTCGCAACTATACGGCCAGAGAAAGTCCTCCCGCCATATAGTTTATCGTTAAACTCTCAGACATTTTTGATTTTTGATGTCTAGAAACTATAAGGCCGCAACTATACGGCCGGAGAAAATCCTCCTGCAGTGTAGTCGGTCGTTAATCTCTTAGACATTTTTGATTCCTTTTTCGTTTTAGATTAAAAAACAGTTTTGTCGGTTCCAAGTCGGTAACTTAATCGACCTGGACTCGAGATATTTGGAAATATCTGCCCGGAACCAACTATACAGCCGGAGCTATACGGGTCACGCCCGTATAATTGGTCGTTACACGGCAGAACTCCTCCAAATCCGCGATTTATTTCCATGTTTCGTTAAGATTCTTTTCTTGGGCGTGAATTTGGTGTTTCTCGCAAGTTTGACCGACTTCTGACCCCCTTATATACTGCCATTGTGTTTCTATCTAAATCATAATCACTAGGAACCAATCCAGCCATGCTCTATCCCGTCCCAGGCCATGGAAAACCCCTGGGTCTCATTGCTCCTTCCAGGGACCACTCTCGCATCCCGTCCATGGAGGATAACAACGAGGAGGTGGAGAGGTTTAGCTTGGGGTACAAGGAGTACGTCGAGCCAAGCTTCTACAACAACGATTCTGATGAAAAATTGGAGTGACATCTACATCTGTAGTGATGTCTATGATCCCCCGGAGATCAACAGGGCGACAATGAAGAGAGCTCAACAAGAGAGAGAAGATCACAAGCCGCATGGAAAAGGGAATGTGGAGCGCCATGGACCCCAGGCCGCACAAGCGTAAGGAATTACCTAATATTGGTGCAGGTGCTAGCAAGGAAGCGAAGGTGCCACTCTTGAATCCTACCATTGGTGCTCGTATGAGAGTGAAGCCTCAAGAAGAGTGGAGGAATGGTTTCCACTTCCCCGATCCATCAATTATGAATGAGGAAGAAGAAGTTGTTCCTAGGACCAAGGACCGTGTGCAAGCACTGGAGATATATCAGAAGCAAGAGCTACTCCATCACGTTGAAGTCTGTCACCGTCTCAAGGAGATAGAGAAGAAGGATGATCTTCTCCCATTGGTGACAAAACTCGCAGATAAAGTGGACACTTTGAAATCTGATTTGCGCAGGTGTTACAGCCGCATCATCTGTCTAGAGGATACCAACAAGAAGCTACACACCACAGTGTTACATGCCATGGCACCAAAGTGATCTACAATAATCACGGTATCAAATAATCGCAAGGGATTATTTGATCCCGCCTGGCTTGATTCCAAGCTTGGGGATATCTTTAAGACCTTGTAATCTATCTTATAAGTTTTATATTACTATTTTAGTTTTGCATTAGTTCAAATTAGAAATAAAGTTTGCATCATTAGAATTCCCTTCAGGAATAGTCGATCCCTTTTATGAAATTCTAAGTTTATTATCATATATGGAGAAATATTTAGTTTGTGCTTGTCCTATTGGATATATGAATGGCTTGAGTATAATTTTACTTGCACTTGATGATAGCAATAGGAGTCTTCCACACCATTGGTATTAACGGAACATACAAAGATAATTTGGTCAATATGTTGTAAGGTCATGGTATGATTTACAAAGAAAAAATTATCTAATCAGTTAAGTTGAAAAAGAAACGTTTAACAAAGGAAATTAAAAGTTCTATCAAATTAGAGTCGGAACAAGACGAGGTAGAATATTCAAGCTATAAAGATTGCTTCATATACAATTGGAATTTGGTAATTGAGATCGTTAAACTTTGAATTCCTACATGAAGTAAAATGTTTGGCTAGCTCCTTTGCACAACACTTCAACAAAAGTGTGAGCATATATATAAAAAAGAGAAGAACAAAAAGAGCGAATGTGCAAAGAGCAAATAGGCATACACCACTAAATTGTAGTATGACAAAGAAGCGTTTGAGATTTTAAATACCAAGTGAATATGTTAATCCAAAAACACTTGGGACTACCTCGCTAACTCATTCGGTCGAACTGAATACTTCTACATCATGTTGAGATTCATATTTTGTGAACTAATGATCACTAAGGTGTGGAATCCTGCTAATATTATTTGGATGGTTCGAGTAAGGTACTATTCATTAACTTATTCATATGTATGATATATGATAAACACATGTTGCAACTGCCTCATTTATTTTATCGACTCAGCTTCATGAATATGAGGATCACATCCATTAATCTAAACTTGCTCGAGACGAGCAAGAGTCTAAGCTTGGGGAAGTTTATGAGTGCATAATTGCATCATGTTTTACATTATTATTTTGCATTGTAGTTGTAGGATCTTCGTATTTTACAGTGTTCACGTGCACATTTTATGTCTGTTTTCACCAGGATCAGGACAGATGATGGATAAAATGGACACAATTCTTGGAATAGTTGTGTTGGGAAGAAAAGGAGTCAAAACAATGTAAATCGCTTATTTGGGAAATATCAATAACACCAGAAGAAAACCCAAATCGATTGAGGCATCTAGAAGGTTTAACGACCAACTATACGGTGGGAATTAATTTTCCAGCCATATAGTTCCCGCCGTATAGTTGGCGTCGCCACCGCCTCCTCAAATAGTTTTACCCCGTGCAACTGGATCAGAGAGACGACATAAAGAACAACCAAAAATCGCCAAAACCTCACCTCTGGAAGGCATTTGGAGGGGGAACTCGTCCACCGGGGATCCATCTTCGTCCTGCGCAGATCCGAGAGGCTAAGGCATCGATCTTCATCATCAACCTCTACATCACCACCATATCCATCCATCCCATCTATATCTTATCTAGATCTTGTTGTAATTTCCTTACTCATTGTGGATTTATACAAGTACTATTCATCTATGATAGATTCCATTGTTATTTCCATGATGTTGATTGCCTCCATGTCTGAGTAGATCATTAGTTGTTGGGGAGATGGAGAAACCCTAGTATGAGATTGAAATAAGATAAAGTTATTATGATATTCATCGATGTGACCATGTGTTAGATTATCTTCATCTTGATGTTGGGAGAAGTTGACCTCTCAATATTTACCTCTTATGGGGATTTGATAGAGGGACTACTTGTTGGTAGACGGAGTTTTTTAGCACTTATAGTGACTATAAATCTATTGGCACCCCTTACGTATCAACTTGGGAACCGAGTAAACTCACGGAACACTATCCATGCCACGGGAGACGTCCTACGGGATTAAGTCCCTTAATAGCGCAGTAATTCGATTGCTGATTGATGTGATTATGAGAATATTGTGAGTAGTGATTGCTACCTATTTGTCCAAATACGGAGTTCCTCCCATACATACATAGTTTATAATGTTCATGATAATAATCTTTACCTTAGCTCTTTATAATGCTAGAGGTGTATCCGCTACTCCCTAAGAATGCCTTTTTTCCCTTGTAGTTTTAAATCTCTTTTACATACGCGATACTTACTTTCTGTGTTCAGTTATTTTACTTTACTTATTGTTCTCTTATACCAAAACCCCCAAAACACGGTTTTACACAATACTCGCATTTTATCTTGTTACTTAGAACTTTATTTAGCATTTCTATTGTAGTATTTCATTCAAGAGTTATTAGACTTCAGAGTCCCGCTCCCTATGGGATCGATATCTTTATTTCGAAACTAGCTACAAATGATCTGTGCACTTGCAGTCATCAAATCTTTATGTAGTTTTATAAACTAGTAAAAGATTTAGTGGATACTAGCTTGTTGATTTTATGAATGAGGATAATCCTCAATACAAGCAATACTCTATTTTTGATGAGTTTATAGTTGATAAAATATTTTTTGGAAAATTTAAGATACACTTAATTTTACATGGTAGTTTAAGTAAATACATCTTAAAATAGTTAGACCTACTTTGACTTCACTTAAACATCAATTGAACTTGTTAACACTTCTATAATTTAAATAACTTATATTAAAGATATAAGCAAAGGTTTTAATAAGTCAAAATATTATTCTTGAGGATTTTATATTTGATAAAATTCCTTGGAAAATAATATACACTTATTAGTGAATAATGATTTAACATAGATTGTATTTAGGATTCTTTAGACTATTTTGACTTCATAGTAGCATTACTCAAGATTAGCACTATCATTACATCTTTAATGGATAATATTAGAAGCATTAGCCATTTTATATATCCTTTTATCAATTATCAATGAAGGAAATAAGTTTAATTCATGTTTATTGGAGTACTAAACTTTTATTTACTTCAGAAGTGTATTATTATAATTTTAACATGTAGATATTATTTTTGTGATCATTCTGGTATATTATAAGTATTTTGTGATTTTTAAATAATAAGATATGACTTTTATAAGCTTTATCACTTTATAAATACTAAATAAATAATAAATATTTAATTAAGTGTCACAAAAATGTATGAAACAAGTTTATAAATGTGTATTTTCTTTTTCTAAGAATTTTGATACATTATACTTAGTTTTTACGAGTTTTAAATAATAGAATATGTTTATTTAAGATTTATTCTTTATAGGGTATTTTCTAATTATTAATAATGATTTTATTTAAGTTGGAAAATAAAATATGATAATAGATTTATATTATAGAATTTATCTTTCTGAACATTTTGATATATAATATATAATTTTCAAAATTATAAAACAAAAGATACTCAATTTCTAAGATTTAACCGTTTTCTTAAATTTCTAGAAATTATTTATATTTAGATCTATATTTGTTTTATCCATTTAGTAAACAGAGAAATAATTTTCATACTCGGATCTATCCTACCCAGGGTCACTGACCAGTGGGGTCAGGGCCATGTCACATGACACATGGGCATTGACTAAGTCAAAATTGTTGACTGGGCTAGGGTGACGTTAGCATGCCATCATGCTGATGTCATCCAGAGATGATCATCACAGATCGATGATCGATCTATTGATTGGGCATGTGCGCATAGATGTGGAGATGTGTGTTGGAAAGAGGGCGCGATGGGGAACCTAATAGTGGCAGCGCCGCTTAGAAATGGTAACTAGAAGTGCACCGACAACGAGCTTTTGCGGTGGTCGATGGTGGTTCACGGTGCGGTGGTGTTGCAGAGCGAAAGGAAGATATTGGAGAACATGGGAACATGTGGAAGCTCACCTTGATGCTAACGCAGTGATCGACGAGGACCGGTGAGGTCAGAGGCGTGTTCACGGTCAAGTTTTCTAGCAAACCCCAATGGAAGGGAATGAGAAAATTCGTTAGATTCCGAGCTCCCCTGGCTCATATTTAAGCTAGGTTGAAGAGGGTGACGCGATGTTTCTCCTCGACCATGTCCCGATCTTAGGGGCTACTTCTACTGACGATGGTGGTCGGCTCTGGCCGCTAGGGTTTCTGCCCTTTCCGGAATAGAGAGGAGAAGAGAGAGTGTGGGCGAGAGAATGGGAGGATGAGGACGAAAGGACATCGCGGTGGCGTTGTTATCCCTCCCGGCGACGACGGTGAGTACTTGACGGTTGGTTCCTACTGACGCCGGTGATTGGCATCCAGCGGCGGCGCTCTCTCTAGAGAGCTACTTGTGACGTCGAAGAAGATGACGACGAAGCGGTACCTGGGCCTAGGCCAGAGCTGGGCTGATACTAAGTGAGCGGAGAGTGATGGCTTGCGCACACATGCGGTACTTAGCACGATGGTCGTTAGGCCGGTTCTGCTCTCTGATGCTTTCTCTTTTCCTTTTCTATTTTGATTTTCTGTTTTCAGAATTCATTTTCAAATCAAATTCTTTCAATGATTCAACTATTCAAAACTCAGTGAATCATGTAGGGTTCGACATGGATTCATGTAGCAAACTAGTTTGATATTCCTTTTTTAGTATTTTCACTATTCAAAATATAAAGGATTGTTTTATTAGAAAGTATTATTTGAGACTAGGTTTTTAGGGATTACTTCTTATTTAAAGATCACTTAAAGATGATTTTGTTTTCACTTGATAATTTTAATAGTAATGGTTTGAAATGGTTAATGATGTATATAGAATCTTATTCATACTTATCCTCATAAAGGATTTATATATACATTATAAGGTATTAAACCTTGTGGTTCATGATATGGTGATTTGAATTTCATGGTTCTCCATATTTGGTGATTTCTCTTATTCCAATTCTACTTGATTTGTAGTGTTTAGGATTATTATAAAACAATCTTGGTTAAGTCAATATTCCTAAATATCAATCATCAATGAGGAAATGAAAATGTTCATTTCCAAATAATGGACATGAGTTTTGGGAAGGTTTAATAGATTCATTAATGGAGGAATGAAGATATTCATTTATAGATAGCTATTATGGGTTTGAAGAATAGATAATGAACTCACATTATATTATGGGTATGGATGAATATTAATATCTAGGATGAATTGCCTTCATGTTTTGTGGCCATGGATAATAACTCAACTTAGAGTGAGCGGTTGAGATTGCTTTACTAAAGTGATCTTGATGGTATATGAGACTAGATATTTATTAGGGTTTAAGACAATCAAGTGGACAAGGCTTCCATCAATACAATCTCAACTGGTATTCTACTTCTCTCTTAGACATTTCATTTGACTAAGAGATACTATCCATTAGCTGCCTAAAAATAGGAATTGGTTTAACTACTCTCTTTATTCTAGGGTTTTAAACAAATAGGTAGGCATGGGTTTTGTCATGGCTTGATATGATTTTGGTTAAGGCTTCTAAAGAATTCCAATCCTCACACTTCACTAAGCTTGGGTCGTAGTTAAATAATTCCTTTCCTAAATATACTCTATTTAAATCTCGCATCTGCTTCACTAAGATCTCTTCTGTCTAATTGATCTAGTCATCTGGCTCCACCATATCCATCATCATATGATGACATGGTCATGCCACTTCAACAATATTCCCCTTCATCTCTAGAATAACTTCCATTATTTATCTACCTCTGATAGATCCACCAAAGTAGTTATTACTAACTTCATTCCATAAACTCCTTCATATTCACCTTGCATCTACTTCTAAGGCTTGCAAGATTACACTTCTCTCTATATCACATGTAGATACTTCTTCTTCTAAGTACTACTCTCCATAATACAATTTTTTCTTGTATTAGCTTGGTTAAGCTACTATGCCTCCAACTACTCCATACAACTCATATTATATACTTCATCAAACTCTATCTTGACTTCTCATGATCAAGATGGATGATTCAGCTTACTAGGGCTTACCTTATTTGGTATACTCACAACCCTTCTTCATCAACTGGTCATCTGTTCTGAAGTGTCTTAAGAATAATGACCACCAACCTTTGATCATACTAAACTTAGGCTTATACTTGTCTGATCAAGATCTATTAACACTAAGTAGTATACTTGTACTAGTCTCTCTAAAGGCTTATCTTGTTAAGGAAGCTTACTCCATATTTATATCTACTTGGCTTAACAAGATTATTATTTGATACACTAATACTACTAGTTTTCTCATAGCTCCTCAAGCACCAATTACTTCTTGGGTGTAGAGACTTCTTCTAGTTAACTCATGAGTGAGTTATCTCCTCCAACATTAGATGGTTTGATCTCCACTAAGGATCACATTCCATTGATGATGGCACACTCTACCACAACTTGTTCCTCCTTCTTATTAATTTACTTAAGGTCTTTGGAAGGTTAATATACTAGGTCAAAGCTAAGAGTCCATGGGTTCTAGGTTAGGAATTGATCACTCAATATTGATGATCCATTGACACTAGGACTTAGCTATTTAGGAATGTCATCTATTAATATGACAACAAAGATATGTGGTGAACGGTCTTGGCTTGACTTCCCTTTCCACTCTTATTTGTGATAATGGGGTTTCTGTTTAGAAGCTACCATGATTCCTATGGTAGGAATAACTATAGTATACATGTGTTTCAAGATTTAGTTATTAAGTTTCTTTGCTTAAGTTATAAACTTAATTGAGTATCCACGAGTTGTTATAATGAATACCCAAATATGATCCCTATGAGATCCTTTATAAATGTGTTGTGGGTTTAGCTTGATTCCATTTGATCTACCCATAGATCAAATTATATTACCCAAAGATAAGGTTTTAGCAAAGGTCATTGACATTTTTATGATTACTCGGATGCTCATTATTCACCACCCTACATTGGGCAAAAGGCCCGTGGCCCATAAAGATTCCAGATAAACAGCCCAGGGAAGCAACCGACAGAGACTTTTTTGTATTAGGAAAGAAACTATGAACCGACATTATGTTAGTATTGTAATAGCACGTGTATGAAACCTATCCGCATACAGCTTTGAGACCCGACCTATTATATATAGGGCGGGAGAAGCCCAAGCGGGGGTACCAAAATCTAGAGGACAACTTGTAGTAAAATGTTTTCCCCAATATTCAGGCGACTTTGTCTTCATTGTTTTCCTGACATCCAACAAAATCCCCAGCGTTCTCGTTTCTGCGAAACCCCAAGTCAATCACCATGGGCACTGCCGAGGTTACCCCTCGTCAATTGGCGCCGTCTGTGGGAAACTTGAATGCTGGAAACACGGATCCGGCGGAACACTGTCCACCAAGCATCAACTCGACGAAAGAAAATCCACGCCCACTGATACGTCCATTTTTCATCACTATTCTATGTCTTAATTCACTATTATGCATTGATATAAGTCGTATTGAGAGGTGATATTTATGTTATTTCATCTATTTTTGCATGGTTGGTGACTTTTGGAGCATGGACCGCTGCAGTCAGGATTCTGATGGAAAAGGTGCTGTTTGGAGGCAAAATTCGTGAAGATCAGAAAATCCGAGAAAATATACGGAAAATTCTATTTTTCGAGAAGACTCAGGATGCCAGAAGATGGAGTGGAGGTGGGCCACAGGGGGCCCACACCACCCCATGGCACGGGCAGGCCTCGGCCGCGCCTGGGAGTGGTGTGGCTACCTTGGCCCACTCCAGCCTCTCCCCGCTGGCGTATATCATCCTCCCGAAACCCTAAGACTCGGGGAGCGACCACAGAAAGATTCCGCCGCCTCTGCGGGGCGGAAAACACCGAGAGAGAAAGATCTCTCCGGCAGACAGATTTCTGCCAGGGGAATTCCTTCCCGGAGAGGGAAGATCGTCGCTATGAACACCACCATCAAGCTGGGCTTCATCGCGATCATCATCATCACCACCATCAGCACCCTCATCACCATCTCCATATTGCTGTAACAATTGGTTGAATCTTGGTATAGTGGAAACTTTCCCGGTGTTGATTACTCTTTGTAGTTGATGCTATTGATTGAACCATTGAATTATTGTCTATGTTCAGATTGTTATACATCATTATTCCAGCTCTGATCATGATCCATATGATGTCTTGTGAGTAGTTCGTTTTGTTCTTGAGGACATGGGAGAAGTCTTGTTGTTAGTAGTGGAGTTGCATTGATAAAGATTCAATAGATTGTTATTTAAGTTGTGGTGTACTTCTTCTAGTGGTGTCATGTGAACGTCGACTACATGACACTTCACCTATATGGGCCTAGGGGAATGCATTGTGTATTTGGCTACTAATCGTAGGGGTTGCCGGAGTGACAGAAACCTGAACCCCCGTTAGGAAACCATTGCACAAGGGACATAAGGGTCTTAGAGTTTAAAGTTGTGGTTACGTTTCTACCTTAATTACTTTCTTGTACTTACGGATGTTTGCAAGGGGTTTAATCACAAGTATGTATTTAGTCTTGGATGGGGCGGTACATTAGCACAGGTTCACCCACACTACACTTAGCAAGCTAGAGAAGATTAATCGACTATATGAAGCGAAAGCACTTGACAGTCTTCCCATGTGTCCTCGAGAACGTTTGGTCATCTTAAGTAATACAACCGGCTTGTCCTTTGCTGCATAAATGATTGGGCCACTTGATGCATTCATTCTTACTGTCTTTTATTTACTCGTACTTTGTTTACTTTCTTTATCGAAAACCCCTAAAAATACGTTTGCTAAGTATTTGTAGAGAATTCCTGATCCATACCACTAGCCAGCACCTTCTGCTCCTCGTTGGGTTTGACACTCTTACTTATCGAAAATACTGCGATACACCCCCTCTACTTGTGGGTCATCAAGACTATTTTCTGGCGCCGTTGCCAGGGAGTGAAGCGCTATTGGAGAGTGGAACTGGTAAAGGAAACTGCTACTGTGAGTATTGTTTACTTCTGCTAGTTTCTTTATTTTCGTTATGGATAATTCGTTGAGTTTCTTATTTGGTAATGCTACTACCACTGCTAAGGTAGTAGATAAGCCACCACCTACTGAGAAAGATGTTTTCAAAATACCTACAAGAATTATTGATCGTGTTATGGATAACTACTATGTTGGGGATGGAACTGTCCATCCCGGTGATCATTTACTCTTTATACACAAATTATGCAGGTTGTTCAAGTGTGCAGGTATTACTACAGATCAAGTTAAGAAGAAGTTATTCTCATTATCACTGAAAGGAAGAGCTGAGGAATGGTATAAGCTGTTGAAGAATGGTCAAGCTCTGGAATGGGAGGAAATAGTGCCTCTCTTTTATTTAAAGTTTTATCCTCCTAGTGAGATTCACAAAGATCGGAATCAAATATACAACTTTTGTCCTCTTGATGGAGAGAGTACAACCCAAGCTTGGGGGAGATTGAAGTTACTAATGCTCAAATGTCCCATTCATGAGCTCCCCAACAATATTATTATCAACAACTTGTATGCAAGGCTCCCTCTACATGATAAAGATTTATTGGATGCTTCTTGTGCTGGAGCATTCACTCGTATGGAAGAAGAAGCTAAATGGGACCTTCTAGATCGTATTCAAGACAATTCTGAAGCTTGGGAGAATGATAAAGGTAGAAAGTCAGGTATAAATTATGATTATGAATGCATTGAATCTTTTATGGGAACTGATGACTTTCAAAATATTAGTAATATTTATGGTCTTGATTTGCAAGTTATTACGAATTGCTTTAGAGCTTTTGCTTCCTATATCGAAATTCCAAAAAGGGGATGGAACAAATACCATCCACCTTACAAAGATATTGTTGACTATGCTCCTATTGGAAGTGCTGAGTATTGCATTATTGATCCCATCTTACCCGAACCTTATATCGAGAAGATTCCCTTTCCCGAAAAGGTAAAGGACCATCCTATGATAACCAATGTAATCACCAAAAGTGAAAAAAGAACTGTAAAACCTGATGAACAAATAAACATTGAACCTGTGGTAGCAATTGTGAAAGACCTTGTCACTAAAAGCGTAGAAGATGGGCACATAGTCTTTTGTGAGGATGCTTCTAATATTGTTTCACATCCCAATAGATCTAAAAAGGCTAGTGTTCATGTGCTTTCTGTTAGAATTGGTGATCATTGCTATTATGGTTTATGTGATATTGGTGCTATTCCTTATGAGCTTTACTGAGAAATTATGCATGAAATCAGTCCTTGCGAGTTGGAGGAGATTGATGTGGTTATTCACCTTGCTAATAGAGATACCATCTCTCCAATTGGTATTGTGAGAGACGTGGAAGTTCTTTGTGGTAAGATTAATTACCCTGCTGATTTTCTAGTACTATGTTCGGCTGCTAGTAAAACCTACCCTATCATTTTTGTAGACCTTTCTTGAGAACTTGTGGAGCTATTATTGATTGCAAGAGGGAGAAAATCTTGACTAAGTTTGATGGGGAATCTTATGAGTTTAATTTTTCGAAATTTGCTAAAGAACCTTGCGAAGAGGAAACCCATAATGAGGATTTTAGGGTTGAACAAATTGCTTCTATTTCTCTTACTCCTAACAATGCTTTGCAGCAATTTATGGAAGATCATGAAAGTGAAATCTTCATGGAAGAAAGGATTGAGATTGACAGGATTCCCCGTGATCAACCTATGATGCTTAAGCATGACTTGCATGTAGAAGACTTGGGTACCACGATGCCACCTAAAAAGGATCCGGTTTTCGATCTAAAACCTCTCCCTGATGATCTTAAATATGCTTATATTGCTGATAAAAAGTTATATCCTGTTATTGTTAGTGCTAAACTTTCAGGGAAGGAAGAAGAAAGGTTATTGGAAGTTTTGAGGAAACATCGAGGAGCTATGGGCTATACTCTGGATGATTTAAAAGGGATTTGACCTACTATATGTCAGCATTCTATCAACATAGAACCAGATGCGAAGCCAGTAGTGGAGCACCAACGACGTTTAAATCCTAGGATGAAGGAAGTGGTAAGGAATGAGGTATTGAAACTCCTTGATGCTGGTATTATTTACCCTATTGATGATAGTGAATGGGTTAGTCTTGTTCATTGTGTTCCTAAAAAGGGAGGTATTACCGTTGTCCCTAATGATAATGATGAGCTTATTCCTCAAAGAATAGTGGTAGGCTATAGGATGTGCATCGATTTTAGGAAAGTCAATAAAGTTACTAAAAAAGATCACTACCTGCTTCCTTTTATTAATCAAATGTTGGAAAGGTTGTCTAAAAAGACCCATTTTTGTTTTCTTGATGGTTATTCTGGTTTCTCTCAAATTGTTGTTAAACAACAAGATCAAGAAAAAACTACTTTTACTTGCCCTTATGGAACTTATGCTTATAGACGAATGCCTTTTGGTTTATGTAATGCTCTCGCTACTTTCGAAAGGTGCATGTCTGCTATCTTTCATGGTTTTTGTGAGGAAATTGTAGAAGTGTACATGGATGACTTTTCTGTCTATGGAACTTCTTTTGATAATTGCCTGCACAACCTTGATAAAGTTTTGCAGAGATGTGAAGAAACTAATCTTGTTCTTAATTGGGAGAAATGCCACTTCATGGTTAATGAAGGGATTGTTCTTGGGCATAAAGTTTCCGAAAGAGGCATAGCAGTTGATAGAGCTAAGGTTGAGGCAATTGAGAAGATGCCATGTCCAAGAGACATCAAAGGTATTCATAGTATCCTTGGTCATGCTGGTTTCTATAGGAGATTTATTAAAGACTTCTCTAGGATATCAAAACCTCTCACTAATCTTCTTCAAAAAGATGTACCTTTTGTTTTTGATGATGATTGTAGAGAAGCTTTTGAAACTCTTAAGAAGGCTTTAACTATAGCCCCTATTGTTCAACCACCTGATTGGAGTTTACCCTTTGAAATAATGTGTGATGCTAGTGATTTTGCTATAGGGACTGTCCTTGGGCAACGTATTGATAAAAAGTTAAACGTTATCCATTATGCTAGTAAGACTTTAGACGTTGCTCAAAGGAATTATGCCACTACCGAAAAGGAATTTCTAGCTGCTGTTTTTTCCTATGATAAGTTTAGGTCCTATATTGTGGACTCAAAAGTAACTATTCATACTGATCATGCTGCTATTAAATATCTTATGACGAAGAAGGACGCTAAGCCTAGGCTTATTAGATGGGTACTGCTTTTACAAGAGTTTGATCTACATATAGTAGATAGAAAGGGTGCTGAAAATCCTGTAGCTGATAATTTATCTTGCTTGGAAAACATCTCTTTTGACCCTATGCCTGTTAATGATAGTTTCCCGAATGAACAGTTAGCTGCAGTGGGGGTGAGCTCGCGAGGAAGCCCTTGGTATGCTGATTATGCTAACTTTATTGTCTCCAAGTATTTGCCTCAAACTTTTACAACTCAGCAAAGAAGGAAGTTCTTCTATGATCTGAGACATTATTTTTGGGATGACCCACACTTATATAAAGAAGGAGTTGATGGTATTATGCGAAGATGTGTTCCAGAATATGAACAAAAAGAGATATTGCACAAATGCCATTGTAGTGCCTATGGAGGACATCATGCAGGAGATAGAACGGCACAGAAGGTGTTACAGTCAGATTTCTACTAGCCTACCCTTTTTAAAGATGCAAGAAAATTTGTTTTATCTTGTCATGAATGTCAACGTGTTGGTAATATTTATAGACGGAATGAAATGCCTATGAACTACTCTCTAGTTATTGAACCTTTTGATTGTTGGGGATTTGACTTTATGGGTCCTTTCCCTCCTTCGAAAGGCTATACTCATATTCTTGTTGTCGTAGATTATGTTACTAAGTGGGTAGAAGCCATTCCTACGAAGAGTGCTGACAGGGAAACCTCTCTAAAAATGCTTAAGGATGTTATCTTCCCTAGGTTTGGAGTGCCTAGGTATCTCATGACTGATGGGGGTTCTCATTTCATTCATGGCGGTTTTAGGAAGACCCTCGCTAAGTATGATGTTAATCATAGAATTGCTTCAGCTTATCACCCCCAAACTAGCGGGCAAGTAGAATTATCAAATAGAGAAATTAAATCTATCTTGCAAAAGACTGTCAATAGGTCTAGAAAAAACTGGGCTAAGAAGTTGAATGATGCCTTATGGGCTTATAGAATTGCCTACAAAAATCCTATGGGAATGTCTCCTTATAAAATGGTTTATGGGAAAGCTTGCCACCTACCCTTAGAATTAGAAAATAAAGCTTACTGGGCGGTGAAAGAACTAAATAGAGATTGTAAGGTCGCTGGTGAGAAAAGATTATTTGACTTAAGTTCTTTAGATGAATGGAGGAGTGAAGCCTATGAGAATGCTAGGCTCTTTAAGGAAAAACTTAAAAGATGGCATGACAAGCGAATACTTAAGAGAGAATTTCATGTTGGTGAGAAAGTTCTATTGTATAGGTCTCGTCTTAGTTTTTTTGCAGGTAAGCTACTATCAAAATGGGAAGGACCTTTCATCATTGAAGAAGTATACCATTCAGGAGCAATAAAAATTTCTTCTTTAAAAGATAATACTACACAAGTAGTGAATGGACAGCGACTCAAACACTATATTGCTGGAGATTCTTACAATGAAGATGTTGACGCCTTTCAAGTTATAACTCCAGAGAAATTCATTGAAGACCAAATTCAGAGTCCTGCAGAGTCCGTGTCCAACTAGGTAACAGTTCTGGTACGAAAAGTTCCACGAAAATACAATCCAACTATATTTTTGCAGTTTTCAGTCAATAAGGAAAGCTACAAAGTGAAAAAGGGACGGAATCGGAGCCAGGGTGGCCCACACCACCCCATGGCGCGGGCCCACCCCTGGCCGCGCCACCAGGTAGTGAGGCCACCCTGGACTCCGCCTCCGACTCGTTTTCTCCCAGTACCTTCCTTTTAATTTGAAACTTCGTAATATATAACCCCCCGGATCCCCCGAGGTCCGTATATCATGTTTTCGTCGTGTTTTTGTTTCGATCTGTTTCTGCCAGGTAGAATCCTAGATTTGGAGCCACAATGTCTTCCTCGGGATCATCCAAGGGAGACTCCTTAGAGGATATCATCAACCCATACATGAGAGAATTGAAGATTCATCCCAAGGAGTTGTTGCTCGAAGTGGAGAGGTCCGGATTAAAGAGGTTCAAGGCCCTAAAGGTGAAGGAAGTCTGGAGGACAGGATGGAATCACTGGAGCAAGAAGTCTTTAGGTCAGGAAGATGGCGGAGCGCGAAGTGGATATCATCCATAAGATTTGCTCCGAACTCATCACCGAGCACCAAAAGGAGACTGCTGAACTCAAAGACGAAGTCCTCTCACTCCGCCAAACAACCAACAAACTGCAAGCACAATTTTATGACGTTCAAAATCAAAACTGTGAGTATGAGGCTAGATTTAAACAGATAAGTGCTGCTGGAAATTTCAGGATGTTGGAAAGCACGATGTCCTTTGTTGATGGGAAGCCTTTACCCTGGAAGACGGACGAAGATGAGAGGATACCACCACCACCGAAGGAGTAATTCGTCATCAGGTTTGGCATCCCCTTGGTTTGTTCTAAGCTTGCGGGAGTGTCGCGGTATCATATCACTATCTTCTATCTTTTTACCTTATTAGTAGAGTCATGTCATGAATAGAGGAGTTATTTTGTAGTATGGTTTGCATTATGGAAGTGTCCCCTCTCACGTTAGATATGTATCCCTTGGTGTGAGTTTCCATTATGGAATATTAATGAGAAGTTCTATGATTCACTCTTTTGCATGGCTTATATTAGTTTTCAATTTGTGGTTATATGATTGATCTTGTTGTTAGTATTGGTAGTACTCCGGGATCATTGAGTTAATTTAGTTGGTTTTGGCAAACCTGGCTCGGTCAGTAGCAACACTATTTTTGAGAGTTGATTGAAAAAGATAGTAGTACTCTAGAGGAAAATAATTTCATCATCTTTCTTTCTTGATTTGCTCATAAGTTTAGTATTCTCTAGTTAAGATCTTTTGTGCTTCCAAGGAAGATTGCATGTTTATCTTTATCATTTGTATGTTTGGTTGTTTTCTTCAACTCTTATACTTGCTACCCAGCCTTGCTAGCCAAAAACCTGTACTGAGAGGGTATTCTTCTCGTGCATCCACTCCTTTAAACCAAAACCCTTGCCATTTGCGTCCACCATACCTACCTAGTAGCATTATTGCTATTCCAAGTAAATTCTTGTTTTGTCTACCTCCCAAATTAAACTTGTTATGCAAAAATTAGTGATTAAATCTCTCACGAACTTGATGGCACACTTTACTTTCTTGCATTTAATAAACTTGAACCATTGGGTCCTTCTTTGTTGCGTATATGCTTGCGCTTTATGAGTTGAAGTTAGCCGAACCATGTATCATGGGGACCGCTTTCAACACTTCATTGGTACTTGTACCTAGTTGATATCATGTTCTTTTGCTTATGGATCCCGGCGGTGTGAAATAAAAGTGGAACTTGTAAGATCATGGAGTTTATATGTGTGTTAGAGAAACGCCTGGGCCGCTAGCCTAATCCATGCCTAATCATGGTGGAAACTTGCAGCATAACTGTAGTGAGCATTCTATGAAGCATCCTCAATAAAAACCTATGCAAATAGCAAATAAAAAGATCGCTGAGATGCTCACTGTCTGCTTTCCTTGTCATTTTGATTATGGGATAGCTCCTGTGTCATGTGCAAGGGGTACCCCGTTGGCGGTTCTCAATGATACGCATGTATTTACAATGACAAGAGCTTGCTCGTGACTGAAGTTGAGTAGCATGAGGATCGGTACTCATAAGTAAGGGGCATGAGATTTCAACTTATAACTTGTCAAGCATATCCTCTTAGTTGTGTCACTTTAACCTTAATCACCAAAAGATGCCTATGATAGGGGCAATGAGAGCTGAAAGCTATTAAGTATCATAATTTTTTGGGAGCTCTTTATGAGACTTGCAATCCCTGTTTCCCTCTGCGAAGGGCCCTTTCTTTTACTTTGTAGTTGAGTCAGTACACCTATTCCCTTCTATCTCAGCAAGTATTTTGAGTTGATGTGTTTCATTCATTCATATGATGATTTATGCATTCATGTTTCTTACGTTCCTTGCTTCGCATGTTTCTCTTATCTTGAAGTTTACTACTTTGAAAGCTTTCTTTGAAAACCAGCTATTTGTGAACTCCAGCAAATTATCAACTATTCTTCGACCGAGAGCTAAGTTTGCCATTACCAATTATGATTTACTCTATGTATATTTATTGTGTTTCCTTTACTCATTGCAAGTTGAGTTATATAATAGTGAGTTGTCCTCTATTATGATCTATGTATTTGATGAATGTGATGCTTCTTGTCTGTATTCTTTTATCGACTCTTCACTCCATAAACCTGAGGTCATGTTTATTGAGCTCAGTTTCGCTTGGGGACAAGTGAAGTCTAAGCTTGGGGGGAGTTGATACGTCCATTTTGCATCACTATTCTATGTCTTAATTCACTATTATTCATTGATATATTTCGTATTGAGAGGTGATACTTATGTTATTTCATCTGTTTTTGCATGGTTCATGAATTTTGGAGCATGGACCGCTGCAGTCAGGATTCTGATGGAAAAGGTGCTGTTTGGAGGCAAAATTCGTGAAGATCGGAAAATCCAGAAAAATATACGGAAAATTCTATTTTTCCAGAAGACTGGGATGCCAGAAGATGGAGTGGAGGTGGGCCACAGGGAGCCCACACCACCCCATGGCGCGGGCAGGCCTAGGCCGCGCCTGGGAGTGGTGTGGCCGCCTTGGCCCACTCCAGCCTCTCCCCTCTGGCGTATATCATCCTCCCAAAACCCTAAGACTCGGGGAGCGACCACAAAAAGCTTTCGCCGCCTCTGCGGGGCGGAAAACACCGAGAGAGAAAGATCTCTCTAGCAGACAGATTTCTGCCGGGGGAATTCCTTCCCGGAGAGGGAAGATCGTCGCTATCAACACCACCATCAAGCTGGGCTTCATCGGGATCATCATCATCATCACCATCAGCACCCTCATCACCATCTCCATATTGCTGTAACAATTGGTTGAATCTTGCTATAGTTCATAGGGGAAACTTTCCCGGTGTTGATTACTCTTTGTAGTTGATGCTATTGAGTGAACCATTAAATTATTGTTTATGTTTAGATTGTTATACATCATTATTCCAGCTCTGATCATGATCCATATGATGTCTTGTGAGTAGTTCGTTTTGTTCTTGAGGACATGGGAGAAGTCTTGTTGTTAGTAGTGGAGTTGCGTTGAGAAAGATTCAATAGATTGTTATTTAAGTTGTGGTATACTTCTTCTAGTGGTGTCATGTGAACGTCTACTACATGAGAGTTCACCTATATGGGCCTAGGGGAATGCATTGTGTATTTGGCTACTAATCGTAGGGGTTGCCAGAGTGACAGAAACCTGAGCCCCCGTTAGGAAACCATTGCACAAGGGACGTAAGGGTCTTGGAGTTTAAAGCTGTGGTTAGGTTTCTACCTTAATTACTTTCTTGTACTTACCGATGTTTGCAAGGGGTTTAATCACAAGTATGTATTTAGTCTTGGATGGGGCGGTACATTAGCACAGGTTCACCCACACAACACTTAGCAAGCTAGAGAAGATTAATCGACTATATGAAGCGAAAGCACTTGACAGTCTTCCCATGTGTCCTCGAGAATGTTTGGTCATCTTAAGTAATACAACCGGCTTGTCCTTTGCTGCATAAAGGATTGGGCCACTTGCTGCATTCATGCTTACTGTCTTTTATTTACTCGTACTTTGTTTACTTGCTTTATCGAAAACCCCTAAAAATCCGTTTGCTAAGTATTTGCAGAGAATTCCTGATCCATACCACTAGCCAGCACCTTGTGCTCCTCGTTGGGTTCGACACTCTTACTTATCGAAAATACTGCGATACACCCCCTATACTTGTGGGTCATCACCCACCCACCCATAAAGCTACCCGCAAATCAACAGAAGTACAGGAACCTCCCACTACATCTCCAATGGAAGTCGAGGCGCAGATCGAAGAAGGCAATGAAGGCGGGCAAATTGAGATGAATATGGGGGATCTTGATGGTCTCTATGACAATCACTCCCTCGGATCAGACCCACCATTCACACCACCACGTGGAGCAAGCCCGGCTAGTTCAGAACCTCAAGAAAGTAGTGAAAGCATCGACTTTGGGATTCGGATGGCGGAAATTTATCCAGATCAAAAGCTGATGGACTTCACTGGCTCATCCGATAGTGTCTCCATCGGCAAAAACAATGACGTTACTAGTCCGTACGCCACTCAACACTAAATATGCGTGATCATCGGAGATGCCACGACCCAACAAGATTCCAACGGTAACCCAATCCTTAACCCCGATGATATCCTCTCAAGCCATCATGCAGGAAGCAATGACAACGAAGGAAGTCAAGGAAACGGAGCAGATCTAGTGGCTGACTGAGAAAATAAGGTAGAAGAGCAACCGTGTGAAGATGAGAGGCGAACCCTTGACCTACCAGCAAGTTCGTGGGAAAAAGCAAGAGCAGCAATCTCGGGTGCGGTCCCAATGGAAACAGACGCCACCCACGAAGACCTATTGGCATACCAGTGCCAGCTTCACAACAAAAACAGAGAAATACTTAGGATGCAAAGGCAGCTCGACAAAAGGAAGAGAGTAGCCGACGAATCTAGCTTACGAAGGGTGCAGCTAAGCCCCACCCGAGGATCAAGAAGCATCACAGGAGGGGCATCGTGATATGTTGCTAACGTATCCATAATTTTTGATGTTCCATGCTTGGTTTTATCTACTTTCTTATGTTTTGTTCCAACTTTGGAGTACTTTTCATACACTTTCTTGGACCAACCTATTAACAAAGAGCCATAGTGCAAGCTGCCTGTTTTCTGCTATTTTTGGTTCCAGGAAGTCAAAAAATGAATATTCTTGGAATTGGACAGGACAAAAGCCAAAGTCAGTTTTTCACCGAGGGACACACGGAGCGAGAATACGAGACAGAGAGGGGCCAGAGGGCGGCCACACCACCTGGCCGCGCGGCTAGGCATGGCCCGCACCAAGGGGTGGTGTGGCCAGCCCAGGCACCCCCTCGGAATCCCCTTCTGACTATAAGATAGCTCCGATACAGAAACTCTAAGTACCCGATCAAAATTCCACGAAAGTGTCTGTAGCCACCATCATCTCCATCCCTAGATCGGGAGGGATATGAAGCTCTTCCCAGCACCCTGCCGGAGAGGGGAATTCACCCTGGAGGCCTTCTTCATCATCATGCAAGCCTCCGGTGTGATGTGTGAGTAGTTCATCCCTAGACTACGGTTCTATGTAGTAGCTAGATGGCTGGTTCTTCTCATTTGTGCTATCATGTTTAGATCTTGTGATCTCCTTTCATGATCAAGATCATCTATTTGTAATTCTACATGTTGTCTTTATGAAATTTGAATCCCTACTTCCTTCTATGAAGGCCTATCTTCCACTTTTATATTGATTCTCCACCTTCTATCTTTATACACTTACTTTGAGAGCATAGTGGCCATTCTTAGTTCTATGTGCATTGTCCCAAGACTTGTTGATTGATGAATAACTTTGATATTGCTTGTTTTAAACTATTTGTATCTAGTCACTCTTATAAACTTTGAAGGTGTCCTATGCATTTATATTTGCTACTCCATGAGGGACAAGCTGAATGCCACTATGCTATGTTTTCTTTATGTGAAACAAACAAACGTCTTGCAAAGTATTGTTATTCGTGAATCTTTTGTTTGTACCTTTTCATATTGCAACATAGTTTCTTTGTCTTATTGCTGGAACTTTGTCTTTCATGTTATGGTTGAAGTACTATGATCCCATCTATCCATGTTTTACAAATAATTTGATCAAGTTTATGATGGTGCATGTCACCTCAAAAATTATTATTTCTTTTTATCACTTACCTACCCGAGGACGAGCAGGAGTTAAGCTTGGGGATGTTGATACGTTGCTAACGTATCCATAATTTTTGATGTGCCATGCTTGGTTTTATGTACTTTCTTATGTTTTGTTCCAACTTTGGAGTACTTTTCATACACTTTTTGGACTAACCTATTAACAAAGAGCCACGGTGTCTGCTGCCTGTTTTCTGCTGTTTTTGGTTCCAGGAAGTCAGAAAATGAATATTCTCGGAATTGGACGGGACAAAAGCCAAAGTCAATTTTTCAGTGAGGGACACACGGAGCAAGAATACAAGACGGAGAGGGGCGAGAGGGCAGCCACACCACCTGGCCACGCGGCTAGGCCTGGCCCGTGCCAGGGGGTGGTGTGGCCAGCCCAGGCACCCCCTCGGCCTCCCCTTCCGACTATAAGATGGCTCCGATAAAGAAACCCTAAGTAACCGATCAAAATTCCACGAAAGATTCTGTAGCCGCCGTCATCTCCATCCCTAGATCGGGAGGGATCTGAAGCTCTTCCCGGCACCCTACTAGAGAGGGGAATTCACCCTGGATGCCTTCTTCATCATCATGCAAGCCTCCGGTGTGATGCGTGAGTAGTTCATCTCTGGACTACAGGTCTATGTAGTAGCTAGATTGCCGGTGCTTCTTCTTTGTGCTATCATGTTTAGATCTTGTGAGCTCCTTTCATGATCAAGATCATCTATTTGTAATTCTACATGTTGTGTTTGCCGGGATCCGATGGATATTGAGATGCTATTTCAGATTGATTATTGATTCTATCATGTCTTTGTTATTTGTGAGCTTGCATGCTTTCCATTGTTAGTAGCTATCTTGGCCAAGTAGATGCTAGCAACTCCAAGAGTTAGTATTTATGCTCGATAGTGGGTTCATGCCTCTAGTAATCTAGGGAAGTGACATCAATCTCTAAGGTACTAGATGTGATGTTGCTACTAGGGAGAAAACAACAGTCCTTTGTTCATAGAACAATTGTATTGTTTACTTTACACGCAATTTGTAATGCAATTATCTGTTGCTTGCAACTTAATACTGGAGGGGGTTCGGATGATAACCTGAAGGTGGATTATTAGTCATAGATGCAGTTGGATGGCGGTCTATGTATAATGTTGTAATGCCCAATCGAATCTCAAAGGAGTCAAGATGATTAGTATATGCATGTATTGCTTTCTCGATGTTTGTCAATTGCCCCACTATAATTTGTTCACCCAACATGTTATCTATCTTAAGGAGAGACACCACTAGTGAACTATGGACCCCGGTCCTTTCTTTTACCATCAATCTACAACCAACTATTTACTGCTTTCTGTTTACTTTCTGCAAACTATTACTTTCTTCCACTCGATACGTTTAATCCTTTGTTTTCAGCAAAACCGGTGAGATTGACAACCTCACTGTAAGTTGGGGGCAAAGTTCTGTGGTTGTGTTGTGCAGGTCTCCACGTTGCTACTAGCATCGGTAGTGCGCCCTGCCAAGGCTCAGCTAGCAACACCTTTGGGGTGTTTCCTTGCTCCTACTGGATTCATAACCTTGGTTTCATAACTGAGGGAAACTTGCTGATGTGCTCATCATACCTTCCCCTTAGGGTTCCCCAACGAGCTCGAGATATCTTGAGAACAATCAATATTTTTTCTGGCGCCATTGTCGGGGATTCCCTCATAACCAATCTCTTTACTTTGTTGTTTTTGTTTTGCTTAGTTTATTTTATGATTTCCTTGCTTGTTTCTTTATAAAAACACAAAAAATAGTTTTACTAGTTTGCTTTCTTTATTAAAAACACACAAAAATTAGTTCCTATCTTAAGTTGTCATTATGTCTAGCATTGCTCCAATCACTATGTCACCTGAGGAAATGATTTTCACTTTTAAACAAGGAATTGAAGAGAGTTTCAAAGAAGCTTGGTCTAGAATCTCTGATCTACATAAAAAACTGAACCTAATATGACTCAAAGCTTGTTCCTTAGCAGTTTTTACCTTGGAATTGCTCTTTGCTATAGATATGCTTTGGATTCTATTGTGGGAGGATATTTCCTTTAATGTAATGAAGATGATGATGCTAATGCCATAAAAAAGTTGATCTTTACTTACAACTTGCCTAACAAATCTGATTCTTCCTTTATAAACATATTTGCTAGATTGAACACTCTTGAGACCTGCACTACTAGCTTAAAGGATTGCTATAACACACTTAGAGAGCATCATGATTATGTTCCAATAAATTCTGAACCATCAAAGTGGCTCCCCACAGTAAAGATTGCTATAAATAATGAAACTTTTCAAGCTCGCTGTGATATCATGTCTGAATTTTGTCTTATGCCCAAAGATGTCTATGAATCTTTGAATCTTTGGGGTCTTTCTGAAGGAGGAGAAGAAATATTTCTTGCTAATAATGCCACAATATTACCCATTGGAATAGCTGAAGGAGTGTTTACAAAGATCCTAGGGAAAATGGTTTCTACTGATTATCTTGTTATTGAATGTGTAGGAAAAGGACAAATAACACTTGGAAGATTCCTATTGAAGCTCGTTGGGGCAATAATAGATGTGGGAAAGGGGACCATGCACTTTGTTTCTCCACCAAACAATCATATGTTCCCCAAGGTTAAGAATAAAAGTAAGAGAGGTAAAGTCAAGAAATTTGATTTTAATGCTTCTTCATTTGAGAACACTTGATTCTTTTTCTTGCTTCTTATGCCTAACTTAAAGGCGTTAAAGAAAAGTACTTATTGGGAGATAACCCAAAAGTTTTTTTGAGTCTTGGAAGTTATTACCTCTGTAATAACCGCTCCTTATCCTTTTTATTTGGTTTTTGTGCCAAGAGTAACCTCTAACGAGAGAGAAGTAATGATTGGGAAAGTTGCTACCCCGAAACAGATTTCTGTGCTTCACCATAAAAATTCGTGTAAAATCTCTGTATGTCCTTTTGAGGCGTGAATTTTTTTGCTTCTGCCCCAGGTTGTTATCTAACGGTCGTTAGTTCAACACTTTTTGATTTGAGCAACAGAAGGTCTTCGAAAAAATTCGTCTTTACCTGCTGGTCTGTTTTGATAGATTTCTGCCTTTATTTGCATTTGCTTCTTGTTGGTTCCTTTTTGAGTTCTTTTGGGGAATTGAGAATTTTTAGGGAAGTGCTACAGTAGCTTGTGTTTATTGGAATTTTTATTGGTGTTGAAGCTGAACCCAAAGACTTATTATCTTGAGTGCACTAATGTTGCTAATAAAGATTGTGTGAAGTTTTGTATGAAGAAAAAATTTAGGTGTATGGAAGGAATGAGTAATGAGATGAAGATTGGACTAAATCTCAAGCTTGGGTATGCCACGCGTATCACCCCAAGAAAATATTCAAGAAGTACAAGCGTCAAAGCTTGAGAATGCCCAAGGTATCCCCTTCTTCATCAATAAAAATCCCAGGTTTCTTCCAAACGCTTCATTTTTATTGTTTCATGCATAGTTATGTTGTTCTTGGAGTGTCTTCTTTTTCGTTTTCATTTTGGTTTTTCGTTTGCTTGGTTTTCTTAGTTTGATGAATAAATTGGTTGGACCTCCTCTTTCATGCTTTGGTTTTCAAATAGTTTGGTTTGGATTGGAAAAGAGTAGGAAAGTCCATGCTTAAGTGGTAAAGAGAGCTTGTTTTTTGACTGTGACCTATGCTTTGTCATGCCATGCTTGATATTGTTTTGGCTTTATGCTTAGTATTCTTTTTTTAGCATGACATGTTATGAACAATTGAGATTGCTTAATGTGCCTTGGAAGGATCATGCGTTGTTTTAGTATATTAAAGCATAGTATTGTGGTATTCTCCTTTGATGCTTTATTTGGGTTGACTTGGCACATGCTCACACCATGTTATGACTATCCCAAGTCACCATAGCCTTGATGATCCTTTAGTTTTCAACTTGTAGTATCACTTATTGCTTTGATCAATGATGTTTTGTCGCTCTGCATGATTATGGCTATTATTGCTCTATTAGTTTGTCGCTCCCAGTCTTTTGCTAGCCTACGTAACCAAGTATGAGTTCCACTCATGCATCCAGCTCCTTAAACCAAGTTATTCCAAAGAGTCCACCATACCTACCTATTAGCAATTGCTATTCCAAGTATATTCATGTTTTTATCTACCTTCCGAATTAAACTTGTTATGAGAAAACTAGTGATTAAAGCTCTCACGAACTTGATGGTACACTTTACTTTTCTTGCCCTTAATAAACTTGAACCATTGTGTCGTCTATGTTGTATATGCTTGCACTTATTTGTTGGGGATTAGCAGAACCATGCTATCATGGGGAACGCTTTCAACAATGCACTTGTACTTTGTACCTAGTTGATATCATGCTCTTTTGTCTGTGGATGTCGTCGGTGTGAAATGAAAGGGGAGCTTGTAAGTCCATGGAGTTATGTATATGTGTTAGATAAACGCCTGGGCCGCTGGTATAATCCATGCTGACAAGGTGGAAACCTGCAGCGTAACCATAACGAGTTGTCTATGAAGCATTCTTCTTATAAAAAAAGAGTCAGATATTGAGAAAAAAAAAGAGAAAAAGAAAAGAAAAGAGATATGAGAAAAATGGAGAGAGAGAAAAAAGCACCATTTTCCGATGGTAAATAAGAAGATTGTTGAGATGCTCGTTGTCTTCTTTCCTTGTCATTTTGATATGGGGATTCTTCTGTATCATCGGGCAAGGGGTACCTGTTGCGGTTCTCTATGATACACATAATACTTATGATGACAAGAACTTACCTGTAACTAAACTTGAGTAGCATCAGGAACGGCCCTCGTATTCAAGGGACATGAGATTTCCAACTTATACTTCGTCAAGCATATACTCCATAGTTTGTTCACTTTAACCTTAATCACTTCAAGATGCTTATGATAGGGGCAATGAGAGCTGAAAGCTAATAAGTACCATAATCTATGGAAGGTCTTTATGAAACTTGAATCCCTACTTCCTTCTATGAAGGCCTATCTTCCACTTTTATATTGAGTCTCCACCTTCTATCTTTATGCACTTACCTTGAGAGCATAGTGGCCATTCTTTGTTCTATGTGCATTGTCCCAAGACTTGTTGATTGATGCATAACTTTGATATTGCTTGTTTTAAACTATTTGTATCTAGTCACTCTTATAAACTTTGAAGGTGTCCTATGCATTTATATTTGCTACTCTATGAGGGACAAGCTGAATGCCACTATGCTATGTTTTCTTTATGTGAAACAAACAAACGTCTTGCAAAGTATTGTTCTTGCAAAGTATTGTTATTCATGAATCTTTTGTTTGTACCTTTTCATATTGCAACATAGTTGCTTTGTCTTATTGCTAGAACTTTGTCTTTCATGTTATAGTTGAAGTACTATGATCCCATCTATCCATGTTTTACAAATACTTTGATCAAGTTTATGATGGTGCTGTCACCTCAAAAATTATTCTTTCTTTTTATCACTTACCTACTCGAGGACGAGCAGGAGTTAAGCTTGGGGATGTTGATATGTTGCTAACGTATCCATAATTTTTGATGTTCCATGCTTGGTTTTATGTACTTTCTTATGTTTTGTTCAAACTTTGGAGTACTTTTCATACACTTTTTGGACTAACCTATTAACAAAGAGCCATAGTGTCAGCTGCATGTTTTTTGGTTCCAGGAAGTCAGAAAATGAATATTCTCAGAATTGGACGGGACAAAAGCCAAAGCCAATTTTTCATCGAGGGACACACGGAGCCAGAATACAAGACGGAGAGGGGCGAGAGGGCATCCACACCACCTGGTCGTGCGGCCAGGCCTGGCTCACACCAGGGGGTGGTGTGGCCAGCCCAGACACCCCATCGGCCTCCCCTTCCGACTATAAGATGGCTCCGATATAGAAACCCTAAGTACCCGATCAAAATTCCACGAAAGAGTATGTAGCCGCCGTCATCTCCATCCCTAGATCGGGAGGGATCTGAAGCTCTTCCCGGCACCCTGCCAGAGAGGGGAATTCACCCTGGAGGCCTTCTTCATCATCATGCAAGCCTCCGGTGTGATGCGTGAGTAGTTCATCTCCGGACTACGGGCCTATGTAGTAGCTAGTTGGCCGGTTCTTCTCCTTTGTGTTATCATGTTTAGATCTTGTGAGCTCCGTTCATGATCAAGATCATCTATTTGTAGTTCTACATGTTGTGTTTGCGGGGATCCGATGGATATTGAGATGCTATTTCAGATTGATTATTGATTCTATCATGTCTTTGTTATTCGTGAGCTTTCATGCTTTCCATTGTTAGTAGCTATCTTGGCCAAGTAGATGCTAGCAACTCCAAGAGTTAGTATTTATGCTCGATAGTGGGTTCATGCCTCTAATAATCTGGGGAAGTGACAGAAATCTCTAAGGTACTAGATGTGTTGTTGCTACTAGGGAGAAAACAACAATCCTTTGTTCATAGAACAATCGTATTGTTTACTTTACACGCAATTCGTAATGAAATTATCTGTTGCTTGCAACTTAATACTGGAGGGCGTTCGGATGAGAACCCGAAGGTGGAATGTTAGTCGTAGATGCAGTTGGATGGCGGTCTATGTATAATGTTGTAGTGCCCAATCGAATCTCAAAGGAGTCATGATGATTAGTATATGCATGTATTGCTTTCTCGATGTTTGTCAATTTCCTCGCTATAATTTATTCACCCAACATGTTATCTATCTTAAGGAGAGCCACCACTAGTGAACTATGGACCCCCGGTCCTTTCTTTTACCATCAATCTACAATCAAATTTTTACTGCTTTCTATTTACTTTCTGCAAACTATTACTTTCTTCCACTCGATACGTTTAATCCTTTGTTTTCACCAAAACCGGTGAGATTGACAACCTCAATGTAAGTTGGGGGCAACGTTCTGTGGTTGTGTTGTGCAGGTCTCCACGTTGCTACTAGCACCGGTAGTGCGCCCTGCCATGGCTCAGCTAGCAACACCTTTGGGGTGTTTCCTTGATCCTACTGGATTGATAACCTTAGTTTCATAACTGAGGGAAACTTGCTGTTGTGCTCATCGTACCTTCCTCTTAGGGTTCCCCAACGAGCTCGAGATATCTTGAGAACAATCACATCGCCAAGAAGAGGAACATCTAGATTAAGAAGTATACGCGAAGAAGAGAGAAGCGGATTAATTTGAGACCTTGATCTCTCGTTTATATCAGTAGATCAAGATGGAAATATCAAAGCAAAGACAGCCCATGCAGCCATCGTGGCTACACAAACATACCTAATCACGACACAACCTGCACCCGACAATCCTTGTGTGGCCATCCATCGATCCGCGTTAATAAACCTTGGCTTGGTGGGGGAAACTCTCGCACAAATAAATAAAGGAACCACGAGGCAACTTGACAGGTCCCCTCGCTGTCGCAGCAGCCCTCGGTGAGAAGGCTACACCCGATGATCAAGATTGCCACTTTGGGTACAGTTTTCAGAACACGAGCCGCGCAACGACGCGAGAAACTATATCACTCACTGAAGGATCGATCGATCAAGAGAAGAGCGCAACACCCGCGGATATCGTGATGGTGAAAGTGAGGATGAACAAGAATTATGCGGAGCTAGCTGCTTTACCCGACGGGTTCGCAAAACTCCAGTACCGAAGGATTTTAAGCTACCAGAGGATCGACAAAAATACAACAACCTCCAAGAACCCAAAGCTTGGTTGATAGATTATCTAGCGACTGCCAGATTACAAGGAGGATCTAAAGCCACAACATTGCAAAGCTTGCAGCTCCACCTAACCGGTGCAGCACGCTCCTAGATAAAGCAGTTACTAGAAGATTCCATCAGCAGCTGGAATGATCTTGAAGACAAATTCATCAGAAACTTTCAATCCACATTCAAGCGACCCGCATCTTTAGAGAAATTACGCGCCCGCAAGCAAAATTCAGGAGAATCAATACGAGCTTTCATCCAACGATGGAACATCACCAAAAATTCGGCTGAAGCTCTATCCGACGAAAGGGCGATCGACGCCTTCAATGATGGTCTTCGATGATAGGAATTCATTGAATAATTAGGATGAACAAAACCAAAAACAATTTCACAACTGATGGAAATAGCCAACCGTTGGGCTGATGGAGAGGATGCAATACACAACAAAAGGGCTCGTTCACCCGACGAAAGAGACTGGCGTAACATCGACTGGAGATGCCGAACAAACAATGGATACCACACACCCACTTACGTTGTAGCGAGTTTTTCTAGAATGGACAACCAACAAAATGACGACTACAACAACGGATATCGCAGCAGTAGGGATATCATCAATGAAAGCTAGCCGCGACAACGATACCAACCGACGAACCGAGACCCACTAATGTCAGAAGGACAAATGTTGGAAGGACCCTGCAATATGCACTACTACGTTGACTCAACGGGGAAAAGGCGATCAAACCACCTCCTAAAGGACTGTCGGACGTTCCTCAAAATGTAAGAACTATGCAACACAAAGGCAGTCGAAGCAACAAACAAAAACTACGCCCCTGCACCCGGCACTTTCGCCATTGGAGCTCCACCACCACCGCATTGACCTCTACCGATGGGACAGCCGCAAAGCATAGTACACCAAGACAACGAATAGACCAGATCAAAGGGAGCAATGTCAATGATCCAGAAGGGGCCACCTTCCAATAGAACACAAAAATTGATCACTACGCAAGTAAATTTGGCGGTAACAAAGCCACCCCTACACCAGAGTACTTACATTGGTCAGAGCAAGAAATCACTTTTAGCAGAGCTGATCACCCACTGCGGGTTCCTCAGCCAGGCCAGTCAACAGTGATAGTAGAAGCGCAAATCGGCGGGTTCGACATGAGCAAAGTTTTCTTGGATACAGGAAGCAACATCAACCTTATTTACGCCAAAACTCTACGGGCCATGAACTGGTCCATGACAAACCTAACCCCAACCGATACAACTTTCCACGGGATAGTGCCTGGAAAAGCCAAAATTCCATTGGGCAAAGTCCACCTTGACGGTGTTTTTCGGTAAAAAAACAACTTCAGGCGAGAAAAGCTGGAATTCGAAGTTATGGACTGGCCATCTCAATACCACGCGATCCTGGGGCGACCAACTTTTGCCAGGATCATGGCAGTACCTCACTACGCATACTTAGTGCTAAAAATGCCAGCCCCAACGGGGTCATCACGGTCAAAGGCAACTTCAGCCGCGCAGACAACTGCGATCGAGAGTTCAACAAAATCTCAGAATATTTTGGGGTGGAGGTGGAGCTCGGGAGCTCAAATTAGCAGATGAGGAGGCGACCAGGAAGGGCACATCCACAAGAATAAAACATCGGAAAAGCAAGAATATAGGATACAATCAAAATCTCGTATAAAACATGCAACCTTTTTGATAAAGTGCCCATACAACATTTTTTAGCCACATTAGAAAGCTACACAAGCAAGTAGTCAGATCTCGAAATTTACAAAGAATTCTTCGTCTGCTTCTAAACACCTATGCATAATCCTAATGGCGGGTTTTCAAGCAGCGGCATAATGTGGTGCCATATAGACAAGGCTGCCATTAGGAGGATGAGGAGCAGGACCCGAAGATACGAAGTCCAGATCCAATGTCGGGTGATGCGCATGCACCCAAGAGAGCGCAAGCTTGGTACCCGCCACAAGTTGAAGTTTCACATAATTATGGATCCTTTCGCCTTGCCGAAACTTCATAATCAAATCTGCCAAGGTCTGCGGCTGAGGATCTCGAGGAAACATGGCGTTGTACACAATAGCCAGAGACCTGCGACAGCACTCGACAAATTGCTCCAGCTCTGACATACGATCCTGCAGCAACACAACAGTATAGGCACGACGATGGTCAGTCCAAAAATCAGTCTCCGAACTTCGAGAGGCAGATATAAGGGCATGCATCCGGTCACGCAGACGCTGGCTCTCCTCCCTCTCGCCCAATCGAATACCTGTACATCAGAGGAAAATTAATTTTTATCAAGACAGAAAAGGCAACCGAAGAAGAAGGCAGCTTGCACAATAGTTTTTTGCTCGCCCTGGAGATCTCTTCCAAGAAAAAAGCTCCGCGGTTGAGAGCCTGGTGTGTTTTCGACTGGGAAACACCCACTAGTGATTGAAAAACCCACAGTTTCCCTCAAGTTTCTTCACCTGCTCTATCTTTTCAGCATATAGCGGTGGGTCCACCATACGCACGACGACAGGACTGATCGCACCCGCTATAGCGGAGGGCGCAACAATATTTAATGGTTGCGTGGAACTAGCAGGAGCCGAAGAATCACTCAAGATCTGACAAGACAAAGAAGTATACAAAATATTCAGCATACAAAGGCAAGGCCACACGCATATATTCAAAAGCTGCCTTCTTGCAAAAAGAAGAGGCCGGATAAGGTCAGGATTCATTACAATAAAGTGAGACACGATAAACCATTACAAAAAATACCTATGAGGCTGCATCCTTCAAAGACATGGTGGCAGAAGGGGCACTAGGTACAGCAGCAGCCAAAGAAGGAGCGCCTGTTGCGGTAAGAGCAGCCGAGGAAGGGGCAGCCGTTTTCCCTGAACCCGAGACCAGACCCAGGAGCAGCCGAGAATATTTTCTAGCCCTTTTAATATGTGGCTTAGGATCAATTGCTTTGCCACTAGAGGAGACCAGGACAGAGGAGCTAACCTTCTCCCAGTCGACCTTCTCGCCATGCGCCATCACCAGGGCCATCGAAGTCTCGGCACCGCTCCTTGATTGCGTCAGACTATAACCAACAAGGGGCCGGGATCAACACCAAAAATGGCAACAAGATCATTCAGATCTGCCGACACATCCGTGGTTGGAAATACTTTGGCATGGAGTTTCTTGAAAGCGCAGCGCGAACGAACAAGAAGATTGCACCCACGGACATTGTTAGCCTCCAAAGTGCTAACAACATCGGATAAAGGATCAACCTTCTTATAGTCATCCAGCGTCATATTCTGGTCATTCAGCTCTACGCAAACAGAAGAGAATAAGAGGTTGACAATCAAAAGAAAGAAACAAAAACAATAGGTACACGCACAAATAGAAACTTATGGGTCAGCGAGTTATTCAGGGCCTCCAGGCGCTACCACCGATTTGCATCTCGGGCAGCAGCTTGCCTGGCCACTTCATTAGCATCATCTTTCGCCCTTTGATTGGTCTCTTCGGTAGCTCGGAGCCTGCTTTCCAGCTCATCAGTGCGCTTTATCGCCTCATCCTGGATAATCGCGGATTGTTTGGCAACGGCCAAAGGAGCAAAAGCACAAAATGAGGATGAACATGTTTACAAGGAAAATACAAAAGGGATCAACACATACCTTTCAGCTCTTCCGCATCATCACGGATCCTTATAAAACGGGTGGCCATACCGATCATCTCACGCATCAAAGTTTGAGCAAGGGAATAACACTGGAAAAAGGATGTCAAGGCAGAGTAAATATATAGGGAAGAAAAAAGTGCAGCATCGAAAGTAAACTTACTGAAGGAAATATGCCCTGAGAGGCAATAATAAAGTTGTTATTATGTATTAATTGTATATAATAGATGTTTATTTTGCATGCTATAATTGTATTGATTGGAAACGTCAATAGATGTGTGTTTAATAAACAAATAAAAGGTTCCTAGTTATGCCTCTCTTATAGACTTGCTCGTTGATTAACAAGATGATCGAAGTTTCCTGATCATGGACATTGGATGTTGTTAATAACAAGGTCACAACATTTGTGAAATGATGTGATAAACATTCATCCGAAGTATAGCATTACGATCAAAGTCATTATGTTTATATTGCTATAACATCATACGAAGTAATCTTTATCCTTAGACCATGAGATCATATTAATTGCTAACATCAGAAGAGTAACTTGATAACATCAAACGTCACATCGTAAAAGGGTGACTATAAAGGTGGGTTCAGATACTCCGAAGATGTTATGTTGAGGCTCATGGATCAAGAGTCGAATTTGTCAATCCCGATGACGGATATAGATACTCTGGGCCCTCTCGGTGATATCACATTAAGATAGCTTGCAAGCAAGTGATGTGATCACTAGAATGTTATATCACCAGAACGAGAAAAGAGTGCATGTTGGTAACGAGATCAAACTAGGTATTTGGATACCGATGATCAAATCTCGGACATGTATTATATCACGAGACAAAGGGATTAAGTTACTAACGTTAAAGGTTCTCACGATCACAGAAGTCATCGTTGAATGTGTAGGAGTCAGTATGGATCTCTAGGTCCCGCTTCTGATTATTGATTTGAGAGGGGTCTCCATCATGTTTGCATTATTCGCGAACCATAGGGTGACACACTTAAGGGTTGCTAAATGCCATTTTGGAGCACATATGTTTCAGACGAAAGAATTGCAAAGCGCTGGAATTATTTCGATGGAAACCGAAATGGTTTCGGGTGAAATTGCAGAAACTGGTTCTGCATGTGATATTGAAATGTTGCAAGGGGTTTTATGTGAATGTTTGTTAATTAAAGTAATTAACAAAATTCTGAATAAAATAAATAAAAGAGTTTTATTAAATGAGAGTTGCATTAAATTTGGTGGAAATTTAATGCACGTGAGTGGAACTTTGGGTGGAGGCTAAATTGATGTGAGTGGAGCTTCCACCACATGAATGAGGAATAGGTGGGGGGACCCCCCTTGGCTGCCGGCCATGGGAGGGGAGGAGCCCCTCCTCTCCTATAAAAGACACCCCTCTCCTCCCTCACAAAGCACACCTCCTCGTGAAGGATCTCTCTCCCCCTCTAGATATATTCCCCCATGGTCTCGGATTAGCGAGATACATGTTCCCAGTGGCCGTGCGTCTGGAAGGAGTTGCTTCTTACGCTGATTCGCTGGAGCGAGGAGGTGGAGGTTGTTCGGTGGCTTGAACATGTGTGCGAGGACGGATGCGCTGCTGATTTGCGGCGCTAGGACTTCCACACGATCTTGAGATCGGCAAGCGTACGACTACATCATCCACGAGTTCCAACTTGTTAACAATGCCTTGTTGTCTTCGAGGGTAAGTTCTCTATGGATGTATATCCACCCGTTGCTTGTATCTAGTAGATAGATCTTGGCGTATAGTTCTCATCATAGGAATTTTTTTGTTTTCTATGTTGCGAACCCAACAGTGGTATCAGAGCCTGATCTATGCGTAGGTGCTTTGCACGGGTAGTACACATATGTTTATATGTGGGCGCTAATGATCATGTTATTGCTTCTTTCATGTATTTTGGATATTGGTGGCATAGTGGGATGAAGCGGCCCGGACCAACCTTACAGGTCATCGCACATGAGACTGGTTCTACGACTGACATGCAACTAGTTTTGCATAAGTGGCTGGCGGGTGTCTGTCTCTCCTACTATAGTCAATATCTGATTTACAACGAGTTGCTAATAACTTGGTTATCCTCGTTGTGGTTCCATGTTTGTAGGTAAGACCGGTTCTATCTCCGAAAGCCCTAAACCACGTAAAACTTGCAATGGATAAATTAGAGGCGTCTAGTTTAGATTGTTGCTGGGCTAGTGTCATGATATGGTAATGTTGTAAGTAGATGTATGATAGATACTCTTACAACACACTTAATGTGTAAGTTCCATTGACCTTGGCCTTACACACAAAGGAATGATAGAGATCATACCATGATGCATATGATAGAGATCAAATGCATGGACCATATCATCCCACTTTACACATTAGATGTTTGCATCTTATATTGCTAGTTTGGCGCTTTTGGTAACATTGTAAGATGATCCCTCATTTAAATATCAAGATAAAAATGTGTTCTTCCTTAAGTATGCACTGTTCTATGGATCGTGTTCCGAGACATCACGTGATGATCGGGTGTACTCGACTCTACGCTTTCATACAACGGGTGCAAGACAGTTTTACACATGCGAATATTAAGGTTCTTACTTGGCTAGCATGTACAGACATGGCCTCGAAACATGGATCGAACGGTTAAGCATGAGTCATATAGTTCATATGATGCCCATATAGATGCTCGCCTTTGAAGCTACACCGACTCACGTGATGATCAGACTTGGTGTAGTGGATTTGGTTCATGTAATCAACAAAAAGACACGAGGGATGTCGTTTTTGACTAGGAGTTCATTAGTAATTTGGATAAGTTGAACTCGGTCTATCATAAACTTAGTCTAAGTAAACTTTACAAATTCTGTTGTAGATGGCACCACCTTCTTTTAATTTCAATGTGTTCATAGAGAAAGAGAAACTTGTTGTGAATGGTAGCTACTTCACCAACTGGGCTATGAATTTTGAGGATTCTCCTCACTGCTGCACAAAAGAAATATGTGCTAGAGGCTCCGCTAGGCCCCCACTAGCTCTTGATGCCTCTGACGAGGAAAAGAATGTCTATATAAGTCATCAGGAGGACCACAACTTTGTTCATTGTGGCATACTGTATGGGCTAGAGCCAAAACTTCGAAAGCGTTTCGAAAATGGCAATGCTTTTGATACCATGGGAGAATTGAAAATGATTGTTGATACCCATCCTGCTGTAGAGAGTAATAATTCTTCTGAAAAGTTCTTTAGCTGCATGATGGAGGAGAATAGCTCCGTTAGTGAGCACGTACTCAAAATGTCTGGGTACGCAGATAAGCTTGTGTCCTTGGGAATAACGATTCCCATTAACCTAGGCATACATCGTGTTCTCCAATCTCTGCCACCTAGCTACAAGAGCTTCGTGATGAACTATAACATGCAGGGCATGAAGAATTCTCTTCCCGAGCTTCTTTCAATTCTTAAGACTGCAGAAGTGGAGATTAGGAAAGAACATCAAGTGTTGATGATCAATAAGACCATCGGTTTCAAGAAGGACAAGAAAGGCAAGTAGAAGGGAAAGAAGGGCGGCAAATATGTTGCCGCACCTGAAAAGAAATCCTGAGCTGGCCCTAAGTCTGATACCGAGTGCTACTATTACAAGGGGACTAGCCATTGGAAGTGCAACTGCCCCAAGTATTTGGCGGACAAGAAGGCTGGCAAGGCAAACAAAGGTATATGTGATATACATGTTATTGATGTGTACTTGACTAGTACTCGCAGTAGACCTGGGTATTTGATACAGGATTGGTTGCTAATATATGTAACTCGATTCAGGGGTTGCGGAACAAGTGACAGCTAGCAAGGGATGAGGTCACGATGCAGGTCGACAATGGATCAAGAGTTGATGTGATCGCCGTCGGAACGCTGCCTCTCCATTTGTCGTCAGGATTAGTGATAAATCTGAATAATTGTTATTTGGTGCCTGCACTGAGCATGAACATTGTATCCGGATCGTGTTTGATGCAAAGTGGTTATTCCTTTAAATCTGAAAACAATGGTTGTTCGATTTACATGAATGATATATTTTATGGTCATGCACCTGTGATGAATGGTTTATTTCTGTTGGATCTCGATAGTAGTATTACGCATATTCATAATGTTGATGCTAAAAGGATTAAACTTGATAATGATATATCTGCATATATGTGGCACTGACGTCTAGGTTATATTGGCGTTGAACGCATGAAGAAACTCCATTCTGATGGACTTGTGGAATCACTTGATTTTGAATCATTTGATACATGTGAGCCATTCCTTATGGGCAAGATGACTAGGACATTGTTTTCCGGTTCAATGGAATGGGCGACAGATTTATTGGAAATCATACATACTGATGTGTGTCGACCAATGAGTGTGTCGGCGCGAGGTGGATATCGTTATTTTGTTACTTTCACGGATGATTGGAGTAGATACGGGTATATCTATTTGATGAAACATAAGTCTGAAACCTTTGAAAAGTTCAAGGAATTTTAGAATGAAGTGGAAAATCATCATAACAGAAAGATCAAATTTCTGCGGTCCGACCATGGAGGAGAGTATCTTAGTTACGGGTTTAGCACACATATGAAAGACTATGGAATAGTTTCACAACTCACGCCTGCCGGAACACCACAACGTAATAGTGTGTCGGAACGTCGTAATCATACCTTATTAGATATGGTTCGATCTATGATGTCTCTGACTGACTTGCCACTGTCATTTTGGGGTTATGCACTGGAAACGCCTGCATTCACTTTAAATCGGGCACCATCTAAATCCGTTGAAATGACACCGTATGAATTATGGTTTGGAAACAAACCTAAGTTGTCATTTCTTAAAGTTTGGGGATGCGATGTTTATGTGAAGAAACTTCAGCCGGATAAACTCGAACCCAAAGAGGAAAAATGCGTCTTCATAGGATACCCTAAGGAAATGATTGGGTATACCTTCTATCACAGATAAGAGGGCAAGGTTTTTGTTGCCAAGAATGGATCCTTTCTTGAGAAGGAGTTTCTCGCGAAAGGTGTGAGTAGTCGGAAGGAAGAACTCGAAGAGGTTATTTAACCTTCTGTTCATGAAATGGCGAGTAGCGTAGCACCAGAAATTGTTTCGGAATTGACTTCACCTGATGAAGAGAGAGATAATGATAATTATCATGAAACTCTGAAAGAGGACACTACCGAACCTTGCAGGTCAAGCAGGACACGTGCAACTCCTGAACTATATGGCAATCCTATTATAAATTTCATGATTGATGAAATGGATGACCCTACAACGTATGAAGAAGCGATGATGAGCCCGGATTCCAACAAATGGCTAGAAGCCATGAAATCCGAGATGGAATCCATGTATGAAAACCAGGTTTGGACCTTGGTGGACTTACCTCACCATCGAAAGGCCGTTGAGAATAAATGGATTTTCAAAAGAAAAACTGATGCTGATGGTAATGTGACCATCTATAAAGCTCGACTTGTCGCAAAGGGGTTTCGACAAATTCAAGGAGTTAACTATGATGAGACATTCTCTCCCGTAGAGATGCTAAAGTCGGTTAGGATTATGTTAGCAATTGCTGCATATTTCGATTATGAAATATGGCAGATGGATGTCAGAACCGTGTTCCTCAATGGTAATATTGAAGAAGAGTTGTATATGATACAACCTAACGGTTTTGTCGATCCTAAGGATTTTGATAAGGTATGCTAGCTTTAGCGATCCATCTATGGACTAAAGCAAGCATCCCGGAGTTGGAATCTCCGCTTTGATGAGGTGATCAAAGAGTTTGGATTTTACCAAACTTATGGGGAGGCTTGTATTTACAAGAAAGTGAGTGGGAGCAATGTGGCATTTCTGATATTATATGTGGATGACATATTCTTGATTAGAAATGATATAAATCTTTTAAATAGTGTTAAAAGTTATCTAAACAGCAAATTTTCGATGAAAGACCTTGGTGAAGCTTCATATATATTAGGCATTAAAATCTATAGAGATAGATCAAGGCGCCTAATTGCGCTATCGCAAAGTACATACCTTGGTAAGATATTAAAGAAGTTTAATATGGACGGAAGTAAGAAGGGGTTCTTACCTATGTTGCAAGGCAAGACATTGAGTAAGACTCAAAGTCCGGCTACGGTGGAAGAAAGAGAGATAATGGATAAGATCCCCTATGCCTCAGCCATAGGCTCTATAATGTACGCCATGCTATGCACAAGACCGGATGTGGCACATGCTATTAGTTTGACTAGTAGGTACCAATCTGATCCAGGTTCAGAACACTGGATAGCGGTCAAAAATTTCCTTAAGTACTTAAGAAGAACTAAGGATATGTTTCTTGTATACGGAGGTGAAGAGGAGCTAGTCGCTAAGTGTTATGTCGATGCTAGCTTTAACACCGATCCGGATGACTCTAAGTCTCAATGCGGATATGTATTTCTCTTGAACGGAGCAGCAGTTAGTTGGAGGAGTTCCAAACAACTTGTGGTGGCTGGATCAACGATGGAGGCGGAATATGTTGCTGCTTCAGAAGCGGCGCAGGAAGCGGTTTGGATGAAGGAGTTCATAACAGAACTAGGTGTGGTTCCTAGTGCATTGGACCCAATGGTGATCTATTGTGACAACAATGGAGCCATAGCCAACGCCAAGGAACCAAGGTCTCACAAGAATTCTAAGCATATTAAGCGCCGGTTTCACTCCATCCGTGAGCATGTCAAGGATGGAGATATAAAGATTTGTAAAGTACACACGGACCTAAATGTAGCAGATCCGTTGACTAAAGTTCTCCCTAGGGTGAAACGTGATCAACACCAGAACTCCATGGGTGTTAGATTTATCACTATGTGAACTTGATTATTGTCTCTAGTGCAAGTGGGAGACTAAAGGAAATATGCCCTGAGAGGCAATAATAAAGTTGTTATTATGTATTCCTTGTATATGATAGATGTTTATTTTGCATGCCATAATTGTATTGATTGGAAACATCAATACATGTGTGTTTAATAAACAAATAAAAGGTTCCTAGTTATGCCTCTCTTATAGACTAGCTCCTTGATTAACAAGATGTTCAAAGTTTCCTGATCATGGACATTGGATGTTGTTAATAACGAGGTCACAACATTTGTGAAATGATGTGATGAACATTCATCCAAAGTATAGCATTACGATCAAAATCATTATGTTTATATTGCTATAACATCATACGAAGTAATCTTTATCCTTAGACCATGAGATCATGTTAATTGCTAACATCAGAAGAGTAACTTGATAACATCAAACGTCACACCGTAAAATGGTAACTATAAAGGTGGATTCAAATACTCCGAAGATGTTATGTTGATGCTCATGGATCAAGAGTGGAATTTCTCAATCCCGATGACGGATAGATATACTCTGGGCCCTCTCGGTGATATCACATTAAGATAGCTTGCAAGCAAGTGATGTGATCACTAGAATGTTATATCACGGGAACGAGAAAAGAGTGCATGTTGATAACGAGATCAAACTAGGTATTTGGATACCGATGATATCATGAGACAAAGGGATTAAGTTACTAACGTTAAAGGTTCTCACGAGCACAGAAGTCATCGTTGAATGTGCAGGAGTCAGTATGGATCTCCAGGTCCCGCTTCTGATAATTGATTTGAGAGGGGTCTCGAACATGTCTGCATTATTCGCGAACTGTAGGGTGACACACTTAAGGGTTGTCAAACACCATTTTGGAGCACATATGTTTCAGACAAAAGAATTGCAAAGCGCTGGAATTATTTCGATGGAAACCGGAATTGTTTCGGGTGAAATTGCAGAAACCGGTTCTGCATGTGATATTGAAATGTTGCAAGGGGTTTTATGTGAATGTTTTTTAATTAAAGTAATTAAAAAAATTCTGAATAAAATAAATAAAAGAGTTTTATTAAATGAGAGTTGCATTAAATTTGGTGGAAATTTAATGCATGTGAGTGGAACTTTGGGTGGAGGCTAAATTGATGTGAGTGGAGCTTCCACCACATGAATGAGGAATAGGTGGGGGCACCCCCCTTGGCCGCCGGCCATGGGAGGGGAGGAGCCCCCCCTCTCCTCCCTCACAAAGCACACCTCCTCGTGAAGGATCTCTCCCCCTCTAGATATATTCCCCCATGGTCTCGGATTAGCGACATACATGTTCCCGGTGGCCTTGTGTCTGGAAGGAGTTGCTGCTTCCACTGATTCACTGGAGCAAGGAGGTGGAGGTTTTTCGGTGGCTTGAACGTGTGTGCGAGGACGGATGCGCTGCTGATTTGCGGTGCTAGGACTTCCACACGATCTTGAGATCGGCAAGCGTACGACTACATCATCCACGAGTTCCCACTCGTTAACAAAGCCTTGTTGTCTTCGAGGGTAAGTTCTCTATCGATGTATATCCACCCGTTGCTTGTATCTAGTAGATAGATCTTGGCGTATAGTTATCATCATAGGGAATTTTTTGTTTTCTATGCTGTGAACCTAACACTTACATCCTTCATGTCGGCATCAACGGGTGCTTCAGATATCACCACCTCTTTACCCACCATTTTTCTTCTTTTCTGCGGCGGCTTGGATGAAGCAGCGACATCTTGTTGGGCCTCTTTCTCCACAGGAGACAAAATTTTATCTTTCGGCTCCACCAATGGCGGTGGGGTCTTCTTTGTGGAGCAGCCCATAGACGTGGGAAGAGGATAAGCAGGAGGATCTTTGTCATCCCTGCAAACAACACGAGAAAGCATCAACGGCAGAATAACCGGGTGAAACAGAAAAAAAGGAAAGCAAAATACTTACAAAGACACATCCTATGCGAGACGAAACAAGTTCATCTGGGGAGATGCGACCGGAGAGGTGCCAAATGGTTTGGAGGCAGTCGAGTCCTCCGAATCCTCGACTGTCTCCAAAACACAAGGGTTCTTCCCCTTTTCACCGGCACGCTCCACGCGAAAATCTTCGGAACCAACTGAAGGGAGTGATTGCATCTTCGACGAAGAGGCAGACGCAGAAATATCGCCCTCCTCATCCACGGCAGCCCTAGTGGTAGGAAGATCGTCAGATGCAGAGGGGTGAACTAGGGGCTCACAACTGCCAGGAAGGGGAGGACGTGAGCTCAAGTGGTCAAAATCATACATAGAGCGGAAGAATTGAAATATGTACCTATAAATAGAAGACAAGGAAAAGACAAAAGGAAATATACCTGGGGAAGCCGTTTCTTCTTGCCAAAGGGCTCTACAAGGCAAGTCGAAGGAACCGGGCTTTTTGCAGTCAAAGTTGTGAAGCTCCGAACTCTCTTCTCATACAACTTAAGCATGAGGTCCTCTGAAGAAATACTCATAGGGTCCTTTTTGTCGGTATATGCCCACATACCGGATATCCGGGCTTAGAGCGGCTGGACACAGATCCGCATAAAATATGCCAAGACCTGGAGACCCGAAAATTATATGCCAGCCTCATGCAGCAGTGTGGAAATACGATAAACAAAGGGCTGGATTTTGGCCATTTCTTTGGCAGAGGGACGCTGATCCAAGGAGTCGAGTTCGCGGTAGACATTTTTAGGTTCAAAGGGGGCTAACCCAAAAGATTGGCCTTCGAGTGGCTGGTCCTTGACATAGAACCACTTAGACTTCCAACCTTTGACATAATCCGTGAGTTTGAAGTCTAAGTAATCAATATCTGAGCGGACAGAAAAAATGGCGACACCGACATCATGGACAATGGTGTCATTGGCGTTGCGGCGAACATAGAAGAAATATTTCCAAAGGCCCCATTGGGGATGCATCCCAAGGAAACACTCGCAAAGAGTGACAAAACAAGCAACATGGAGGATGGAATTGGGCCCGAGCTGATAAAGTTGCATGCCATAAACAAAGAGAAGGCCTCGGAGAAATTCATGAACAGGGAGAGAAAGACCGCGAAAGAGGGAGGTGAGGAACTTTACCCTCTAGCTAGGCTCGGGGATGGGGCAGCTTCGTCGCTGGGGAGCTTGAAGGAGCTCTCCGCCAGAAGGCCGGAGTTCCGCGCCTCACGGAGCTCCCGCGTAGTAGGAGCCCTCCCGACGGCCCTTTTCCTAGTGGCCTTCGTGGCGGCGGCGCAAGTACCAGCAGCTTTGTTCTTTCCCATGGCGGCGAAACAAAGGAAAGAGGGGAATGAAAATCGAAGTTCGTAGGAGCAAGAGCGCAAGGAGGAAGAAGAAGCGGAGGGAGGCTAGGTGAAACAGTAAAAAGCGTATCCTTTCCCTTATAAAGAGCAACAACGCAAGGACCTAACCGTTCGATGCAAAATTGAAACGACAAAGGATTGCGCGATGACGACACGTGTTTACAAATATATCGATAAAGAGAAAATAAAAGAAGTTATGACTGCGGTAAAAATGGAGAACAGCGTGTGACGCCTCGATTCTCGCGCAGAGTGGGGACATGCAGTCAAGAATCTCCGCTGAACACGCCATCATGCATCATCATTACTGCATATGGGCCCACGTGCGTCATGTCTCATTAGGACGTGTTTTTTGGCGAACGCACATCATCAGGTGCGTCATCATTTGACATCACAAAAGCGCATTACAGCAAAAATTACGGATTCTTCATGCAATTAACCCGAAGAAATGCGATTGGAGTCGAAGTAAATTCCTCCAGGAATAGATTAGAGACTACATTCGAATGTATAACATTACGATTGTAGTCTCGGGGGCTACTCCTATCGGGAGCACTGGTCGTGCACCAAATAAAATTTATAGAAATAGTAGTGCATTTTTCCGAGCCTATGTTTTGATACATATATCCAAACATAGTCTCGGGGGCTACTCCTAACAGGAGCGCTGGCGCGCACCTAATAAAGGAAAATAATGGAAGTATTCGACAATAAATACTCCTATCGGGAGTAGGATATGAAGAGTAAAGTAAAACTCTCGGATCATGCTCAGACGCGGGACAAAAATCCGAATGCCGTGTTCAGAAACATGTAGGTAAGACCCCAAAATTCGTCCTGTGTGGCTTGGTAATCACACAAGAATGCGCTCTGCCAGTAAATATCTGTATCAATGACACAACGAAAAATCATGACGGACGCGTTGGGTACCCGATAAAAATAGAAAACTGGAATTCAGTATTCGGTAAGACCTCAGTGGCTCGAACTGAGTTACGCCAGTTAAAAATTTCGGATTCAAGCCTGGTGACTTGAGTCTGATGTAGGTCAACCTTGTTTTTGCCCAGGAGAAATTAACTGATTCCCGATCCGTCGGAAGCATCAGACTCGTTGTGCCAAAATCCCTACCAAAAAATAAAAATCAAACAAAATAAAAGAAAGAAAACTTTCAGACTCAACCTGAATATTGCGGATTCAGGTAGAGTCTCGGGGGCTACTGACATGGTTATGATTACTCGGATGCTCATTATTCACCACCCTACATTGGGGAAAAGGCCTGTGGCCCATAAAGATTTCAGATAAACAGCCCAAGGAAGCAACCGACAGAGACTTTTTGTATTAGGAAAGAAACTATGAACCAACATTATGTTGGTATTGTAATAGCGCGTGTATGAAACCTATCCGCATACATGTTTGAGACCTGGCCTATTATATATAGGGCGGGAGAAGCCCAAGCGAGGGTACCGAAATCTATAGGACAACTTGTAATAGAGTGTTTTCCCCAATATTCAGGCGACTTTGTCTTCATTATTTTCCTGACATCTGACAAAATCCCCAGCTTTCTCTTTTCCGCGAAACCCCAAGTCCATCACCATGGGCTTTGCCGAGGTTACCCCTTGTCAGTCATATTGAAACTTATCGCAACCAACTTGATGATATACTTCAGTTCCACCAAGTTAAGAGAAGCTTCAATCAGTTTGAGAAGTTTTATTCAAAAGCGCGAAAATTATCCAGATTTTCTACACATGAATGCAATGCACACACCTCATCTCAGCTTATTTCTAAGCTCTAATGCTGGGATATTACAGAGTCCCTTCTCCATTCCCGATGGAGAAGAAGACCCCTCGCCGAATTTCCTGCTTGATATCCTAGATGGCCCTCCAGAACGGTGGCCCATCCCTCCTTTCACAAGCTAAGAGGGGCTAGTCGCGATGGTATTTGGCTTTTATTAGCTGAAGCCAGAGACCTCCATCCTATGAGAGGATACGCCACACACATTTCAGCATGAGTACGGCGTTGAAGCGGCAGAAGTCCAGGATTCCTATGCCCCCAAGGTCCTTGGGGGCGCAGATGTCTTCCCATTTCACCATGGGGTATTTTGGTGTCCATCCCTAGCAATCCAAAATAACTGAGACAACTCCTTAGTGAAGTCAGCATGGGTTCCCTTAGGTAGAAGGTACATACCCATAATGTACATGGGGAGGCTGGATAGGCACACATCAATCAGGATCGTCTTGCTCCCCTTAGATGTGAGCTGGGCCCTCTAGAGTTTGGCCTTAGATCTCACTCGCGTCATCTAGGGGGCAAGATCCTTGATTAGGATGTGGGTGTCCTACACCGGGATCCCCAAATATGTGGTAGGGAAATCGGCAAGTCTCTGGTTTAGGTTGTCAGTAATCTGATGTCTCTCCTCATCGGAGTAACCCAAGATCATCACCTCACACTTGTCGAAGTTTATCTTAGCCCTGACATGGATTCAAAGCATAGGAGCAGGAACTTGATATTGATGATGTCAAGTTCGGATCCCTAGACCATAATCATGGTATCATCAGCATATTGGTTACCCCACCTCCCGGGATGAGGTGTCCTACCACCCCAATAAGGTGGCCGGCGATTTTGGTTCTATACAAATCTCTACCAGGGCATCCATAGCGGAGTTGAAGAGAAGGGGTGGTAAAGGATCCCCCTGTCTCGCTCTACAAGTTGGTCGAAAGTATGAGCCAACCTCCCTGTGTTAATGGCGGTGTTCCTGCTCATGAAAAACTACGTGATCCAGTAGATCACTCGGTCATCAAATCCCCTCCTCTCTAGCACCTCACGGAGGAAGGCCCAGTCCAAGCGTTCATAGGCCATCTGGAAATCTAGCTTTAAGAACAAGCCCTTATGGCGTCGCGTCTTCACTTCATGAATGATATCATGAAGGGGTAGGACTCCCTCATGGATTAGTCTCCCTTTCAAGAAGGCAAACTGGAGGGGGTGCATGAGCTTCTCCATCACTGGGGCAAGCCTGGAGGCGCATACCTTCGTGAAGATCTACAGGATGACATTTATTACTGTGATCGGCCTAAATTGACGAATGTCTGTGGCCCCTGTGACTTTGGGGATCTGGGTAATGACTCCATAGTTTAGGCGGTATATTACTATTATCCTAGTGTAAAACTCCTGGAACATCGGCATTATCACCGCCTGGAGGGAACCCGAAAAGGTCTAGAAGAAGGCCACTCGAAGACCATATGGCCTAGGGGCTGAGTTGGTCTTCATGTACTTAATTGCCTTTTGTACCTCCGCGAGCGAGAATGGGAGGGTGAGATCCATATTATCTTCGACTGTCACCCTTGCCTGGAGAGGCGAAAGGTCGATGGCTAGCACAATCCCTGAGCAGGGTCGCACCAAGAGCAATTCCTTATAAAAGGAATATATATGGTGGGAAATATCTTGTGGTTCTTCTAAGAGTCGGGCATCGTCCCAGAGGTAGGGGATTAAACACTTCCTACGTTGGCCATTGGCAATGGCATGGAACTAGGCAGTCTTAGATTCCCCTTGGAGGATCCACTTTTGGCGACTTTGCTATCACCAAAATAATTCCTCCCCCTTAGAGATCTCCATTAGGGAGGACTCTAAGGTATATCTATGAGACCACTCCTCAGCCGCTAGGCCAGCAAGATCGGCCTCGCGGTCTAGTGTTTGTATTTGTTCGAGGATGGATCCCTTTTGTAAACTTAGTGCGGCTCCCAGATGTACCCCCACCCTCGCATGAATTTGTGGATTAGCTTGGCATAGTGGTGCCAAACATCAACCACATTGTAGACACGAGGTAGGGAGGTGGCTGCGGCCAACCACTTTTCTCGAGCCGCTTCCACGAATCCTGGCTAGATTAGCCCGAAATTCTCAAAGTGGAATCGGTTCAGTCTTAGTGGTATCCCTCCTCCCGAGGACAGGAGGAGGGGTGATACCTTCGATCCGGATTCATGGATGTAATATAATAGATTTTTCCCTAGAAGACCTAGGTTTAATCGAACCTCGGAAAGCACTGCTAAAAGGTAATAAAAAAGGACACGTCTACAAGACTTTGTTTGTCCGTTTTACCTTAGTTGACCGGACCAATCTAGTTTACTTCATAACAGGTTTGAATCAATGGATGGACATAGGCCAGGGTTGAAGATCCATCTGTAGATGCACATCAAATGGGATAAAAGATAATAATAAGCATAGTCATGTATAATGTTTGTATGGAGATAATCTCTTGTGGGCAACACATCCTAATATTCTAGAACCCACGCGATGCAGCGGGCATAGCAATAGACATTTTATTCAACCAAGAGTACACCGAAGCCACGGTTACAAACGATTATTAAGTGTAAAACACATATCAAAGCTTTAAGTGGTGATGTTGTTGTTGATCCCGAATGGGGCGCTAAGCGGAGACCGTACTACCCTTTCTGTCACTGAGATTCCTATGAGATCGCCGCTAGCCAAGTATCTCACCTCAAGCCTTTATCAATCTATGGGATCTTGGGTACCTACAAGTCCATAGACTGAGACAAGATACGAAGAAACAAAAGATACAGATTACAATTCCAAACAAAATAAAATTCTCCCATGATCTAGATGCACATAATCTCTGCGAGGTTTCTCCCCAACCCGCAGCCTGTGAGGACTACTCACTCATAACAAATAGATCAGAGATAGAAAACATCATGCAAATACTTAGATTGAAATCAAATATTCTTACAATGGTCGCCAAATCACAAGGAGATCTAAAGTACAAAGCAATGGCTATGGCTAGTGGATGGATGGATGGGGGAAGTGATGAACAATGGATGAATGATGACTGCAAGTGCACGGATCATTTGTAGCTAGTTTCGAAATAAAGATATCGATCCCACAGGGAGCAGGAGTCTGAAGTTTAATAACTCTTGAAATAAATATTACAATAGAAATGCTAAATAAAGTCTAAGTAACAAGATAAAATGCGAGTATTGCGTAAAAAGGTGTTTTTTTGGGATTTTGGTATAAGTGTAACAATGAATAAAGTAAAACAACTGAACACAGAAAGTAAGTATCACGTATGTAAGAGAGGTTGGAACTTCAATAGGGAAAAAGAGTTCTCAGGGAGTAGCGGATACACCACTAGCATTATAAGGAGCTAAAGTAAAGATTATTATCATGAACATTCTCAACTACGTATGTGTGGGAGGAACTATGTATTTGGACAAATAGGCAACAACCGCTACTCACATCATCCTCATAACCACAACAGTCAGCAATCGACATCAATCAAATTACTGCATTATTAATGGACTTAATCCCGTAGGATGTATCCCATGGCATGGATAGTGTTCCGTGAGTTTCCTCGATTTCCAAGTTGATACGTAAGGGGTGCCAACAGCTTTATAGTCACTATAAGTGCTAACACACCTCCGTCTACCAACGAGTAGTTCCCTCCATCAAGTCCCCATGAGAGGCAAATATTGAGAGGTTGACTTCTCTCAAAATCAAGATGAAGACAATCTAACACATGGTCATAGCGATGAATATCATAATAAACTCATACTAGGGTTTCTCCATCTCTCCAAGAACTAATGATCTACTCAGACATAGAGGCAATCAACATCATGGCAACAATAATGGAATCTATCATAGATGAATGGTACTTGTATAAATCCACAACGAGTAAGGAAATTACAACAAGATCTAGACAAGATGTAGATGGGATGGATGGAGATGGTGGTGACGCAGTGGTTGACGATGAAGATCGATGCCTTAGCCTCCTAGATCTGCGCAGGGCAAAGATGGATCCCCGGTGGACGAGTTCCCCCTCCAGATGCCTTCTGGAGGTGACATTTCGATGATTTCTGGGTGTTTTGTATGTCGTCTCTCCGATCCAGTTGCACGGGGTGGAACTATTTGAGGAGGCGGTTGTGGCGCCAACTATACGGCGGGAACTATACGGCGGCAAATTTATTCCTGCTGTATAGTTGGTCGTTGAACCGTCTGTACTTCTTGTTCGTTCCGGGTTTTCTTCTGGTATTATTGATATGTCCCAAATAAGCGATTTACGTTGTTTTGACTCCTTTTCTCCTTAGTACAACTGCTCCAAGAATTGTGTACGTTGTATCCATCATCTGTCCTGATCTTGGTGAAAATAGACATAAAATGTGCGCGCGAACGCCGTAAAATACGAAGATCCTACATCTACAATGCAAAAAAAACATGAAGCAAATATGCACTCATCAACTTCCCCAAGCTTAGACTCTTGCTCGTCCCGAGCAAGTTTAGATTAATGGATGTGATCCTCATATTCATGAAGCTGAGTCGATAAAAAAAATGAGGAAGTTGCAGCATTTTTTTATCATATATGATACATAGGAATAAGTTCATGAATAGTACCTTACTCGAACCATCCAAATAATATAAGCAGGCTTCCACAACTTAGTGATCAATAGTTCACAAAAGATGAATCTCAACATAATGTAAAAGTATTCGGTTCAACCGAATGAGTTAGTGAGGTAGTCCCAAGTGTTTTAGGATTAACATATTCACTTGGGATTCAAAATTGTCTCTTTGTCATACTACAATAAAATGGTGTATGCCTATTTTCTATTTGCACATTTGCTCTTTTTCTTCTTTCTTTTCTTCTCTTTTGTTTACATGCTCACACTTTTGTTTAAGTGATGTGCAAATGAGCTAGCCATACATTCCACTTCATGTAGGAATTCAAAGTTTAACGATCTCAATTATCAAATTCCAATTGTATATGAAGCATTTTTATGACTTGAAGATTCTACCTCGACTTGTTCTCACTCTATTTTGATAGGACTTTTTATTTTCCTTTGTTCAAGGTTTCTTTTTCAATTTAAATGCATAGATAAATTTCTTTGTAAATCAAACCGTAGACTTACAACATATTGATCAAATTATCTTTATATGTTCCATTAATACCAATAGTGTGGAAGACTCCTATTGCTATCATCAAGTGGAAGTAAAATTATACTCAAGCCATTCATATATCCAATAAGACAAGCACAAACTCAATATTGCTCCATCTATAATAATAAACTCGGAATTTGATAAAAGGGATCGACTCTTCCTGAAGGGAATTCTAATAATGCAAACTTTATTTCTAGTTTGAACTAATGCAAGACTAAAATAGTAATGTAAAACTTATAAGATAGATTACAAGGTCTTAAATATCTCCCCAAGCTTGGAATCAAGCTAGGCGGGATCAAACAATACCTTGTGATTATTTGATACCATGATTGTTGTAGATGACTCTGATGCCATGGCACATGGTATCTTCTCTTCACGGGCCAGCCTGAGACGGAGGGATTGATTGATAGTTTCTAATTCTTTGACACGCAGTTTGTAGAAAAGATTATTCCTCTCCAGCACTTTCACTTGTTCTTTATTGAACTTATTGTTATCCTGAAGGGTTTGTAGCGCCTTAAGACTCATAGAAAAACCTGCTTCGGTTGTATTCTTAATATCTTCATCATGTTTGTTAAGATAAAGTCGTAGCAACCGAAGATGTTTGGGTGTCCCTGGTGTCTCCCTGTCCATGTCTTCAATCTTCAGCTCGAGGCCCTTGATACGTTGCTAACGTATATATAATTTTTTGATGTTCCATTCTTGGTGTATTTCTATACACTTTCTTGGACTAACCTATTAACAAGATGCCACAGTGCCAGCTGCCTGTTTTCTACTGTTTTTGGTTCCAAGAAAGTAAGAAAATGAATATTCTCAGAAATGGACGGGACAAAAGCCAAAGTCAATATTTCACCGAGGGGACACAGAGCCAGAAGACGAGACGGAGAGGGGCCAGAGGGCCGCCACACCACCTGGTCGTGCGACCAGGCCTAGCCCGCGCCAGGGGGTGGTGTGGCCGCCTAGGGCACCCCCTCGGCCTCCCCTTTTGCCTATATATTGCCTCCAATACAGAAACCCTAATTACCCGATCAAATTCCACGAAAGAGTCTGTACCCGCCGCCATCTCCATCCCTAGATCAGGAGGGATCTGAAGCTCTTCTCGGCACCCTGCCGGAGGGGAGAATTCACCCTGGAGGCCTTCTTCATCACCATGCAAGCCTCCGGTGTGATGTGTGAGTAGTTCATCCTTGGACTATAGGGCCATGTAGTCGCTAGATGGTTGGTTCTTCGCCTTTGTGCTATCATTTTTAGATCTTGTGAGCTCCATTCATGATCAAGATCATCTATTTGTAATCCTACATGTTGTGTCTGCGGGGATCCGATGGATATTGAGATGCTATTACAGATTGATTATTGATTCTATCATGTCTTAGTTATTTGTGATCTTCCATGCTTTCCATTGTTAGTAGATATCTTGGCCGAGTAGATGCTAGCACCTCCAAGAGGGAGTATTTATGCTCGATAGTGGGTTCATACCTCTAGTAATCTGGGGAAGTGACAGAAATCTCTAAGGTACTAGATGTGATGTTGCTACTAGGGAGAAAAACAGCAATCCTTTGTTCATAGAACAATCGTATTGTTTACTTTACACGCAATGCTTAATGCAATTATCTAGTGCTTGCAACTTAATACTGGAGGGGGTTTGGATGATAACCTAAAGGTGGATTATTAGTCATAGATGCAGCTGGATTACGGTCTATGTATAATGTTGTAATGCCCAATCGAATCTCAAAGGAGTCAAGATGATTAGTATATGCATGTATGTTTTCTCGATGTTTGTCAATTGCCCCGCTGTAACTTGTTCACCCAACATGTCATCTATCTTAAGGAGAATCACCACTAGTGAACTATGGACCCCGACCCTTTCTTTTACCATCAATCTACAATTGTTTACTATTTTCTATTTACTTTCTGCAAGTTATTACTTTCTTCCACACGATACGCTTAATCCTTTGTTTTCATCAAAACTGGTGAGATTGACAACCTCACTGTAAGTTGGGGGCAAAGTTTTGTGGTTGTTTTGTGCAGGACTCCAAGTTGGAAACAACACCTGGGAGGTGTTTCCTTGTTCCTACTGGTTCGATAACCTTGGTTTCATAGCTGAGGGAAAAACTTGCTGTTGTGCTCAGCATACCTTCCTCTTAGGGTTCCCCAACGAGCTCGATATATTTGGGCTAACAAGCTATCTTTCTGCTGCCGTTGACCGGGGTTTTCTCAAGTCAACCACGCGCCAGTAAGTGTTTTCTGGCGTCATTGCTAGGGAGACAACGACATCTTACCAAGGGAAGTCCCTCATAACCAATCTCTTTACTTTGTTTTATTTGTTTTGCTTAGTTTATTTCTGCTTTGTTTGCTTGTTTCTTTATCAAAAACACACAAAAATAGTTGCACTAGTTTGCTTTCTTTATTAAAAACACAAAAAATGACTACTCTTGAAAACACTAAGTTGTGTGACTTCACTAGAACCAACAACAATGATTTCACATACACACCTATTGCTCCACCTGTTCCTGAAGCTACTTTCTTTGAAATTAAACCTGCCTTGCTTAATCTTGTTATGAGAGAACAATTTTCTGGTATTGGTACTGAAGATGTTGCTGCTCATCTAAATAACTTTGTTGAACTTGTGAGATGCAAAAGCATAGGGATATAGATGGGTATATTATTAAGCTTAAATTGTTTCCTTTCTTTTTGAGAGGAAAAGCTAAAGAATGGTTGCAATCCCTAACTAGAAATAGTATTGATTCTTGGACTAAATGCAAAGATGATTTCATTGGAAAATACTATCCTCCTGCTAAGATTATATCTATGAGAAGTGAAATAATGAAGTTTAAACAATCTGATAATGAACATGTTGCTCAATCTTGGGAAAGAATGAAATCTTTGGTAAAGAATTGTCCCACTCATGGACTGACTGCTTGGATGATTATCCAAACCTTTTATGTAGGATTGAATTATTCTTCATGAAATATACTAGATTCTGCTGCTGGAGGTACCTTTATGACCATCACTTTGGGTGCTGCAACAAAGCTTCTGGATAATATGATGGTTAACTACTTTGAATGGCATACTGAGAGAGCTCCACAAGGTAAGAAGGTAAATTTTGTTGAGGAAACCTCCTCCTTGAGTGATAAAATTGATGTTATTATGTCTATGCTTGTTAATGGGAAAGCTCATACTGATCCAAATCATGTTCCCTTAGCCGCTTTGGTTGCTCAAGGAGAGCAAATTGATGTGAACTTTATAAGAAATAATAATTTTAGCAACAATGCCTATAGGAATAATTATGGTAATAGTAATTATAGGCCACATGCTCCCAACAATGGCAATGCTTATGGAAATTCCTACAAGAATAATAGGAGTGCAACCTCTGAACTTGAAGTTATGCTTAAAGATTTTATTAGTAAACAAACTACTTTCAATAAAACTATTGAGGAAAAACTCTCTAATGTTGAAATAAATATCGCATCTTTGGCTGAAGCACGATCTTCTTTGAATAAAATGGTTGCTAAACCTGAAACTATTGAGAATGCCTTTACTGCTACTAATGCCATACAAGTTAGAATTGATGAAAATATTAGACTATTAGATGAATTGCATGCTAAGTGGGAAAGAGAAGATGAAATTGCTAGAAATATTAGTGTTTCTACTATCACTACCACTAATGTTGAAGCTGGTAAACCCAATGGAACCTTTTCTAATAAAAATGCTGAAATTCTTCGAAACATGGGGAAAAATAGCTCTACTACTTTAGATGACAATTATTATTTTGATCTTGATGGTTGCAACATCTCTGAAGTTATTATGTTCCTACAAAAGCTTGCTAAAAGTCCTAATGCTAGTGCTATGAACATGGCCTTTACAAAACACATTACTGATGCTCCCATAAAAATTAAAGAAGAAAAGATGAAACATAAAGCTTCTATTCCTATGAAACTAGAAGATAGTTGGGAACCCATCATTAATATGAAAGTGAATGATTTTGATTTCAAAGCTTTATCTGATCTTGATAGTAGTGTTTCTATTATGCCTAGAAGGATTTATGATATGCTTGATTTGCCACCACTTGAAGATTGTTATTTAAATGTCCCACTTGATGATAATGCTAAAACGAAACTCACTGGGAGTGTTAATGATGTTCTTATTATGGTTAACAATGCCTATGTCCCCATTGATTTCTATGTTTTGGATGTTGAATGCAATGTTTCTTGTCCTATTACTTTGGGAAGTCCTTTTCTTAGAACTGTTGGTGCCATTATTGATATGAAAGAAGGCACCATTAAATATCAACTCCCACTCAAGAAAGGTATAGAACACTTCCCCAATAAGAGAGAGAAGATCCTTTTTTCTTCTCCTATGAAAACAAAATTTGCTCTTAATGCTTCTTCATTTGAGAACACTTGATTCTTTTCTTACTTCTTATGCCTAACTTAAAGGCGTTAAAGAAAAGTACTTATTGGGAGATAACCCAAAAGTTTTAGATGAGTCTTGGAAGTTATTACCTCTAAAATAACCGCTCCTTATCCTTTTTATTTGGTTTCTGTGCCAAGAGTAACCACTAATAAGAGAGATGTAATGCTTGGGAAATTTACTGTCCCGAAACAGATTTTTATACTTCGCTGTAAAAATTCGAGTAAAATCTCTGTACATCGGTTTTATTTGTGATTTTTGTGCTTCTGTCCTAGGTTGTTATCTAACTTTTCGTTAGTTCAAAACTTTTTGATTTGAGCAACAGAAAGTCTTCGAAAAAATTGGTTTATACCTGCTGGTATGTTTTGACAGATTTCTGCCATTATTTGCATTTGCTTCTTGTTGATTCCTTTTTGGGTTCTCTTTGGGGAATTGAGCTTTATGAGGGAAGTTCTACAGTAGCTTGTGTTTTAATGGAAGTTTTATTGGTATTGGAACTGAACCCAAAGACTTATTATCTTGAGAGCACTAATGTTGCTAATAAAGATTGTCTGAAGTTTTGTATGAAGGAAAATTTTCAGGTGTATGTAAAGAATGATGTAATGAGATGAAGAATGGACTAAATCTCAAGCTTGGGGATGCCACCCGTGTCACCCCAAGAAATATCCAAGAAGTACAAGTGTCAAAGCTTGGGGATGCCCAAGTCATCCCCTTCTTCAGCAATAAATTTTTTAGGTTTCTTCCAAAACACTTCATTTTTATTGTTTCATGCACAGTTGTGTTGTTCTTGGAGCGTCTTCATTTTGTTTTTGTTTTTGGTTTTAGTTTGCTTGGTTTGCTTAGTTTGCTTGAATAAATTGGTTGTACCCCTGTATTCATACATTAGTTTTCAAATAAGTTTGGTTTGGATTGGAAGAGAGTAGGAAAAGTTCATGCTTAAGTGGTAAAAGGAGCTTGTTTTTGTATGTGGCCTATGCTTCGCCATGTCATGCTTGGTATTGTTTTGGATTTATGCTTAGTGATTTTTGTTGTAGCATGAAATGTTATAAATAATTGAGATTGCTTAATGTGCCTTGAAAGAATCATGCGTTGTTTTAGCATATTAAAGCATAGTATTGTGGTATTCTCCTTTGATGCTTTATTTGGGTTGACTTGGCGCATGCTCACACCATGTTATGACTATCCCAAGTCACTATAGCTTTGATGATCCTTTAGTTTTCGACTTTTAATATCACTTTATGCTTTAATCAATGATGTTTTGTCGCTTTGCATGATTATGGCCATAATTGCTCTCTTAGTTGGTCGCTCCCAGTCTTTTGCTAGCCTCCATAACCAAGTATGAGTTCTACTCATGCATCCAACTCCAAATAAAACCAAGTTATTCCAAAGAGTCCACCATACCTACCTATTAGCATTTGCTATTCCAAGTATATTCATGTTTTTATCTATCTTCCGAATTAATCTTGTTATGTGAAAACTAGTGATTAAAGCTCTGACGAACTTGATGGCACACTTTACATTTCTTGCACTTAATAAACTTCAACCATTGTGTCCATATTTGTTGCATATATGCTTGCGCTTTATAAGTTGAAGTTAGCAGAACCATGTATCATGGGGAACGCTTTCAACATTGCACTTGTACATTGTACCCCGTTGATATCATGATTCTTTTGCTTATGGATCCCGGTAGTGTAAAATAAAAGTGGAACTTGTAAGATCATGGAGTTTGTATGTGTGTTAGAGAAACGCCTGGGCCGCTAGCCTAAGCCATGCCTAATCATGGTGGAAACTTGCAGCATAACCATAATGAGCACTCTATGAAGCATCCTCAATAAAAACCTATGCAAATAGCAAATAAAAAGATCCTTGAGATGCTCATTGTCTGCTTGCCTTGTTATTTTGATTATGGGATAGCTCTTGTATCATGTGCAAGGGGTACCCCGTTGGCGGTTCTCTATGATACATATGTACATACAATGATAAGAGCTTACTTGTGACTAAAGTAGCATGAGGATCGGTCTTCGTAAGTAAGGGGCATGAGATTTCGGTTTATAACTTGTCAAGCATATCCTCTTAGTTGTGTCACTTTAACCTTAATCACCTCAAGATGCTTATGATATGGGCAATGAGAGCTGAAAGCTAATAAGTACCATAATTTTTGGAAGCTCTTTATGAAACTTGAATCCCTGCTTGCTTCTATGAAGGCCTTTCTTTTTTACTTTTATGTTGAGTCTCCATCTTCTATCTTTATGCACCTATTGAGAGAGCATAGTGGTCGTTCTTAGTTTAATGTGCATTGTCCCAAGATTTGTTGATTGATGCATAACTTTGATATTTCATGTTCTTAAACTATTTGTATCTAGTCACCCTTATGAACTTTGAAGGTGTCCTATGCATTTATGTTTTGCTACACTATGAGGGACAAGCTGAATACCATTCTTATTATGCTTTCTTTATGTGAAACAAACAAACGTCTTGCAAACCATTGTTATTCATGAATCTTTTGTTTGTGCCTTTTCATGTTACAACATAGTTTCTATGTCTTATTGTTAGAACTATATCTTTCATGCTATGTTGAAGTACTATGATCCCAGCTTTCAATGTTTTACAAATGTTTTGATCAAGTTTATGATGGTGCATGTCACCTTAAAGATTATTCTTTCTTTTTATCACTTACCTACTCGAGGACGAGCAGGAGTTAACCTTGGGGATGTTGATACGTTGCTAACGTATCTATAATTTTTGATGTTCCATGCTTGGTACTTTCTTATGATTTGTTCCAACTTTGGAGTATTTCTATACACTTTCTTGGACTAACCTATTAACAAGATGTTATAGTGCCAGCTACCTGTTTTGTGCTATTTTTGGTTCCAGGAAAGTCAGAAAATGAATATTCTCGGAATTGGACGGGACAAAAGCCAAAGTCAATATTTCACAGAGGGGGACACAGAGCCAGAACACAAGACGGAGAGGGTCCAGAGGGCCGCCACACCACCTGGCCGCGCGGCCAGGCCTGGCCTGCGCCAGGGGGTGGTGTGGCTGCCTAGGGAAACCCCTTGGCCTCCCCTTTCGCCTATATATTTCCTCCGATATAGAAACCCTAAGTACCTGATCAAAATTCCACGAAAGAGTTTGTAGCCGTCGTCATCTCCATCCCTAGATCGGGAGGGATCTGAAGCTCTTAACGGCACCCTGCCGGAGGGGAGAATTCACCCTGGAGGCCTTCTTCATCACCATGCAAGCCTCCGGTGTGATGTGTGAGTAGTTCATCCTTGGACTACGGGTCCATATAGTAGCTAGACGGTTGGTTCTTCTCCTGTGTGCTATCATGTTTAGATCTTCTGAGCTCCCTTCATGATCAAGATCATCTATTTGTAATCCTACATGTTGTGTTTGCGGGGATCCGATGGATATTGATATGCTATTTCAGATTGATTATTGAGTCTATCATGTCTTTGTTATTTGTGATCTTCCATGTTTTCCGTTGTTAGTAGATATCTTGGCTGAGTAGATGCTAGCAACTCTAAGAGGGAGTATTTATGCTCGATAGTGGGTTCATGCCTCTAGTAATCTAGGGAAGTGACAGAAATCTCTAAGGTACTAGATGTGTTGTTGCTACTAGGAAGAAAACAACAATCCTTTGTTCATAGAACAATCGTATTGTTTACTTTACACGCAATACTTAATGCAATTATCTGTTCCTTGCAACTTAATACTGGAGGGGGTTCGGATGATAACCTGAAGGTGATTATTACTCATAGATGCAGTTGGATTACGGTCTATGTATAATGTTGTAATGCCCAATCGAATCTCAAAGGAGTCAAGATGATTAGTATATGCATGTATGCTTTCTCGATGTTTGTCAATTGCCCCATTGTAATTAGTTCACCCAACATGTCATCTATCTTAAGGAGAATCACCACTAGTGAACTATGGACCCCGGTCCTTTCTTTTACCATCAATCTACAACTGTTTACTGTTTTCTGTTTACTCTCTGCAAGTTATTACTTTGTTCCACACGATACGCTTAATCCTTTGTTTTCAGCAAAACCGGTGAGATTGAAAACCTCACTATAAGTTGGGGGCAAAGTTCTGTGGTTGTGTTGTGTAGGACTCCAGGTTGGAAACAACACCTGGGAGGTGTTTCCTTGCTCCTACTGGTTCGATAACCTTGGTTTCATAGCTGAGGGAAAAACTTGTTGATGTGCTCATCATAACTTCGTCTTGGGGTTCCCCAAGGAGCTCGATATATTTGGGCCAACAAGCTATCTTTCTGGTGCCGTTGACCGGGGTTTCCTCAAGTTAACCACGTGCCAGCAGCCCTTCAACTCCCTCTTCCGATGAGCATTGTTGGCGTCGAGCAACTCCATAGGGACTATCTTGATCTCCTTGCCTTGCTCGCTATTGTTCCCAGTCTCTATAGGAACCTTTCTTCTCGGCCTATGTCCCTTGGTCGCGTGTCCTCACATGTGGATAAGAGGTCGATTGGTTTTTGGAGATTATGATTAGAGTGAGAGAGACAATGGAAGTATATAAGGGGGTCGGACATCGGTAAAACTTGCGAGAAACACCAAATTCTCACCCAGGAAAAGAATCTTAACGAAACAGGGAAAGAAATCACGGATTTGAAAGAGTCATGCCGCGTAACAATCAACTATACGGGCGCGGCCCATATAGCTCCGGCTGTATAGTTGGTTCCAGGCAGATATTTCTAGATATCTCGAGTCTAGGTTGGTTAAGCTATGACTCGGAACCGACAATAACGTTTTTTTCATGACAAAACCGAAAAGGCATACGAAAAATGTCTGGTAGTTTAACAACCAACTATACGGCCGGAATATTGTCCCCGGTCGTATAGTTGCAACTGTATAGATACAACCATCAAAAATTGAAAGTGTCTGAGAGTTTAACGACCAACTATACGGCCAAAATATTGTCTCTGGTCGTATAGTTGCGACTGTATAGATACAGACATCAAAAACAATTTCACGAAGAAGATATAGAGGGTTTAATGACCAACTATACGATGGGAGGTTTTCCTCCGGTCGTATAGTTGCGCCCGTATAGTTGGTAAAAACCTCCAGAACTTTAGAAAAATACGAGGAATTTAAAGGAAAATTTTCAGAAGTAAAATCTGTGAAAACAAATCACTTATTTGAGTAAGAGCACTTACCTCGAACTTACCGTTTTCTTATTCAGGGATGAAAAGCTCCTCCGACAACAAAGAATTCTTATCTTTTGGAGGAATTGACCTTAGTTCATTGTATAATTCTCGTAAGCGAAAATCACCAGGACTAAAGTTCCTCTCGATAAGATTGGTGTCTTGCTGGGCAAACATGGACACTGCATCCAACATCTTTATTTCCTGCCTCTGCATAATCTACAACTCAAATTCTTGAAGTAAAAGAATCCAACGGATCAGCCTTGGCTTATGGTCTTTCCTCTCAAGGAGTTCTTTTAAACCATCACGATCTGTATGAACTCTTACTTTTGCATCAACTATATAAGAACGAAATTTATCACAAGAGAAAAATACAGCAAAAAGTCCCCTTTCTTCCTTAGGATAATTCTTTTGAGGACCATCAAGAGTTTTACTAGCATGATGTATAATCTATGACCAATGTGTTGTCCCAGAGTTACGCCTACAGCATCATCACTAGCTTCACATATTAAGTCAAAAGTCATATTCCATATAGTAGGTTTAATAATAGGAGCACGGGATAAAGCACTCTTGAGTTTATCAAAGGCTTCAAGACATTTATTATCAAAATTAAATATTACTCCCTTTTGCAAGAGGTTAGTCAAAGGTTTAGATATTCCTGAGAAATTTCTAATGAACCTTCTATAAAAACCCACATGACCAAGGAAACTTCTTATACCTTTAATATCCCTAGGTTGTGGCGTTCTCTCTATGGCCTCGACCTTAGCTCTATCCACTTCAGTTACCTTACCTGATACCTTATGTCCAAGGACTATACCTTCTTTGACCATAAAATGGCACTTATCCTAGTTTAGAACAAGATTGGTTTCTTCGCAACGCTGCAAAACTCTTTTGAGATTATCCAAGTAACTAGTAAACGAAGATCCATAGATAGAAAAGTCATCCTTAAATACTTCCATTATTAGTTCTATAAAATCCGCAAAAATAGCAGTCGTGCATATTTGAAAAGTAGCTGGAGCATTACATAAACCAAAAGGCATATGTCGGTAAGCATGTAAACCATAAGGACTAATGAAAGTTGTTTTAAGTTGGTCATTAGGATGAAAATCTATTTGAGAAAAACCAGAGTATCCGTCAAAGTAGAAAAAATGAGTGTGGTTTGGTAACCTTTCAAAAGTTTGATCTATGAATGGTAAAGGATAGTGATCTTTCCGAGTTTCTTTATTCAACTTCCTGAAGTCTATGCACATCCTATGCCCAACAATAGTTCTAGTAGGTATCAATTCATTGTTTTCATTAGGAACAACAGTAAAACCGCCCTTCTTAGGGACACAATGAACATGACTTACCCATTCACATTCTTTAACGGGATAGATTATACATGTGTCCAGTAGGCGTACAATTTATTTTCTTACCGCTTCCTTCATTTCAGGCTTCAATGTTCTATAAAATTCTGCAACTGGTTTAGCACCTTCTTCCATGAATATTCGATGGACGATTATCATGGGAATAATGCCCTTCAAATCATCCATTGAGTACCCAAAGGCCTTGTGATGCTCCTTAAGTATTTTCATGAGTTATTATTCTTCCTCTCCTGAAAGTTTAATACTAATAATAATAGGAAATCTATTTGTATCATCTAAAAACTTGTATTTAAGATTATCTGGTAGAGTCTTCAACTCTAGGAGTGGTAATTCCTCATCCCCTTTTTTTTCTTGCTCTTCAAAAGCCTCATTAGTTGGAGGCCCTATAATGGGAAGTGAATCGAATTCCTCTTCTAGTTCTTCTAGGGACTTGTGCTCCATGACTATTTCTTCATAATTTGAGTCTTCATTTATTTCTTCTCCTTAATTACTAAAGAACAGAGCTACCATTTCCTCAATAGTTTTCTCTTTCTCTTGTTCTTGTATTTGTGCAGGCCTATCTTTAAATTTAGAAAACTGGAATTGTAACATCCCCAAACTTTGATCAAGGTTATTAAATCCTAATCACCCAATTTAGGGTTAACAAAAACTTTTATTAATGAAATGATTATGAATGCATGTGTGTGTTGCATTAGTGTAGAATTGTTTGAAAATGCCATGCTTGATTGTTCTAAATGTTGTCAAATGGTTTAAAGGTGAATGCCACCTCATCTAGACCATTTACAAACAAAATCCAAAGAAAAAGAAATCAATAATGATTAAATAAACCAAATGGTCATTTTGACCATTTTAAACCACTAGGTCACTTTGGGTGTTCCTAGAAGACAATTCCTAACAGAAAATATTCTAGTTCTTTTCACCCCTTGCTAGACCAAGTAAAGATGTACCAAGGCCCACTTTACAAACTTACAAAAACATCTAGCAACACAATTTAAATAACATTTGAAAATTGAATCAAGTGTAGGTGTTAAGATCACACTTTTCAAAAACACATCAAATGAATTCACCTTGGCAATCCCAAGAAAACCTAGTCTCTCAAGCTTAATACAAGACCACTCAAAAAATTTGAATAAAAATTTCAAATATAAATTTCTTGCGAGCATTGTGTCGAACACTTCGTGAGCACAGAATAGCTGCCAAACTTTTACTGTTCTTGATCAATGCATTGTCCACCATTTGGCTAAATCCTTGTCCCCTTGTCACCCTAGCACCAACCAGAGCATCAAAGCCTTGCCCCCTTCACTACTGGCGCTAGTGCCATGCCGCCCGAAGCCGCCGCACCAAGCCGACCATGAACCGCTCAAAGTAGACTGCCCCGAGCTCGCCAACGATGCCTAGGAGGTAGGCGAGATCACACCACCCCTCTCTGTCCCTTCCCCGAGCGCTTCCAGGCCGTGGACAACCCCAGTAGAGCCGCGCCCAAAGCGTCTGCGCCATGCCGAGCATGCGCTAGAGCGTCGCGCCCGACCAGCATGCACATGCCACGCCTCGACCGCAGCTCGCGCACACTGCTCCGCCATGACTTCAGCAGCTACCCAAACACCCCCGTTCTCCGTCGCTTGACCCGCAACCACCATGCATCGCACCGACTGCCGCCTCTGCCGCGCAGAGCATCGCCCGCTCCCGACCGATATTGACCGCTCCTTGCCACGCCATCAAGCCCATGAGAACCGCCCTGAAGTACCGCATCAACCGCCACTCGCAACCATGTTGATAGCCGCCCGTAGCCATATCGCCAGCACCGCCTGACCATGCCGCTCTGCTCCCCTCGTCGAGCTATAAAAGGAGGCCCTCTCCACCCCCAATTTTGCACACCATCTCACTCCCCTCTCACCACTGATTCTTCCACCCCATCCCCGGAGCAAGACGAGCCTTTGTTCACCGGAATTTCGCCGGAGCTTGCCGCTGTAGAGGAGAAGAGGCGCCGTCGATTGGAGCTACCCAGGAGCCGGCGCGACCACGCCTCGAAACGCCATCGTCTACCAGCTCGATCGCCCCCATCGCCACATCTAGATGGAGCCTAGGTGAGCCACCGTAGACCCCCACCGTGCCGCTAGAGTTCGTCCTCGCCGGAGACCTGTTCGCCGGGGACGACGAACCACAACCGTTCGATCGTAGTCTAATCATAGCGCTGAGATTGCCCCGTACCGCTTCGGTTAAAATTAGTCGCTGACATGCAGGACCAACCTGTCAGCAGCCCACTGCGCCACGGAGCGCCACTGGGCCGGCCCGTTAGCCTTCCCGCGCTGACCCGAAGATTCAAATAAATGTTTTTCCATTTAGGTTTAAACTAGATTCTGTCCACTTATTCAGAAATAAATTCAGAGAGTTTCACTTAACCAAATGACATGATTCAAAATTTGTTAGAAAGATAATTAAAATATCTATCCAAGCCCATTGGATTTAAATCATTTGGAGTTAGATATCACATATAGAAAAAATAACAAAACAAAGACTTTTCTATATTCAAACATTTTTCAAAAATCAACTAGAATAGTTTTGAGTCGATTCCAACTCTAAAAAATCACATTTGAGGATATCTATCTGAATATATAAAAATATTTAGGTTTGCATGCAGTGACATGGGACTATTACCAAAAGAATGCTATTAGGGCATTTCTAGTCACTTTAAATTGATTAAATAATATTCTCAAACTTTATAAAATGTGATCAACCTTTTAAATCACATTCCCATGTATTGGAATATGTGGTGATGACATGTGTCAACATGATCCCATATTTTAATTGGAGAATATTAAATCTTAATTAATTTCAATGAGTAGAAATTACTTTTCTCAAATAAAATAATGAAAGTAGTTCTTTAATTCATGTGATGATGATGCTAGATCATCAAGTGTGTGCCTTAGTGTGCTAAATAGACTTAGTTAAGTATAGTTTGGTGATTTTGTAGCCCGTATTTATTTATAGACGATAGTACCGACCAAGTCTACGAGGAGGAGGAGTTCTACCCCGAAGAAGACGAGGAGAATTTCAATCAGTGCACCAACCAAGGCAAGCTAGCATTATACAAGTTAACCCAATAAAGATGCATTAGTCATGCTTTGGTTATATGCCTTTGGTTATACCAATCCAAAGTTTTACTTGCAATATTTACTTTCTTTTACTTTACCAAAGTTCTTTACTTTTAATATAGATAGCATAAAGAGTATAAAACTTGGCCTATCTAGTTATACTTAGATGTCATTCTGTGGCATGAGATTGAAGATTAGCACCCCTCTTTAGTGAACACTCTTAACCTTAGTGGCTAGTGCTAAGCATAAAATTTGATCACTTTAGATGGGAATACTTGGTGAAAATGCTTATGAAAACCTTGGAATGATGAGTCATTCTATTGAGATGTTTTGACATGTGTTGAGAAACACAAATGGTGTATGATGATGAAAATGTTGAGGCATGAGCCTTAGCCCCTTTATAAAAACTGATGGTTGGGTTCGGATGCGATACCATTCCAATTTTACCGTACAACCAGAATACCTGAATTGGGTAAGGCTTAGCCGGAAGTTTATATGCATTAGTATGGGTTCCCTCGCGGGAGAGGTTTGAGCTGAGGCTACCTCTTGATGTGTGTCCACCTATGCAGTGCCCAGGATGGCAAATGGCCATGGCTGGTAGGCCAAGCTCATAGGAGAGGTGCTTATACTAGAGTGTGTAAAGGTAAGGTTATGATTGATTATCCGCAAACTAAGTATGATGATTCAGGGTTATCCCTGACGGATGTATCGAATTTTGTGGTGAAAGTGTACCACCTCTGCAGAGTGTCAAACTATTCGAATAGCCGCGTCCGGGGTCATGGACAGTTGGAGTGGCCATACTGTTCCATCGTCAGATGTTTTCAAAATAACTTATGAAATGAATTGTTACTTTGACTTGACCACAACAGGGTTGTGACTATGAAAACTAAGTTCCCACTTAGGTGATTTAGAACATTAAATTAGCTTTCTTTACTTCTTAACTCAGCTTAAGGTAAAACTAGCTTTTGCAAATAAACTTAGAGCTTAGTATTCCTAATAGAACTACCTTACTTGTTAGTGATATTTTGCGAGTACTTAAAGAGTACTCATGGCTTTGTCCCTGGATATTCCCATGGCCAGACTATCCAGAAGATGGATAGCAGGATGGCTACGACAACTGGGATCATCTCCCATTGTCAGCATTGCCTATGACACTGAAGATGGAGCCCACCGCTACGCTTATAATTCCGCAGCTTGTTTCTATTAAGACTGGATCATGAGATCATTTCTTTGTGTAAGACCTTATTATGGTTTGTAATGGATGATGTACTGTGATATCCAATCTATTATGTCTCGCAAAAATGGTAATCCTAGGATTGCGATGTATGGCATAACAGGCATCTGGGATTAAAATCCGGGTGTTGACAAGTTGGTATCAGAGCCATCCTGACCATATGAGACCCTAGTTAGAATGGTCGTCCGAAAAAAAACTTAGTTTCAAAACCAAAGAAGTCAGTATTTATGAAAACCTATTCCCACTCTTATCCTTGATTCTTTCAAAAAAAATCATGTTCCTCAAAATTCTTACATTCCTACATAAAATTTGACACACTTGATCACCTCACTAACTTACTCATCCTACATTCTTATAGATGGAAGTTCAGTATTGCAAGTTCTACCAATTGGGCAACGGAGGCCAACTGATATTTGAGAGGGATCTAGATGCACTGTCAGAGTATCTGGAGCGCCCGCATCCGGAATTCTTCGGAGCTCAACTCAATGATCACACAGGAGGAGATCTATAGTGGCTAATAGTTGCATATCTCTGAGGCAAGATGGAAGCACCCCTTTCTGAGAAGATTCAATTCACCATGCGAGAGAACAACTGGCTAGATGGATTAGCCAGGGAAATGCATGAAGCTCTTGCCCGTCTTTGTGGATAGAACATCAACTTGATCCAGGGAACTCGCTTTGTGCACTATGCAAGGCATGATTCTATGGGGATGCCATTGGAGATGCCAAGTCACCCAGAGATGAAGTGCCAAGTGGAAAACCTTGACTTCCTATTGTATGATAGGCAGAAGGAATTGGACAATGCTCGAGCCTACGCTAACCACAACCTTGCCATTGCTGCCCAGAAGGACCAGACTCTCGCCATGCTCGTCAAGGATCACAAATCACTTCGTCGTCAACGCGAGAAGAAGGATCGCACCATCACTCGTTTTCACAAGAAGGTGGCTGACCTCGAGAAGACCATCCGTGAGCAAGAAGTCCAATTGGAAGAAAAGGAAGAGGAAGAAGGTGAAGACATCCAGGGAGATCTTCACTCTTACCTCAGTAATGACGATGACTACCTGGAGGATGATGCCATGGATTTCTACACCGATGATGATGACTCCGACTTCATTGATGATGAGTAGCTGCACTCGATCACTACCGTAGGAATGAGTTGTATCGGTCCCACTGTATCGTAGTTTACAGAATGGTTCTTAAAACCATCTGCTTTCCTTTTGTGTTGTGTTGTGTGTGTTTGTATGGTGTGCTTGAGTGAATGAATGAATGAGAAGTTGTTAGTTTGCCAAACCTGAGTCAATCTCAAAGTTTAATTTTTTTAAACGAAACCATGAACCTTAGATATTTCCATCTTATCTCATTATCTATCTCAATCTTCAGATGACTCGTGGAAACCCCAGAGGAAGCAGCTCATCGCAGGACCCGATGCTGTAGATTCTGCAGATGCTAGTTTCTGACCGTGAAGCTAGTAGAGTAGAGCGCCAAGCCAACCTAGCCACCCTGCAACAGATAGCTCAAATGGCCCACAATAATCAAGGCCATGGAAATCAGGATCATCATGGATCCAAGCTTAAAAACTTTCAGAATACCAGTCCCCTTATCTTTAGCAAGTCTGAAGACCCGTTGGATGCGGATGATTGGTTGCAAACCTGCAGAACAACCTGGAAGTCGCAGGAGTTGACGACAAGAAGAAAGTATTGTTTTCCACTCACTATCTGGCAGGAGATGCAAGAGCCTGGTGGAATAGCACCCGTATTATGAACCACGGTCAAGTGATGACGTGGGAAGCTTTCAAGATCAAGTTTAGCCCCACCCATGTGCTGCAAGGTTTAGTCACCAGGATGAGAGACGAGTTCAGAGAACTGAAGCAAGGCAGGATGGCAGTAGTTGAATATCGTGACCGATTTCTGTCTGTCGCAAGATATGCCCCTGATGAGATCAACACTGAAGCCAAGAAGAAGGAGAGATTTCTGAATGGATTGCATGATGAGATGCAGACTTATTTAGTCAACATCCGTTTTGAAGACCTCGAAGAGCTAGTCGACTCTGCCATCCAGATGGAAGGGAAGATCAACCAAGCCAATGACAACCGCAAGCGCAAAATGATGCACCAGAGTGGATCCAACAGTCACCAGAAGTATCGCCCCAACCCGTCTGCGGGATATGCCCCAAGAAACAATAGACCCCCAATGTCTCGTCCAAGCTACCCCAATCGTAGCGGAGGAAACGTGAAGTCCGTAGGAAATCACAACAACAACCCTGGCAACTCCAACAATTTCAACTATGCATCGCCCAAGTCCAACAACAACAACAATACTGCCCCAAGGACTAGAAGAAATGATGTGCATGTTGCCGCCAAAGACAAGTCCTAGATTACTTGCTTTGAATGTGGAGTCAAGGGTCACTACTCCAACGAGTGTCCCAAGAAGCTTGCAGCCACCACCAATGTGAATGCCCCAACTCAACAGCAACGCCGTGTTCAACCCGGAAGAAGATTTGCCCCAGGGAATTAACTCAACCACAACGGCCGTTTGTTCCACATGAATGCTGAAGAAGCCCAGGAAGTGCCAGATGTCGTGCTGGGTATGTTTTCTATTAACTCGGTATTAGCAAGAGTGTTGTTTGATTCTGGAGCATCGCACTCGTTTGTTATAGAAGAATTTGCATGCACTAGTAAGGTTCAACCAACAAAATTGAAGCATGTCATGATAGTTCAAATACCTAGTTCAACCATCAAAGCTAGAAAAATTTGCAAGGCTGTACCTATCAGAATCCATGGGATAGATTTTTATGCCAATCTAATAGTACTTGGAACCAAAGGTTTAGAAGTAGTACTAGGAATAGATTGGATGTCGAAACATAAAGGATTGATCGACTGTGCCAAGAAATCCATAACCATGACCAGTAGCTCTGGAGTATCAGAGCATGTATCTGAAACCTTGCCCCGTCAGTTCAAATGCAACAAGAGTCTAGCCCAACCAACCCTATACTAAGTTAGAGTAGTCTGTGAATACCCCGACGTATTCCCAGATGAATTGCCTGGTATGCCCCCAGATCGGGATATCGAGTTCATCATTGAACTAATTCCTAGAACCAAACCCATAGCTCAGCGACCCTATAGTATGAACCCATCTGAACTAGTGGAGCTGAAGAAACAACTTGATGCTATGCTAGCAAAAGGTTTGATTCAACCAAGCGCATCGCCATGGAGATCGCATGTGTTGTTTGTGGATAAGAAAGATGGAGGTAACCGTTTGTGCACGGATAACCAAAAGTTGAATGATGTCACCATCAAGAACAAGTACCCACTGCCCAAGATTGAGGATCTGTTTGACCAGTTGACTGGTGCCAGAGTGTTTTCTAAGATTGATCTTAGGACTGATTATCATCAACTCAAGATTTGTGCAACGGATATTCCAAAGACCGCCTTTACCACCAGATATGGATTGTATGAGTATACGATCATGTCTTTTGGATTAACCAATGACCCCGCTTATTTCATGAATCTCATGAATAAGATCTTTATGAATTTCTTGGATAAGTTTGACGTTGTTTTTATCGATGATATTCTAATCTATTCCAAGTTAGAAGAAGACCATGAGAAACACCTGAGAACCATCGTTGAAACCCTTAGAGAACATCAGTTGTATGCCAAGTTTAACAAATGTGAGTTTTGGTTGAAAGAAGTAGGATTCCTCAAACATATTGTGTCGGCAGGAGGAGTCGCTGTTGATCCCGCCAAGATCAAAGATGTTGAAGCCTGGAAAGCCCCAACCACTCAAACCCAAGTCCGTGCATTTCTCGGATTAGTGGGATATTACCGCAAGTTTGTTGAAGGATTTTCGAGCATCGCAAGACCAATGACCCAACTGTTGAAGAAAGATAAATTTTTTGAATGGACGGACAAATGTGAAGCGAGTTTTCAAGAGCTCAAGAAGAGATTGATTTCAGCCCCAATCTTGATTATGCCAGATATCAAGAAGCCTTTTGATGTGTATTGTGACGCATCCAAGATTGGACTCGTATGTGTGTTGATGCAAGAAGGCAAAGTCATAGCATATCTGACCCGGTAACTGAAGCAGCATGAGCAAAACTACCCTATCCACGATCTCAAACTAACAGTCATAGTTTTGGCATTGAGGACATGGCGTCATTAACTTATGGGTAACCGCTGTGAGATTTATTTGGATCACAAGAGTTTGATGTATATTTTCACTCAGAAGGAGTTGAATATGAGGAAAAGGAGATGGATAGAGTTAATCAAGGATTATGACCTTGACATTCACTATCACCCCGGCAAAGCCAATGTGGTAGCGGATGCTCTTAGCAGATTGCCGTGTAGATTAAACACCATGATCAAAGAAGCTCAACCAAGTTTGCATGAAGAGTTGGACCAGTTTAGAATGGATCTAGTTAGCAAAGAATTTTTAGCTAGCATTGAACTTCAACCCACTTTGATCAGTCAGATCAAGGAAGCCCAGAAAGGAAATGCAAGTATCGACGGAGTCAAGCATCGTATGTACATGAAAGGTACCTGGTTTCACAGAAGATGAAGAAGGAGTTTTGTGGTACAAAGGACATATCTGTGTGCCAGCAGATTTGGATATGACACAAGTTATCATGCAAGAAGCTCATGATACTCTTTATTCTATCTACCCTGGAGGAACAAAGATGTATCAGGATTTGAAGGAGCAATATTTGTGGCATAAGATGAAGAGAGAAATCAGAAGCAACATAGCCAAGTGTGACATCTGTCAGAGAGTCAAGGCGGACCATCAGAGACCCGCAGGACTGTTGCAACCATTGCAGATTCCAGAATGGAAATGAGATTCCGTCGAAATGGACTTTATCACCGGTTTGCTTACATCTAGTAGGGGAAATGACTCTATCTGGGTCATAGTTGATAGATTGTCCAAGGAATCCCATTTTATACCTGTCAAGACAACCTACCAGAGTTCTAAGCTAGCAGAGTTGTACATTGCTAGAATCGTCAGTTTAAATGGAACCACCAAGACCATAGTGTCGGATCGAGGAACCCAATTTACCTCGAGATTCTGGCAGAAAGTCCAAGAAGGATTGGGAACCAAGTTGAATTTCAGCATAGCTTATCACCCGCAGACCGATGGACATACTGAAAGAGTCAACCAAATCTTAGAAGATATGTTGAGAGCTTGTGTTCTAGAATATGGATCAAAATGGGAAGATTGTCTACCTTTTGTAGAATTCTCATACAACAACAGTTATCAAGCCAGTTTGCAAATGGCCCCATTTGAGTTCTTATAAGGAAGAAAGTGTCGTACCCCCTTGAATTGGTCGCAAGTAGAAGAGAGTCAGATTTTCGGACCTGACATCCTACGAGAAGCCGAAGAGAAGGTTTACAAAGTTCGTGAGCACCTCAAGACTGCCAATCTAGACAGAAGAGTTATGCCAACAAGAGACGTAGAGACTTGACCTTCAATGTCGGAGATTTTGTGTATCTCAAAGTGTCGCCTTTGAAGGGAACACAACGTTTTAGTCTGAAAGGAAAGTTAGCCCCTAGATATATTTGACCCTTCAAGATTTTGAATCGCTGAGGAGAAGTATCTTATCAACTAGAGCTACCAGAGGAGATGTCAACCATCCATAATGTGTTCCATATATCGTTACTTCGCAAATGCCTGGAAGTTCCGGAGAAGACCGAAGTGTTCAAGAACATCGATCACCGAGCCATAGATATCAACAAGGATATGACTTATCGTGAAGTGCCCATTCGTATCTTAGAAGAAGCTTTTAGAACCACCTGGACTCGGAGTATCAAGTTTCTCAAGATTCAATGGAGCAACCACACCTAAGAAGAAGCCACTTGGGAACGAGAAGATTACATTAGGACTCAGTTTCTAGATCTCTTTAGTTCCTAGTTTTTCTTAAATCTTGGGACGAGATTTTGTTTAAGGAGGGAAGGTTTGTAACATCCCAAAACTTTGATCAAGGTTATTAAATCCTAATCACCCAATTTAGGGTTAACAAAAACTTTTATTAATGAAATGATTATGAATGCATATGTGTGTTGCATTAGTGTAGAATTATTTGAAAATGCCATGATTGATTGTTCTAAATGTTGTGAAATGTTTTAAAGGTGAATGCCACCTCATCTAGACCATTTACAAACAAAATCCAAAGAAAAAGAAATAAAAAATGATTAAATAAACCAAATGGTCATTTTGACCATTTTAAACCACTAGGTCACTTTGGGTGTTCCTAGAAGACAATTCCTAACATAAACTATTCTAGTTCTTTTGACCCCTTGCTAGACCAAGTAAATATGTACCAAGGCCCACTTTACAAACTTACAAAAACATCTAGGAACACAATTTAAATGACATTTGAAAATTGAATCAAGTGTATGTGTTAAGATCACACTTTTTCAAAACACATAATGAATTCACCTTCGCAATCCCAAGCAAACCTAGTCTCTCAAGCTTAATACAAGACCACTCAAAAAATTTGAATCAAAAATTCAAATTTAAATTTCTTGCGGGCATTGTGTCGAACACTTGGTGAGCACAGAATTAGCTACCAAACTTTTACTATTCTTGATCAATGCCTTGTCCACCATTTGGCTAAATCCTTGTCCCCTGGTCACCCCAGCACCAACCAGAGCATCAAAGCCTCGCCCCCTTCACTGCTGGCGCTAGTGCCATGCCGCCCGAAGCCGCCGCGCCAAGCCGACCATGAACCTCTCACAGTAGACCACCCCGAGCTCGCCAACGACGCCTAGGAGGTCTGCGAGATCACACCGCCCCTCTCTGTCCCTTCCCCGAGCACTGCCAGGCCGTGGACCACCCCAGCAGAGTCGTGCCCAGAGCGTCTGCGCCATGCCGAGGATGCGCTAGAGCGCCGCGCCCGACCAGCATGCACACGCCATGCCTCGACCGCAGCTCGTGCACACTGCTCCGCCATGACTCCAGCAGCCGCCCAGACACCCCCGTTCACTGCCGCTTGACTCGCAGCCACCATGCGCCGCGTCGAACACCGCCTCTGTCGCGCAGAGCATCGCCCGCTCCCGACCGATATAGACTGCGCCTTGCCGCGCCATGAAGCCCGTGAGAACCGCCCTAAATCACCGCGTCAACCACCGCTCTCAGCCATGCCAATAGCCGCCCGTAGCCATGTCGCCAGCACCGCTTGACCATGCCGCTCTGCTCCCCTCGTCGAGCTATAAAAGGAGGCCCTCTCCACCCCAATTTTGCACACCATCTCACTCCCCTCTCACCACTGATCCTTCCACCCCATCCCCGGAGCAAGACGAGCCTCTGTTCGCCGGAATTTCACCAGAGCTTGCCGCTGTAGAGGAGAAGAGGCACCGTCGATTGGAGCTGCCCTAGGAGCCGTCGCGACCTGCCTCGAACCATCGTAGTCTACCAGGTCAATCGCCCCCATCGCCACATCTATATGGAGCCCAGGTGAGCCACCATAGACCCCCACCGTGCCGCTACGGTTCGTCCTCGCTGGAGACCAGTTCGTCGGGGACGACGAACCACAACCGTTCGATCGTAGTCTAATCGTAGCGTTGAGATTGCCCCGTACCGCTTCGGTTGAAATTAGTCGCTGACATGCGGGACCAACCTGTCAGCATCCCGCTGCACCGTGGAGCGCCACTGGGCCGGCCCGTTAGCCTTCCAGCGCTAGCCCGAAGATTCAAATAAATGTTTTTCCATTTAGGTTTAAACTAGATTCTGTCCACTTATTCAAAAATCAATTCAGAGAGTTTCACTTAACCAAATGACATGATTCAAATTTTGTTAGAAAGATAATTAAAATATCTATCCAAGCCTGTTGGATTTAAATAATGTGGAGTTAGAGATCACATATAGCAAAAAATAAAAAAACAGAGACATTTAAACATTTTTCAAAAATCAACCAAAATAGCTTTTGAGTTGATTCCAACTCTCAAAAATCACATTTGAGGATATATATCTGATATATAAAAATATTTAGGTTTGCATGCAGTGACATGGGACTAGTACCAAAAGAATGCTATTAGGGCATTTCTAGTCACTTTAAATTGATTAAATAATAATCTTAAACTTTATAAAATGTGATCAACCTTTTAAATCACATTCCCATGTATTGGAATATGTGGTGATAACAATTGTCAACATGATCCCATATTTTAATTGGAGAATATTAAATATTAATTAATTTCAATGAGTAGAAATTACTTTTCTCAAATAAAATAATGAAACTAGTTCTTTAATTCATGTGATGATGATGCTAGATCATCAAGTCTGTGCCTTAGTGTGCTAAATAGACTTAGTTAAGTATTGTTTGGTGATTGTGTGCCCCGTATTTATTTATAGACGATAGTACCGACCAAGTCTATGAGGAGGAGGAGTTCTACCCCAAAGAAGACGAGGAGAATTTCAATCAGTGCACCAACCAAGGCAAGCTAGCATTATACAAGTTAACCCAAGCAAGATGCATTAGTCATGCTTTGGTTATATACCTTTGGTTATACCAATCCAAAGTTTTACTTGCAAGATTTACTTTCTTTTACTTTACCAAAGTTCTTTACTTTTAATATAGATAGCATAAAGAGTATAAAACTTGGCCTATCTAGTTATATTTAGATGTCATTTTGTGGCATGAGATTGAAGATTAGCACCCCTCTTTAGTGAACACTCTTAACCTTAGTGGCTAGTGCTAAGCATAAAATTTGATCACTTTAGATGGGAATACTTGGTGAAAATGCTTATGAAAACCTTGGAATGATGAGTCATTCTATTGAGATGTTTTGACATGTGTTGAGAAACAAAAATGGTGTATGATGATGAAAATGTTGAGGCATGAGCCTTAGCCCCTTTATAAAAACTGATGGTTGGGTTCGGATGCGATACCATTCCAATTTTACCGTACAACCAGAATACCTGAATTGGGTAAGGCTTAGCCGGAAGTTTATATGCATTAGTATGGGTTCCCTCGCGGGAGAGGTTTGAGCTGAGGCTACCTCTTGATGTGTGTCCACCTATGCAGTGCCCAGGATGGCAAATGGCCATGGCTGGTAGGCCAAGCTCATAGGAGAGGTGCTTATACTAGAGTGTGTAAAGATAAGGTTATGATTGATTATCCGCAAACTAAGTATGATGATTCAGGGTTATCCATGACGGATGTGTCGAATTTTGTGGTGAAAGTGTACCAGCTCTGCAGAGTGTCAAACTATTCGAATAGCCACGTCCACGGTCATGGACAGTTGGAGTGGCCATACTGTTCCGTCGTTAGATGTTTTCAAAATAACTTATGAAATGAATTGTGAATTTGACTTGACCACAACAGGGTTGTGACTATGAAAACTAAGTTCCCACTTAAGTGATTTAGAACACTAAATTAGCTTTCTTTACTTCTTAACTCAGCTTAAGGTAAAACTAGCTTTTGCAAATAAAATTAGAGCTTAGTATTCCTAATAGAACTACCTTACTTCTTAGTGATAGTTTGTGAGTTGTTAAAGAGTACTCATGGCTTTGTCCCTAGCTATTCCCGTGGCCAGACTATGAGGAGGACTATCCGAAAGATGGATAGAAGGATGGCTACGACAACTAGGATCATCTCCCATTGTCAGCATTGCCTGTGACACTGAAGATGGAGCCCACCACTATGCTTATTATTCCGCTGCTTGTTTGTATTAAGACTAGATCATGAGATCCTTCATTTGTGTAATACCTTATTATGGTTTGTAATGGATGATGTACTGTGATATCCAATATGTTATGTCTCGCAAAAATGGTAATCCTAGGATTGCGATGTATGGCATAACAGGCATCTGGGTTTAAAAATCCGGGTGTTGACAGGAATTGTTTTTCCACTCCCCCAAGCTTAAGAGACACAATCTCATTCTTAAAGTCAACATAGGTACCTACATCACACAAAAAGTTTCTTCCATATATAATTGGGCAAAGAGTGTCGGCTGGCATATAAACAACTACAAAATCAATAGGAAAGTTTTTGTTGCCAATTGTGACAGTTGCATCTTCAACTACTCCCGTTGGAATTCTAAGATTTTTATTAGCTAACATGATTGTCATATTAGTATTTTCAATGGTCGTCGATTATATTTCTTCTTTTATTTCTAAATAGAAAACATAAGATATAACATTAACTACGGTGCCAAGATCACATAAACCATAATGCGAGTTTTCCTTAAATATGCAGGGAAGAATAGGCTTACCCACATCTTTTACCTTTGTTTTACCTTCAACCAATACAAAAGTCTCTTCATCAAGTCCAACTATGTTACAATGTGCGTACATAGCCATAATTTCTTCCTTGGTTACCTCTTCACATTTGGTTTCTTCCAGATTCCATGACTTCTGGCATACTTTCCTCTTCTTTCTTCTCTTGTATTGCTTTGACCTATTCATATTCAAAAATATGGTTCTGTGCGGTGTTAGGAAAGGTATCTCATATGTTGGTTCTAGGGAGGCCAGTGTTGCATTAACTTTTCTTTTCTTCTCAGGTTCAGGTGGTGGATCATACTTGACCAAACCCTCTTTTGGTGCTTTGATATGTTCTGTAAAAGCTATAACAACTTGCAACACAAGATCAGAATCCAAATAATGTTCTTTAGATAATTCTTTAACATGGCCCTTTTTATTATAGTCATGAATGCAATCATGATCTATTTCTACGCCTCCTTCACTTCCTAGACCAAAATTCCATGAAACTCTATGATCGCGAATTCTATTAAGTAAAGCCCAAGCTTTAGTTATATGAAGATTCATAAAGGCTCCTTCCACAAAAGAGTCTAGTTCAATTTTATTAGGTTCAATTAAACCGCCATAAAAGATATGCAATAAATACCATTCAGGCAAATCATGATGAGGACATAGGTGAAGTAAATCTTTAAATCTGATATAAGCTCTTACTAGTCCTTCATTAGAACGGTTCCTCCAAGTCATTATAAGACGCCTGATTCCAAAAGATTTTGAAAATGGATAATATTTTGCTAGAAATTCACAAGCTAGATTATCCCAAGTAGTAGTGGCTTCTAGGGGTAGAGATCTATACCATGAGAGAGTTGTACTAGTCAAAGTCCGACTAAAAAGTTTACCCCTTACCTCATTAGCAGTATATCCCATCAATTGAAAAGTTCCACATATATCTTTGAAACATGCAATATGCTCATATGCATCACGATCTTCTTCATCTCCCGTAAACAGCTTCTTGTGTAAAATACAAAGCAATAGAGGATTTATTTCAAACCCCCTTGTCTTCTCATTGGAGTTGCCTCTTTAATAAATATCATAGGGATTCCCAAAGTGGCTGAGTGGGTTAGCACAAGTCATATGCTCAAACTCCATCATGTTGGTGGAAACCTGTAACTCAAAAAAAAAACTTAGCAAGACAAAAATAAATAAGCAAAAACTAAAATACCTACAGTGCTTAGCTCCTCAGCAACAGCGCCAGAAAATAGCTTCATGACTGCAAGTGCACAGATCGTTTGTAGCTAGTTTCGAAATAAAGATATCGATCCCACAGGGAGCAAGAGTCCGAAGTCTAATAACTCTTGAAATAAATATTACAATAGAAATGCTAAATAAAGTTCTAAGTAACAAGATAAAATGCGAGTATTGCGTAAAAATGTGTTTTGGGGTTTTTGATATAAGGGCAACAATAAGTAAAGTAAAATAACTGAACACAGAAAGTATCGCGTATGTTAGAGAGATTTGAACTCCAATAGGGAAAAAGCGTTCTCAGGGAGTAGCGGATACACCACTAGCATTATAAGGAGCTAAAGTAAAGATTATTATCATGAACATTCTCAACTATGTATGTGTGGGAGGAACTCCGTATTTGGACAGATAGGCAGCAACCGCTACTCACATCATCCTCATAACCACAACAGTCAGCAATCAACATCAATCAAATTACTGTGCTATTAAGGGACTTAATCCCGTAGGCCGTATCCCATGGCATGGATAGTGTTCCGTGAGTTTCCTCGATTCCCAAGTTGATACATAAGGGGTGCCAACAACTTTATAGTCACTATAAGTGCTAACACACCTCCGTCTACCAACAAGTAGTTCCCTCCATCAAGTCCCCATCAGAGGCAAATATTGAGAGGTCAACTTCTCTCAACATCAAGATGAAGACAATCTAACACATGGTCATAGAGATGAATATCATAATAAACTTTATCTTAGTTCAATCTCATACTAGGGTTTATCCATCTCCGCAAGAATTAATGATATACACAGACATGGAGGCAATCAACATCATGGAAACAATAATGGAATCTATCATAGATGAATAGTACTTGTATAAATCCACAACGAGTAAGGAAATTATAACAAGATCTAGACAAGTTGTAGATGGGATGGATGGTGATGGTGGTAATGCAGCGGTTGACAATGAAGATCGATGCCTTAGCCTCCCGGATCTGCGCAGGGCGAAGATGGATCCCCGGAGGACGAGTTCCCCCACCAGATGCCTTCCGGAAATGAGGTTTCGGCGATTTCTAGGTGTTTTGTATGTCATCTCTCTGATCCAGTTGCACGGGGCCAAACTATTTGAGGACGCGGTGGTGGCGCCAAATATACGGCGGGAACTATACGGTCGGAAAATTTATTCCCATCATATAGTTGGTCGTTGAACCATTTGTACTCCTTGTTCGCTTCGGGTTTTCTTCTGTATTATTGATATCTCCCAAATAAGCGATTTACGTTGTTTTTGACTCCTTTTATCCACAATACAACTGCTCCAAGAATTGTGTCCATTGTATCCATCATCTGTCCTGATCTTGGTGAAACAGACAAAAAATATGTGTGCGAGCGCCATAAAATACCAAGATCCTACATCTACAATGCAAAAAAATATATAAAACATGATGCAAATATGCACTCATCAATGAGTAATGGTGTGGATCTCCTGTGGCATCCCGCTAAAACCACTACTAGAAAATCGCGGTGTTTTTGGTGCATTGCATCATCATGACCGCATGCTCATGTCATCATGCCACATTGCAATTGAGCATCTTCATCATTATGCATATGTTTGCCTAAAACTATTTTCCAAAAAGTCTATCTTTGTTTTCTAAATACCCTGTCTTTATTCAAATCCAAAACCCCGGTCCCTTCCAGATATTTTATTTGTCTAAAAACTATTTACAAAAGCCTCTCTGAAAATAAAACAAATAAAATAAGTTTTTAAAAAAAAAAATGTTTTGTGGGGGAGTCAGCCCGCCGCCAGGCCCAAAGCCCAGCAGCCAGCCAACTACCACCCCACCGAAAACCCTAGCTAACGCTACCCTAACCACCACACGCCGCCTCCACACTTTCGATGCACCGTACCGCATTTGTGCACCACACACTGCACACACTACACGTTGACGCGCCAGGACCCTGCCCGCGGTACACGACCACGTCTCGCACGCACCAGGTCGCGCCCCGCACGTATGCTCCACACGGGCCCCACCCGCTGCCCCTTCCTCGTTTCTCCCTCTCCCTCACCAACTGCCTCGATCCTCTCCACACGAAGCGCCGCCGCCAGCATCTCTCTCCACCGCCGCCTCCCTCTCGCCTCCCTTCCGCCACGGCGGCGCCCGCCGCCGCCGCGACATGGTTCCCTCCGGCCGTCGTCACCCCGCCTCGCGGGAGCCCTCCTCGTCGCTCACGACCCCGCCCACCGGCGCCTCCCCTGCTCGTCTTCGCGCCGTCGGAGCCCGGTCGCATCCCCACCTCGGCCGCATCCCGCGCGAGCATCCCCAGCCCACAGAGCTCCCCGTCGATCGCCTCGCGTGCGCCGCCGTCCTTGCCTCTAGCCTCGTTGTCGGCCGTGTCTCCCTGCAGATTTCTCCCCCCAGCGCCGCACCGCCTCGAGCACGTCCCCGGCCATCCTACACATCGAGGCGTCCGCGCCGTCAGTCTCCAAGCACCCTTGTCCACCCTCCTCGTCGACCATCACAACTCCAGTGCTATCCCTCTGGTGTTGTTCGTCACCAAGACCTCCGTCGTCCTGCGCGCATGACCACCCCGTCGTCCGGACGTCTACAACAAGCCCGCGGGTCTGCCCCGTCACTCATGTTTCTGATCGTTGCCACGTTTGGGTTGGTGCTGTCCTGGTGGTGAATAGATGTTCTGGCGTGGTTGGGAAGTAGGTGGCGTTGATACCGGATTCTTCGGTTCATCTGCGGCAACTTACCTATGGTGTTCGAGAGACCGAGACCGACCCAAGCCGAGGACCCGAAGATCTGCACAAGGTCACCGGTGCCTAATTCAAGTTCATCATCGACAACGGAACCAGAAACCCCAAGGTCTCCTTCACGGACGCCCAATGACAAGACCAGCTCGATGCCGACGAATTCCAAACAAGGTACATGGCGTCACTCGACGACCTCGTCGTCGATCCCCAAGTCCTCCATCGACAAACCAAACCGAAACCCTAGGTCGACACCAAAGAGGATATGCGACAAGATCTTATTCATGGACCCGAAGACGCTGAGACCGCCAAGCTCTCCATCCCGGATTCCAAGGCCGAACCGAGCCCCTCGGGACGCCAAGTTCTTCTTCCCGGAGTTCGAGACCGAACCCAAACCACATCGAACCCCAAGATCATAGAGTCCCCTATGTATGACCTATATCTGAGACCCCTATTTTTATCATATGGCATTATCATTTGTGCATATTGAATTGTTCATTTCGCATAAATATTGTGGTTTGGGGGTATTTTAGTCGATTCACCTCATAATTAAATATGGAGACTATGTGTGGACTATTTTAGTCTTATATATCATCTCCATTTAAATTTGTGCAGCGAACCGATACCGTGTTTTGCCTTGTTAACACAACATTTAATTTGCGGGGTAGATAAATAACTTGAACCATATAATTATTTGTCGGGACCCCGGTTCTGCTTAATACTACCTAATTGCACCGCATCTGTGCCATGCCATGCATCATATCATAAGCATGCCGGATCTTCTGCTGTAGTATTAAATAGTGCATCTGGTGTTTCTTTTAGTGTTTTGCTTCTTCATGGATTAGGACGTTGAGTTGATGCGAGTATCGACAAGTTCTTCGGATAAGGTCTATTCGGCAGTGTTTCCCAGGCGAGCATTCTCCCCCTTTCTACCTATTTTTCTTTTATAGTCTTTATTTCCTCCTGTTGATCTATTGTTATCCGTCTTGCGATGCTTTAGTTCCCGTGCACCATTTATATTCCTTGCAGCCTCTATATTGCCTTGGACACATCCTATTGCCTGTTGATTGATAGACAGTCGGCCTTGCGAGTCGTAGTTGCTTACTCAGGTGCTGCTTCGCGTCGTGTCGTTCCACCGTTGATAGAAGGTTGGCACATGCTTAAAGGTGGAGAAACTTAACAGTGGAGATGATAATGCTGGAAATAGATATAATGCCGAGGCACCGGTGGGTAATAGTAATTATTTGGTTTTTAACCGCCCACTTGTGTCCACCTAGGACCCGAGTTCTTGACACATGTTCCGAGATCAAGCGCGCTAACCACAGGTGGGGTGTGTGGGCACCCCCATCGGCTTACTACCTGATTTCAAAGTATTGTACCGGGGGCCATAAGTAGTTTGGGGATTTATTACTATTCTGTACTTATGCCATGCTTTACTTCTTATTTAAGATTGTGCGTGGAGCACCTGTACTGTTTAGGATGTGGAATGTTTTTGCGGTATCGACAAGCCTAGACACACTTTTGGGTTCCCAGTCGTTTACAGCCATTGGCACAAACCCTGGGTCCGCCTCGGTGCCGGCCGACTTCGTTGTAGGTAGCTTAGTGGGGTGGCCCCCCATGTACTTGCTTTGTGTCTGGGAAACGTCATGAGTTAGGCCCCGCCGACATACCGATGGGTGTATGTTAATTGATCTGGCAAAAAGGGTCGAAGTGTGTGTGGATACCTTGGTGCACCCCTGCAGGGTTAAATCTTTTCGAAAAGTCGTGTCCGCGGTTATGGACGACTTGGAGCACAGTTTCTCGATCATAGACAACAAGAACTAAAGTTTACTGTTATAATTTGACATGTATCTGAGATGAATAGTAAGTTGGACAACTGTCATTGAAAGATTAAATAAAACTGCCAACTGTGTGAGTTCCTCGGTTTGACTTCCTCGTTTGGTCTTGAGGGGGATTACCAGGACGGGTATGATTGGTGTTAGTATCAGGTGTTCCCGGATAGGTCTTTCTTATCCCTCTCTAATAGCCGACAGTTGTATCCAGTCTCTATAGGTTGTTTAGTGCATGCTTCGCTTCCGCTTCAGTCCACCACACCTATGTAGGCGAGAGCCGCCGAATTCTAGCCTCGCCGTGTACTGGCCTCAGTACTGATGCTCCTCTTTTTCCTTCGCCCTTTGTCAGCACCCCCTTTTGTTTTAGCAGGTTTGCGATCAATGTCGTTAGCAGGGTTACCCTTCCGGCTTGGCCTGGGAAGGGTTATGGACGCCGTTGGTTATTCTTCAGGGCTCTTAGCCCCATTTGCATCTTGTCCGTTCTCGGACGCTATAACGTTTTCAGGTGATTTGGACCTTAGGATTGTATATCTGTATTCTTGACTCGTTGAGTCGCTGTTGTATATATATCTGTTCTGTGGGTCCCATCGAGGACTGTTGTGTAATGGTATTACTTTGTTTTCCACTCGCACGAAAGTGCCTGGTGGGCGTCCTTGAATCGTTTCTATGTGGGTTTGGCGAAAAGGGCTAAAACTTGCATAGGGCCGATTTGAGGGTGTTACATCTCCTTTGGTGGTGTTGTGATGCAATCTGAGAATGGCGGCTCTCTGGCCGGCCGGCTGGAGCCTCAAAATATATAGGTGTCTTCATCAAAGTTGTAGGGTTTGACGAGACGAAGCCATCGCCACCTGGTATGGGCGGGCAGTACGGGTGGACCACGCCCGTACCAGTGGTCGTTGAGCTTACTGACGCCCTAGAACGACTCCTCAATTACTTGGTCGTGTGTACTTCCTCAAAATCCTTCATTATGACTCCTTATTTCGCATTAAAAACCATGATTTCCTGCACAACATAAATCAAAGAGAGGATTTGCATATCTTTGCAATTATTAATCATTAGTGGCAAGAGTTGAGAGTTTGTTTGGCAATTGCTTGACCAAAAAAACATTTAAACGCAGTGGAAGATGGCAAAAATTGGAGCCATCAACTTCCCCAAAGTCCAAACCTTGATCGTCCTAGAGAAAGAAGAACCAAAAGAACTATAAGGAATTCAGTGTTTAAACTTGAAACAATGAGAATAAGTGCTCACTTACAATTGGAAGTCGTATGTGCTCAACACTTCATTCATTTGCGAAGCTTATCAAAGTTAGAGAGATGATAAGAATACTATACAAGCTTTAGTAAGTCAATATAATCAACGTAAAGTTTAATATAAGTATAAGTAACTAGAAGTGTAGCACTCAATCCAATTCCTCTAATTAACTCTCAGCTTGCCAAGGAACACTAGGATGTTTAAATAGCATAATTAAGTAAGATAGTTTCATGTCCCAAGTAGTATAACAATGAAGTGTCTTATTTACACCCACATCAATAAATCAAGTCTATCTAAAACACTTCTAATCCAATCATTGTCTTTCAAGAAAAATTTGTAAAGTAGTAATGAGACCATGATAAGGACTTGTTATGTGGATCCTCATAGATATCTTTTTTCTTTCTTTCATTCTTCAAGGATCACTAATTTTTTTGCAAGATTTTGCACAACCTTTGAGAGTACGAATAATTTTGCCCATATATTGAGACGGATGCCACTCATGTCATCAACTCATAGCCAAAATCCGGGGTTATACCATAGATCATTCAAAATATAGCGGAGTTGTTGGCATCCCAAAGGTGTGCATTAGAGACATAGAACAAAGGTGTCTCACTTGTTTCTCTTTCTCTTTTTTTGACCTAGTACCGTGGTTTGATCCACAAGGTATCTTTGGCATGCATCACAATTACCACTAGACTTTATTTCAATCAAACAACTCCTTTCATGAGTGTCGTCAAGACTATCAAAATATCTATGCGGTTAAGTATCATCAAGGGTATACTCTCAAGACAATCATTCCTCAAACAATTCGTAAATTTCAGACTTTTCTTATTGTACTTGTTTGGCATTATTATTTCCAAGGCAATACTCGGTTAACTAAAAGAACTAGAGAAAGAGGTTCAACAAATAATCATCATACCAATAAAAAGCCTTACTCTAACCATATTAAATTACTTCCCACTAGTATGTCAACATAGAAAATCAACCAACTAAGATAAACAACTCAAACTTCATAAGTGGGAGACATAGGACATACCTCTCATAAGTGACTTCATGATCCTCTTCCTTATAGGGATGTGTTCCTTCAAAACTCAAACACAATTACTCTCGAAATGATATTAAAGAAAAGAGGCAAAGTATGAATCCACGTTTACGAAAAAAGGAAAAACAAAAAAATCATTTTGTATTTTTGAGGATAGGGATTAAAGAATAGAAAAGAACTTGCAACGAAGCAAGGGTTTAAGAAAAGAAAAACAGACGAAATCAAAAATAAACTAAACCAAAAGCGAATTAAAAAGCAAAGGAGAAAAGAAAAGTGTTGGAACAAGCCAACATGAGTGTTTCAAAGTTCTCAAAGAGCTGGAGTACAACCTCATTTTTACACAAATAAATTTGCCAGGGGAACACATCCCCAAGCTCAGGCTTTTGCAAGCCCTTTTGTTGCTCATTGTGGTGGCGGTGGATAATCTCCCGCGTTCCATTGGCTGCTCCAATCATGGAACTGGGTGGTGAGGCTTGCAGTGGCATCTCCAAGGTTGATGGAGAGGTTGTTCATGTTTTGAATATTTCCTTCGAGTGCATAGGTGTCTTCATATGTGGTGTAGTAGTTTGGTGGCTACACATCTTGTTTGGGTCCTCCTTGTTCTACTTCTTCATCTTATGCTCCTCCCACGGGTATTTCTTGTTGGGGTAGATTAGCTTCAACCTGCACGTCATAACACAAATGTTCATCCTCGATAGAGAATAAACTGTTAGGCAAAGGAGCTAGGATCAAGTGATCCGCTCCAGGTATATTGAAGAAATATCTACCATGATTTTAAGAAATCATACCACATGCTCTTAGAGTAGAAAGACCGAGACGGTTACCTCCAGCCAATGGTTGGATGTTACCTAGGTTGATGCAAAGTGTTCGTTAAAGAACGATCACAACTCATCCTCCACATATGGTCCTCGAGACTGAAGAGCCTGATGCTTAAGGTAAAACACAAGAAGACCGCCCAAATTTGGCGTTAAGTTAGAATTAAAAGAGAAGCTTTTGCGAGGATCAACATGTCCTCCTCATTAACTCTAGTAAACTCACCATGTGCTTGTAGTGTGTTAGCAATCACATAAAATAAATATTGAATAGCAGGATGATCAATTTGGTTCCCCTTGGGTGTGTTACCAAGAATTCTCATCAAATTAAAGTATTGTGAAGGGGAAGGATCTAAAACAAAGGTAGTTGTGCGTACATCGGTGGTGTTGTTGGCAAACCCAAAGCATTGAGCCCATTGGCTGAGTGAGGAGGAATTTGATTCGATCAACTACGAGCCTTTGTTCCTCGGAACAACCATAAGGATCCACCGTAAGGTGCCGAAGAACTCAAGCGTCAAGCGGCGATACATGGCAACAACCTTAAAGACAAAATTGTACAAACCAACATTGTTGCAAAGTAAATCGAAATCACCACAAATTCCAAGTTTGTTCAGGATATAAGGACATGCCCACTTGGTGGACTTGATCTCTCAAATCTTGAGACGATCGAAACGGTTTAGATGGAACACCTCGGTGAACTCGACACCAAGTGACTCGGGGGTTAACGTATCAATGGGTGGTGCGGAGGACTCCGCAGCCATCTCACGTGTACGACTCCTCGTGTTCATCTAATTAATAAAAACAAGACAAAGTAATTAAAGTTTTCTAATAATTTTTTTGGTCCAACAAAAACATAGCATAAGTGATTCTATACACTAACTACAAAAGAAACTCCTCTAAAAACAATGCTAAGCATACTTAATATCAAGATTGAATCAAGAACAAGACCTATGTCTAGATTGACAATGATGAATGACTGAGTGAAGCTTTTCCACAAATAAGTTGGGAATCGGAGGAGAATCATACCTTAGATCAAATGAGTGCAAAGAATTGAAGAAAGATTGAGTAAATTTGAAGATTCAATGGAGCTGGTTTGGAGTTTGGAGGAAGAAGAAAGAGAAAAATGATTTGGGGATTTTTAGGTTACCTCATCAGGGTGCTTATGGCGGTCGCGTATGTGTTACAGGCGGGCGGTACGGCCGGAGCCCGCCCGTACCGGGTGACTTACCTTGGGGGCAATGACAGCTCCGAGGTGGTGCACTCGGTATGGGCGCATGGTACGGTCACGCGTGCCTGTACTGCTGGTCGTTAATGTTGTGGTGAGTTTGCTTGAAATCTAGATATTTGCTTGAGCGTACGGTGCGGGCGCGCGGTATGGGTGTGTCCGGCCGTACCAGTGATTGTTATCGACATTGTTCCTTTCGGCAAACATCAAAAAAATTATCTCCTTTTGGCTTGATGTGGTACAGGCGCACGGTACGGTCCACTCCGGCCATACCAGTGATCGTTAAGAACACTGTGAACTACAAAACTTAGGAAATTTGATTAGTAGCTCTGTGCGCCTTTGTACATCTTATCAAAGGACTAGATAACAGCAAAAAATACTAAGTAATGATCCAGCAATACTTCTTAGGCCATGTGTTAGTAAAATAAAATATATAGAAATACCTTACTTCTCTCGTCTCTCCATAGGTCTTCTTGAACACTCTTTATTAAAAACAAAAACAAAACTAACACAATAAAAATACATAAAGAAAGAAATTTATTTCACATAGGTTGCATCCCATGAAGCGCTTCTAGTTAAGGTCAATTAGCTTGACCTTGGTGGCAATCACTTAGGTCTGTGAAGTGGAACACCCACTCCAAAATAGTTGGTTTTTAAAGCAATTACACCATCATCATCATTAGGCTTGCCCTTATTTTTCCTAGGGAAGTGGACCACAAAAGGATCTCTAGATGGTAGCCCTATTCTCACATTCCCTTCATGTAAATTAATCAAAGCTTTAATAGTTCTTAGGAATAGCCTACCTAAAATTATATAGGTGCTATGGGATCTTCATGCATGTCCACAATAACAAGATCAATAAGAGTGGGACTACCTTTAATTTCAACAACTATATTTTCTTTTATCCCAATAGCTTGTTTATAAGTTGAATCAGCTAGATGGAGTCTCAATTGAGTTGTAACAAATGGCCCCAAGTTTAATTTATCGAATAAGCTTTTGGAAATTGTTGAGACGCTCGCACCAAGATCACAAAGTGCGGATATCTCATTAATTCCCAACTTAATTTTAATAGTGGTCTCAAATATATAATCTAGCTTAGCTGGAAGCTTATCAGCTAGTATTTTATACTCCATCTCTAAATCGTGAACCTTAGATGCTACTTGCTCTATAAATTGTTGGTACATAGCATCATTACATTGTTCTATACCTGGATTCTTAATGGTGACCATCTTCACTAGATCTTCCACGGTATACTCTGGTGTTGGCATGGTACTATAATCCAGCTCTTCGGGTTTTTCCTCATTGGTTACCACCCTCATCATATTAAGGCCTTCTACCAGATTAGGCTCAGGTTTTCCAGCAAACTTTGCTAGTATGAGACCTTGGCTCTCGACTACCTTACCCAGCTGAGCCTCCATGGTCTTTGTTCTTTCCTGTAGAGCCTGCACATCACTTCTAATTGCAACGGCCTGGTTATATAATATTCCTATACTACTTTCATGGTTCTCCGTGATCTTAATAAGCATATTCTTTTGCTTGGTTTGAGCTTGTATAAATGTTCTAATGATTTTCTCAACGGGAGATTGCCATGATTTACTCCATTAGTATTATCATAATTATCATAAGGAGATCCTCCAGGATTAGCATGATATTTTTGAACATTGGAAGCACAATTATTTTTCCATGTAGGATTAAAAGGAGTACGAGCTATAAAATTAACATCATTAACATTGGTAGTGATAGCATTAACTTGGGTATCTTCCTTACCCTTTACTCAGCTAAGCAACTCATCTACCTTAGATGTAAGCTCTTCATTGTTTACCTTGGTAATTGAACTTACTCTCTCCGAGGTTCTTTCCACATGCCATTGGGCATGGTTATTTTGCATATCATCAAGTAATTTCTTTGCAACACTCACTTGCTTTCCATGATCATTCCTCCTGGTGCAGTATGTAGCATAGACTTAGACATTGGGTTAAGACCATTATAAAACAAATGTAATATAAGACATTCTTCCATCCCATGACTAGGACAGTTCATTACATCTTCTTTCATCCTTTCCCACGCAAGCGCTAGTGGCTCACGGTCTCCTTGTCTAAAGCTTGTAATGTTGGATCTTAGTTGCATAGTCTTAGCTGGGGGAAATTTTAGTCATAAAAAAATTAGTACATTCCTCCCAATATTTAATAGTGCCCTTTGGTAGAGCTAGAAACCAATCCTTAGCCTTTCCTCTAAGATAGAAAGGAAATAATCTTAGCTTAACAGCATTTGGATCTACATCCTTAAGATGCATCATGTCACAAATTTTAGTAAAAGTATTTAAGTGCAATCCCGAATCTTTAGCGGATGAACCCCCAAATTGGTTTTGTTGAACCAAACTTAAAAGGTTAGGTTTTATCTCATATGTTTCTGCATCAACTGCGGGCTGAGTGATGGGTGCACGAATAAAATCATCAGTGGGAGTAGCATAGTCCCCTAATCTCTTTTGAGCCATGGATCTTATCTTTTTGGTAATTTTTAAGTAATGAAAACAAATAGTAAACTAATAACAAGAATTAAACTACAACTAATAATAAAACTAAAAATAAGGTCTCTAATGACCTCACTAGGATAGCGAAATTGCTTCCCTGGCAACGGCGCCAGAAAAAGGGTTGATACCTTCGAGCCAGATTCACGGATGTAATATAATAGCTTTTTCCCTAGAAAACCTAGGATTAGTCGGACCTCAAAAATCACTGATAAAAGGTAATAAAAAAGGACACATCTACAGGACTTTGTTTGTTCGTTTTACCTTAGTTGACCATACCAATCTAGTTTACTTTATAACTGGTTTGAATCAATGGATGGAGATAGGCCAGGGTTGAAGATCCACCTGCAGCTGCACATCAAATGGGATAAAAGATAATAATAATCATAGTCATGTATAATGTTTGTATGGAGATAATCTCTTGTGGACAACACATCCTAATATTCTAGAGCCCCGTGATGCAGCGGGCATAGCAATAGACTTTTAATCCAACCGAGAGTACACCGAAGCCACGGGTTACAAACAGTTATTAAGTGTAAAACACAGATCAGAGCTTTAAGCGGTGATGTTGTTATTGATCCCGAATGGGGCGCTAAGCGAAGACCGTACTACCCTTTATGTCACCAAGGTTCCTATGAGATTGCTGCTAGCCAAGTATCTCACCTCAAGCCTTTATCAATATATGGGATCTTCGGTACCTACAAGTCCACAGATCGAGACAAGAGACAAAGAAACAAAATACAAATCACAATTCCAAACAAAATACAATTCTCCCATGATCTAGATGCACATAATCGCTGTGAGGTTTCTCTCCAACCCGCAGCCCGTGAGGAGTACTCACTCATAACAAATAGATCGGAGATAGAAAACATCATGCAAATACTTAGATTGAAATCAAATATTCTTACAATGGTCGCCAAATCACAAAGAGATCTAAAGTACAAAGCAATGGCTATGGCTAGTGGATGGATGGATGGGGGAAGTGATGAACAATGGATCAACAATGGTGTGGATCTTCTTTGGTGGTGTTGTGATGCAATATGAGAATGGTGGCTCTCTGGCCGACGGCTGGAGCCTCAAAATATATAGGCGTCTTCACGAAAGGTATAGGGTTTGACGAGACGAAGTTGTCACCACCTGGTACTGACGGGTGGTAGGGTGGACCACGCCCGTACCAGTGGTCGTTAAGCTTATTGACACCTTCGAATGACTCCTCAATTACTTGGTCGTGTGTACTTCCTCAAAATCCTTCATTACGACTCCTTATTTCGCATTAAAAACCGTGATTTCCTGCACAACATAAATCAAAGAGAGGATTTGCATATCTTTGCAATTATTAGTCATTAGTGCAAGAGTTGAGAGTTTTTTTGGCAATTTCTTGACCAAAAACAACGTTTAAACGCAGTGGAAGATGGCAAAAATCGGAGCCATCAAGGGGAGCATGGTTTGAGCCAATCCTAATGATCGCACGTAGAGAGCACAGCGGGAAGGCAATCTCCCACTCCATAGATATAAACACTCAATCTAGGACACATCATATCGGGTCCAACTATTTATTGGTCCAGGTGTATCTAGCTCCCACTCGCGTGATCTCCCTCAGTGCGAGATCTGCGATACAGTCGTTGAAAACCGCATTCTCGAGACATCCACCATGGACAATTTATTGTCCCCATGTGTCTGAATGAGAATAAAATCCCCAGCAAGTACGACCGGGATCTCACTCAGCTTGACCTTCGACCTAAACTTCGCCAGGAAGTCTGGAGATCTCGTGGGGTCATAGATAATGATCACCTCCCATTTGAGGTTCAATTGTATATGGGTGAGGGCCATGCTCACAAAGAACCCCCCGCGGTCCATATCGTCTATCTCGAAGGTATGCTCCCTAACACCAAAGAGGATTCCACTCGAGTGCCCATTAGAGGGTAGCCAGTTCCACCCAAATTTGTGGCGACTGAGACCTTCTAATTCGGCAATAGTGAAGTCCTAGTGAATCATTTCTTGAAGGCCCACAATACCCACATCTTCCTGGCGCATATACTCCTTTATTTGGCGTCTCCGGCCCTCTTGGCTAAACCCCCTAATATTCCAAATGAGCATTCAGATTGCTTTGAGGAGACTCATTTGGAACCATTAGATGGGGTAGTCCCCTTAGTGGGGAACGATTTGTCCCTACTAGAGGTCGAGGGCCGAGACGAGGCCTTGGCGGGTCTCCCACGATAACTCCTTTTGGGAGTAGTGTGGGGGTCCCCTGCCATCAGGCTGGAGAGATGGGGCACAACTAGTCCCTGGTGCCAAAGGAACATGCCTAGATGGCTCTGGGTCCATTGTCTGCTCACGCAATTCTTGAGCACGAGCCACGGCCAGGGAACCATCTGTGGGTTGCGCTCACCACGAAAGACGATCCAACAGTCTGACACTACATCTGCTAGGTGCTCAAGTGAAGCTTCTATGAGAACCCAGAACCTAGACCCAGAGGGAACAGCTAAGGGAGGGAACAGGTGGAGGGGCATGTGTCATACCTGAAAGCTCATCTCTAGCTGCCACCAGCCTCTCCGCCAGTTGTGCCATTGTCGGTTCTGGTCCCGTGAGACCTGCCCTAGTGCGAGTGATCCGGGCACTATGGCGGGAAGGAGGCAGGACCTGACTGTAGCAGTTCACGCATGAAAACAATAAATTTTTCCCTATGTAGAGAACCCCAATGCCAAGACCTATCTAATAGTAATGTAGTAACGGGAGGGGATTTTCGCGAACTTACCCTTGAAGACCGAAAAGAGTTGTCAATGCTCAGGAGAGCGTGGTTGATGTAGACAAGCCGAAGCCGACCTCAAGGTCGTGTTGAAGTTCTGATAGCTCCTGTGGCTCCAACGACTCCTAGTGCCCCATGTGTTGCACCTCGTAGGGAGTTACACACATCTGATGCCCGACGATGACTCCCGCTCCTCCGATCCAGCAGTAGTTGCGGAAGTAGAGCTTCTGGATCCGAATCCCGCATCGCAACGGCGCTCCGCGGTGAAGAAGGCTCCTGCTTACGTGATCCGGACTTGGGACCACAATCATGGGAGAGAGAGAATCAATTGGAGGTCTCCCCAAAAGAGAGGGAACCTTCTATTGATTATTTTGTATTTAATTTGCCAAAATACCTCTCTTTATATAGGGGAAAAACCCATAGCTAACTAACTTAGCCATGTGGGACCAAACAAGGGAGAGGGGAGATGGGGGCTTGGCCGGCACCAGCCAGGGCCCAAGTGGGCCCCACGCGGGGTGCCTTGGCCCAGCCGGCCACCCCCTCCTCCTTCCTCCCTCCGGTCTTTCCCTCATGGGCACTTTTCCCTCCAGATTTGGCACAATTAGTTATTTGACCCTTTTTAATTCTTTTTCTTTTGTTGAATAAATATAAATGAATGATTAAATCAATATTCAACATTCACTCACACATTATTCAATCCCCTTTGATGTGGAACTCATTCCGGACATCCTCTGGACTTACTAAAACCCTTCTGGTTTTCTCTCTTCTCTTTTCTTCGGTGATTCTGCCAATCCCAAAACACTCTATGAGCATAATCAAGCCCTTAAGTGTGATACCCCACGGTTCGGGAACACTCTAGACATGGTAGGGACCTTCCATAGCAATGATCAACAAAGGGATCTAGATGGACATGTTACCCCTGTGCATTCCACAAAAACTTTCGTCGTTTGAACCATGAACGTCATATCATATTCCTTTTGTCTCTTGATACTTGCATTGTCCGAGATCTGATCAATGACATCACCATGTCATGTTCAATCTCGTTACCAACAAATGCTATTTGACTTGTTCTGACAAGTGATATCCCCGTGATCAAATCACACGATGCGCTGCTATTGGATATAACTTCTCCGAGTGGGCCCTCGAGTATCTTTTCCGTCATGTGGATGGACAAATCCCGCTCTTGAAACATATTTCCTCAACTATTCCTCCGAATACATGGACACACCTTTATGATCACCAAGTCACCAGATGATGTTTGATGCTATCAAAGTACCCTCGTGTAACAGTGATTGATATGGCCTCACGGTCTAAGAAATAGGACAGTATGTCTATTCTAATCATCGTAACTTGAACTTCGTGACATGATCGGGTCACAATGCTTAGGTTGGGTAGAACTCATCATCCCATTTTCGCAATGAGGTGACTCCATTGTCAACTGGCATGAATGCCACATGATCAGGAAACCTTGATCATCTGTTGACTAATGAAAGAGTGACTAGAGCTTCACCGAGAACTCCTGGTTGTTTATATATCACACGTGTATTGACGTTTCCTTTCAATACAGTTATAGCATGATATAAAACTTAATCATAAGCTTTATGAAATATGATAATAATCCATATTATTATTTGTCTCTAGGGCATATTTCCAACAGTCTCCCACTTGCACTAGAGTACAAAAAACTAGCTACATTTGTTCCTAATCATTGGCACTATATATCTTGACACCTTTGATCATGCTTGCTCGTGAAAGAGGTTGAGTATTGGGTCTATGCTTTACAGCCCCAAATCCTTTGCAACTTACTAATGTCACCTTGATTGACATTAATACTTTATCATCACATGATAAAATCTTTGTGTATGCATCATAGTCATGGCAGCAGAATGAGGTCAGTTTCTAGGAGCTAATAGTGACTTTAGATCAGCCACATCGAGCTTTCTCATGGGCACTCTGCCCTGGGACACACCTTCTGTGTAAATACGAACTAGTCCTGCCATAACATTATGCATCACTTTAGATGGTACCCTTATCTATTATTATAAATGTATCATCGAAATACTAGTGCATCTTGTCCAACTTTTGATGTTTTATCACCTCGCTTCCAACTTGACTTTAGTCGGTATTATCGATAATAGAGTTTCCAATCTTCTAAAGTTAACACATTCCCTTATAGCATAACCCTTTATGCTTTAAGATATGTCATCCTTCATAGATTTAAAAACACGTCTACAGTTCTCAATTAGACACTACGGACAAACTTAGCTCAATGTTCTGTGATTCATACTTAATCACTTTTCAAACGTTCCTTCTTGGATCATATATGTTAAGTTATCATCATGGTTTTCAAGAGAAAACCTATGTCTTAACATAGTAGATGGTGATCATCCTTTTCTTTGTTTGAACCATTGATGTTTAACTTCATGCTATTCCTAATGCAAGTGACCAATGACTAGTCCTTAATCAATTCCTATTCTGAAACTCTTTTCAGAATCTCTTTTAGGAAAACAACATAATATCGTAACATACTTATTATCAACTTCTAATCCCTATAAATCATTATTTATCGACACTTGCACTTTCATTCTTAATGTGTCGCATACACACTTAAGAATCAATCTCTAAGCTCCCACTCAAAATATGTTCCCAACATATTTGAGTCTGAGACTTGTAACGCTCCCGCTCAAAAATATGTCATTCACATACTGATTTAGGAAGACTTTTACAACTCTCACTCATTTTCATGAAAATTGCATATCCACTCACTATTTTGAATAACTTCAAAATCTTTTGATCAATTATCAAACTAAGATTTTTATCACGAGACACTAGTATCTTACTAGTATTAAATCCACTAGACTTTCAACACTTCTGAATCAAATTCTTTTCAATTTATCCAATACAGTATTCATGACAAATCATGCCTTTTTCATTCACCTTTTCATTCATGACTTTGCAGTCATTTGGAAAATTCAAGTAACCCATTACTTGGTAAGATTCAACAAAAAATTTCTTTCTACTTTTAAGTGAATTTCTCCTGTAGGATTTCTCATAATTTTAGTTTACCATTATTTTCCTTTGTAGTTTGTAGGTATGTCATATTCCGGTAATATGACAAGCGATTCACAACTGTCTCCATACAAGATGTGGAGTACATTTTGAATCCTACTTCATGTAGTGAAAACACTAGTGGAGAAAACACAATGATCATTATCATTGATTCTTTCCTATATGAAGAGAATCATTCAGGAATGCTTTCTATTGCGCTTCTCAACACTTTGATGCATGGTTTTGAATCCTCATCGTGTTTTTACTATTCCATAAGCTTCATAGTCGAGAACATAAACTTTCTCACGAAAGCACCAAAATTCAAGCAACACTAGTTTTGCCTTTCTTTTGGTTCCTACTATGAATTTCGTATTCAAAGTTTCCAATGAATACTCTACAAGGACTTATTCGCTATTATTTTGGTGATATCGAATAACTCCAAAACTTTCACGACGAGTACAAGATATGGCGCCGATCTCACGAATTTGGATGGTTCACTATATATACTAATTGAGTGTTTACTATTTCTTACTAATGGTCTTTACACTTTACACTACAACGAGTTATTCGGCGCCATCTATTCACCTACTTGATATCAAATATCACATTGTGATGCTTTGGATTTTGACATTTCAAACACATTACATTTCACAATTCCTTATGCCAATCTTATAATGTCAAATTTCATTACTATTGATCAAATCATAGTAATTAAACTATCTTTTATCTTTAATACCCTTAAATGATGAAATATTTTGATCATATCAAATAGTTTCATGCTAATGTTTCTTTTGGTAAACTTTTTTTACAAAATTCAAAAAATCATATAATGATAATCACCATTTTGTTGAAATATGATACATCGAATATGTACTATGTTTCAATAATTCATCAAACACTTTGCATTCTTGCAATACACAGTGTTTAACTTATCTTGCCAAACTTGGGCATGATTCATATGTGACAAGAAATCAAATGCATATTATCAATATAACTTTGAATTTAAATAATGGTTTCATTCAAAATGAATATATCATTAATTTTGGGCATTTTCAAGTCATTTTAAATATTTTACAAATTTTCATGCATTATCAATTAGTTTCACAACAAGGATAATTCACACATAACCGAACAAGATATGAACGCAAATAGAAATCATTCATAAAAGCAGAATAACTGTTTGTTACAAACTCATATGAATAATCGTCTCCCAAAGTGTGAGACACACTAAAGAAGTTCACAATCCATCGATTACAATAATCATCCAAAAATGATAAACTAAATTATAAACGTCGAGGGAGAGTGTCGTTGGCCATCATCATGCTTGCGATCAACACGCAACGTCACCTCCTCCCTAGCAAGCAGCACTCATGCAGAAGGACTTGTTTTCACCAAAACAGAATAAGTATCAAATACTTTAACACTACAATACGTGTTTGTAAGATTATAACATTTATAAAATTTTATATCAAATATATACCTTTGCCATCGATGACCTCTCCAGCAATGGGTTCAACCTTCACATTCCTGAAATGTGATATGAACTCGTGGAAATCATGTGTTTCCCCATCACCTTTCATGATGCAAGTCCTGGCGTGTGCTTGGTAGCTGGAAGGCAGCGACCGAAGCACAACACCATTTGCAAAAGATCTTGTCAACTATTTATCCAGGAAGTATGCAAGCCTCATGTACGCATCATGCATGCACTCTAAGTGGTCGTCAAGCGAAGAGTTCTCCTCCATCTTTATGGAGATGAAATCTCCCATCAGCTCATGCTCCCATATGTGCACTTGTTCCATGAAATGTGATCTAAGCTGTACCATAACCGTATGAGGGTTAATGGTACCCGCAATCATCCATAGCTCATCAACCATTCTGAAGCGCATTGTCACTGATATGAAGGTGGACATCACACGACGGCAGCAGCGGTATTCCCGCTGCTCTGGGGTCTCTTAGAAATAGGGCTGCTCCAAATCCATCTCATAGAGTATATAGCCGACCACATCATTCTCACTAAGGAGAACATGGAGACGCGCAACCCACATAGAAAAGTTAGATCCATCTAGTTTGAGATTTTATCCTTCTAACCAGTCGTCAATGGGGAAGGTAACACCGAGGAGAACCATTTTCTACATTTATAATTGCAAAAGTAATTTAGACTAAGTTTATAATTATATGAGTTAAAACATCATAACTCCACTAAAAACTCCTATCCCCAGAAGGGTTTTAGCGATTACATGAACCCTATTCACTACACCGCCCCCGATTGTTACGGCCGGCGATATCTATACAAAGGTGGACACCAAAACGTCAATCACATCATTCATGTGAATCGTGCTCGATTTTTTGACCATCCATGTTCTGAGGCCATGTCTACACATGCTAGGCTCGCCAACTCAACCTTAGTGTATTCACTGTGCAACACGGCTTACACCCACTGTATGCGAACGCAGATATGTCTGACACCCGATCATCATGACCTGCCTCATATCGGAGAACTTTCTTGGTGGTGCACACTAAGGGAGAATACTTATATTGCTATTTTCATTAGGGATCATCTTATTAGGCTATCTTCGAGTATCTAATACTAGCACACAATAAGATGCACAAATAATAAACATTGGATGTAAGTGCGATGCGATATGGTCCTTCTCGATGTGATCTCCATCTCACGCCTCCGGATTCCGGCGCCAGGGTACCGGCATCATAGGCACCAGGGTACCGGTGCCTTCCGGCATGGTAGTCCATTGATAACCCACAAGTATAGGGGGTGTATCGCAGTATTTTTGATAAGTAAGAGTGTCGAACCCAACGAGGAGCAGAAGGTGCTGGCTACTGGTATGGATCAGGAATTCTCTGCAAATACTTAGCAAACGGATTTTTAGGGGTTTTCGATAAAGCAAGCAGACAAAGTACGAGTAAATAAAAGACAGTAAGAATAAATGCAGCAAGTGGCCCAATCCTTTATGCAGCAAAGGACAAGTCAGTTGTATTTCTATAGATGACCAAACGTTCTCGAGCACACATGGAAAGACTGTCAAGTGCTTTCGCTTCATATAGTCGATTAATCTTCTTTAGCTTGCTAAGTGTTGTGTGGGTGAACCTGTGCTAATGTACCGCCCCATCCAAGACTAATACATACTTGTGATTATACCCCTTGCAAACATCCGTAAGTACAAGAAAATAATTAAGGTAGAAACCTAACCACAGCTTTAAACTCTAAGACCCTTACGTCCCTTGTGCAATGGTTTCCTAACAGGGGTTCAGGTTTCTGTCACTCCAGCAACCCCTACGATTAGTAGCCAAATACACAATTCATTCCCCTAGGCCCATATAGGTGAAGTGTCATGTAGTCGACGTTCACATGACACCACTAGAAGAAGTACACCACAACTTAAATAACAATCTATTGAATCTTTCTCAACGCAACTCCACTACTAACAACAAGACTTCTCCCATGTCCTCAAGAACAAAATGAACTACTCACAAGACATCATATGGATCATGATCAGAGATGGAATAATGATGTATAACAATCTGAACATAAACAATAATTCAATGGTTCACTCAATAGCATCAACTACGAAGAGTAATCAACACCGGGAAAGTTTCCCCTATGAACTATAGCAAGATTCAACCAATTGTTACAGCAATATGGAGATGGTGGTGAGGGTGCTGATGGTGATGATGGTGGTGATGATGATGATGATGATGATCCCGATGAAGTCCAGCTTGATGGTGGTGTTGATGGCGACGATCTCCCCTCTTCGGGAAGGAATTCCCCCAGCAGAAATCTGTCTGCCGGAGAGATCTTTCTCTCTCGGTGTTTTCCGCCCCGCAGAGGCGGCGGAATCTTTCTATGGTCGCTCCCCGAGTCTTAGGGTTTCGTGGGGATGATATACGCCAGAGGAGAGAGGCTGGAGTGGGCCAGGACGGCCACACCACCTCCAGGCGTGGCCTAGGCCTGCCCATGCCATGGGGTGGTGTGGGCCCCCTGTGGCCCACCTCCACTCCATCTTCTGGCATCCTGAGTCTTCTAGAAAAATAGGATTTTCCGTATATTTTCCCGGATTTTCTGATCTTCACGAATTTTGCCTCCAAACAGCACCTTTTCCATCAGAATCCTGACTGCAGCGGTTCATGCTCCAAAAGTCATCAACCATACAAAAATAGATGAAATAACATAAGTATCACCTCTCAATACGAAATATATCAATGAATAATAGTGAATTAAGACATAGAATAGTGATGCAAAATGGACGTATCAACTCCCCCCAAGATTAGACTTCGCTTGTCCTCAAGCGAAACTGAGCTCAATAAACATGACCTCAGGTTTATGGAGTGAAGAGTCGATAAAATAATACGGACAAGAAGCATCACATTCATCAAATACATAGATCATAATAGAAGACAACTCACTGTTATATAACTCAACTTGTAATGAGTAAAGGAAACACAATAAAGATACATAAAGTGAATCATAATTGGTAATGGCAAACTTAGCTCTTGGTCGAAGAATAGTTGATAACTTGCTGGAGTTCACAAATAGCTGGTTTTCAAAGAAAGCTTTCAAAGTAGTAAACTTCAAGATAAGAGCAACATGCAAAACAAGGAACAAAAGAAACATGAATGTATAAATCATCATATGAATGAATGAAACACATCAACTCAAAATACTTGCTGAGATAGAAGGGAGTAGGTTTACTGACTCAACTACAAAGTAAAAGAAAGGTCCTTCAAAGAGGGAAGTAGGGATTGCAAGTCTCATAAAGAGCTCCCAAAAATTATGATACTTACTAGCTTTCAGCTCTCATTGCCCCTATCATAGGCCTCTTTAGGTGCTTAAGGTGAAAGTGAGGTCCAATCTGAGTTATATGCTTGACAGACTATAAACTGAAAATCCCAAGTCCCTTGAGTACAAGGGCCGCTCCTCATGCTACTCAACTTTAGTTACCGGTAAGTTCTTGTCATCGTAAGTATGTGCGTATCATTGAGAACCGCCAACGGGGTACCCCTTGCCCGATGATACGTAAGAATCCCCATATCAAAATGACAAGGCAAGCAGACAATGAGTATCTCAGCAATCTTCTTATTTACCATGGGAAAATGGTGCTTTTTTTCTCTCTTTCCTCTTTTCATAGTATCTCTTTTTTTTCTTTTTTTTCTCAATAGCTATCTCTCTCTTTTTTTATAAGAAGAATGCTTCATAGATATCATTATGGTTACGCTGCAGGTTTCCACCATGTCAGCATGGATTAGACCAGCGACCCAGGCGTTTCTCTAACACACATACATAACTCCATGGACTTACAAGATCCCCTTTTATTTCACACCGACGACATCTGCAAACAAAAGAGCAAGGTATCAACTGGGTATATATTTACAAGTGTTGAAAGCGTTCCTCGTGGCAGCACGGTTCTGCTAATCCCCGTCCTATAATTTACAAGCATATAACTTTCATGGCGAGTTCACAATGGTTCAGGTTCATTAAATACAAGAAAGTAAAGTGTGCCATCAAGTTTGTGAGAGCTTTAATCACTAATTTTCACATAACAAGTTTAATTTGGGAGGTAGACAAAACAAGAATTTACTTGGAATAGCAATAATGCTACTAGGTAGGTATGGTGGACACAAATGGCATGGGTTTTGGTTTAAAGGAGGTGGATGCACGAGAAGAATACTCTCTCAGCAAAGGTTTTTGGATAGCAAGGCTGGGTAGCAAGTATAAGAGTTGAAGGAAACAAACAAACATACAAGTGATAAAGACAAACATGCAATCTTCCTTGGAAGCACAAAAGATCTTAACTAGAGAATACTAGACTTATGAGCAAATCAAGAAAGAAAGATGATGAAAATATTTTTCTCTAGAGTACTTCTATCTTTTTCTTTTCAACTCTCAAAAAGGTGTTGCTACTGACCGAGCCAGGTTTGCCAAAACCAACTAAATTAACTCAATGATCCCAAAGTGCTACCAATACTAACAACAAGATCAATCATATAACCACGAATTGAAAACTAACATAAGCTATGCAAAAGAGTGAATGATAGAACTTCTTATTAATATTCTATAACGGAAACTCACACCAAGGGATACATATCTAACGAGAGAGGGGACACTTCCATAATGCAAACCATACTACATAATAAATCCTCTATTCATGATATGACTCTACTAATAAGGTAAAAAGATAGAAGATACTGATATGATACCGCGACACTCCCCCAAGCTTGGAACAAACCAAGGGGATGCCAAACCTGATGACGAATTACTCCTTCGGTGGTGGTGGTATCCTCTCGATGAGCTCTTTGATAAGTTTCCCCAAATCCTCAATCTTGAAAGTGAGATTACGAATCAGCTGTGAATTTTGCTCAATGCGGCTCATGATCATGTTGTGTTGAGAATTCCAGCTCTTGCTATTCTTTCCCCACTCTTCCTCCTTGAAGTTGTTTTTTCCTGCATAGCTAGAACGAGGCAAATCCCAATTGGAGGGTAATTTCTCCTTGGGCATATTCTGGTATTGATGCTCATGGATAAGGGTATGGAAAGGATTCTTGGTGCGTGGAGGAAGTGACCAGGGATCTGAACGGTGATGAGGAGGCTTCCCTCCAATGGCTGGATTTGCCACCACTCCAATGCTTGCAGTGGTGGTGCCGGTATGCGGATGTTGGCCTTGCTCCTCTTCACCTTCACTCTTGATCTCCTTCTCCTTCTCGGGGTCTTGGAGGTCTTCCTCCATGGGCTCCTTCCCTTTATCCTTGGCAGACACCATTGTGCTTCTAAACCTTCAAAGAGTATGTCCTGACAGAAACAGATCGAAACAAAAACACGACGACGACACGATATACGAACCTCGGGGGATCCGGGGGTTATATATTACGAAGTTTCATATCCAAAGGAAGGTACTGGGAGAAAACGAGTCGGAGGCGGAGTCCTGGGTGGCCTCACCACCTGGTGGCGCGGCTAGGGGTGGGCCTGCGCCATGGGGTGGTGTGGGCCACCCTGGCTCCGTTTCTGTCTCTTTTTCGCTTTGTAGCTTTCCTTATTGACTGAAAACTGCAAAAATATAGTTGGATTGTATTTTCGTGGAACTTTTCTTACCAGAACTGTTACCTAGTTGGAAACGGACTCTGCAGGTCTCTGAATTTGGTGTTTTAGTGGATCCTTCCGGAGTCACCACTTGAATAACATCAATATCTTCATATTCATATACTTAATACTTGAGTCATAAAACCCTTCTCTTCCTTATTACAGCATTGTCTCCACTTCCTGGAAATTTCTTTCACACAAAACTTCACACAGTTCTTATTAGCAACATTAGTATATATGAAGTGATAAAACCTTTTGAGTCCAACTTCAACTGAAAACCATCAAAACAAAAGCTACTGTAGCAAATCCTTCCGAAAACCCAAAAAGAATTCAAAAAGGAAATTGAATAAAGAAGCAAATGCAAGAGTGGCAAAATCTGTCAAAACAGACCAGCAGGTAAAGATCAATTTTTGAGAAAATTTTCTGTTGCTCAAATCAAAAAGTACAAAACTAACGAAATTTAAATAACAACCTGGGGCAGAAACACAAACATTTACAGCTCAATCCGACATACAGAGATCTCCCACGAATTTTTACGGTGAAGCACAAAAATCTGTTTCAGGACAGCAACTTCCCCAAATCTTACTTCTCTCTCATTAGAGGTTGATCTTGACACAAAAACCAAAGAAAACGGATAAGGAGCGGTTATTACTGAAGTAATAACTTCCAAGACTCAAAGAAACAAACTAAAAGCAAAAACAAATTGGGTTGTCTCCCATAAAGCTCTTTCTTTATAGCCATTAAGATGGGCATGATAATTTTGAAGAAGCTCTCATAGGGATATGAATTGGAGTGAAAGAGAGCAATAAGAAGCAAAAACACACACACATTTAAGTCTAACCCACTTCCTATGCAAGGGAATTTTGTAAACAAACAAGTTATTGAAACCAAAGGCAACTTGCATAAGAAGGCAAAAGAAGTGCAACATAAAAACTTCCAGCATGAAACGAGGAAACTTGATATTATTGAGATGCATAAGAACACTTTTCCCTCTCTCATAATAGCTTTCAGTATCATGCATAAACTTAACAATATAGCTATCACAAGAACCATCATAACAATGATCACTTATTCTAACAGAAAACACAGGAATACTAGCTCTCATAACACTACAATGTGAAACAATATTAGAGGTATCCTTACAAAGGATAGTGTGTCCCTCTTCCTCATACTTAGTGACAAAGTCTTTCACATTTGCTACAATAGGTTCATCAAACATTTGTTTATCAGGTTCAACAGCCTTATTCATACTTTCATTAACCATACTAGCTATCATTGAATGTTCCCTAATCCTAACTGGGAAAGGCATTTTCTCAATATAAGGTTCAGGTAAAACATGATTAGCAGCATAAACTTCAGTATTTCTTGCAGGAACACTCTTAGCAATATCTTTATAAGGTTCATGATACTTATTCCACTTCTTTTTAGGCACTTCAATATAAGAAGCAAAAGCCTTAAAATAAGAAGCAATAGCTTGAGAGTCTAGACCATAAGCATTTTTAATATTTTGAAAGTCATCAGTTCCCATAAAAGATTCAATGCATTCATAATCATAATTTATACCTGACTTTCTACCTTTGTCATTCTCCCAAGCTTCAGCAGTATCTTGAATACGGTCTAGAAGTTCCCATTTAGCTTCTTCTTCCATACGAGTGAATGATCCAGCACAAGAAGCATCCAATAAATCCTTATCATGTAGAGGGAGCCTTGCATAAAAGTTGTTGATAATAATATTGTTGGGGAGCTCATGAATAGGACATTCGAGCATTAGTAACTTCAATCTCCCCCAAGCTTGAGATGTACTCTCTCCATCAAGAGGCCAAAAGTTGTATATTTGATTCCGATCTTTATGAATCCCACTAGGAGGATAAAACTTTGAATAAAAGAGAGGCACTATTTCCTCCCATTCCAGAGCTTGACCATTCTTTGGCAGCTTATACCATTCCTCAGCTCTTCCTTTCAGTGACAATGAGAATAAATTCTTCTTAACTTGATCTGTAGTAATACCTGCACACTTGAACAACCCGCACAATTCGTGTATAAAGAGCAAATGATCACCGAGATGGACAGTTCCATCCCCAACATAATAGTTATCCATCACACGATCAATAATTCTTGTGGGTATTTTGAAAACATCTTTCTCAGCAGGTGGTGGCTTATCTACTACCTTAGCAGTGGTAGTAGCATTACCAAATAAGAAACTCAGCGAATTATCCATAACGAAAATAAAGCAACTAGCAGAAGTAAACAATACTCACAATAGAAGTTTCCTTTACCAGATCCACTCTCCAATAGCGCTTCACTCCTCGGCAACGGCGCCAGAAAATAGTCTTGATGACCCACAAGTATAGGGGTGTATCGCAGTATTTTCGATAAGTAAGAGTGTCAAACCCAACGAGGAGCAGAAGGTGCTGGCTAGTGGTATGGATCAGGAATTCTCTGCAAATACTTAGCAAACGGATTTTTAGGGGTTTTCGATAAAGCAAGCAAACAAAGTACGAGTAAATAAAAGACAGTAAGAATAAATGCAGCAAGTGGCCCAATTCTTTATGCAGCAAAGGACAAGCTGGTTGTATTTCTATAGATGACCAAACGTTCTCGAGGACACATGGGAAGATTGTCAAGTGCTTTCGCTTCATATAGTCGATTAATCTTCTTTAGCTTGCGAAGTGTTGTGTGGGTGAACCTGTGCTAATGTACCGCCCCATCCAAGACTAATACATACTTGTGATTATACCCCTTGCAAACATCCGTAAGTACAAGAAAGTAAATAAGGTAGAAACCTAACCACAACTTTAAACTCTAAGACCCTTACGTCCCTTGTGCAATGGTTTCCTAACGGGGGTTCAGGTTTCTGTCACTCTGGCAACCCCTACGATTAGTAGCCAAATACACAATGCATTCCCCTAGGCCCATATAGGTGAAGTGTCATGTAGTCGACGTTCACATGACACCACTAGAAGAAGTACACCACAACTTAAATAACAATCTATTGAATCTTTCTCAACGCAACTCCACTACTAACAACAATACTTCTCCCATGTCCTCAAGAACAAAACAAACTACTCACAAGACATCATATGGATCATGATCAGAGATGGAATAATGATGTATAACAATCTGAACATAAACAATAATTCAATGGTTCACTCAATAGCATTAACTACAAAGAGTAATCAACACCAGGAAAGTTTCCCCTATGAACTATAGCAAGATTCAACCAATTGTTACAGCAATATGAAGAAGGTGGTGAGGGTGCTGATGGTGATGATGGTGATGATGATGATCCCGATGAAGTCCAGCTTAATGGTGGTGTTGATGGCGACGATCTCCCCTCTCCGGGAAGGAATTCCCCCGGCAGAAATCTGTCTGCCAGAGAGATCTTTCTCTCTTGCTGTTTTCCGCCCCGCAGAGGCGGCGAAATCTTTCTGTGGTCGCTCCCCGAGTCTTAGGATTTTGTGGGGATGTTATACGCCAGAGGAGAGAGGCTAGAGTGGACCAGGGCGGCCACAGCACCTCCAGGCGCGGCCTAGGCCTGCCCGCGCCATGGGGTGGTGTGGGCCCCCTGTGGCCCACCTCCACTCCATCTTCTGGCATCCCGAGTCTTCTGGAAAAATAGGATTTTCCGTATATTTTCCCGGATTTTCTGATCTTCACGAATTTTGCCTCCAAACAGCACCTTTTCCATCAGAATCCTGACTGCAGCGGTCCATGCTCCAAAAGTCATCAACCATGCAAAAATAGATGAAATAACATAAGTATCACCTCTCAATACGAAATATATCAATGAATAATAGTGAATTAAGACATAGAATAGTGATACAAAATGGACGTATCATCCATCATCTCCATGACCATCTACTACTACTTAGCAACATAAAGTAAACTACTTTACCTTTGCCACAACTATATCACATCACAATGCCCCCCTGCAAAAGAAAGTTAGACGCCTCTACTTTATCTTTGCATGTCTTACGTGGCTGATAGGACTTTTGTACAAGAACCGTTCTTACCTACGAACTTTCACCACAACGCTGATCAAGTATTGTCTATACTACACCCCTTTCAGGGCCCTCCGTTGCAAATGGCATACCAACTAATGTGAGAGAGACAGACACCCCCCAAAGCCACTTTATACGGTACAAGCTGTATGTCAAGCGTGGACCAGTCTCGTGAATGAACGCGTAAAGTCAGTTCGGGGCTGCTTCATCAAGCATTATTGCGGTATACACAAGTACACGTGGGAGGGTAAAAACTAAAAGATCAACACCCACACGCTACAACTCCTGTGTTCTACTCGTACTAGCAATACTAGACATAGATCTAGCTCTGATACCATTGTAGGGGTTCGCGCATGAAAACAATAAATTTTTTCCTACGCCAAGAACCCCAATGCCAGGACCTATATATTAGTAATGCATTAACGGGAGGGGCTTTTTGTGAACTTACCCTTGAAGACCGAAAAATGTTGCCAATGCTCGGGAGAGCGTGGTTGATGTAGACAAGCCGAAGCCAACCTCAAGGTCGAGTTGAAGTCCTAATAGCTCCTATGGGTCCAACGACTCCTAGTGCCCCAAGTGTTGCACCTCGTAGGGAGTTACACACGTCTAGTGCCTGACGATGACTCCCGCTCCTCCGATCCAGCATCAGTTGCGGAAGTAGAGCTTCTGGATCCGAATCCCGCAGCGCGACGCTGCTCCATGTTGAAGAAGGCTCCTGCTCGCGTGATCCAGATTTGGGTCCATAGTCACGGGGGAGAGAGAGAGAATCAATTGGAGGTCTCCCTAAAAGGGAGGGAACCTTTTATTGATTATTGTGTATTTAATTTGCCAAAATACCTCTCTTTATATAGGGGACCCCCCCCCCATAGCTAACTAGCTTAGCCATGTGGGACTAAATAAGGGAGAGGAGAGAGGGGGGCTTGGCCAGCGCCGGCCAGGGCCCAAGTGGGCCCATGCGGGGTGCCTTGGCCCATCCAGCCACCCCTCCTCCTTCCTCCCTTCGGTCTTTCCCTCTAGGCCCTTTTCCCTCCGAATTTGGCCCAATTAGGTATTTGACCCTTTTTAATTCTTTTTCTTTTATTGAATAAATATAAATGAATGATTAAATCAATATTCAACATTCACTTACATATTATTCAATCCCCGTTGATGTCGAATTCATTCTAGACATCCTTTGGACTTACCGAAACCCTTCCGGTTTTCTCTCTTCTCTTTTCTTCGGTGATTCTGCCTATCCTAAAACACTCTCTAAGCATCATCAAGCCCTTAAGCATGATACCCCATGGTTCGGGAACACTCCAGACATGATCGGGACCCTCCCGCACCAATGATCAACAGAGGGACCTAGATGGCCATGTGACCCTGTGCATTCCACAAAATATTTCGTTGTTTGAACCATGAAGGTCATGTCATATTCCTTTTGTCTCTCGATACTTGCATTGTTAGAGATCTGATCAATGACATCACCATGTCTTATTCAATCTCGTTACGAACAAATGCTACTTGACTCATTCCGACAAGTGATATCCCCGTGATCAAATCACATGTTGCGCGGCTATTGGATATAACTTCTCCGAGTGGGCCCTCGAGTATCTTTTTTGTCATGCAGATGGACAAATCCTGATCTTGACACATATTGCCTCAATTGTTCCTCCGAATACCTAAACACACCTTTATGATCACCAAGTCACCAGATGACGTTTGATGCTATCAAAGTACCCTCGTGTAACAATGATTGATATGGCCTCACGGTCTAAGAAATAGGACACTAGGTATATTCTAATCATCGTAACTTGAACTTCGTGGCATGATCGGGTAATGATGCTTAGGTTGGGTATAGCTCATCATCTCATTGTCGCAATTAGGTGACTCCATTGTCAAGTGGCATAAATGCCACATGATCAGGAAACCTTGATCATCTGTTGACCAATGAACCAGTGACTAGAGCTTCACCGGGAACTCCTGGTTGTTTATATATCACACGTGTATTGATGTTTCCTTTCAATATAGTTATAGCATGATATAAAACTTAATCATAAACTTTATGAAATATGATAATAATCGATATTATTATTTGTCTCTAGGGCATATTTCCAACACTGACGAGTGCGACGAGGCTTGGTACCGGCCATGGGAGTGTCGCTGAAGACTGTTGTCAGCTCCAAGGTGCGAGTGTCTGGCGTCTCCGGCGAGAGGGTGTAGCTGAGGATCCCAGGTGAGCAGGGAGAGTCCTGGGGGAACACATCCATCCCCACACTCCTAGAGCCCTCTCCAGGCGGGGATGGCCGGGGTACCGGCTCGGTGTCCAGAGGCTCCTGGCACTTGAGGACAAGGTCGAATGGACACTCCCCAAAGTTTGTGCCGCACTGCATGATCGGAAGCTCGAGGGTCACCTGAGGGTCAGGGAGGGTAGTGGCGTGGGAGGTCGACGTGGGATAGCTTAGCCAACGCACTCAGATATAGAGGTCGTCTAGGTGGGGAGAACATCCCGGGCGAAGATGCCCAGGTCAGGAACATTGTGGCGGGGCCCCTCCTCCGGTGGGAGCATGCTACGACGACTGGGGTGGATCCCCCACAAGGGGAGGACTCTTGCCCTCATTCGATCCCTCCTCCCCCGAGGACTCCTCGCCTGCGGACTTGCGGCCAGCCCCCTGGTTGCCACCAAAGATGGAGAGTGAGGGAGAGGGCGACGGCGGCCTAGCCTGGTCCTTTTCAAGCTCCACCACCATGTCCCGACCCGCTGAGTCGAAGTAGAAGCGAGTCATGGTGACGGGGAGCACCGTCGGGTCTAGGCACATGATCCTGAGGCAAACCAGGCCAAGGCCCGATAGAGAGCGCTTGTCCACCTCGAGGAACTTGCCAAACACCTGGGAGATGAGAGAGACGATCTCCTCAGTCTTGGCCTCGTCCGGGAGCCTAATGAGACGGACCCAAACCGTGGAGAGGGTGGACGCAGACTCCTGGTGTTACTCGAAAGGCTTGATCGATACCATGAACTGGTGGATGGGCAGAGTGAAGGAGGACCCACAAGCACACATGTGAAGGACCACGATCGATGGGAAAGAGATCACGAACTCCGTCGTTGCCACCCTCCGCACCGGCCACTCGTTTCCGGGGAGTACATCTGACAACTCTTGGCGAATGAGCTCCTCTATGATCTCAACTAACAGGGGGAGCTCCTGATCCTGCAACAATTTGGCCATAGCCAGGGTCTTCGGGACAGTCATCTGGACCCCACACATGTCGATGAAGAAAAACACACTGTCAACCGTGTGGCCGTAGTACTCGAGGGACTCTTGGCCATGGCGGGGGATGATACATTGCAAATGTATCTATAATTTTTGATGTTCCATGCTTGGTTTTATCCACTTTCTTGTGTTTTGTCCACACTTTGGAATAATTTTCATATGATTTCTTGGACTAAACTATTAACAAGAGCCACAGTGCCAGCTGCCTGTTTTCTGCTGTTTTTGGTTCCAAGAAAGTCAGAAAATGAATATTCTCAGAATTGGATGGGACAAAAGCCAAAGTGCCTATTTTTCCGGAAGTCATCAGATGCCAGAATACGAGACGGAGAGGGGCCAGAGGCTGGCCACACCACCTGGCCGCGCGGCCAGGCTTGGCCCACGCCATGGGGTGGTGTGGTGGCCCCTGGCACCCTCTCGGTCTCCCCTTCCGCCTATAAGATGCCCTCAGGACGAAAACCCTAAGGACTCGATCAAAAATCCACGAGAGAGTCTATAGCCGCCGTCATCTCCATCCCTAGATCGGGAGGCATTTGAAGCTCTTTCCGGCACCCTGCCAGAGAGGGGATTTCACCCTGCAGGCCTTCTTCATCACCATGCAAGCCTCCGGTGTGATGCATGAGTAGTTCATACTTATACTATGGATCCATGTAGTAGCTAGATGGCTGGTTCTCCTCCTTTGTGCTTTCATGTCTAGATCTTGTGAGCTCCGTTCATGATCAAGATTATCTATTTGTAATTCTACATGTTGTGTTTGCGGGGATCGGATGGATATTGAGATGCTATTTTAGATAGATTATTGATTATATCATGTCTTTGTTATTTGTGATCTTGCATGCTTTCCGTTGTTAGTAGCTATCTTCGCCAAGTAGATGCTAGCAACTCCAAGAGTTAGTATTTATGCTCGATAGTGGGTTCATGCCTCTGGTTATCTGGGGAAGTGACAGAAATGTCAAAGGTACTAGATGTGTTGTTGCTACTAGGGAGAAAACAACAATCATTTGTTCATAGAACAATCGTATTGTTTACTTTACACGTAGTTCGTAAAGCAATAATTTGTTGCTTGCAACTTAATACTGGAGGGGGTTCAGATGATAACCTCAAGGTGGATTATTAGTCATAGATGCAGTTGGATGGCGGTCTATGTATAATGTTGTAATGCCCAATCAAGTCTCAAAGGAGTCAAGATGATTAGTATATGCATGTATTACTTTCTCGATGTTTGTCAATTGCCCCGCTGTAATTTGTTCACCCAACATGTTATCTATCTTAAGGAGAGCCACCTCTAGTGAACTATGGATCCCGGTCCTTTTCTTTACATACAATCTATAAACTGTTTACTGCTTTGTGTTTACTTTCTGCAAACTTTTACTTCTTTCCATTCGATACGTTTAATCCTTTGTTTTCTGCAAAACACGGTGAGATTGACAACCTCATCGCAAGTTGGGGACAAAGTTCTGTGGTTGTATTGTGCAGGTCTCCACGTTGCTACTAGCACCGGTAGTGCGCCCTGCCAAGGCTCAGCTAGCAACACCTTTGGGGTGTTTTCTTGCTCCTACTGGTTCGATTAAACCTTGGTTTCATAACTGAGAGAAACTTGCTATTGTGCTCATCATACCTTCCTCTTGGGGTTCCCAACAAGCTCTACATCATCATCGCTCCAGCATTTTCCTGGCGCCATTACAGAGCCATCAGGGGACCCTCGTGAGGGGCGGGCGTGCTCCATTCCCCGGCAAACCCGAGGTGCCGAGGGGACCTAGGGCCGCAACATGTCCTAAACCTGCCGTAGGTGGCGCCTTCTTCTTCTCTTTCTTCTTGGCCGCTACCGCAGAGTTCTGCCTTTTCTCCACCCAAGGGCAATGGCGGGAGTCACCACACGTTCCCTAGTTGTCCCACCAGGAGGGTCCATCCGCCCTTCCTGAGTGAGCCTGGTCCCAGCCACCCCGCTCCCTCTCCGTCAGTGCCTGCTGGTGCAGATAGATGGGGCTCTCTACGCTGCGCGGCCAGGGAAGTTGACCGAGTCGGAGATCTGCGGTGGGGGCACCTCGGTGCGGCGCACATTGCACGGAGGGGAGCGGGACGGGTGGCGGTGGTCCCGCCCGTGAGAGGCGGTGGGTGGCGACCGACGGTCAGGGTGCCGGTAAGGAGCCGCCAGTGCCTGCCTACGGGCCTCAGCTGCAGTGCGGGGGGCGGGAGGGTGGTACGGGGAGGTAGAGTGGAGGCGCGGAGAGGCCTCCCTGGGGCGCGCCGGCGGCGGGGTGCGGGCCCTCTTCTGCGTCACCACGTCGGCGAAGGTGCGGACGAGCGGCGACGGGGGTGGAGTTTCCCTAACAGAGCGGGCTTTTGCACGATGTCGGACGCAGTCAGCGGCGGAAGCTGTGGATGACCCCGTTAGGTTACGCGATCCCCTGGGAATCCAGAGCCAGGCCGGATATGCGGGCTGGCATTTGGGTCGTTAACAGGCCGTGGCCCATTGACAGCCCTAACGTCCTGACTCCGCCAGCCCAGCAGTGGATCTGGGCCCAGGCTTGGCCCACGAGAAGCCCTGGGGTCTAGCCCTCCGAGCCTGTCCCCTTCCTCGCGCACGAGCTGTCCCGAGCGCCCCCCTCCCCCCGTGCCGCCGACGGCGGAGATGAGTTGGTCCTAGGGGGCTTCCCCAGGTCCAATCTCATTTCCACGCCAACAGGTGAGCCCTTCCCCGGTCTCCGAGGAGACCGGTGCAGTCACGCCAACGCCGAGTGCGGAAGACTCAGTGGCCCTGACCGCTGGCGAGGGGTGTGCCTTGCAACCTGCAGGAAATCCCCCAACGTGGGGAGGACGGATCGCTCCACTTCCACCCGGCGCCAAAACCAACGCACATATGCTTGTAGGCATATTTCTCCATCGCGGTCTTCTGATGAGTGTTGGCATGTCACGTCCGCGCATTGATGAGTGTTGGCATGTGATGGGATGGGTCCTGCTAGGCAGTAGTAGTAGTTTTTCATATATTTTTTTACCTCGAGACTTTAGACATTAACTGATTCTTAATGTTTTTCCTTGCTGCCCATCGCTGCATGGATCGTGGGCTTTGGTCTCCTTTTTGTTTTATATAAAAGGACCCGTTTAATCTAGAAATACCAAGTCTCTTACTACTAAGCAAGAAATCAGGAATCGCTGCTGGTCATCTCGGTTGATCCCCTCGGTGGATCATGGTCAAAAGAAATAGTCTCTTCGTCTCAAAATAAGTGACATAGATTTGTCTAGATTCGAGTATATTTATATACTAAAACGTGTATAGATATGTACAAATCTAAACAAGCACAAGTCAATTATTTTGGGACGGAGGAAGTATTTCTTCTCACTTATTTTATTCTAGGCCAGTTCCCGCGTAAATCAAGAAATGGGGTGCATTTGCAAGCTTGAAAATCATCGCTTGTTTACAAATAGATCTTGAAATTGCAGAAAATTTTGGATGCATTGTTAAAAGAAACCCGAAAACGTTTAGTTTGGCCTCTCCTTTGCTTCTGGTCACGCTCCGCCACTGGAGATCGGCAAGCGCCGCCAGCTCCGCTGCTGGGACAAGGGGCTCACCCACGGGCGGCACCGCCATCCCACCTGGGCAGACCGAGGACAACAGGGAAGCCGGTCGTCGTCAGCGAGCGGGCGCCGCCGCGGGAGACGAGCGCAAAGCCATCGCCTTCGGTCGCCTTCACAAGATCTCTATAATTAGGAGCTACCACGGTTCCGAGATGATAAGATTTTATCTCCTTTTATTAATCTATTTTCCTCCTACTACTAGATCAGTTCGTCGCAAGCGAGCGATCAACAGCAACCTTGTAATAACTTATGCACTATATACACAGCCAGACGAAGAAACAAATGGCGCGCTGGGAGTTTCACATTCAGATCTCGGAGAGGTTCACTGCAGGGTAACCACTAAATTACCTTCTGCTAGAGAGTGTAGATACTATCTAAATGTAGAGAAATTGTGGACTGCTGCCTGGCACTTCATGCCTGCAAGTGCAGGCGCCGACTGCATAGAGCTTATTCATTTGAGATGAACCTGACTGCACGCGCAGGCGGGTTGTGGTTGCATCGATCGGCAATTGGCTAGTTGGCTTAACCTGACTGCCGGTTGGAGCAGCGATCCATGCCAGGCAACCCTATGTAGAGCTCCGTCTCCACTTCCTCATCGCTCTGCACAGGCTCCGGGGCGTCTCGCAACTGCAGGGGCGCGACGCATTTCAGGGCAGGAACTACCAGCGGCGCTTTGAGAGTGCGCTGCTGCAGACACAAGACTGACGTCAGAGACTGATCCGGATTGAGTACATGAACACGATGGGTGTGAAATTAATGGGGTATGCTCTCGTAGTCTCTTGCACATAAGATATCAGGTTCCTATTTTGCAGTTTTACTTGCAAAAACAGATTGCACTGTGACCCTCGTAAGTGGTAAGGAGTAGTTCATAGTCATCACCTTTTCACGCAAGTCTTCGTTGTCTTTGAGCAGCGTCTTCTCCTGATCATAGAGATTCAAAAACCATTCATAATTAGCTGGAGTGTGTATTGTGAGTTATGTAGGTTGCTGTAATAAGAAATTAAAAAAACACACGGGGAACCACCATATAGGTTGGTGGTATACCTTCTCTTTCAGCTTAGATATCTGCTGCTCCAGCACCTGGGACTGGTGGCAGTGAATTGACACAAAAAGAATGCATGTTAGTTTGTGTAAAATTAAGCAGTCTTTTCCAGCAATGCAGGAGTTTTTAACTAGACAACCTTCTTTCCTCTGATTATCCGGAGGCTCTTCTCAATTTTAACTTCAAGATAATGTAGTTCTTCGGCAGAGCATTCTCCTAAATTTTCACCCATGATCTTTCTGCATCTCATATAACTCAGCATTACTTTCGCCTGCCTCACTAGTCCATTCTTCAGAAAGTGGCAAGATCCCTTACCGTTTCGTATCTTCAAGAGCTTCAAGTTTCTTTGCCAAGCTTACAGTGTCAGCTTTTATTTGCTGCAGTTCAGAGTCAGATGATTAAGCATTGGAATGTGTGCTATCACATCGCATGTCATACTGCCCGACACAAATAATTGAGTACTCCTTATTTACGGACAACTAATGGGCGATATTGCCGATATCATGTTTTTGTTGTTATCATGTGTATGTGACATTGCAATTAAAATTAAATAGCTTGCATAGTTATTTAATTTTCAGCAACATTGATGGATCCTGATGTTTGATAGGTTAAATAATGCATATCATAATCTTCCATGGTTTAGACACACAAGCCCCCATGCAAATATTGCAGCTGTATTCATTAAGAATGTACTAGATCTGTGCAGTCATCAGTCAACATGGCAAATTACTATTAACAAAGAGCATGTTATGACTTTCCTACATATAGTACATATAAGGGTCATGCAGATGTTAAATTTAGCATAACTGTACCAATTGAAAATGCAGTAGTGTAGATGTGTTTAATTGTCATGTTGGCCATTGACAAATTAATATACTGCTATAAGAAAGACTAAGTTGCGTCATTGTTGTATTGTGGCATGACTATTCTAAATAAGGCCTCAAAAAAATGAAAGCGGTTATTATTTTAACTTGAAATCACTTCCAGATATTCACATGATGTGCTTGCATGATTCAAGTCTTTCATCAATCAGCAAATTCATATTCAGGATATTACCTGTATATCTTGTTGTACTGTCTTGTTATTAGCAGTATCCTTTGTATATGCCTTATAGCGGTCAATCGATTTTTCCAAGCTGAATTGCACATACAACAAGAAAGTAAAAGTTAGAACATAATAATCCATTTTTTCTGAGTAAAGGACATCAAATGTTAGGCAAATTTTGATGAAGTGCCCAAATGTGCAGTGTCTTGTCGTAGAGTTCATGGACATCAAGATATACAAACAATGTACGAAATGCTAAATATTTTTTAAGGACAAATAATGTTAAAAATGAGATAACAAAGAACATAACATCTGGCTTGAGCATACCATGCAATGTTTTCTGATGTGATGGCACTTTCATGATGAGGCTTTAAGCCATAGGAGATTAATTAAACCATGATGGACAGAGGCTTAATGTCATAAGATAGACATTGGTGCTAACTCTAGAAAAGGATTATGAGTGCTAGTAGTACAAGTATGCTCATTCTCCAAGTTGTTGTGAATGAATGCATAATGGTTTGTTCAAGTGTATATCTATCGCTAGGTGCTAATTTGCAAACTTAGTTTGGAGGTTAGATATCATTTGGTGGATGTGAGTATCAAATGGCTGGAGTGGCACACCAAGAGACCAGTAAGGACTATTTCTTCAAAGATAACTTTGCCAGAACTAAGCTTAGGAAAAAGTATGGCTTATTTTCTGAGGAATCGCATCTAACCATAGTACTCCCCATCTCTTAAATTAATTGAACTTTTAGCTTTGTCCTAAGTCAACTTCCTTATGATTCACCAAGTCTTTTTTTTAAATAACATCTACACTGTCAAAATTGTTTTCTCAAATTCATCATAAAATCATACTACATATTTGATATTGTAGATTATAGCACATATTTATGTAGACTTGGGAAAGGTTAAAGAATTTGATCGTCCGGCCCGAAAATGACGATTTTTTGGCGTATTAGCAGATAAACCGGCTTATGCCTGATTATTGAAACATTGCTTAGGAGATGGGACAACATGTTAATTATCCAAATGTTATGGTATATGTTCGATAGTTGTACACTTGTCTATTAATCAGTTCAAAATCATGCTACATTCTTAGAACTTTTAAATTCGACCCGCGGAAGGAATATGGACCTGCAAATTTCCTACAAAGGCAAGAAACCACCCAAATGTGGCCTACGGCCACTCAACTGCAGGGAGCAGTCAAGCACATGCCAAGGAGGAGGATTTCGTATGCGAGCCGAAGGCTTTGAACCTGGCTCGGCCACCCCACTAAAGGAGGCATTATTATCATGCTATGGATGTGTAATCTGTTCTTAGAAGTTTTGGCATGCCATCGAAGTAATTGACATTAACTGATCATATCAGTGGAAATAAATAATTTCCATAGTTTCTTTGATGACTAAATTAGAAACAATAATAAGTTATTGATATGAAAGTTACATTAAAATTAACAACATATTAAATTGACCTCGAAAAGGTATATTGGCGAAATCATCATGGTACGTGTGTAGAGATGAAGTTCATCTTTGCCTTGACTCCAATTCATCATGGTGCATGTTCTTTTGTAACATATTCTTATGTAGTGAGGGGATCCTAGTCTTTGTTCAAGTCTCGGCATATTAATGAACCTAGAGGTATGGAAGTATTAGACTACCCACAAGCTGGCTTTGATGGTATTAGACTACCCAATTCGGTACATATTTGAATTAGAGTACAAGCAAAGTTGATCTCTAGCAGTCCCTCGGTTCTTTCTAATCAACATACTAGCATCATATGGTGTTTGAGAAGCCTCAAAATCGATATACCCGAAACGACTCAAGATCTTTTTCACATAGTGAGATTGAAGCAATGTGACCCACCATCATTATCTCTCAACAACTTGATGTTCATGATAACATTAGGTAATCCTAGATACTTCATCTCAAAAGAACGAGATAATAAATTCTTACCTCCCTAATTACATTAAGGTTGGTTCCGAAGATCAGTATGTCATCGACATACAAACAACGAATTTCTCCCTTGCCCCCACCATGGCAATAGTATACACACTTGTAAGCTTTGTTCACAACAAAGCTGGTTCGTTCAAACTTTTCACACCACTGCTTAGGAGCTTCTTTTAGGCCATATAAAGACTTCAACAACTTGCATACTTGAATTAGAGTATAAGTTGGCTTTGAATCTAGTCTTTGGTATTAGCCCAGCATATTACATGTACTCCAATTCATCAGAGTATTAGACTACCCACAACAGGGTGTTATTGATGGTATCATGTACTATTATCTCTTTCATCATTAATTATAGTGAAACACCAACTTTTAGTATCATACTAAGTAGATAGCGTGTCATAACACGTAGAAGTAGAAAAATTGACGTGAAATAAATCTTGAACACAAATTTGTGTTGAGATTCTATAAATCCATACTAAATATAATGAGAACATGATACTAGTACAAGATACCATGCATTGTAGAGGTAGTATCATACACTAATATCATACGCATGATACTAATATATGTTACTACCCAGTGTGATCAGTCTCATATGACAAGTTTTGAGTTCACATCTCGGATTTCACAATGTAAAAATAAATTGCTCTTACCCTCTTTCTATCCAAGTGGAGGCTTCATCGAGTCACACGTGAGAGGGGGTGTCAAATATAATTTTCCACCTTATCTCTAAGTTTAGAGTTTTAGTTCTATTGGTTTGGGCATGAAACTTAATATGGTATTAAAGCAGAAGTCTTTGGTTAAAGTCTCGGCATTCACAATTTAATTAAAAATTACCAGTGTCCTCTTTCTATCACGTGTGGTCCTTAGAGCATGTTTAATAGTATAGCCAAATGATAGATATAAGAAGCTGTCATGTTATCTAAAACCATCATCTATTCAAGCATATAGTAAGTTTGGCTATTAGACACATATTTTCTACACACTTCACTCTATAACTTTCCTCATATTTATCACATTTACATTGGAGAACATGTCAAGGTGGGCTCTGTTGAAATTTTGACTAAATATGGCCTAGCCCATTTAGTCTATTTCAATAATGTTTTAAATTCCATAGGTCCACTTGGCACATTCATGCATGGAAAGTGGTGGTACTAAAGTTTAGTCTCACACCGGTAGTTGACTCAGAGTTAGAACTCTTATAAGGGAGATTCCACTATCACGTGTATGAGTATGAGAAGAAAAGAGACGTACATGCGCGCTCCTCCGCCACCCGCCTCGACACGACGCTCATACGTGTTGCAAGTTGTGGGAATGAGCCTAGCCGAGGACCCACCTATGCCCCCACTTGCAAATTGTCTCTCTTTTGCCAGGTATGAATATGAATGGTTGTTCGTCTTCAGTCACTTCTTGTTCGTTTGCGTCCCGACTCTTTGTTTTACCTCCAGATGATGTTTGTTATACTCTCTATCGTGTGACGATAAAATAGAGGTCGTTCCTCTGCTACGAGACACACCACAACACACAACGCCCATCCAGTTCCAAAGGACTACACAGTCTTCAGGTATTCCCCATCCCTTCTTGCTTTGTGTAGTGCGAGTCATGATAGTAGGCCTCTGGAACCGCGCTTCTTCGGATACTATACAGGAGAAGGGTGATAAGGTTTTTGGGGAGCGTTGACGCACGACTAATGGCTTCATCACGGATGTTGATGACTTCTTCCCAAACGACGGTTACTTATGCGACATCGATCACCTCTTCGACGACATGATTGACGAATGTGCCAACGCCAACGCGATCGGTTCCTCTTCTGCGTCATATGAGATTCTCTTTCATCATTTTCAGATAATAGTTCAACTACTGCAAATTATGTCTCATATATGTGTAGAAATATGTTTAGACTTGCTATTTACAATCTATCTATTAGATCGCATGACTACTTTTATTCTTACATTATGAGTCATGTTTTATCAGTTGTTTTTATGGACTAAATATTTTGGTAAATTTCTCATATTTTAAACAATACAAAAACCTTATTATTGGCAATTTACTCCAAGTGGCTTTGCTGCGTTAATGAGGCAACCGCTCTTTGAGGGTGTACTAGAGATGGCGTACAATAGTAGTCCTCTAGTTTCAAACCATGAGCTGCTATACTGCTATCCGAGGCAAACCTTAGGGAGAGCACTTCTCGGTGTTCTTGGGAAAATAGTGTTGACCCGTATATGTTATTTGATAATGGCAAGGAAATGCGGTCTGCGCTCGAGACCAAGTTTGGGTCTCAAACATTGGTAGTAACATGGAACAACTCTATGACTACAAGAGGGTTGATGTCCGCTCCGTGGTTGAGCAGGATCATGAGATACAATCACTTGCCAACAAACCTGAGCTTCACTTGTGTGTTATCGTATAAGTTTGTTGCCGGAGACATCATTATCAAGCTTCCTCCTTCGTGGAGGAACTTTGTTACTTCTTTGAAACACAAGATACAAGACTTTTCTTGTCACATATCTCATTAGGTTTCTTGATGTGGAAGAAAAGGCGAGAGGACAATACACATGTTCTACTGTGGCAATCGTCATGCCCTAGAAACTGATCGGTAAAATCGGTTACAGTATAGGCCTCCGGCAAACGCAATTCTGCCTCCCAAAAAGCAAAGTCTATGATGTCAGCCGCCGAGGGCTTTCTATTATCAAACGAAATGCCATAAAATCTAAAAAGGCTGGCAAGCGGCTCGGGCAGTGGAACCCCGGGGTTGGAAATCCAGTTGGGGAGTTCAATCCCGTAATAAGAAGGGTTGGTAATCCAGTCGGGCACTTCCCCTTGAGGTAGAAGTTCGAAAACCCTTTGAGGATCCAACCCACGATGGAAAAAATCCCAAACCCTAGAATGGGGGCCGGCTACCACTTGTTGTGCTAATTGGTTGTTCATTTCGTAAGGTAACTCCATCTTTTTCAGCTCTGCTCCCGAAAAGAGAAAGGAGACTGATCTTGACGTCGGCGTTGGTTTTTCCAACGAAAAACAATATCGTTAGTTGATCAAACTTCCATGACAAAAAGTTTCATACACTAGAGGTCCCATCGACGAGGGCCAATGAGACTACTATACGCGTTTTCTGAAGAGCAACAACGGAAAAAAAATAGGTGAACCTGAGGTTCTTAGGGAGATTCTAGTGCCAACTTGGTAGAAAAGAAGAACTTCCAATCCCACAAGTTCAAAAATAAGAGCAAGCTCCATGGCAAAGGAAGCTTGATGGGAAGAACAAGGCATCACAGTCTACCAACTTCAAGAAGAAGACTAGGTAGATGAAAGGTGCTTGTTATGTGTACGGTGATCCTGATCATTAGGCTCCTAGTTTCCCTAACCGCTTTGATAAGAGACACCATAGGAAAAGCAGAAAGGCAGCTAATATTGTCATTGGTGATACTGAGATGAAGAATGGTGGGTATGGTATATTTCCTATTATACTTCCAGTATGCCGTTCCCCTGATTGGTGGATTTACACGGGTGACAATGTACATGTTTTCTCTAATATTTCCATGATTTCTTCGTATCATAGCGCCAGCTTGGACCAAAAACCATTGATTGTGTTTTTCTAGGCTATGCTTTCCATGTCATTGGTCATAGATTCTTGATAGTAAAATTTAAGGTACCTGACATGCATGTTGGTACAATCATGCAGTCAACTGATGCAACTTTCTTTGAGGATATCTTATCTATGAAGGATATGCCTAGTTCATTTAGTCAGGAATCTGCTACAATTTCTGAACCTACCATTCTGATGGAACACTTTGAAAATCTTGAGGAGGATGATCATGAAATTCCTAAAAGGAGGAAGAGATGGAGGACTACAAAGTATTTTGGTGATGATTTCATTTTCTACCTCGTGGATGATACTCCCACTTCTATTTCGGAAGCCTATGCATCTCCTGATGGTGACTACTGGAAGGAAGTCGTCCATAGTGAGATGGATTCTATCTTAGCTAATGGAACATGGGAGATCATTGACCGTCTTTCTGGGTGCAAACCTATGGGATGTAGGTGTGTATTTAAGAAGAAGCTTGTGCTTGATGGTACTATTGAGAAGTACAAGGCATGGCCTATGGCCAAGGATTATACTCAAGACTTTTTTGATAGTTACTCACATGCTGCATGATTGACCACCATTCATGTACTACTTTTGTTGGTTGTCTCACACAATCTTCTCTTTTATCAAATGGACGTTAAGATGGCTTTCCTAAATGAAGAGTTGGACGAGGAAATTACATGGATTAGCCAGATGGTTTTGTAGTAAGTGGTCAAGAAGGAAAGGTGTGCAAGTTGTTGAAATCCTTATATGGCCTAAAAAGAAGCTCCTAAGCAGTGGCGTGAAAAGTTTGAAAGAACCTTAACTGTTGCAGGCTTTGTTGTGAACAAAGATTACAAGTGTGTATATTATTGCCATGGTGGGGGCAAGGGAGAAATTCGTTGTTTGTATGTCGATGACATACTGATCTTCAAAACCAACTTTAATGTTATTAGGGAGGTCAAGAATTTATTATCTCATTCTTTTGAGATGAAGGATCTAGGATTACCTGATGTTATTATGAACATCAAGTTGTTGAGACATGATGATGGTGGGTCACACTACTTCAATCTCACTATGTGAAAAAAGATCTTGAATCGTTTCGGGTATATCAATTTTAAGGATTCTCAAACACCATATGATGCTAGTATGTTGCTTAGAAAGAATTGAGGGACTGCTAGAGATCAACTAAGATATTCTCAAATTATTAGATCGCTTATGTATTTAGCTAGCACTACGAGGCCTGACATCGCTTTTGATGTAAGAAAACTCGGTCGATTTGTTTCAGTTCCAAGAGATAATTATTGGCAAGCTCTTGAGAGAGTTATGCGCTAACTAAAAGGCATTGTGAGCTATGGCATTTACTATACCGGGTATCCAAGGGTACTAGAGGGTTATAGTGATCCGAACTAGATATCTGATCTTGATGAGATAAAGACTACGAGTGGATATGTATTTACACTTGGTGGTGGTGGTGTTTCATGGAAGTCTTGTAAGGAGACCATCCTAACAAGGTTAAATATGAAAGAAGAACTCACAACATTAGATAGAGCCACTGCTGAAGCAAAGTGGCTTCATCAGATCTTAGTGGACTTGCCTATAGTTGGAAAATCAATACCTATTGTCCTAATGAATCGTGATAATTAGACTTTGATTAGTAAGGTGAATAGTTCTAAGAATACTATGAAGTCCTCCAGGCATGTGACGAGGAGACTCAAATATGTCATGAAAATGAGAATCTCTGGAGTTATTGCATTGGATTATATCTAAACAAAAAACCGGTAAATCCCTTCACAAAGGGTCTATCATGTAACGTGATAGAGAATACATCGAAGGAGATGGGCATGAGACCCACAATATGAGTTGTCCATAGTGGTAAACCACTATTTATGATCGGAGATCCCATGAATTAAAATTAAGAATAAGATATTGGTCAACTAAGATGGGAATAACCTTACTTTCAATAATACCACACCATAAAGATGCAATCTTCTCCTATTCTACACGACAAGATGATTTTCATCTTAATGTATTCTAAGTGGCTTATTTTAAGAGGAAATATTATCATGCAGAATATCTTTTGAAGGACAAACCTATATGAGTGACTATTAAACGTCGTAGTCCATGAGAGTTGGGTTCTCTGTAATAAACTCATAAAAGGCTAGGAGTATGATGCATAAACTCCACCCACAGGGAAGTTGTGCAACAACCTATTATCCTTCAAGGATTTGTGTGAAGCTAGATTCATAGTAAACTTGCAGTTAAAGGCATAATCCAATGTTCTGGTTGCTTACTAGTGTAGCATAGAGTTCTAGATGGAAGTCTAACTTAACTGACTCTACTGCAGTACCGATATATAAAAAAATATTTTGAAACCATAGGTGTTTTGTGCCTCTAAGATCTGGTGGGGTATTGTTTGAATTTTGAGTAAATATGGCCCAACCCATTTAGCCTATTCAATAATTTCCGAAATCCTGGAGGCCCACTTAGTCGATTCATGCATGTTTAGTTCTACATTGCTAATTGAGTGAGAGTTGAACCTCCTTATAAGTGAGACTCCACTACCACTTGTATGATCATGAGAAGAAGAGAGACGTGCAACTGTGTTCCTCCTCCGCCGCCGGCCTCCCCACGCCTCATCTCAACGCAACGGCACACGGGAATCAGCCGAGCCAAGAACCCACCTATGCCTCATGTGCGAGTTGTAAGGAGGGGTGTTAAAGTATATGTAATAGGCCCACTTATGTGTTCCCTCCTTCATCCGCATGAAAACTTCAAAATTGACTCACATCAGTTTTGATCTTACCTCATCTAATGATTGGCCAATGTTTATTGGATCAGGATAGGAAGGAACTGCATGCTCGCAACGCTCTCATGCAGCGTTTCGAGCAGAAAGCCTAGAGCTATCCTCCTTCCGTTTTCCACCTCCACTAGAGGCCCACACGGCGGATGCATCATAGGGGTGCCACTGGGCTGTTTGTAGTGGTTGACCATCTTCTTGGACGTGTCAGGTGGGCCTATTCAACATAGTTGGGAGCTTCGCATTGGTCCCCAACGACAAAATCCATCACCATGGTAGCTGCATTGCCCGAAGGAGGCTAACGTGGCATGACAAGGGCTAGGCCTCTGTAGTGTGAGGCGTGCATATTCTAGGCGCTGCGGCGGACAAGCTCTATTTTGATCATTGGAGGCTACAACCCCCATGGTGGTGGTGCATCCCAATGGTGGCGGAAAAAACTAGCATAGATCCATCCTGCTATGGCGTTATCATCCTCGCACATCTCCACCTCATCTCGGTGGCATTTTTGCAACCTATTGCAAAATTAAACGATGTATTATGGAATATTACCTCTCCTTGCTATCAATTAGTGTACCCGTGCTATGATCTTTCTTGAATGGGCTCAAAAGCATTTCAATAGTAGTGCTTTAGGCCTATTTCACATATGTTAGATTTTTTAGATAAAAATCTGTGTTTTATTTTCTTGGCTTTACCTAAAAAATCTAGTTTTTGTTTATTTTACCATTAATTTATCGAACTTTTCTTATTTTATTTACTATTTACCATAGCAGATTGTAATAGCATAAGTTTATCAAACCAAGGTTCAACTACAACAAATTGAGTCCTAATCATCGTACATCAAATGGTTGGTTTTTTTGCTTAGAATACAAAGATAGTATGTCAGATTAAAATTATTTGAGGTACGAGAAAATCCCTTCCGACTTTCGAACGACAAGGCGATGGACAGATCACGATGTTGCTTAGGTGTGCAATCAACGGTGCCCGTTCTGCATCATACAAAGGTCGTACTTATTTTGTCATACGTGAAGCATGCTGCCTTAGGAGCAACATTCAATGTGTATGATTTATATATGATGTTTAGTTGTGTGCATGCCAGTCTTCGCAATAGTACTTGGCATGTCCCTTTCTTCCTTTGTATATATCACACACTTCCCATAGAAATATATACTAGGTTTTCTAGTTCAATACAAGGATTCACGATTTTAGGATCATTATTATATCTTTGCCACTTACTACAAGAGTGCAACTGCTTCTTGCCAACTATAAGTGGTTATAGTTCGACATCACTCGGAGCTAGACTCGTGATTTCAGCCCTTGTTGCCACTGGCCCACTACTAGAAAATTGCATCGTAGATGGATTTTAAACAGACTATGAGTAGGAGCATGTGAAGAGATCACCTCATTACAACCGATCTTTGAACCATCTATGACAAGGCAAGTACCACGCGAGACACTCTACAATCACTTGTGGCATGTTTTAGGAATTATGCTCATGGATGGCAGTCAAGAACAAACATCCCGAGAGGTGGACAATAACATTGCTAGCTTCATCAACTCGATGTATACCTGAAGGACCATTGAGAAATGAAGGACACAGATATAAAGTGGGTACATGCCAATAGGGACGCGAGTACGGTCACCCTAAGAAAAGCTATTGTTGGATCATATCTCTATGGGGACGCGGACGCACACACGGTCAGAGTCAAGGAGTACGGTGTTTTCCTCCACACACAAACACATCTTTATTGCTCGCCAAATGAAAAGACGGTCTTTTCTAATTTATCCCATGCCATCTATAAAAGATGAAAATACATAGCATATATTGGACCATCACATATGTTATATCTAGAGATTACTGTTTGCACGCTCCTACAATTATGGGGTTATTAAAATTAAGCAGGAACACTTGTGAGTAAGAAAAGGCATAGCTTACAACAGAGAAATGTCTTAGATCTTAGTAAGAAATCATCTCTTAGCAAGGAGAAGTCAAACCACATGTCATTGGTTAGAATACGATTGTACATACCCTAATGTAAATGCCAATGGTGTAGTTAGGTAAGGGCCCATTTGATTGGTTGAGGTGTATTAAAAATAGACTTTACTATCTAGAAATGTTTCAAACAAACATAGAAAAGAATAGCCTGCAAATAAGTTTGTCCGTATAACATTAGATAAGATAGTGAACAGTTTATTTTTATCCATGGAAAGATATAAATTATTTATTTTTTGATTAAGGAATAAATTATTCATGGAATAAGATAACCTGGTTCAGAAGAAGAATCACCATACTCCAATTTTCGAAGTTAGACCGTTGCTATGTTACCATTGATATTGTGCCCTTTCATGAAACATGCACATGAACAATAGTTTTTCCATTTGACATCTATAGACCATTCAAGTAGAAAAATATTATAGTAAGATTGCTTGTTTCGTATAGAAATTTTCGTTATTTATTATTTTTTAATAGAGGACATTTCAGTTCTTATACAAATAGATGTCATACTGTGTGGAGTCGTTCCTTCCATTGTGGCTGTAAACATACAATATGGAAATTAACACTTGATTCTCATGGACCGTAGTTAAAGCATTTCCATAGTCTGGTGTCTGAATATATCATCTAAACATATTCGTTTAAATCAAAAGAATTTGCATTATCACATGGCTGAATCTAGCAAAATTTTGGAAATAACTACCCCCTTTGTCCCGAATTACTTGTCGTAGATTTGTTTAAATACGCATGTATTTAGACATGTTTTAGTGTATAGATACATGCGAATCTAGACAAATATCTGCTCCATCTAATTCGGGAAAAGGGGAGTATTTTTTTGCAATATAATTGAATTCATCAATAACGTAAATTGATAAATGTTTGTTTTAGATGCGTGAAACTGATTCAGATCGTACAGGGTAAAAAAAACTACTTACTCTAAGTAGCTAGCTAACCAGACTACACGGTTAGTACGCTTTGCATGCCCAGCAATCGATCGTAGGGTTGGTCATGTTGTAGTACAACTTAATTAGTTCCTTGAATATTTTCTATCATGCATCATGATGTGTTCAATTCATGCTTTCATTGAGTTATTCATTTGAAAAATACATGTTGATAGCTCAGGAAAAATAAGAATTTGGAGAAATTGAACCAAAAATAACTTACTTCGATGATGTACTCATCTTTCTAATATTTTCGAATTATTGAGTACTAGATATATTTCTAACAATCGGTGCCTTCTTCAAAACTTGTTAGTACCCAGTGCTATAGAATACTGAAGTGAAACGAAGAGACTACTACATATAGTGTTTACATTTCTAGTCAAGGGTATAAAAGGATGTACTGTTCTTATTGCATTAACAAATTTGCCTAGTACCCTCTCTATCTTTAAAAAAATCACAGATTTGACTAAATATGAATGTATATGGACATATTTAGTGTACATATACATTCAAACCTAGACAAATCTGCGACATCTTTTTTAGGACGGAGGGAGCAGTATGTTTAAAGGCAGTGGCAATGCACACGATGGGAAGATCAATTTTGACACAATTTAATACATTCCTGGTTGTGAGAATTTATGTGTTTAACAATGTCAGCATTAATTAATTAACTTGGTGATAGTCATAACATACAAGTAAGATTTCATACAGATGTTCCAGAGGCTGGTTAGTCTAGCACATAAAGTACTCACAATCGTACATCTAAAGTAATAAGCCAAATCGACAGATGAGGATGAACGCCCAACACTCTCAAGATCTAGCAAAAACACAGAGTCTTCCTGCTCAAGATTAAACTGAAACTCGCCAAATGATAAGTATACTCAGAGCAAAACTAGCTAGTTTACACTAGAACCAAAAGTGGAGCAGAAATCTCGCCGGAACCACAGTATCGCATGTACGACAGCCTGACCAAATTAATGAAGCGAGAAATCAGCCTACGGTAGCTAGCTATACTGTGCCCAGCGTCACACAGCCCCATGACCGCAAGACGTAGGCCATGCCTCGAACGGAACTGACGCGATTGCAAGATCAAATCGGCAGTACTGCCAAGTGCCAAGTGCCAAACATGAGAAATTATTATTTTGCTTTTATAGGTGAAGCTCACTGTCCCGAGTCCGGACGTCACATGAGCATCTCTCTATTTGTAGCGGTAGTACTCTTTCTCCGGCCGGCCTGCCTCCTTTTCCAATCACCCTCGCTCCCACTGGGAGCACATTGATTTAGGCCTTGTGCTTCATGTACCAGGAGCACCATGGTTGTCCTTGGTTCTTCAGAACTTCTTTTGACTCTCGGCCGCCCGTGATCGAACGGAGGACAGAAATAGGAGAGACAAGAAATAAGGAAGCAAGACTCCATGAGCTGGTGATACTGCTGGGGGAGTGAGAAAGACGGAGGAAACCGATAGATGCATGCGAGAAGAAAGGAGAAAAGGGTGTGCCGTGCGAGAGAAAGAGAAAGAGAAAGAGAAAGAGAGGAGAAGGAGAAGGAGAAAGAAGGAAGAGGAAGCTAGGAGGCTTGTGCTTTTGACAACGAGCTTTAATTTGTCCATCGAGGCCGTACAGATATTTTGAGGAGGACTAGCAGCAGGTCAAGGAGTTCTTGAGCATACCGCGGCATTTCAAACGCCTGCCAGCTGGTGCTGTCGCCTCCAACCTTGACCAAAACACACACGCAGAAACCCAATCGAAACAACCCAATTCAAGCTAGGAGTACCAAAGTTCTTAACGGCAGCAACAAAAGCGAAGAGAGATTTCAAGTTTGTTTGGGACAGAAGATTGGAGTACCTGGTAGCGCTGGCGAACTCGTAGAGTCTGCCGCGCGGGGAGAAGACGACGAGCGCGACCTCGGCGTCGCAGAGCACCGAGAGCTCGAAAGCCTTCTTGAGCAGCCCGTTCCGGCGCTTGGAGAAGGTGACCTGCCGGCTCGTCGCGTTCTCTATCCGCTTCATCTCCGTCTTCCCCCGCACCATCCTTCCTCTTCCTCCTCTCTCACTATTTGATCTTCTCCTCCGACCACTTTCTCCTCCCCGAAACGGAATCCAACCCAATCCTCAGACAACCCCCTTCTGAACTGTGGATGCCGCGACCAATCACGAACAACACAGCGCAGTAAATAACGGAGTAAATGAATAAATTCGAGCCAGCGGAGATGTAGCGAGCCAAAAGTGGGTAGATCTGAGGGAGGAGGGCGCTCACCAGAAATGGCAAAGCGAGCAGACGAGAGGAGAGTGGAGCAGTGGGGCGGCGCGGCCGCGGCTTCCCTTTCTGGTCTCCCGCTGCCTCCTGGCCGTGTAGCCCGGAGCGGAAAGCCAATGGTGCGGGGTGTGTGAGCACTGTGCCGCGGATTTATAAGGTGGGGACGAAAACGCTCGCGTGGCTGCCGATTAGTGGACGGGGTGGGAAGGCGGCCGGAGAGAGCCGAGGTATAAAAAGGGTAAAAATGGAAGCGATCCGGCCAAATAAAGAAGGCGACCGCGCGAGGAATTTCCCATCCTGTGAAAAATCAGGCGATCCGGTCGGTAGCGCAGCAGACCCGTGGGAGGAGCGCCATTGGCCGTCGCCGTGCGTTCTCGGAAATTAACGTGCCCGAAGGATGTTGGCGTCTTTGTGGCGGTCCACCTGGGTTGGCACCTATTTGTAGTTAGAGAGGTGATTGATTTGGGAAGACCTACTCTCTCTTTTTTATTTATTTGTAAACTCTGCGTTGTTTTAGTCAAAGTCAAGTATTTGTAAAGTTTTAACCAAAGATGTATATCAAAATAATAGTATTAGCATCCATAATGCCATGCCGTCATAATAAAGAAATAATTTTATAGTGATCCCTTTTTTTGCGAATGAATTTTATAATGATTCTAATCATACAGATTTTATATTTTTAGATATTGATATGTTTTCCCGTGTGTTTGGTCAAACTTAGTGAAGTTTGACTTTTTCTAAACCAAGAACGCAAAGCAGGCCCGACTCTGACCCATGGCAACCTTGGGCGCCGCCCTAAGGCCCATGCCTGTGGGGGGTCCATGACAACATACTCATCTATGTTATATACCTTGCACAACTGTCTCAAAAAATATTGCAAAAGATCCTAGCCTAGCCTCCCCTGGAATCATTTGTACTATGGAGAGGATCGCGTCGAGCGGTTTCCCAGCACGCAATTGACCGACGATAGGCACCGGCATGTGGCGATCAAGCCTTGGTGGCGATCGATATCTTGCCTCTACCTCTTCGTCTCATCTTCGAGAATTGGACTCTTCGACAGGTGTTGAGCCGCTCGATCTCCTCTTCATATAAGTGAACTTTGAGGCCCAAGCCCCTGACCCGATTGGCTATTTGGGAATTGAATCAATTGATCAGGCTCGTGTCCATTGCTGGCCCTAGTATGTCCATTGCTCTCAGCCAATGATTAATGAAAAGTCGGGTGTACATGTTAAATTAGGGTTCTATATCAGTAATATATGTAATTCCTTCATACTTTTATGTGCTACCATGCTGAAACGTCATGTGTTATATTTTAGGTGCTTGACTATACCTATGACTTAGCCTCAGCTGAAAGAAGCTAATCTAAATTGGATCTATTTAAAAATTGTTAAAGAACAACTATGCTAGAAGACAGATTGAATGGCTTGGCTACTGTTGTATTGAGAAGGATATCCTGGATAATATTGATCTTGAGTATGTACTCAATGATTTTACATCTAGAAATGTTTGAAGAAGTCTTTTCAAAGCACCAAAGTGAGTGTAATCATTGGAATTATGTCTTATTTGAGGTAATCAAATTATTAGAGAATACTACTTTATATATTTTGCTTCTCTTTTAGTCTTTTTGTTGTAATATGACACTGCTTAAATTGTTAATAATTCTATATAGACACCTTAGACAAAAAGTGTGATTGGATGTTAACTTTTAACATTTTTGGAAGTATGTCTATATTTCTAGAAATGCGTATATATATTAGCATTAGGGGCATATAGTCAACTTTGCTCAAGGGTCCCGCAAAATATAGAGCCAGCCCTGACACAGAGTATTCGTTAACAGAGCGAGTACAAAGTAAAAAATAAAATTGTTCAGATACTAGTAAGGCACCGTGGGATTAAAAGAGGTTGTCTCATTACCCCATTCACATCATTCCTCAAAAGGATTACAATTTATTTATGTAAACCATCAAATGGCTTCACTAATAAAACGGTTAACGTTTCAAATCATTTAGGAACGAGTGTTACATGAGATCACTGCATTCTCACACTTCAATGATTTAATGGGCCATAATATCTTTCTCCATGCACAACTATCGTGACTATCAGATTTTATTTTGATATACTCCCACCGTTCATAAAAGAATATCGTAAATTTGTCTAGATTCATATGTATGTAGATCTGAGAACTAGAACAATGGGTTCTTTATGTTTCATATACTTAGAATTATTATTATTATTTACTTTTTCATTTGGATAGTTTTCAGAACTATTATATATGTCTATTATGGTGAAGCCTCCTTGAGCTACTATACTAAAAATTTGTGGTTATATCTACTTCATAAAGTGTCTCCGTCATGTGGCAAGATCCCCTTTACTAAGAGCATCTCTAGCAGATCCTCGACAATAGCCTAAAATCAGAAAGCTCCAGTCTTTTTCCAGTATTGGGTTGTTCTGTGCTCTGAACAGATCCACTAAAACAACCTAGCCTAGATAAAAGTATCCAGTGGCCCGGATATCGGCCCACTCTTATTTTATATACCCGGGTCAGAGGGGGATATAGGGTTTCATTCCCCGAGCCCCTCCGCAGCACCAGCCCACTCCCTTTGGCGAGAAATTCCTACGAAAATAGCAATGTCTCAGGGCTCCGCCAATCACCCTCGTGGTGGTTCAAACACGGCCAACTGCTCTAGTGGTTCGAACAGGGTTTGTTGCTATGATGCTCCCACCACCACGCGGAAGTGGCGAGCTCCTGCGCATGAGCCGGCAACTAGCGCTATGTCCAAGCGCGACACCCTCTCTTGGTGCGGCGACTCGGTCTAGCGCTTTGTCTGGGGGACATCCTCTACGACATCATCTTGTTGGTGATCACTAGTAGAAAATGGACCTTTAGTCCAGGGGCATTAGTCCCGGTTCTACTACAAACCAGGACTAATGCCCCGGTCCCAACGGCTCTATCTGGCCGCAGGGAGCGGCAGACAGTAGTCCCGGTTCGAACAGACCCTTTAGTCCCGGTTCGTGTAACAAACCGGGACTAAAGGGCATCAAGCAGGTTGGGTCCGGCGCCAGACCCTTTAGTCCTGGTTTGTTATACAAACTGAGACTAAAGGTGGACATTTAGTCTCGGTTCTAGAAACAAACCAGGACTAAAGTCCTGGCTATATCTTCTTCCCCAACCAGCCCGAGCCACCATTTCAAGCTGGTGGCTCCTCTCTCTTTCTTGCTTCAACAAGCTAGAGTTCATGCCCAATTTTCTCTCAAGATTTGTCTATATTTTGTGGTGCCCCATCTATCCAAAGGTTCTAAAAGGTGAGCAACTTCATCCTTTGAACTCGCATTGCTATATTAGCTCATTTCATGCTCTATCTTGTAGATGGATTTGTGGATTTAGTTTGGTAGTAATTTTTGCAATGATAACATGAGATCGATGTTTAGATTCTATCTATCTTGTATTAATGTAAGGAACTCCAAGATAAATATCACAATATGTGGATTCTATCTATATATCTTGTTTTGGCACATAGTCTCGAAATTTGATTTTAGAAGCACACACATGCGGGAGTTCATCATTCTAACTAGCTGGGTAAAATACCCTTCTTCGTCTTCTACCTGCCTTCAGCAAACTGAAAAAATTATAAAAAAGATAGGGTTAATTCATAAAAGCTTGATAAGAAGACATCATAGTACATCTTCGAGAAGCTCCTCTATGGCGAACTCCCCTAAGACATCTTCGAGAAGCTCCGCCGTAGTGGTGTCCCTGTCGCACCATCTTGGAGTTAATAACTTCTCTACCTATAGATTAATACGCAGGTTAAATAAAACGATTCACATATTAGGGAGTGCCTCTATGGCGAGCTCCTCGATGATGTCTGAGGACGGGATCCTAAGACATCTTTGAGAAGCTCTACCGTAGTGGTGTCCCTGCTCTCGCAGACCATCTTTCAGTTTATATCTTCTCTAGCTAGATCAGTATGCTGGTGGAGCTAACTAATTTCACATATTAGGGAGTGCATCTACGGCGAGCTCCTCGAAGATGTCTGAGGACGAGGTCCTAAGACATCTTCGAGAAGCTCCGCCGTAGTGGTGTCCCTGGTCTCGCAAACCATCTTGCAGTACTTCATAAGAATGCATACATATTTATAGATTAAGCAGCACAACATAGTGTCAGGCACTGAAGACATAATGTCGACACACTCACTCCTGGCATAGTGCTGCCACCCACCCAAAATAGTGTCGTCATTTACTAGCTTAGTGTTGCCCACTGAGAACATAGTGTCGACATGTTGTCGCCACATCCACATTTAGTCCCGGTTGGTGCCTCCAACCAGGACTAAAGGTTCATCATATCTTTAGTCCCGGTTGTTGGCTTTAATTTTGTTTTTTAGACCAGTACTAATTTTATCATCATGATTCTGTTTGATATACTTAATTATATAATGCAGATGAGCCGGCAATGGATGTACGCTGACTGACTCTCTAGCGAGTTCATTAAAAGCATGCATTCTTTTCTCCTTGTGGCCGAGGCAAACAAGCGGAATGGTTTTATGTCTTGTCCATGTGGTGTCTGTCGGAATCATAAGGAATAATCTTCCTCAAGAGTCCTTCACAGCCACCTGTTTTGGTCCAGTTTCATGACCGGCTATAATTGTTGGACCAAGCACGGAGAAAGAGGGGTTATGATGGAAGACAACAAAGAAGAAGAGAATGATAACGACTACCCTACTATGTCCCCTAAATACGATGGTACTACAATGGAAGACAATGATGAAGAATGGGCATCAGATCTGCCCGATGATGATCTTAGTCGGGCCATTGCTGATGCCCAGGAAGAATGCGTAACTGAAAGGGAGAGGTTGAAGTTCAAGCAGATGTTAGAGGATCACAACAAATTGTTGTACCCAAATTGTGAAGATGGGCACAAAAAATTGGGTAGCACACAGGAATTGCTGCAATGGAAGGCAGAGAACGGTGTGACTGACAAAGGATTTGAAAAGTTGCTGAAAATAATGAAGAAGTTGCTTCCAAAGGATAACGAACTGCCCGCCAGTACCTATGAAGCAAAGAAGGTTGTCTGCCCTCTAGAATTAGAGGTGCAGAAGATACATGCATGCATTAATGACTGCATCCTCTACCATAGTGAGGAGTACGAAAATTTGGATGCATGCCCAGTATGCACTACATTGCGGTATAAGATAAGACGAGATGACCCTGGTGATGTTGAGGGCGAGCGTCGCATGAAGAGGGTTCCTGCCAAGGTGATGTGGTATGCTCCTATAATACCACGGTTGAAATGTTTCTTCAGGAACAAAGAGCATGCCAAGTTGTTGCGATGGCACATGGAAGACCGAAAGAAAGACAAGATGTTAAGACACCCCATTGATGGGCCGCAGTGGAGAAAAATCGACAAAGAGTTCCCGGATTTTGTAGGTGACGCGAGCAACTTATGGTTTGGTCTAAGTACAGATGGCATGAATCCTTTTGGGGAGCAGAGTTGCAGTCATAGCACCTGGCATGTGACTCTGTGTATCTATAACCTTCCTCCTTGGTTGTGCATGAAGCGGAAGTTCATTATGATACCAGTGCCCATCCAAGGCCTGAAGCAACCCGGCAACGACATTGATATGTACCTAAGGCCATTAGTTGAAGAACTCTTATAGTTGTGGCACGGACAAGGTGTACGTGTGTGGGATGAAAACAAGCAGGAGGAATTTGACCTACGAGCATTATTGTTCATAACAATCAATGATTGGCCTGGTCTTAGTAACATTTCCGGACAGACAAACAAGGGATACAATGCATGCACACACTGTTTAAATGAGACTGAAAGTATATATTTAGATAAATGTAAGAAGAATGTGTACCTGGGGAATCGTTGTTTTCTTCCGCCCACACACACACTAAGAAAGAAAGGTAAGCATTTCAATGGTGAGGCAGATAGTCGGTGTAAGCCTATCCACCGTACTGGTGATGATGTATTTGATATGGTGAAGGATTTAAAAGTAATCTTTGGAAAGAGTCCTGGTAGACAATCTGTTCCGAAGGACGATGTCGGACACGCACCCATGTGGAAAAAGAAATTTATATTTTGGGAGCTACCCTATTGGAAAGTCCTAGAGGTCCGCTCTAGAATTGACGTGATGCACCTGACGAAGAATCTTTGTGCGACGCTGCTAGGCTTTGATGGCTCTGTAATGGCGTCGGGAAAATGCTGGAGCGATGATGATGTAGAGCTCATTGGGAACCCCAAGAGGAAGGTATGATGAGCACAACAGCAAGTTTCCCTCAGTTATGAAACCAAGGTTTAATCGAACCAGTAGGAGCAAGGAAACACCCCAAAGGTGTTACTAGCTGAGCTTTGGCAGGACGCACTACCGGTGCTAGTAGCAACGTGGAGACCTGCACAACACAACCACAGAACTTTGTCCCCAACTTGCGATGAGGTTGTCAATCTCACCGTGTTTTACGGAAAACAAAGGATTAAACGTATCGAATGGAAAGAAGTAAAATTTTGCAGAAAGTAAACACAAAGCAGTAAAAGTTTATAGATTGTAAAGAAAAGGACCGGGATCCATAGTTCACTAGAGGTGGCTCTCCTTAAGATAGATAACATGCTGGGTGAACAAATTACAGCAGGGCAATTGACAAACATCGAGAAAGCAATACATGCATATACTAATCATCTTGAATCCTTTGAGACTTGATTGGGCATTACAACATTATACATAGACTGCCATCCAACTGCATCTATGACTAATAATCCACCTTCAGGTTATCATCCGAACCCCCTCCAGTATTAAGTTGCAAGCAACAGATTATTGCTTTACGAACTGCGTGTAAAGTAAACAATACGATTGTTCTATGAACAAAGGATTGTTGTTTTCTCCCTAGTAGCAACCGCACATCTAGTACCTTAGAGATTTCTGTCACTTCCCAAGATTATCAGAGGCATGAACCCACTATCGAGCATAAATACTAACTCTTGGAGTTGCTAGCATCTACTTGGCGAAGATAGCTACTAACAACGGAAAGCATGCAAGATCACAAATAACAAAGACATGATAGAATCAATAATCAATCTGAAATAGCATCTCAATATCCATCGGATCCCCGCAAACACAACATGCAGAATTACAAATAGATTATCTTGATCATGAACGGAGCTCACAAGATCTAAACATGAAAGCACAAAGGAGGAGAGCCAGCCATCTAGCTACTACATGGATCTGTAGTCCAAGGATGAACTACTCACGCATCACACCGGAGGCTTGCATGGTGATGAAGAAGGCCTCCAGGGTGAATTCCCCTCTCCGGCAGGGTGCCGGGAAGAGCTTCAGATCCCTCCCGATCTAGGGATGGAGATGACGGCGTCTACAGACTCTTTCGTGGATTTTTGATCGGGTCCTTAGGGTTTTTGCCTCGAGGGCATCTTATAGGCGGAAGGGGAGACCGAGGGGGTGCCAGGGCTGGCCTCACCACCCCCTGGTGCGGGCCAGGCTGGGCCGCGCGGCCAGGTGGTGTGGTGCCCCTGGCCCCTCTCCGTCTCGTACTTTGGCATCTGATGACTTTCGGAAAATAGGCATTTTGGCTTTTGTCCCGTCCAATTCCGAGAATATTCATTTTCTGACTTTCCTCGAACCAAAAACAGCAGAAAACAGGTAGCTGGCACTGTGGCTCTTGTTAATAGGTTAGTCCAAGAAATCATATGAAAATGTACTCCAAAGTGTGGACAAAACACAAGAAAGTGGATAAAACCAAGCATGGAACATCAAAAATTAAAGATACATTTGCAATGTATCAACATCCCGAAGCTTAACTCCTTCTCGTCCTCGAGTAGGTAAGTGATAAAAAGAAAGAATAATTTTTTAGGTGACATGCACCATCAAAGACTTGATCAAAGTATTTGTAAAACATTGAAAGCTGGGATCATAGTACTTCAATCATAACATGAAAGACAAAGTTCTAGCAATAAGCAAAGAAACTATGATGCAACATGAAAAGGCACAAACAAAAGATTCATGAATAACAATGCTTTGCAAGACGTTTGTTTGTTTCACATAAAGAAAACATAGCATAATAGTATTTAGCTTGTCCCTCATAGAGTAGCAAATATAAATGCATAGGACACCTTCAAAGTTCATAAGAGTGACTAGATACAATAGTTTAAAACAAGCAATAACAAGTTATGCATCAATCAACTAGTCTTGGGACAATGCACATAGAACTATGAATGGCCACTATGCTCTCAAAGTAGGTGCATAAAGATAGAAGGTGGAGACTCAATGTAATGGTGGAAGAAAGGCCTTTGTAAAAGGAAGTAGGGATTCAAGTCTCATAAAGAGCTTCCAAAAATTATGGTACTTATAGCTTTCAGCTCTCATTGCCCCTATCATAAGCATCTTTAAGGTGATTAAGGTTAAAGTGACACAACTAAGAGGATATGCTTGATAAGTTATAAACCAAAATATCATGCCCCTTACTTACGAAGACCGATCCTCATGCTACTCAACTTCAGTCACGAGTAAGCTCTTGTCATTGTAAGTACATGTGTATCATTAAGAACTGCCAACGAGGTACCCCTTGCACATGATACGGGAGATTTCCCATAATCAAAATGACAAGGCAAGCAGACAATGAGCATCTTAGCGATCTTTTTATTTGCTATTTGCATAGGTTTTTATTGAGGATGCTTCATAGAGTGCTCATTATGGTTATGCTGCAAGTTTCCACCATGATTAGGCATGGCTTAGGCTAGCGGCCCAGGCATTTCTCTAACACACATACAAACTCCATGATCTTACAAGTTCCACTTTTATTTCACACCGCCGGGATCCGTAAGCAAAAGAACATGATATCAACGGGGTACAAAGTACAAGTGCAATGTTGAAAGCATTCCCCATGAAACATGGTTCTGATAATTTCAACTTATAAAGCGCAAGCATATACGCAACAAAGAAGGACCCAACGGTTCAAGTTTATTAGATGCAAAAAGTAAAGTGTGCCGTCAAGTTCGTGAGAGCTTTAATCACTAGTTTTCTCATAACAAGTTTAATTTGGAAGGTAAACAAAAGCATGAATATACTTGGAATAGCATAAGCTAGTAGGTAGGTATGGTGGACTCTTTGGAATAACTTGGTTTAGGGAGTTGGATGCATGAGTGGAACTCATACTTGGTTGTGGAGGCTAGCAAAAGACTGGGAGCGACAAACTAAGAGAGCAATAATAGCCATAATCATGCAGAGCGACAAAACATCATTGATCAAAGCATAAAGTGATACTACAAGTTGAAAACTAAAAGATCATAAAGGCTATGGTGACTTGAGATAGTCATAACATGGTGTGAGCATGCGCCAAGTCAACCCAAATAAAGCATCAAAGGATACCACTATACTATGCTTTAATATGCTAAAACAACGCATGATTCATCCAAGGCACATTAAGCAATCTCAATTGTTTATAACCAGTCATGCTACAACAAATAATACTAAGTATAAAGCCAAAACAATATCAAGCATGGCATGACAAAGCATAGGCCACAGTCAAAAACGAGCTCTTTTTACCACATAAGCATGAACTTTCCTACTCTTTTCCTAACCAAACCAAACTATTTGCAAACCAACGTATGAAAGAGGGGGTCCAACCAATTTATTCAGAAAACTAAGCAAACCAAGCAAACTAAAAACCAAAACAAAAAATAAAAAGAAGACGCTCCAAGAAAAACACAACTGTGTATGAAATAATAAAAATGAAGCGTTTGGAAGAAACCTGGGATTTTTATTGATGAAGGAGGGGATGCCTTGGGTATCCCCAAGCTTTGACGCTTGTACTTCTTGGATATTTCTTGGGGTGACACGCGTGGCATTCCCAAGCTTGATCTTTAGTCCATCCTTCATCTCATTACTCATTCCTTCCATACACCTGAAAATTTTCCTTCATACAAAACTTCACACAATCTTTATTAGCAACATTAGTGCACTCAAGATAAAAGGTCTTAAGGTTCAGTTCTAACACCAAATAAACTTCCATTAGAACACTAGATACTGTAGCACTTCCCTCAAAAAGCTAAATTCCCCAAAAGAACTCAAGAAGGAACCAACAAGAAGCAAATGCAGAAAATGGCAGAAATCTGTCAAAACACACTAGCAGGTAAGGACGAATTTATTCGAAGACCTTCTGTTGCTCAAATCAAAAAGTGTTGAACTAACGAAAGTTAGATAACAACCAGGGGCAGAAGCTCAAAAATTCACTCTTCAAAAAGACGTTTAGAGATTTTACACGAATGTTTACGGTGAAGCACAAAAATCTGTTTCGGGATAGCAACTTTCCCAATCATTACTTCTCTCTCATTAGAGGTTACTCTTGGCACAAAAAGCAAATAAAAAGGATAAGTAGCGGTTATTATAGAGGTAATAACTTCCAAGACTCATCTAAAACTTTTGGGTTATCTCCCAATAAGTACTTTTCTTTAATGCCTTTAAGTTAGGCATAAGAAGCAAGAAAGAATCAAGTGTCCTCAAATGAAGAAGCATTAAGATCAATACCAGAATTTTTTTCAACAAGGCAAGGTATATCATCCAAATAAGTTCTAGAGGATCCCCTCTCAATGCTCTTAGGTTCACTATTCTCATCAAAAGGATTTGCAGGAACAATCCAATCAAGATTCTTTTCTATGGCATCATGTATTGCTACTAGTTTAAAGGGTATTGGTATCATAGGTTCCTCCCCATTAGGTTCGGTTTTGTTCATCTTTTCTCGTGTACCAACAACTTCTACACATGAGCCTAGCATATTGAAACGTTCAAAGTCTTTCCTAGCTTCCTTGGCAACATCATAGAACTCTTTAAACAAAGTTTCTAGAATAAAATCCCTCTTTTCAGGGTCTTCAATTTCTTTAAGCTTAAGAAACATTACTTGCATTAAGGGGTTGAGGTTAACAATACTAGCTTCTAACATGTGAACTAAAGAAGCTGCATCAATCTCATAGTTTGGAGCAAGTTCTGCAAGGGATCTATCCTTAGTATCTTCATGTTTGCTAACATGATTAAAGAATTCTTAAATATTATCTTTCCCAATTATAGAACCACTACCAATTGAAAGGTCTTTCAGGGTGAATTTGGGGATCAACATGGTGAGATAAGGAAGAGGTGACAACTAAAGGAGACTTAATTTTTTGTGTTTTTGATAAAGAAAGCAAACTAGTAAAACTAATTTTTTTGTGTTTTTGATAAAGAAACAAGCAAACAAAGCAAAAGAAACTAAGCAAAACAAAAATAACAAAGTAAAGAGATTGGTTATAAGGGACTCCCCTTGTGAAGATGTCCTTGACTCCCCGGCAACGGCGCCAGAAAAATGCTTGATGGCTCTGTAATGGCGCCAGGAAAATGCTGGAGCGATGATGATGTTGAGCTCGTTGGGAGCCCCAAGAGGAAGGTATGATGAGCACAGCAGCAAGTTTCCCTCAGTTATGAAACCAAGGTTTAATCGAACCAGTAGGAGCAAGGAAACACCCCAAAGGTGTTACTAGCTGAGCTTTGGCAGGGGCATACCGGTGCTAGTAGCAACGTGGAGACCTGCACAACACAATCACAGAACTTTGTCCCCAACTTGTGATGAGGTTGTCAATCTCACCGTGTTTTGCGGAAAACAAAGGATTAAACGTATCGAATGGAAAGAAGTAAAATTTTGCAGAAAGTAAACACAAAGCAGTAAAAGTTTATAGATTGTAAAGAAAAGGACCGAGATCCATAGTTCACTAGAGGTGGCTCTCCTTAAGATAGATAACATGTTGGGTGAACAAATTACAGCGGGGCAATTGACAAACATCGAGAAAGCAATACATGCATATACTAATCATCTTGACTCCTTTGAGACTTGATTGGGCATTACAACATTATACATAGACTCCTTTGAGACTTGATTGGGCAATACATGCATATGCTTTCGATTGCATTGAGGGGACTCCTGGCGGAAAATGTTCGAGTACCCATTGTGAAGCTATGTGTGTTTCTCAATGCAATTTCTCAGAAGGTAATCGGTCTAGATAGTCTACCAAGGTTATAGAAAGATGTGGTCCAATGTCTTGTCAGCTTCGAGTTGGTGTTCCCACCATCCTTCTACAATATTATGACGCACCTCCTAGTTCACCTAGTCGAAGATATTAACATTCTCGGTCCTGTATTTCTACATAATATGTTCCCCTTTGAGAGGTTCATGGGAGGCTTAAAGAAATATGTTCATAACCGTGCTAGGCCAGAAGGAAGCATCTCAAAGGGATATGGAACAGAGGAGGTCATTGAGTTTTGTGTTGACTTTATTCCTGACCTTAAGCCCATCGGTGTTCCTGAATCACGGGATGAGGGTAGACTGAGTGGAAAAGGCACGTGATACGTTGCTAAAGTATCCATAATTTTTGATGTTCCATGCTTGGTTTTATCTACTTTCATGTGTTTTGTTCCAACTTTGGAGTACTTTCTATACACTTTCTTGGACTAACCAATTAACAAGTGCCACAGTGCCAGTTGCCTGTTTTCTGGTGTTTTTGGTTCTAGGAAAGTCAGAAAATCAATATTCTCGGAATTGGACCGGACAAACGCCAAAGTCGACATTTTACCGGAAGACTCACGGATCTAGAAGACGAGACGGAGAGGGGCCACAGGGTGGCCACACCCCCTTGGCGCGGGCAACCCTAGGTTGCGCCAGGGCATGGTGTGGGCCTCCTGGCCAGCCATCGACCTTGCCTCTTCGCCTATAAGAAGCCTCCCGATGCATAAACCCTAAGTAGTCAATCATCCAGCCACGAAAACTTCCACATCGCCGCCGCTACCGAAGGGGAGATTCGGGGGACAGAAAGTCTCTATTCCGGCACCCTGTCGGGATGGGGAAGTGCCCCCGGAGCCATCTCCATCAATCTCCACTACCATCTCCATCGTTGTTGCTGATTCCCATGATGAGGAGGGAGTAGTTCTCTCTCGAGGCTAAGGGTTCTACCGGTAGCTATGTGTTCATCTCTCTCTCTCTCTATGCGTGATCTTACTGAGATCATGAGCTTTGTAATCAAGTAGATCTACCTTGCTACTCAAGTGTTTTAATAGATCTCTGCTCTCCCCATGTGTGTGAAGTTGACAGTGTGCACACCATGGTGGCACTTAGGCTAGAGATTACAAATACTTGCTATGAGTTATATTTGGAGTTGGGTGTCTTTATGAAATTGTGGTGTTTGTTTGAACCATCTAGTACTCAAGGTGACATTGTGGGGTTTTCTAGATGGGAAAGGCTTACTTTGAGGTGTGCTGTTATAGCCCTACCATCGATTAGAGTGTCCAACCGGAGAGTAGTTAAGAGTAGTATCATAAAGAGAAGATATTTATATGAGAGAGTGTTCACTAGTGAAAGTATGATCCCTAGGTCTTGTTTCTAAGCATTGATACATCGTTTGCAATTAGATCTGTTATATGTTTGCTTGCTTCCATCTTTATTTCAGTTTTACTTCAGTCTTTTCCATGCCATCAAGTTATTTTCTAGCACCGTTGTCTTATATCCATACCACTTGTATTTTACTATCTCTTCACCGAACTAGTGCACCTATACACCTGACAAGTGTATTGGGTGTGTTGGGGACACAAGAGACTTCTTCTATCTTGATTGCATGATTGCTTGAGAGGGAATACCTTTGACCACTTCCTCCCTGAGTTTGATAAACCTTGGGTGATCCACTTAAGGGAAAACTTACTGCTGTTCTACAAACCTCTGCACTTGGAGGCCCAACAACTGTCTACAAGAATAGAAGTACGTAGACATCAAGCTATTTTCTGGCGCCGTTGCCGGGGAGGTAAGGTAAAAGGTACTCACATCCTTCGGTGTGATGCTCGAAGTTATTTCCTTTAGATTCTGCAATTTTGTCTTTTTGTTTCTTGTTTTCACTAGTTAGGCTTAATGGAAAACAACAACAAAAATAGAGAGCTTTATAGTATTTATTTTGAGTTAGGACATGAAGTGTTTGAAGAGAAAATTAAAAAACCGATGGAACTTTATTTGCATGCTAATAGAAATGTTGTTAGTATGAATTCTTTGGAATCCATTATTGCTAATGCTACAGAAAAGACTAAGCTTGGGGAAGCTAGTTTTTATGAAAATGATCTTTTTAGTTTCCCAACTTTGGAAGATAGCTATTCTATTGCTTATGATGATACCAAACCTCCAACATATGATGATTACAATGATGAATATGATATTTTCAGTCCACCTACTATTGAGGAGAAAATTATTTATTATTACAATATGCCTCCTGTATTTGATGATTATGGTGATGAGAATAATAACGATAGCTATTTTGTTGAATTTTCTCCCACTACAATTAATAAGAATGACTATGTTTATGTGGGGAGTATTAATTATTTTATGAATATGGCTCATGATAAGAATATTTCTTGTGATAGTTATACTGTTAATTTTACTCATGATGCTACTGAAAGTTATTATGAGAGAGGGAAACATGGTTTTATGAACCCCAATAATATTAAGTTTCCCCTCTTTATGTTGAAATGTTTGAAGTTGCACTTGTTTTGCTTTCCTATGCTTGTTGCTTTATGCTTTCATGACTTTGTTTATTTACAAGATTCCTATGCATATGAAGTGGATTAGACTTAAATGTTCTTTGAATTTTCTTCTTGATGGTCTCTTTTACTTCAATTCGTATTTCTTATGTGAGCATCTTCTCAAACTATCATGCCTAACTTAAAGGTGTTAAAGAAAAGTACTTATTGGGAGATAACCCAAAAGTTTTAGTTGAGTCTTGCAAGTTATTGTTTCAGTAATAACCTCTCCTTATCCTTTTTATTTGCTTTTTGTGCCAAGAGTAACCTCTAATGAGAGAGAAGTAATGCTTGGGTAAGTTGTTGTCCCGAAACAGATTTTTGTGCTTCACGTAAAAATTCGTGTAAAATCTCTGTACGTCGTTTTGAGGCGTGAATTTTTGTGCTTCTGCCCCAGGTTGTTATCTAACTTTCGTTAGTTCAACACGTTTCGATTTGAGCAACAGAAGGTCTTCGAAAAAATTCGTGTTTACCTGCTGGTCTGTTTTGACAGATTTCTGCCATTATTTGCATTTGCTTCTTGTTGGTTCCTTTTTAAGTTCTTTGAGGGGATTGAGCTTTTTGAGGGAAGTGCTAGAGTAGCTTGTATTTTATTGGAAGTTTTATTGGTGTTGGAACTGAAACTAAAGACTTATTATCTTAAGTGCACTAATGTTGCTAATAAAGATTGTGTGAAGTTTTGTATGAAGGAAAAAATTTAGGTGTATGGAAGGAATGAGTAATCAGATGAAGGTGTTGGTTCCGCAGCATAGAAAATAAAAAATTTCCTACGATGAGAACTATACTCCAAGATCTATCTACTAGATATAGAGCAACGGGTGGACATACATCCATCGAGAACTTACCCTCGAAGACAACGAGTTTTGTTAACGAGTAGGAACTCGTGGTTGATGTAGTCGTACACTTGATGATCTCAAGATCGTGTAGAAGTCTGAGCGCCGCAAATCAGCAGCGCATCCGTCCTCGCACACACGTTCAAGCCACCGGACAACCTCCACCTCCTCGCTCCAGCAATGCAGCGGAAGCAGCAACTCCTTCTAGACGAAATGCCACTGGGAACATGTATCTCGCTAATCCGAGACCATGGGGGAATAATTCTAGAGGTGGAGAGAGATCCTTCACGAGGAGGTGTGAGGAAGAAGGACGAAGATGGGGGCCTTTTATAGGAGGAGGGGGGTGCCCCTCCCCATGGCCGGTGCCTCATGGGGGTTGACCCCTCACCTCTCCCATTCATGTGGTGGTAACCCCTCCACATTAAAATGCCTCTTCACATTCCCTTTTAAAGTCTCCACTTTAAATGCATTAAAATTCTCTAAGTTTAATGCTCTCTCATTTAATAAAACTCTTTTATTAAATTTATTCAGAATTTTGTTACTTTAATTAACAAACATTCACATAAAACCCCTTGCAACATTTCAATATCACATGCAGAACCACTTTCTGCAAATTCAAATGAAACAATTCTGGTTTCTATCGAAACAATTCTTGTGCTTTGCAATTATTTCGTCTGAAACATATGTGCTCCAAAATGGTGTCTGCTAACTCTTAAGTGTGTCACCCTACGGTTCGCGAATAATGCAGACATGATTGAGACTCCTCTTAGATCAATAATCAGAAGCGGGACCTGGAGATCCATACTGACTCTTGCATATTCAACGATGACTTCTGTGATCGTGAGAACCTTTAACGCTAGTAACTTAATCCCTTTGTCTCATGATATAATACATGTCCGAGATTCGATCATCGGTATTCAAATACCTAGCTTGATATCGTTACCGACATGCACTCTTTTCTCGTTCCCGTGATATAACATTCTAGTGATCACATCACTTGCTTGCAAGCTATCTTAATGTGATATCACCGAGAGGGCCCAGAGTATATCTATCCGTCATCGGGATTGACAAATTCCACTCTTGATCCACGAGCCTCAACATAACACCTTCGTAGTACTGAACCCATCTTTATAGTCACCCTGTTATGGTGTGACGTTTAATGTTATCAAGATACTCTTCTGGTGTTAGCAATTAACATGATCTCATGGTCTAAGGATAAAGATTACTTCATATAATGTTATAGCAATATAAACATAATGACTTTATCGTAATGCTATACTTCGGATGAATGTTCATCACATCATTTCACAAATGATGTGACCTTGTTATTAACAACATCCAATGTCTATGATCAGGAAACCTTGATCATCTTGTTAATCAACAAGCTAGTCTATAAGAGAGGCATAACTAGGAACCCTTTTTGTTTATTAAACACACATGTATTGACGTTTCTGATCAATACAATTATAGCATGCAAAATAAACATCTATCATATACGAGGAATACATAATAACAACTTTATTATTGCCTCTCAGGGCATATTTCCTTCAGTCTCCCACTTGCACTAGAGACAATAATCTAGTTCACATAGTGATAAATCTAACACCCATGGAGTTCTGGTGTTGTTCATGTTTTTCCCTAGGGAGAACTTTAGTCAACGGATCTGCTACATTTAGGTCCGTGTGTACTTTACAAATCTTTATATCTCCATCCTTGACATGCTCGCGGATGGAGTGAAACTGGCGCTTAATATGCTTGGAATTCTTGTGAGACCTCGGTTCCTTGGCGTTGGCTATGGCTCCATTGTTGTCACAATAGATCACCATTGGGTCCAATGCACTAGGAACCATACCTAGTTCTGTTATGAACTCTTTCATCCAAACCACTTCCTGTGCTGCTTCTGAAGCAGCAACATATTCCTCCTCCGTCGTTGATCCAGCCACCACAGGTTGTTTGGAACTCCTGCAACTAACTGTTGCTCCGTTCAAGAGAAATGCGTATCCGGATTGAGACTTAGAGTCATCCGGATCGGTGTCAAAGCTAGCATCGACATAACACTTAGCGACTAGCTCTTCTTCACCTCTGTATACAAGAAACATATCCCTAGTTCTTCTCAAGTACTTAAGGATATTCTTGACCGCTATCCAGTTTTCCGAACCTAGATCAGATTGGTACCTACTAGTCAAACTAATAGCTTGTGCCACATCGGGTCTTGTACATAGCATGGCATACATTATAGAGCCTATGGCCGAGGCATAGGGGATCTTATCCATTATCTCTCTTTCTTCCGCCATAGCCAGACTTTGAGCCTTGCTCAATGTCTTGCCTTGCAACATAGGTAAGAACCCCTTCTTACTTCCGTCCATATTAAACTTCTTTAATATCTTATCAAGGTATGTACTCTGCGATAGCCCAATTAGGCGCCTTGATCTATCTCTATAGATTTTAATGCCTAATATATATGACACTTCACCAAGGTGTTTCATCAAAAATTTGCTGTTTAGATAACTTTTAACATTGTTTAAAAGATCTATATCATTTCCAATCAATAATATGTCATCCACATATAATATCAGAAATTCCACATTGCTCCCACTCACTTTCTTGTAAATACAAGCCTCTCCATAAGTTTGGACAAATCCAAACTCTTTGATCACCTCATCAAAGCGGAGATTCCAACTCCGGGATGCTTGCTTCAGTCCATAGATGGCTCGCTAAAGTTTGCATACCTTATCAGCATCCTTAGGATCGACAAAACCCTAGGTTGTATCATATACAACTCTTCTTCAATATTACCATTGAGGAACACAATTTTGACATCCATCTGCCATATTTCATAATCGAAATATGCAGCAATTGCTAACATAATCCTACCCAACTTTAGCATCGCTACGGGAGAGAATGTCTCATCGTAGTCAACTCCTTGAATTTTTCGAAACCCTTTTGCAACAAGTCGAGCCTTATAGATGTTCACATTACCATCAGCATCAGTTTTTTTTTTGAAAATCCATTTATTCTCAACGGCCTTTCGATTGTGAGGTAAGTCTACCAAGGTCCAAACCTGGTTTTCATACATGGATTCCATCTCGGATTTCATGGCTTCTAGCCATTTGTTGGAATCCGGGCTCATCGTCGCTTCTTCATACGTCGTAGGGTCATCCATTTCATCAACCATGAAATTCACAACAGGATTGCCGTACAGTTCAGGAGCTACACGTGTCCTACTTGACCTGCGAGGTTCGGTAGTGTCCTCTTTCGGAGTTTCATGATCAATATCATTAGCTCTCTCTTTATTAGGCGAAGTCAACTCCAAAACAATTTCCGATGTTGCGCTACTCGCCATTTCATGAAGAGAAGGTTCAATAACCTCTTCGAGTTCTACCTTCCGACTACTCACACCTTTCACGAGAAACTCCTTCTCAAGAAAGGATCCATTCTTGGCAACAAAAACCTTGCCCTCGGATCTGTGATAGAAGGTATACCCAATCGTTTCCTTAGGGTATCCTATGAAGATGCATTTTTCTGCTCTGGGTTCAAGATTATCTGGCTGAAGTTTCTTCACATAAACATCGCATCCCAAAACTTTAAGAAATGACAACTTAGGTTTGTTTCCAAACCATAATTCATACGGTGTCATTTCAACGGATTTAGATGGTGCCCGATTTAAAGTGAATGCAGCGGTTTCTAGTGCATAACCGCAAAATGACAGTGGGAAGTCAGTCAGAGACATCATAGATCGAACCATATCCAATAAAGTACGATTATGACGTTCCGACACACCATTACGTTGTGGTGTTCCGGCAGGCGTGAGTTGTGAAACTATTCCACACTCTTTCATGTGTGTGCTAAACTCGTAACTTAGATACTCACCTCCATGGTCGGACCGCAGAAATTTGATCTTTCTGTTACGATGATTTTCCACTTCATTCTGAAATTCTTTGAACTTTTCAAAGGTTTCAGACTTGTGATTCATCAAATAGATATACCCGTATCTACTCAAATCATCCGTGAAAGTAACAACGTAATGATATCCATCTCGCGCCGACACACTCATTGGTCCACACACATCAGTATGTATGATTTCCAATAAATCTGTCGCCCGTTCCATTGAACCGGAAAACAACGTTCTAGTCATGTTGCCCATAAGGCATGGCTCACATGTATCAAATGATTCAAAATCAAGTGATTCCGAAAGTCCATCAGAATGGAGTTTCTTCATGTGTTTAACGCCAATATGACCTAGACGGCAGTGCCACATATATGCAGATATATCATTATCAAGTTTAATCCTTTTAGCATCAACATTATGAATATGCGTAATACCAATATCGAGATCCAATAGAAATAAACATTTCAACACAGGTGCATGACCATAAAAGATATCATTCTTATAAATCGAACAACCATTGTTTTCAGATTTAAAGGAATAACCACTTTGCATCAAACACGATCCGGATACAATGTTCATGCTCAGTGCAAGCACCAAATAACAATTATTCAGATTTATAACTAATCCCAATGGCATATGAAGAGGTAGCGTCCCGACGGCGATCACATCAACTCTTGATCCATTGCCGACTCGCATCATGACCTCATCCCTTGCTAGTTGTCGCTTGTTCCGCGGTTGTTCCGCAGCCCCTAAACCGAGTTACATATATTAGCAACTGATCCCATATCAAATACCCAGGTGCTACTGTGAGTACTAGTCAAGTACACATCAATAACATGTATATCACATATACCTTTGTTTGCCTTCCCAGACTTCTTCTCCACCAAATACTTGGGGCAATTGTGCTTCCAATGGCCAGTCTCCTTGCAATAGTAACACTCGGTGTCAGAATTAGGGCCAGCTCGAGGTTTCTTTTCAGGTGTGGCAACAGATTTGCCACCCTTCTTTCCCTTGTGCTTGCCTTTCTTGTCCTTCTTGAAACCGGTGGTCTTATTGATCATCAACACTTGATGTTCTTTCCTAATCTCCACTTCTGCAGTCTTAAGCATTGATAGAAGCTCGAGAAGAGACTTCTTCATGCCCTGCATATTATAGTTCATCACAAAGCTCTTGTAGCTAGGTGGCAGAGATTGGAGAACACGATGTATGCCTCAGTCAATGGGAATCGTTATTCCCAAGGACACAAGCTTATCAGCGTACCCAGACATTTTGAGTACGTGCTCACTAATGGAGTTGTTATCCTCCATCATGCAGCTAAAGAACTTTTCAGAAGCATTATAACTGTCTACGGCAGCATGGGTATCGAAAATCATTTTCAATTCTCCCATGGTATCAAAGGCATTGCCATTTTCGAAATGCTTTCAAAGTTCTGGCTCTAGCCCATACAGTATGCCACAATGAACTAAGTTGTGGTCCTCCTGACGAGTCACATAGACATTCTTTTCCTCGTCAGGGGCATCAGGAGCTGGGGGGGCCTAGCAGTGCCTCTAGCACATATTGCTTTTGTGCAGCAGTGAGGAGAATCCTCAAATTCATAGCCCAGTTGGTGAAGTTGCTACCAATCGCAGTAAGTTTCTCTTTCTCCATGAACACATTGAAATTAAAAGCAGGTGGTGCCATCTACAACAGAATTTGTAAAGTTTATTTAGACTAAGTTTATGATAGAGTGAGTTCAACTAATCCAAATTACTAATGAACTCCCACTCAAAAATGACATCCCTCGTGTCCTTTTGGTGATTACATGAACCAAATCCACTACACCAAGTCCGATCATCACGTGAGTCGATGTAGCTTCAAAGGCGAGCATCTATATGGGCATCATATCAACTATATGACTCATGCTTAACCTTTCGGTCCGTGTTCCGAGGCCATGTCTATCGCCAAGTAAGAACCTTAGTATTCGCATGTGTAAAACTGTCTTACACCCGTTCTTATGAAAGCGTAGAGTCGAGTACACCCGATCATCACGTGATGTCTCGAAACACGATTCATAGAACGATGCATACTTAAGGAAGAACACATTTTATCTTGATATTTAAATGAGGGATCATCTTACAATGCTACCAAAAGCGCCAAACTAGCAGTATAAGATGGTAACATCTAATGTGTAAAGTGAGATGATATGGTCCATGCATTTGATCTCTATCATTTGCATCGTGGTATGATCTCTATCATTCCTTTGTGTGTAAGGCCAAGGTCTATGGAACTTACACGTTGAGTGCATTGTAAGAGTATCTATCATACATCTACTTACAACAATACCATATCAAGACACTAGGCCAGCAACGATCTAAACTAGACGCCTCTAATTTATCAATTGCAAGTTTTACGTGGCACAGGGCTTTCGGAGATAGAACCGGTCTTACCTACGAATATGAACCACAACAAGGATAACCAAGTTATTAGCAACTCGTTGTAAATCAGATATTGACTATAGTAGGAGAGACAGACACCCGCCAGCCACTTATGCAAAACAAGTTGCATGTAGTCGTGGAACCGGTCTCATCAACGATGACATGTAAGGTTGGTCCGGGCCGCTTCATCCCACTATGCCACCAATATCCAAAATACATAGAAGATACAATAACATGATCATCATCGCCCACATATAAACATATGTGTACTACCCGTGCAAAGCACCTACGTATAGATCAGGCTCTGATACCACTGTTGGTACCGCAGCATAGAAAACAATAAAATTCCTATAATGAGAACTATACGCCAAGATCTATCTACTAGATACAGAGCAACGGGTGGACATACATCCATCGAGAACTTACCCTCGAAGACAACGAGTTTTGTTAATGAGTAGGAACTCGTGGTTGATGTAGTCGTATACTTGCCGATCTCAAGATTGTGTGGAAGTCCGAGCGCCGCAAATCAGCAGCACATCCGTCCTCGCACACACGTTCAAGCCACCAAACAACCTCCACCTCCTCACTCCAGCGATGCAGCGGAAGCAGCAACTCCTTCCAGACGAAATGCCACCGAGAACAATGTATCTCGCTAATCCGAGACCATGGGGGAATAATTCTAGAGGGAGAGAGAGATCCTTCACGAGGAGGTGTGAGGAAGAAGGACGAAGAGGGGGGCCTTTTATAGGAGGAGGGGGGTGCCCCTCCCCATGGCCGGTGCCTCATGGGGGTTGACCCCTCACATCCCCCATTCATGTGGTGGTAATCCCTCCACATAAAAATGCCTCTTCACATTCCCTTTTAAAGTCTCCACTTTAAATGCATTAAAATTCTCTAAGTTTAATGCTCTCTCATTTAATAAAACTCTTTTATTAAATTTATTCATAATTTTGTTAATTACTTTAATTAACAAACATTCACATAAAACCCCTTGCAACATTTCAATATCACATGCAGAACCACTTTCTGCAAATTCACCTGAAACAATTCCGGTTTCTATCGAAACAATTCCTGTGCTTTGCAATTATTTCGTCTGAAACATATGTGCTCCAAAATGGTGTCTGCTAACTCTTAAGTGTGTCACCCTACGGTTCGCGAATAATGCAGACATGATTGAGACTCCTCTCAGATCAATAATCAGAAGCGGGATCTGGAGATCCATACTGACTCTTGCATATTCAACGATGACTTCTGTGATCGTGAGAACCTTTAACGCTAGTAACTTAATCCCTTTGTCTCATGATATAATACATGTCCGAGATTCGATCATCGGTATTCAAATACCTAGCTTGATCTCGTTACCGACATGCACTCTTTTCTCGTTCCCGTGATATAACATTCTAGTGATCACATCACTTGCTTGCAAGCTATCTTAATGTGATATCACCGAGAGGGCCCAGAGTATATCTATCCGTCATCGGGATTGACAAATTCCACTCTTGATCCATGAGCCTCAACATAACACCTTCGTAGCACTGAACCCATCTTTATAGTCACCCTGTTACGGTGTGACGTTTGATGTTATCAAGATACTCTTCTGGTGTTAGCAATTAACATGATCTCATGGTCTAAGGATAAAGATTACTTCGTATGATGTTATAGCAATATAAACATAATGACTTGATCGTAATGCTATACTTCGGATGAATGTTCGTCACATCATTTCACAAATGTTTTGACCTTGTTATTAACAACATCCAATGTCTATGATCAGGAAACCTTGATCATCTTGTAAATCAACAAGCTAGTCTATAAGAGAGGCATAACTAGGAACCCTTTTTGTTTATTGAACACACATGTATTGACGTTTCCGATCAATACAATTATAGCATGCAAAATAAACATCTATCATATACGAGGAATACATAATAACAACTTTATTATTGCCTCTTAGGGCATATTTCCTTCAATAGGATGGACTAAAGCTCAAGCTTGGGGATGCCACGTGTGTCACCCCAAGAAATATCCAAGAAGTACAAGCGTCAAAGCTTGGGTATGCCCAAGGCATCCCCCTCTTCATCAATAAAAATCCTAGGTTTCTTCCAAACGCTTTATTTTTATTTTTTCATGCACAGTTGTGTTGTTCTTGGAGCGTCTTCTTTTTCGTTTTTGTTTTGGTTTTTTGCTTGCTTGGTTTGCTTAGTTTGCTGAATAAATTGGTTGGACCCCCTCTTTCATACATTGGATTTCAAATAGTTTGGTTTGGATTGGAAAGAGTAAGAAAGTTCATGCTTAAGTGGTAAAGAGAGCTTTTTTTTGACTATAGCCCATGCTTTGTCATGCCATGCTTGATATTGTTTTGGCTTTATGCTTAGTATTCTTTGCTGTAGTATGACTTGTTATAAACAATTGAGATTTCTTAATGTTCCTTGGAAGGATCATGCGTTGTTTTAGCATATTAAAGCATAATATAGTGGTATTCTCCTTTGATGCTTTATTTGGGTTGACTTGGTGCATGCTCACACCATGTTATGACTATCCCAAGTCACCATAAGCCTTTGTGATCCTTTAGTTTTCAACTTGTACTATCACTTTATGCTTTGATTAATGATGTTTTGTCGCTCTGCATGATTATGGCCATTATTGTTCTCTTACTTTGTCGCTCCCACTCTTTTGCTAGCCTCTACAACCAAGTATGAGTTCCACTCATGCATCCAACTCCCTAAACCAAGTTACCCCAAAGAGTCCACCATACCTACCTACTATCTTATGCTATTCCAAGTATATTCATGCTTTTGTTTACCTTCCAAATTAAACTTGTTATGAGAAAACTAGTGATTAAAGCTCTCACGAACTTGATGGCACACTTTACTTTTCTTGCCCTTAATAAACTTGAACCATTGTGTCGTCTATGTTGTATATGCTTGTACTTATTTGTTGGGGATTAGCAGAACCATGCTGTCATGGGGAACGCTTTCAACATTGCACTAGTACTTTGTACCTAGTTGATATCATGCTCTTTTGTCTATGGATGTCGTCCGTGTGAAATGAAAGGGGAGCTTGTAAGTCCATGGAGTTATGTATATGTGTTAGAGAAATGCCTTGGCCGCTGGGCTAATCCATGCTGACATGGTGGAAACCTGCAGCGTAACCATAATGAGTTGTCTATGAAGCATTCTTCTTATAAAAAAAGAGTCCTATATTGAGAAAAAAAGAGAAAAGGAAAAAATATGAGAAAAGAGGAAAGAGAGAAAAAAGCACCATATTCCCATGGTAAATAAGAAGATTGCTGAGATGCTCGTTTTCTGCTTGCCTTGTCATTTTGATATGGGGATTCTTCCATATCATCGGACAAGGGGTACCCCGTTGGCGGTTCTCTATGATACATATGTACTTACTATGACAAGAACTTACCGGTAACTAAACTTGAGTAGCATGAGGAGCGGCCCTCGTATTCAAGGGACATGAGATTTCCAACTTATACTTCGTCAAGCATATACACCATAGTTTGTTCACTTTAACCTTAATCACCTTTAAGATGCTTATGATAGGGGCAATCAGAGCTGAAAGCTAATAAGTACCATAATTTTTGGAAGCTCTTTATGAAACTTGAATCTCTGCTTCCTTTTATGAAGGCCTTTCTTTCACCATTATATCGAGTCTTCACCTTCTACCTTTATGCACCTACTTTGAGAGCATAGTGGCCATTCTTAGTTCTATGTGCATTGTCCCAAGACTAGTTGATTGGTCCATAACTTGATATTGCTTGTTTTAAACTATTTGTATCTAGTCACTCTTATGAACTTTGAAGGTGTCCTATGCATTTATATTTGCTACTCTATGAGGGACAAGCTGAATGCTATTATGCTATGTTTTCTTTATGTGAAACAAACAAACGTGCAAATTATTGTTAGTCATGAATCTTTTGTTTGTGCCTTTTCATGTTGCAACATAGTTTCTTTGTCTTATTGCTAGAACTTTGTCTTTCATGTTATGATTGAAATACTATGATCCCAGCATTGAATGTTTTACAAATACTTTAATCAAGTTTATGATGGTGCATATCACCTCAAAAATTATTCTTTCTTTTTATCACTTACCTACTCAAGGACGAGCAGGAGTTAAGCTTGGGGATGTTGATACGTTGCTAACGTATCCATAATTTTTGATGTTACATGCTTGGTTTTATCTACTTTCTTGTGTTTTGTTCCAACTTTGGAGTACTTTCTATACACTTTCTTGGACTAACCTATTAACAAGTACCACAGTGCCAGTTGCCTATTTTCTACTGTTTTTGGTTCCAGGAAAGTCAGAAAATCAATATTCTCGGAATTGGACTGGACAAAAGCCAAAGTCGATATTTTACCCGAAGACTCGCGGAGCTAGAAGACGAGACGGAGAGGGGCCACAGGGTGGCCACACACCCCCTTGGCGCGGGCAACCCTAGGCCACGCCAGGGCATGGTGTGGGCCCCCTGGCCGGCCACCGAATTTGCCTCTTCGCCTATAAGAAGCCTCCCGATGCATAAACCCTAAGCAGTCAATCATCCAGCCACGAAAAGTTCCGCAGCGCCGCCACCACCGAAGGGGAGATTTGGGGACAGAAAGTCTCTGTTCTGGCACCCTGCAGGGACGGGGAAGTTCCCCCGGAGCCATCTCCATCAATCTCCACCACCATCTCCATCATCGTTGCTGATTCCCATGATGAGGAGGGAGTAGTTCTCTCTCGAGGCTAAGGGTTCTATCGGTAGCTATGTGTTCATGTCTCTCTCTATGCGTGATCTTATTGAGATCATGAGCTTTGTAATCAAGTAGATCTACCTTGCTACTCAAGTGCTTTAATAGATCTCTGCTCTCCCCATGTGTGTGAAGTTGACAGTGTGCACACCATGGTGACACTTAGGCTAGAGATTACAAATACTTGTTATGAGTTATATTTGGAGTTGGATGTTTTTATGAAATTGTGGTGTTTGTTTGAACCATCTAGTACTCAAGGTGACAGTGTGGGGTTTTCTAGATGGGAAAGGCTTACTTTGAGGTGTGCTGTTATAGCCCTACCATCGATTAGAGTGTCCAACCTGAGAGTAGTTAATAGTAGTATCATAAAGAGAAGATATTTATATGAGAGAGTGTTCACTAGTGAAAGTATGATCCCTAGGCCTTGTTTCTAAGCATTGATACACCGTTTGCAATTAGATATGTTACATGTTTGCTTGCTTCCATCTTTATTTTAGTTTTACTTTAGTCTTTTCCATGCCATCAAGCTATTTTCTAGCACTGTTGTCTTATATCCATACCACTTGTATTTCACTATCTCTTCGCCGAAATAGTGCACCTATACACCTGACAAGTGTATTGGGTGTGTTGGGGACACAAGAGACTTCTTGTATCTTGATTGCAGGATTTCTTGAGAGGGAATACCTTTGACCACTTCCTCCCTGAGTTCGATAAACCTTGGGTGATCCACTTAAGGGAAAACTTGCTGCTGTTTTACAAACCTCTGCACTTGGAGGCCCAACAACTATCTACAAGAATAGAAGTGCGTAGACATCAGCACGCTAGGAAATAAAGCAAGGATATGTATGGATGGACATTCTCTCACTAAAGCACACTACACAGTTTTGGAAACTTCCACCTTGGTGGCTCCGTATATCGAGGAACACAAGAATATTGTACACTCCAACAACCCGGGGAAGCCTGGCTCCTGGATTAGAGATGAACACATGAGGACTTTTGGTGGTTGGTTGCAGACACATCTCATGAATGACATCAATGCTGGAGAGCAGTTGTACTTGTTGGCCAGGTCACCATCTTCGACTATATTGACTTTCGAAGGGTACGAGATAAATGGGAATACATTTTACACCATTACCCAAGATAAAAAGAGTACCAACCAAAATATTGGTGTCCGATTTGATGCAACTGACGAAAATGGGCAAAATGATACATATTATGGTTACATAGAGGAGATATGGGAACTTGACTATGGACCTTATTTTAAGGTCCCTTTGTTTCGGTGGAAATGGGTCAAGCTGACAGGAAGCGGGGTTGAGGTAGACAAGAAATACGGAATGACAACAGTGGATCTCAACAACCTTGTGTATAGAGATGAACCATTTGTCCTAGCCAATGATGTGCCTCAGGTTTTTCATGTGAAGGACATGTCTACCAAACCGAGAAAAAGGAAAGATAAGCAAAAGAATACAGCATACGATGAGTCAAAGCGCCACATAGTTCTTTTAGTAAAAAGAAACATCGTGGGGGTGGAGGATAAGACAGACATGTCAGAATATTATGATAAGTTTCATGAAATTCCACCCTTAGCTGTGAAGGATGACCCAAGCATACGGTTAAGTAAGGAAGATGCTCCATGGTTAAGGATTAGAAGAAAACCCTAACAATAGAGATGTGTGGATGTTGGTGATTTACGATATTATTAAACCTTTATTTTTAATGGATATGAGCTGTCTCGATCTCAATAGGTAGTATTGCAACTTGTTGTGGCCAACAACAAAGACATTTATTAATATTAAAACGTAAAAATTAGTCATAATCATATCTAGCCCTATAGTACACAGCTTCAGGGTCGTCTTCAGAATCGTCATCGTCTTCGTTGTCGCTCGTAGCACGCGGCTGGATCCTCAACCCTTCTCTGGCTTGTGCACGGGGAAATGGGGGAGGGGCACCTGCCACTCCGTCCTCGGATTCACGATGCGCGGGGGAGGGGGCTCCCGGATGACGACCCTGGTACGCCCTCGGCCTTCACCACCACCACCATTCTTGTGGCTATGCGGCTGGTGAAAGTGCGGGTACCTCAGGCGAGGATGGTCTCCCATGGCGATGTAGCGCATCACACCGGTGATAGTCCGGTTCGCCCACCACAGGCAGTGACCGGCCTCGTTGTGGTTCACTGGGGGCGGGTCGACACCCTCGTACCTAGCGAGCTCCCTTTCCCGCCGGTTTGCGAAGAAGGCATTCCAGGTGTCGAGGTTGTCGGGATCCAATGGGGATCCATCCGCTGCTCTGGTGTGAGGTTGAGGTAGAAGTGGTTCGTGATGGCCGCCTAGCGGGCCGAACCTTGAGGCACATGAGGAACAGGAACCCCTCCAGCGCTCAGCATCCAACCGGCGGACAGCCGGTACCCCGGCGGGCATGGGTAGTTGGAGGCGCACAGTGTCTCGGTCTCCTCGAGCGTCAGAAAGGCCCAGTAAGCGGTGTCCATTGTTGTGAGAGAGAAGGTGTGAATGTGTGGATGGACATGGCGGTCAGCCTAGATATAGAGGGAAATGGCGGGAAGCGGGGGAAAATGGCGGGAAAACATGGCGGGGAAGCGGGGGAAATGACGGAAAGTATCATGCCGCTACCTCGAGGAGGCACGGGATGAGGTCGACCTGGCGACCTTGATCCTCCACTCTCTCAAGGAGGAGTGGGGGTTGAATCGTCCATATTCGGTGAACCCGCATGACTAGGCGATGTCGCTGATCTAAGGTTAGGGTTCGATCTAGGTTAACTTTAGAACAATTAGCTAAGTGTATAGTTCTGATTTTTTGCTTCGAGTAGTGTAAAATATATCCCCAGATGTATGTTGAATCAATATTTGCAATGAACTAGTTCAAGAAATCCCATGACGCCATTTCTTCAAAAGTTTTTGCAATTTTTGTTTGCATGTTTTGTTCTTCCAAATCCTTTTCTCATGCCGGATACGAATATCCAGGTCCCCTCATCCGATTTTTCCAGGTTTGATTTATAGAGGGTCCGCTAGAGATGCTCTAAATGTTCATATTGCACTGCCTCGATTTTATGACGGGGTGTTAGGCGGATGCTACTGGGTCAGGGAAGAATGAAAAATGCATATGTTCACGAGCTAAAATGCTACTCCCTCCGCGCTAAAATAAGTGAGGCGACTTTATCTAACGTGTTTTAGTGTTTTGATATATACTCCCTCCGTTTTATAATATAAAATGTTTTAACTTTGTGACAGGAGTATCTAGTCTCCTTTTAGTGTCTAGGTTCACTTTAAACCTAGATGAACCTAGACACTAAAAGAGATCTAGATACACTTCATTCACAAAGCTAAAACGTCTTATATTTTGAAACGGAGGGAGTACATATCTAGAGAACCGTGTCGCTTATTTTTGAGACAAGGGAAGTAATATTAACTAATTGCAGATAAATAGGCAAAGAGCAAATCTTCCTTATGGGAACATATGAGTACCGTTCGACTCATTTTTGTTGGGTCCTGTCAAATACTTGTGTGTTCATGTGCTCTTCAAAATTAATGGCAAGTGATTCCCACTCGTTCCTGCTTACGGAGTACCAGATTGCCATGCGTAACAGTCAGAAGGTCGTCATATGTGTAAAACTGCAAGAGCATGGATCACGGTGAGGGTATCTCCACCCTGTCGACCCAACCCGTCCGAGCGTGTCCGAACGCGTTCGAGCGGAGCGTGCGTGGCGTCGCAGCGGTACGATCCATCCGGCCCGACGCGCGCGGACCGACCCATCCGTCCACCTAATTTGCATGGCCGTTGCGTCGGCCGGACACGGGTGGGGCGAGGTCGTGTCCTCCCCGCGTGCTACTGGCCCACCCGCCAGCGACAGTTGAGGCGACCGCGGCACCGGTTCAGACGCAACCGACGCAGCAATTCAGAGGCGCGACAGCCTGACCGGTGGCACCGATTCAGACACAAAGGCGACAGCTTTCGCCATCAATGCCGACGAGGCGCGTCAGCCTGTGACTGACGGGACGCCGCCTGAGTTCCCACGCAAGCATTGATGGCGAAGGCGCGAGAACCTTGCACGCGCTCTACTTAAGCAGCCCCTCCCCCCCGCCCCGTGGGTGCCGGTGCCGCACTCCCATCGTCATCTCCCAGTACATACCGTAGACGTAGCCACTCCCGCGCACCGACAACGATGAAGAAGCCGTCCTGGTTCAGGAAGACCAAGAAAGACCACGAGGCTGGCGAGTCCAGCTCGAGCGGCATGCCGAGCTTCCTCCGGGGGGTTGTGCTGCCGCCGCCTCGCCCGGAGGACTTCGTCAGCCTCCCCGCCGCGCGCCAGGAGGAGGAGGCGCTCGGCCACGATCGCCGCTACTTCCACGTGGTGGAATGCGAGCGGCGGTGGAGGCAGGGAGAGGCATCGCTCACCATGATGTCTCCCTCCCAACGTGCTGGCACTTCAACCGGGAGCGGGTGCCGTGCCGCCCGCACCGAAGGATGGTAGGGCGCTAGAGGAGAAAATGGCCCGCCACATCCGCAAACTCCCGCCAGCCTTCCGGTACGACTGCGCGTACCAGAACAAGCGGTTCTAGAAGGAGTTCCTGGAATGGGAACACACGTCGTGGCATCGCAGCGCCTACCACGGCGAGTTCGATCCATGGGGGCCCACGACCTCCCCGCCTTCGGGTCCGATGATGATGGCACCGTCAACCACTCCGACGCCGACCTCGGCAACGACGGCCTCGACATCATTGTCAAGGAGGAGGATGAGGAGTCATCGACCTCGTTCGCTACCGCGCACCTGCCCTCGAAGTACCAGGAGGTCCTGGCACGGGGCTACGATGAGGACGCCTTCCTCGAGTAGGCATCGCGGCCAGCATGAGGGAGGAGGACCGAATGTGGGACGGCTACCAGGAGGCCGTCCAACTCACCGGCCTCGCGGCGCAGGTGAACGCGGGCAACCGCTAGCACCGCCACCGCCCCACCGCAACCGCTACGGGGGTGGGCTGCTCTGTCCGCTATGGGGGTGGGCTGCTCCGTCCACGCCGAGGTGGGCTGCTCCACCGGCGCCTAGATGGTATGCTCCGCCCGCGCCGGCTGAGATTGATGTGTGGCCGGCATGGCCAGGTCCGGTGATCGCCCTGCCCGCTCCCGCACCCGCACCGGCGGCAACTCCAGGCATGCCGCCGCCACACCTCTGGACGCTGCCCGATTACATCGACCTCGATCCATAGATGGACGGGGCGGCGCCGGCAGCGGGGAGATCATCAATAGCTAGGGCTAGGGGCAGTTTTTTTCCTTTTTCATGTAATATTTTGTATAATTAAGTACGAATTTTGCTAGTTTACGCGCGAAATGTCTCGGTTTGAAATTCGGAAAAAAAAAGACCATGCCTCTGTTGGCCAAGCGCAGACAGATGGGTCGCGCCGCTAGGTGTGGCTGACCGGACAGACTAGACCACGACTCTAATACGTACACGGACCGATCCAAACGGATAGAAATGGACACTTTCGGTCGCCCGCGCAGATCGGCCGGTAGAGATGTCCTGAGGGAGCGAGGAGCAAAAAAAGTGCTTCTATACTTCCAGCGGTGGAGTTTCGTGTGCAATCGGTGTCAAACTCTTTCATGCTACACGTCTACGAGGGCCCTACACCAAGTCCCATCGACCCCTCAGATTCCCACCCTACAAGAAACATCTCACTGAAAGCATGACCCCACATACTACAAGGACCACGTCTACCGAGGGGCCTACACCAAGTTGCAGCAGCACTGAACCAGGGTTCCCAATCCCGGTAAAGGTAATGATCAAAAAAATAATCCCGGTAAAGGTAGGGCCCAGGTCCCAGTACGAGTGTGGAGGAGCCAGTCGGCCTCTGGCCCGGGTCCGTACGGATGGGATGCTCCGATGACGACACGTAGCGAGGAGGACCTCGGGACACAGCATAGGTATCCGGGAGATCCGCACAGAAGGACCTCTTTGTCACGTGAAAACCAGTACGAGCGGGAGTGGCTGACACAAGGCCTTTCCCATTGAAATTGGTACTCTCTCGGTCCCACTTTATAATAAGGCTACTAGGCCTGTTTTTTGTTGCATGGTGAAGTCGCTAATTTGAGAACACTTTTAGACGAAAATATATGTTTAACATTTTTCCAATTCGTGGGTACAATTGGCATTTAGGAAAATACACCTAATACTTCATCAAAATAACCTAAAGATAAATGCACCTAATACATCAGTGTTGGCTTGTCTATGTTCATCAAATTGAATTAGGCCCATACACATAGATATGGACTATACATATAGGTTAACTACGATTTTTACCATGTGCCCAGTTAACATAGGTAGGCCCCTATCAGAACCGAACTGGTACGCCAAGAGGCAAGAGGGCGGTGACTTCAAACAAAACCCATCTAGGGTTCTGTCACTCTTGTCGGCGATGCCGTCCATCCGCTCCCCCAGGTGGCCTTCGGGCCTGGAGCTATGGCGGATCATGGCCTCTCGCCGGTGAGAGTTTTTTGTTTAGCCTATTTTTCAGTGTCTTTTTCGAGATGTTGAGGTGACAGTTACGTCGTGAAGTCAGAATAAGGTCCTTCCTGCTCTATCCTCGTTTCGGTGGTGCATCTAGCACTGACGGAAGACGCGTGGATTCATGTGTCCGGCGGATCTCGCGGGATCCATTTCATCTTCGTATTTGTTGTTGTGTTTTCAGCTCAGTATCTTCCGATCTGTGGTTGTGATCAATGATGATGGTTGCTTCTCTGGTGTGCTGATCATTCGTGGCCTTAGCTCGACGATTTCCCGTGTGCCTGTTACAACAAGCCGTGCTACGACAAGCTTTTGCCCATCTCCGCTATGGAGGAGCGAGAACGACGCACCTTCTGCTCGCACTAGTGATTGTAGTCGTCGCTAGGTGGTCCAAAGAGTTATTTATATATTTTTTACTTTTAGGCTTTTTTGTACTCATGTTGATGATTTTTAATAGATCAGTAGAATTTTGCAAAAAAAACATAGGTAGGCCCTGTTACATCCCGTGCAATTCTAGTGGATTTATTCAATGTGTTCTGTCTGCGATTTTTTTGTTCTTCAACCTAATGGGTGCATGTTTTTTTAAAAGAGTTTGCTCATTTTGATGGAACCTAGACCAAAACTTATAATGCTCGACTAATTGGACCAATAAAAACAAGACAAAACTATGACCGTAGTGGGTTCCTGTCAAGCTATAAATTGGGCTCAGAGAACCACCAAAGAACATTAACCATGACAACAGGGTGAACAAACTGAACACACATAAATAAGGAGCCATTCCCATTTAGGAAGACAGTTGTGTCATCATTGTCATTATCACACATGTCGACCAAGCGATTGCAACTTCGCTAATCTTCGCTTGAAGAAAACAATAGTTGTATGATTGACAAGTGACACGCCACTGCGTAACAAAATCCGATAACAGTCTATACCCGTAAGTGTAGGATTATTACCTACTATACAGTAACGAAAAGACACTTATATCGTGTATATCTAGACTTAATATACAAATAATTTTTTATTTTTTGACACGATATATAAACTTAGACTACTCAGATTTTCATCGTGTTAAACGACCCTTCTCGATGTTACCATGCGCGTTTTGTGATAGGGAGCGTGCATGATGATGTGGAAGGATGGTCGATCGTCCCGCCGGTAAGTGATCTTGCAGTATATAGTTCTGTCCACGTTTGGAAACAAGTATAAGCTTCTAAGTACTTGTACTTGCTCCCTCTCTCTCTCATGGCAGATGATGATACTACTTTTATTGTGCAAATGATGCGTGTAGTATCTTGATATACCTTTATTTTCACCCCAAATGGCAAGCTACGAGAAAAAAGGACCTCCCCACGACATGCTTACCTCTCATCATTGCACTGCATAAAACAAACTTCTGAAATTCTCACTTGTTTTTTGCCACCTTCAAAATTCTCTTGGAGGCAGCTACTTGGCCTTTTCTGTTTGGGGGACTTGTTTATCTACCCTTGCTACCATGTCATTGTGGAACGACCTACTATAGGTCCTTAGGACAATAATATTGTGAACAAAGAAATGACTGGATTTTTTCCCGCATGTTGGCATATTTTTCTCATTCTCACTCTTGTGAGGCTACTGTAATATTCCTCCTTCACTTTTGCCCTTGTTATCTGATGTTCAACCTATCATTCTTTGCATCTTCCATGGGCTTTTCCACTTTTCATTGTTTGGGCTGCTCACTTCCTCCTTGGTATTGACCTGACTTTTTTGCTACTTTTTTGCTACTATGACTAACTTAGAAATTTACTAAATCGGATTGTTGCGCCTTTTGTAGTTTATATATGTTATGACTTTGGGGCTCACTTGCATGGAAATGTACAACATCTCTTGTAAGAATACAAGAACTGTAATAACATATGACGACATCTATAGTATGCTACAATACTAGGATACATAGATCTCGAAAGTCATAGGATGATGGAGAACATGGTCCTTCGCTATTAAAAAACTATATTCCTAGGCTAGATCGCACATCGATTATCGTGCATTCCGGGGCTCCCGGCTCTAAATTATCACCTAATGTTAGGTAACGGTTGTCCTGCTAGAACTCGGGCGTTCACTATGGCATGTTCCTACTTATGATTGATGTAATATTTTGTATGCACTTGTCAAAAAAATCTGTTCCAGCACAAAAAAGGTTTAACACATTAAATTTTGAATCTTTTTCATTGGCAAGTTTGTGGAGCTCGTCTATGAGACCGTGCAAAACCACTGGGAACTTCTTTTGAGATTTGCACACGTACTAGGCAGCTTAAAATAGCAGTTAGTGGATTTGTGGTCCATACAATTATGGTAAGTGTCCAACTAATTAAAAGGTTTATAGCATGTATCTGACACAGCAGCTCGTGCCTTTTGAAGTCCCGTGCCTGTTAGAAAACGTGGTACATGAGCAGTGATTGGTCTATGAGAATTTGTACGGTGGTGGTAGTGACCTCCCACGTCGGTCCCAAAGTTGGAACCGCTGGCTGGCGTTGTGCAGGGAGGTAAAGCCTTCCTCGAGAGAATCCAATCAACTTGGCATTTCATATGTGTAATCTGTAGAGTGTTGAGCACATAGTACGACTGACAGCAGTACCCAGTTTCTTTTTTGAAGCAACTTGTATACAGTATATGCGTAGTAATTAAGCATCTCAGCAATCTATCGTGTTTTCTTTTTTTTCTTAGTTTTTACACAAACTATTCCTTAGGATTTTCCGATCATTGAGATGTTGCCTTGCAAGAAAAAACATCGTGGTTTCTCCAACATAAAAAATTGGCAAGGATTAAGGACACGATTTCATTTCCATAGGTTATGTATAGATGCACCAAGAAGGGATTATGTGGAGAACCGAGACTTGACTATATAACATAAAAACCACCACTTTTCTGCTTAAATTTCGAAAAACCACCACCTTTCGTTTAAATCACAAAAAACCACCACTCTACTGCAGTTTTTTTCCACCGTGTTCTAAACCAGATTTTAAGATAGATTGACACCAAAACTGACACTAGGACCTACTCTTCAGGCTGACGTGGCGGCGCGGGACGGTGTGACGCCTACCGTTTTGCATGCAGGTTCTTAAGTTTTGAAAGCAAGTCACGCAAGAGTCCCTACCGCCTTGTATATTTTAGAAAACCTCCTACTCCCTCCGGTCCATATTAATGATATCAATTTTGTCTAGATTCGTATATATTAATGATATCAATTTTGTCTAGATTCGTATATATCTAGTTAAGTAAATACATTTGTATCTAGACAAAGTTGAGGCCATTAATATGGACCGGAGGGAGTATTTATTTTTCAAACCATCATAACGTTTTAATACAAACTCAAATGGTAAACTTTTAATATGAAAAGTGCTTAGAAATGTCTGAATATTTCGAATATAAACTTGCTTCACTATTTTAGATAACTAAAAGATGCAAATAGTTTAAATTGCTTCTATTATTAATAATGCAAAATTTGGAAATTCATAACTTTAATTATATAACTCTGAATAGTATAAATAATATGTGCAAATTTATTAAAAAAACCAAGGATCTACCATGCATGAATCACATACGTTATTCTCGAAGTGTGGTGCGATCGAGGTGACGTCGAGCACTAGTAGAAAACTGACATTTGGTTTAGGGGTATTAGCCCCGGTTTTGCTACAAACCGGGACTAATGCCCCGGTCCAACGGCTAGATCTGGCCACAGGGGGATGGCAGGCACTATCCCCGATTCGAACGGGACCTTTAGTCCCGGACCGTGTAATAAACCGGGACTAAAAGGTTTCAGGCAGGCTAGGTGGGCGCCAGATTATTTAGTCCCGGTTTGTTATATGACCCGGGCCTAAAGGTGGACTTTTAGCCCCGGTTCTAGACACGAACTAGGACTAAAGGTCTGGCTATATCTTCTTCCCCTGCCCGAGCCACCATTCAAGCTGGTGGCTCTCCGCTCTCTCTTTCTTGCTTCAAGCTCGAGTTCATGCCCTTTTTTTCTCAAGATTTGTCTATATTTTGTGGTGCCCCATCTATCCAAAGATTCTAAAAGGTGAGCAACTTCATCCTTTGAACTCTCATTGCTATATTAGCTCATTTCATGCTCTATCTTGTAGATGGATTTGTGGATTTAGTTTGGTAGTAATTTTTGCAATGATAGCATGAGATCGATGTTTAGATTCTATCTATCTTGTATTAATGTAAGGAACTCAAATATCACAATATATGGATTCTATCTATATATATCTTGTTTTGGCACATAGTCTCGAAATTTGATTTTAGAAGCACACACATGCGTGAGTTCATCATTCTAACTAGCTGGGCAAAATATCCTTCTTCGTCTACCTGCGTTCAACAAACTGAAAAAATTGTAACAAAGATAGGGTTAATTCATAAAAGCTTGATAAGAAGACATCACAGTACATCTTCGAGAATCTCCTCTATGGCGAGCTCCTCGAAAATGTCTGAGGATAGGATCCTAAGACATCTTCGAGAGAAGTTCCGCCGTAGTGGTGTCCCTCTGGCACCATCTTGGAGTTAATAACTTCTCTAGCTATAGATTAATACGCCGGGTAACTAAAACAATTCACATATTAGGGAGTGTCTCTATGGCGAGCTCCTCGAAGATGTTCTGAGGACGGGATCCTAAGACATCTTCGAGAAGCTCTGCCGTAGTGGTGTCCCTGCTCTCGCACACCATCTTTCAGTTTATATCTTCTCTAGCTAGATCAGTATGCTGGTGGAGCTAACTAATTTCACATATTAGAGAATGCATCTACGGCGAGCTCCTCGAAGATGTCTGAGGATGAGGTCCTAAGAAATCTTCGAGAAGCTCCGCCGTAGTGGTGTCCCTGGTCTCGCACACCATCTTGCAGTTCTTCACAAGAATGCATACCTATTTATAGATTAAGCAGCACAACATAGTGTCGGGCACTGATGACATAATGTAGACACACTCACCCCTGGCATAGTGCTGCCACCCACCCAAAATAGTATCGTCATTTAATTTACTGGCTTAGTGCTGCCCAGTGAGGACATAGTGTCGACATGTTGTCTCCACATCCACATTTAGTCCCAGTTGGTGCCTCCAACCGGGACTAAAGGTTTATCATATCTTTAGTCCCGGTTGCTGGTTTTAAATTTTTTTTTTAGATTAGTACTAATTAATTATGATTATGCTGCCACCCATCTAAAATAGTATCGTCATTTAATTTACTGGCTTAGTGCTACCCACTGAGGACATAGTGTCGACATGTTGTCTCTACATCCACATTTAGTCTCGGTTGGTGCCTCCAACCAGGACTAAAGGTTCATTATATCTTTAGTCCCGGTTGCTGGCTTTAATTTTGTTTTTTAGATTAGTACTAATTAATTATGATTATCCTGCCACCCACCCAAAATAGTGTCGTCATTTAATTTACTGGCTTAGTGCTGCCCACTGAGGACATAGTGTCGACATGTTGTCTCCACATCCACATTTAGTCCCGGTTGGTGCCTCCAACCGGGACTAAAGGTTCATCATATCTTTAGTCCCGATTGCTGGCTTTAATTTTTTTTTAGATTAGTACTAATTAATTATGATTATGTTTGATGTACTTAATTAATTATATAATGCAGATGAGCCGACAATGGATGTACGCTAACCGACTCTCTAACGAGTTCATTAAAGGCGTGCATTCTTTTCTTCTTGTGGCCGAGGCAAACAAGCAAAATGGTTTTATGTCTTGTCCATGTGGTGTTTGTCGGAATCATAAGGAATACTCTTCCTCAAGAGTCCTTCACAACCACCTGTTTCGGTCCGGTTTCATGATCGGCTATAATTGTTGGACCAAGCACGGAGAAAGAGGGGTTATGATGGAAGACAACAAAGAAGAAGAGAATGATAACGACTACCCTACTATGTCCCCTGAATACGATGGTACTACATGGAAGACATTGATGGAGAAAAATATGAAGAATGGGCATCAGATCTGCCTGATGATGATCTTAGTCGGGCCATTGCTGATGCCCAGGAAGAATGCGTAACTGAAAGAGAGAGGTTGAAGTTCAAGAAGATGTTAGAGGATCACAACAAATTGTTGTACCCAAATTGTGAAGATGGGCACAAAAAACTGGGTAGCACACTTGAATCGTTTGTTCAGGAACAAAGAGCATGCCAAGTTGTTGCGATGGCACATGGATGACCGTAAGAAAGACGAGATGTTGAGACACCCCGCTGATGGGTCGTAGTGGAGGAAAATCGAGAGAGACTTTCCAGACTTTGCAGGTGATGTGAGGAACTTATGGTTTGGTCTAAGTACAGATGTCATGAATCCTTTTGGGGAGCAGAGCTGCAGTCATAGCACCTGGCCTTTGACTCTATGTATCTATAACCTTCCTCCTTGGTTGTGCATGAAGCGGAAGTTCATTATGATGCCAGTTCTCATCCAAGGCCCGAAGCAACCCGGCAACGACATTGATGTGTACCTAAGGCCATTAGTTGAAGAACTCTTACAGTTGTGGCACGGACAAGGTGTACGTGTGTGGGATGAGAACAAGCAGGAGGAATTTGACCTACGAGCGTTGTTGTCCATAACAATCAATGATTGGCCTGCTCTTAGTAACATTTTAGGACAGACAAACACGAAATACAATGTATGCACACACTGTTTAAACGAGACTGAAAGTATATATTTGGATAAATGTAAGAAGAATGTGTACCCGGGGAATCGTCGTTTTCTTCCACCCACGCACACCCTAAGAAAGAAAGGTAAGCATTGCAATGGTGAGGCAGACAGCCGGTGTAAGCCTATCCACCGTACTGGTGATGATGTATTTTATATGGTGAAGGATTTAAAAGTAATATTTGGAAAGGGTCCTGGTAGACAATCTGTTCCGAAGGACGATGTCGGACACGCACCCATGTGGAAAAAGAGATCCATATTTTGGGAGCTACCCTATTGGAAAGTCCTAGAGGTCCGCTCTGTAATTGACGTGATGCACTTGACGAAGAATCTTTGCGTGACGCTGCTAGGCTTCTTGGGCATGTACGGGAAGAGTAAAGATACACCTGAAGCACGACAGGACCAACAACGTATAAAAGATCGAGACGGCATGCATCCAGAGCTGTTTGAAGGTACTGCTAGCTACGCTCTTACCAAAGAAGAGAAGGAGATATTTTTTGAAGTCCTTTACAGTATCAAGGCCGTCTGTTTCTCGTCGAACATCAAGGGAATAATAAATATGGCAGAGAAAAAATTTCAAAACCTAAAGTCTCATGAATGCCACGTGCTTATGACCCAACTGCTTCCGATTGCATTGAGGGGACTCCTGCCGGAAAATGTTCGAGTACCCATTGTGAAGCTATGTGTGTTTCTCAATGCAATTTCTCAAAAGGTAATCAGTCTAGATAGTCTACCAAGGTTACAAAAAGATGTGGTCCAATTTCTTATCAGCTTCGAATTGGTGTTTCCACCATCCTTCTTCAATATTATGACTCACCTCCTAGTTCACCTAGTCGAAGAGATTAACATTCTTGGTCCTGTATTTCTACACAATATGTTCCCCTTTGAGAGGTTCATGGGAGTGTTAAAGTAATATGTTCATAACCGTGCTAGGCCAGAAGGAAGCATCTCAAAGGTATATGGAACAGAGGAGGTCATTGAGTTTTGTGTTGACTTTATTCCTGACCTTAAGCCCATCGGTGTTCCTGAATCACGGCATGAGGGTAGACTTAGTGGAAAAGGCACGCTAGGAAAGAAAGCAAGGATATGTATGGATGGACATTCTCTCACTAAAGCACACTACACAGTTTTGCAAAGTTCCACCTTGGTGGCTCTGTATATCGAGGAACACAAGAATATTGTACACTCCAACAACCCGGGGAAGCCTGGCAGCTGGATTAGAGATGAACACATGATGACTTTTGGCGGTTGGTTGCAGACACATCTCATGAATGGCATAAATGTTGAGAGCATTTGTACTTGTTGGCCAGGTCACCATCTTCGACTATATTGACTTTCCAAGGGTACGAGATGAATGGGAATACATTTTACACGATCGTCCAAGATAAAAAGAGCACCAATCAAAACAGTGGTGTCCGATTTGATGCAACAGATGAGAATGTGCAAAAGGATACGTATTATGGTTACATAGAGGAGATATGGGAACTTGACTATGGACCTTTTTTAAGGTTTCTTTGTTTCGGTGCAAATGGGTCAAGCTGACAGGAGGCGGGCTTGAGGTAGACAAGAAATACGGAATGACAACAGTGGATCTCAACAACCTTGCGTATAGAAATGAACCATTTGTCCTAGCCAATGATGTGGCTCAGGTTTTTTATGTGAAGGACATGTCTACCAAACCGAGAAAAAGGAAAGATAAGCAAAAGAATACAACATCCGATGAGCCAAAGCGCCACATATTTCTTTCAGGAAAAAGAAACATCATGGGGGTGGAGGATAAGACAGACATGTCAGAAGATTATGATAAGTTTCATGAAATTCCGCCCTTCGCTGTGAAGGATGACCCAAGCATCCCGTTAAGTAAGGAAGATGCTCCATGGTTACAGATTAGAAGAAAACCCTAACATGTGTGGATGTTGGTGATGTACAATATTATTAAACCTTTATTTTTAATGATCTTCTTATATGTATATGGATATGAACTATCTCGATCTCAATAGGTAGTATTGCAACTTGCTGTGGCCAGACATTTATTAATATTAAAACGTAAAAAATAGTCATAATCATATCTAGCCCAGTAGTACGTAGCTTCAGGGTCGTCTTTGGAATCGTCATCGCCATCGTCGTCGCTCGTAGCACGCGGATGGATCCTCAGCCTTTCCTCGTTGCACGCGGATGGATCCTCCGGCCTCAGATTCACGACGCGCGTGGGAGGGGGCTCCCGGATGATGACCCTAGTACGCCCTAGGCCTTCACCACCACCACCATTCTTGTGGCTATGTGGCTGGTGAAAGTGCGGGTACCTCAGGCGAGGATGGTCTCCCATGGTGATGTAGCACATCACGCCGGCGATAGTCCGGTTTGCCCATCATAGGCGGCGACTAGCCTCATTGTGGTTCACTAGGGGTAGGCCGTCACCCTCGTACCTGGCGAGATCCCTTTCCTGCCAGTCTGTGAAGAAGGCATTCCAGGTGTCGAGGTTGTCGGGATCCCAATGGGGATCCATCCGCTGCTCCGGCGTGAGCTCGAGGTAGAAGTGGTTCGTGATGGCCGCCTGGCGGGCCGAACCTTGAGGCACAGGAGAAATAGGAACCCCTCCAGCACTCAGCATCCAGCCAGCGTGCGGCCGATACCCCGGCGGGCATGGGTAGCTGGAGGCGCACAGCGCCTCGGTCTCCTCGAGCATCAGAAAGGCCCAGTAAGCGATGTCCATTATTGTGAGAGAGAAGGTGTGGATGTGTGGATGGACATGGCGGTCGACCTAAATATAGAGGGAAATGGCGGGAGAACATGGTGGGAAGCGGGGGAAATGGCGGGAGAACATGGCGGGAAGCGGGGGAAATGGCGGGAAACCATGGCGGGAAGCGGGGGAAATAGCGGGAAACCATTGCGGGAAGCGGGGGAAATGGCGGGAAGCGTCGGAAATGGCGGGAAAATATGTTTTAGTCCTAGTTACTAGTTTTAGTAATAAATATTATATTTCTAATGAGTCTATTATTTTTTGTGAATATTTTGGTATATTATATGTATTTTTTCTGTTTTTAAATAATAAACTATATTTTTCCAACATATGTACTAAATATAATAATTGTTAAACAATAGATAATTTCATTTAAGTTGTATAATAAAGTATGATAATAGATTTAAATTATAGATCTTCTTTTTCTGAAAATTTTGATATATAATACATAATTTTCTGAAAACTATAAATTATTTTTGGTTTTGGCGCCAAAAATAACCTTTAGCCCCGGTTTGTAATACAAACCTAAAAACCGGGGCTAAAGGGGTGTGGCGCGCGGGAAGAGCGGCGGGCGAAAAACCCTTTAGCCCCAGGTTGTAATACAAACCGGGGCTAAAGGGGGACCTCCTTTAGCCCCGGTTTGTAGTACAACCCGGGGCTAAAAGGGGGGAGGGGTGGTATAAATACCCCACCCCCACCCTGGGTCGTGTCACGACCCGGAGAGCACGATTTCACCTTCTTCCCCAGAGGATCGCCGCCGCGCCCATGCCATCCACCCCGCTGCCGCGCCCGTGGAGAGGAGCTCGCCGCCCCGCGCTGCCCGCGCCGCCCGTGCCCGTGGAGCTCTCCGCTGCACCGTCTCTACGCCATGCCATCTTGCTGCCCCGCACCTGTGGAGCTCGCTGCCCCGCCGCCACACTGTCTCCGCCCCGCGCCGCCTCACGGTCTTCAGGTGATCGCCGTGCAGCTCCAGCCCGTTAATTTTGGTTAATTAGGGTTAGTTAATTTTGGTTAGTAGTAGTGTTAGTGTTAGGGTTAATTAGTAGTATTAGTATTTTGGTTAGTGTTAATTAGTAGTATTAGTATTTTAGTTAGTGTTAATTAGTAGTATTAGTATTTAGTTAGTGTTAGTGTTAGTGTTAGTGTTAGTGTTATTAGTAGTATTTAGTTAGTGTTAGTGTTAGTAGTATTAGTATTTAGTTAGTGTTAGTAGTATTAGTATTTTGGTTAGTTAGTGTTAGTAGTATTAATATTTAGTTACTGTTAGTAGTATTAGTATTTTGGTTAGTTAGTGTTAGTAGTATTAGTATTTAGTTAGTGTTAGTAGTATTAGTATTTAGTTAGTATTAGTATTAGTATTTATCTAGGGTTAGTTATGGTTAGTTAGAATACTTAGTTAATTAGGTTTTGTTTAGTTAGTGTTAGGTTTAGGGTTAGTGTTAGTAGTATTAGTATTTAGATAGTATTAGTATTAGTATTTATCTAGGGTTAGTTAGGGTTAGTTAGAATACTTAGTTAATTAGGTTTAGTTTAGTTAGTGTTAGGTTTAGGGTTAGTGTTATTAGGGCAATACTTAGTGATTTAGTTACTATTTATGTTTTATGATTGTTTATTGCAATTATTTAGTTATGTCGCGTCCACCTCGTCCGAGCCTACTGGACTCCGTCGGTTCCGGAGATGTCCGAGTATGGGCTCCGCCGGGTTGGCACTGGGAGGTGCTACCTATCGGGACTCGTATCTTGGTGAGGAATCCGGGTATCATCGTCGACCCAAAGCTTCTTTGGTAGTGTCCACGAGGTCCAGGAGCGGTGCAGAAGGAGCCAGCCCCCGAGGAGGTGGTACGTCGTCGTATCAGGGAGGAGGACGAGCACGTACGACGATATATGTATCTTTTGGAGACTAGGTTCTCCAATATCTGGCAGGTTCACGGATCTCACCCAAGCTATTCTCCGGTGATGGTTACTCTTCTTTAGCTGCAGAGCTCCCGTAGCACAGAACACGGTAGCCGCGTTCGCTAGTTTGATATGAGCGAGATGTATTAATAATGTACTTTATCTTATATTATTGTACTTTATCTTAATCACGAAGTACTGTATCCGAGTTGTCGCAATTGTAATATTCTTTTACTTAATGCAATATTCTTTTTCTGTATTAGTTAAGCTATGGACGGTAGACAGAATGAAGAGGAGCTTCTCAACATGATAGATGAGGGTACTAGGGGTTCTTATTACGATGGCTCCGAATATCTTAATTTGTCTAGAGGAGACGATAGTGGAGACGATGGTGCTGACCATGGTGGAGACCATGGTGAAGACACCATAATAATAACAAACTCCGTCGAGGTATATAAAGCCTCTATCGATCGATCACTAGTATAGATGCACTAATTGATTCTTATATATGTACTGACAAATGTTTCTTCTCTTATACCTCCGCTTCCGGCCAATCTTCTACAAGGACAAGAGACCCGACACACAAGTTGTCCGCTGATGTCCGTTTCAGCATTGACTTAGTCTCTCCACTGGGTCAACCATTGGAGCCCAAAGAATCTGCGAATGCATTTACAATTCAATGCGGAGTGATTGTTAGAGACACCATCCTGATCACCACGCGAAATTGGAATAAGCCAGGAAAGAAAAAGGATCCAGCTGGGGCTAGTTTTGTAGATGACAGAGCGAGAGATGCGATGTGGAATTCTCTCATGACACATTTCACCCTACTAGTCTTGGAGACTGATGAGCTCATACAGCAAATGACGAGGAAAGTCAAGCACTTTGCTCTTGAGAAGCTGGCCGAACTATTCAAGGAATGGAAAAAAAGATTGTACCAAAAGTATGTCTTGAAGAAAAAAACTCCTCCATTCACTGGCCCACTAGAGTTGCAGCAGGATAACTGGGCCGCATTTGTGGAATACAAGACCTCGGCACCAGCTAAGGCAATGTCAGAAAAGAATAAGTTAAATGCATCCAAAAAGAAATATCACCATCATATGGGCACATGTGGCTACAAGAGTGCCATGCCTAAGTGGGATAAAGCTGAGGCTGACTTGGAGGCTAAAGGGGTCACTCTAGCTACGTCTCGTTGGCCCAGGAGGTCAAGAAATTGGGTATTCGGGCATGGGGCATTGTTAGACCCAGAAACATGCGAGATTGTTGCAGCCGAAGAAGTTTCTTCACCTAAGAATGAACTTACTAAAGTGATAAAAGAGGTTGAAGAGGGAACGTTTGTTCCCGATAGAGAGAACGATGAGCTGACAAAGGCTCCCGGGAATCCTGAAAAGGCTGGACGAACAAGAGGGTTCGGACCTTCTTATCTATGGGTTATCGGGTTTCCCAAGCACCTTGACACGTATAGAAGCCGATCGAGAAAAACAAAACGGCAAAAAGAGGAGGATACTGAGTGGTTCGCTAGGATTGAAGCCATGCTACAGGAGCATCGCCAGGAGCTTAATGAACTTAAAGGACTCCGACAGCAAGATCCTACACCAGACAGTACGGTCGGCCCATCGCAACGGAAAAGCGGCGTGGATTCCACGGAGGGCCACGATAATGATGCAATGATGGATGTGTACCCTGTGGATGCAATTAAGGAGAAAACTAGTTGTGAGCTGCATGTTGAACTGAAGAATATATCCATGAAGGTGGCGGTCGGCTTTGCTTTACCTTCTGCACCGGGGGCGACCTACCATTGCAATCCGATTCCAGCTGGCTATGCTCGTGTCGGTGTGGATGAAATTCAACCTATGTGTCAGTCACTACAGCTTGACATCCCTGGAGGTGAAGGGGAGACGACACTGGGAGAAGTCACGAGTGGCTTCATTCTTTGGAAAAAATAATACATCAAGTTTCTAGGCTCGACACCAAGGCCACCTTCTCCACCGAGAAACAATCCATCACCTCCAAGGCAACCGTCTCCTCCCAGTAAAAGTCCACCACCTCCAAGTCCAATCCATGACCCCAACACGAGTCCATCTCAATCTACGCAGCCATCTCCACCCACTAAGGGCCAAAAGTGGAAGAATATCACCGCTCCGTCGAGCGATAACCGACGCCCAAAGCGATAGTTGTCGCCCCTCCCAAAAGTACCGCCGGTTCCTCCCAAGAGGGCTTACGACCTGACCGATGAGGAGACCGATGTGGTCGTACGGGCCGAAGTGGATGCTTATTTTAAAAAGAAACAACCTGAGCCAGAGGTCCAAATAAAACCGGAAACCAAGGAGCACTTTAGGAAATTACTAACGCAGCCATCCCAAGCTCAGTTAAATGCGCCAGATGACTATACACGATGTCTTCAGAAGACACTGAAACAGAAGAGATCAAGCGGTAGAGGAAGCATCACAAAAGAGGTTCCTCAGCAGGGGGAACAAGCAAAACAATCGAGTGGTAGTGGAAGCATCAGAACGGACGTCCCCCAGCTGGGGAAATAAGCAAAACAATCGAGTGGTAGCCAAAGAACCAAAAGAGATGTTCCACAGCTGGGGAAATAAGCAAATCAATCGCTGCCCCCCACTCCAGGTGAACATACCCGAACCTCAACTATATGAGGTTGAACCTATGGATCCAGAAACGGCTAAGATATTGGCCGAGCAATGTAATATGTCTATTCATGACATGCCCAAGGCTGAGGTAGCACCCAAATTTGTTCACGGGGAGCCTCTGGTCAGTTCTGAGAGGCTTCGGGATATGCCAACAAAAATGTGACGATTCCATGAATGGTACAAGAAATAATCAAAATAACAACAATATTGGCTCTTACTGAAAGTTCGAAAATCGCATTACTTCGCTGAAGACGGGGTCCCTGTTGAATTTACAGAATTATTTCAGTTATTCAATCTAAAGGAACTCGACAAAACTATCCTCAGTTCCTATTGTCTGTAAGTGATTACTTTATTTATGTAATTAAGTCTCTATCTCAGCTTGTTCAATTCATTGCCGGTAAGTATACTCACTATATTCTTTTGTATGCTATATATAATGATGCAGAATGAAGATTTTCGATTGTAAAAGAAAGGCTATCAATGGATTTGGGTTCATTGACCCACATTGAGTTCATGGAGCTATACTAAAGGATAAACCACTGGAGACCAAGCACAACTTGTTCCGGTTTCTCACGAACCAGCATTTCTGTAATGAAATACTATTTCCTTACCACGACGGCAAGTGAGTTCTTGTACACATTAAATTTTGCTTACTCGATGTTCAGTGTAAATGATGAGTTACTGACGTATGTAAACCTTGCGTAGGTACCACTGGATTCTTTAAGCAATTCAGTTGATTTGTGAAGAGTTCGCATCATGGACTCACTAAAGAAAGACATTGAAGACTACCGCATCATTATCGATGCGCTCTAGAGGTAATTTCAACCATTATCGCACTATATCGGTTTCTTTCGTTCATTTTCTAGGATATCAAGTAGTTATTAACTCATACATTAATTTTCTTTTTCGGGTAGGGTTTGTACACGGTTCAAGAACCATGTTTACGGTCAATGGCGTGGGGAGCTATTTTTCAAATCACTCTCGGTAAGTAGTACGAGCTAAGTCCACGCATCTATTTAATTCTAGTTTATGTGCATTTATCATGCTAGAGTTATTATTTGATTAAATTCTATTCTTGTAAAGTGCGCGAGGCAGCCACAGGGAACTAATCTATGTGGATTCTACGTGTGCGAGTTCATTCGCATCAGTATTGAGAAACCCTCGTAAAATGTTCGAGTAAGTAAACAATATATTCACCCTTTATTTTTATTACAAAAAGTTGTGTTGAGTCTAATTCATACGATCTCTTTTTTATATAGTTGGACGCGATGCGGGACAAGCTCCTACCAGAGGACCGCCTAATAGAAATCCAAGAGGAATTTGCTGGATTTTTTATCGACGAGGTCATAGACCCACGCGGAGAATACTTTGTACGTAGACCCTAAAGCATCCATGTAATGATCTCCATGTAATCAAATAGACATGCTCTGGACCCGGTTGGGACTCCATGTATGCTTGTAAGAGAAATTATATTATATATTGCATCAATGTGTGTAAGTACTGTGTACTAGCCTTTTGTATGTATACGAAAACTTGTTTCTAATAAAAACACAGAATGAAAAAAAACTGAACACAAAACATAAATGAAAAGAAAAACACAAAACCTTAAAACCCCATCCCCTGCCGCGGTAGCCAAATGACCTAAAACGCTGCCGCGGCAGGGAACCTTTAGTCCCGGTTCGCTCGTAGGGCCACGTGGTTAGACCTCTAGTCCCGGTTCGTCACAGAACCGGGATTAAAGGTTGGACCTTTAGTCCCGCTTTGGCACTCCCGGTTCGCAATCCAGGACTAAAGGTCCTTACAAACCGGGGCTAATTGCCTAGTTTGTACTAGTGGAGTGATACGCCTCCCCTACATGCACGCGTATATGTGTATAAGCGTATATGCGTATATCCATGAATTCAGATCCTACTTAACTACCTATATGCTGCACAATAAGTACAACCACTACAGGAAACAGGCCAGGCGCCGACGACCAGACCCCGTCGGTGTAGCCACTGATTGCCGTCGGCGTATGGCCGTAGGCGTACGACCTCGTAGGCGTAGCCCGTTTGCCCGTCGGCGTAGAGGATGCTGTCGGCATTGCCCTGGCGGCAGCTACGCCGACGGCATTGCCGTCGGCCTAGAGGGTTTGGCTAGAGCTACGCCGACGGCATTGCCGTCGGCCTATCTTTTTTCAAAAAAAAATTGAATATTTTTTTCCAAATTTTTTTCCAATTTTTTTGTTTTTTTTTGAATTATTAATCTCACAAGCATTTTTTAATTATTTGACTCGTTAATCTCACAAGTATTTTTTAACTCTAAGTATAATTAATTTTCAGTTAAATTATACTAATGGTCAAACTTCCCCATCGGTCACCCATCCTAGCACCACTCCAGCCCCAGCACGCTTAACTCTCTTCCTTTCAAATGAGCTTCCAATCAGGAAATTAGACCTTACTGATAATATCACCATATCAATCCTATTAACCCTTGGACGATGGTATCACATGCCTTTATTTTTAAAATTTTAAACATTTATTTAAGTAAACAACAATGAATAAATAATAATAATCTTGTATTCAAATTAAAATAAAACAAATTTTATTAATTTGCCTTTTGTCCATTTAATATTGAATAATTCACAACTACAAATCCATAAATCCTAATTCGACAAATAATATATCCAAATCAATCAGAAAAATGATAGGAATCCAAATATGATATCCCTATCATATATTTAATTATATATTGTATCTTGTTAACACTAGAACAACCGAAACTATGTTAGGATTCATGAAACATCCTTTTTGCACTCGGAAAAAATGGCTTATTGGTGCGACGAAAAACAAAATTTGAAGTGGATCTCTAATGAAATATAATGTTGTGAGTCTAAAAATAATTTTTTCAAAAAATCATGAGTATCAGATAATGTACATGTAGTTTAAATCAGACTCACTTCCTACCGATTCGGTAGGAATTTTTCTTTTTCACCAGGGATGGACAGAAAGGTTTTATTTCGCCTGGTGGGGACATTGTCCATGTAAGGTGGTCTAGTATTTTTAAAAAATGGGGTGGTAGCATTTTAAATTAGTCATTTGGTGGTTGCTTCACAAAACGCCCCATTTTTTGCGCTCGAAAAATAGAAAATAGCTTTTCCGTGCAACGAAAAGGAAAACTTCCTCCTGCAAAATTGTTCACCATCCCATGATACTTATGTATGCACAATATGGACACATTATCGCAAACTATACCATGATTCTAGTAATAACATTGGTCATTTGACCTGAAATCCTGAAAAGCTCGATTGTGATAGGTCATTTTGTGAAGGTTTTTTTAGACACGATAAATATATCAAGTTTGATATTTTTCCATGCAACTATGTCACATAATATGACACCATGCGAAGGTTTTGCATTGTTTCGATCGTTTTTAAATTTTTATGCCCATTTCAAACTATCGTCAAACTTCCTAAATTGAGGGACATGAAGATTCTTAGCTCGGAGCTGAGCCTCACTAAACTTGCATTATATCTCTGATGAAATAGCATATTGTGAACCTAAAAATGATTTTTGCAAAAAATCATGAGCATCATATCATGTACCTGTAGTTCAAATCTAACTCATTTCCTACCGATTCGGCAGGAATTTGTCTTTTTAAAGAGGGGTGGACGGAAAGGTTTGAGATACCTAGGTTGGTAAATTTTCCATTCAATATGGTCTAGTATTTTTTGAAAAATATGATATTATCATTTTGAAACTTTCATTTGGTGGTTGCTTCACAAAACACCCTATTTTTTGCACTCGGAAAATGAAAAATAGCTTTTCGGTGCGATGAAAAGGAAAACTTCCTCCTGCAACATTGTTCGCCATTCCATGATACATATGCGTGCACAATATGGACACATTATCGCAAACTATACCATGATTCTAGCAATAATATTGGTCATTTGACCTGAAATCCAGAAAAGCTCGATTGAGATAGGTCATTTTGTGAAGGTTGTTTTGAGACACAATGAATATACCAAGTTTGGCATTTTTCCATGCAACTATGTCACATAATATGACACCATGCGAATGTTTTGCATTGTTTCGACCGTTTTTGAATTTTTTATGCCCATTTCAAACTATCGTCAAACTTTCTAAATCGAGGGGCATGAAGATTCTTAGCTCGAGGCCGAGCCTCAGTAAACTTGCATTAGATCTCTGATGAAATAGCATATTATGAACCTAAAAATGATTTTTTTCAAAAAATCATGAGCATCATATCATGTACCTATAGTTCAAATCTAACTCATTTCCTACCGATTCGGCAGGAATTTGTTTTTTTCACGAAGGGGTGGACGAAAAGGTTTGAGATACCCAGGTTGGGAAATTGTCCATTCAATATGGTCTAGTATTTTTTAAAAATGTGGTATTATCATTTTGAAACTTTCATTTGGTGGTTGCTTCACAACACACTCTGTTTTTGCACTCGGAAAATGAAAAATGGCTTTTCGGTGGGATGAAAAGGAAAACTTCCTCCTGCAACATTGTTCTCCATGCCATTATACACATGCGTGCAAAATATGGGCATATTATCACAGACTATATCATGATTCTAGCAATAACATTGATCATTTGACCTGAAATCCAGAAAAGCTCGATTGAGATAGGTCATTTTGTGAAGGTTTTTTTGAGACATAATGAATATACCAAGTCTGGCATTTTTCCATGCAACTATGTCACATAATATGACACCATGCGAATATTTTGCATTGTTTCGATCGTTTTTGAATTTTTTATGCCTATTTCAAACTATCGTCAAACTTTCTAAATCGAGGGGCATGAAGATCTTAGCTCGGGGCTGAGCCTCACTAAACTTGCATTAGATCTCTGATGAAATAGCATATCGTGAACCTATTGCAAAAACTCATGAGCATCATATCATGTATCTATAGTTCAAATCTAACTCATTTTTTACTAATTCGGCAGAAATTTGTCTTTTTCACGAGGGGTGGACGGAAATGTTTGAGATACCCAGGTTGGGAAATTGTTCATTCAATATGGTCTAGTATTTTTGAAAAATGTGGTATTATCATTTTGAAACTTTCATTTGGTGGTTGCTTCATAAAACACCCCGTTTTTTGCACTTGGAAAATGAAAAATATGTTATACAAAAGTATTTGTATTTTTTTTGAAACAATGTAATATTTGAGTTTATATAGATAGATCTTATTTTTCTGTAAATTTTGATATATTATATGTATTTTTCTGAATTTAAATAATTTAGTTATAATTTTTCTAAGATTAATGTGGCAAAAAAGAAAAATAGCTACGCCGACGGCTCGTCGACGTAGACTTGACGTCGTCGCTCTGCCGTCAGCCCTAATAGGCTACGCCGACGGTCCCGTTTACGCCGACGGCTGCCGTCTGCCTATTTATCCTACACCGACAGCAAAACTGGGCCGACGGCTCCGACATTTTGCCGTCGGCATATAAAAAGACCGTCGGCGTATCTGGTTATTCCCGTAGTGAACACCACTTGTTGCATGCCACATGCATCTCGAGTACTCCATGTCGGACAACCTATGGCAGCTTGCAGCACGACTAGCACATCCCAGTTGAACGCGTACGTACTAACGTAGGTGTATTCAAGAATGTGAGACCCAGCCCTGACACGTCTTTTAGTTCAGAAGTTTGGCGCTTTGTTGTACCTTAACAATTTTGTTCCTACACACGACCAGAGCGGTGATTCGCCAGGATGAGCTACAATTTGTGATCTGGACAAAACCGAAGATACAATACATTAATATGCAAGAATAAATAAAATGGAACACATGTATTATTACGTATGCTTGCACAATAAAAATATCCAAGGAAAACACATGTGATTCATGCATGACGGATGTCAGAAATCATGTCCGGCACCGCCACATCAGCCTCAAGGGTGGGTCCGAGTATCAGAAATCATGTCAACCCCGTTTAAAATCTGGTTTAGTGTACATTGCAAAAGAAAAATACAGTAGAGCAGTGGTTTTTTGCAATTTGAATGAATGAGAGTGTCTTTCAAAATTTAAACAGAATAGTGGTCGTTTTATACTTATATACTCCCGAGACTCATTTAGCAATGGACGAATGGCAAGGTATTCTCGTCCAGAATGACGGAGCGCCAATGTGGGAACGCAACCGTTGCTATCTTCCACGATGCTACAAAATCTCACCCAATCGCCCATCCATCATCCAATCCGTCTATCCATCTATCCATCTTGAATCTTGACTTTGTAGCCGATCGAATAAAGCAGCCGATGGGGGTCCGGGCATACGGCAATTATTTCCGTCGATCAGCCGTGACCGCGATCGAATCTTCATCTCGATCGATCATATCGGCTGCCGGAGGTTGCCAAAACAGGAAAAGAACGTGTGTCTTTTCCAAAGGGGGTAAGCGCAGACAAGGTTGGAGACTCCTAGCGGATGTGATCATCGTCGCCGACGTCTCGGTGAGGGCCAGGTAGCCTACTTCTCCCCCGTAGCTAGCCCATATTGCCTTTTTTTTTCTTTTTTTTTTTGAGGAAAAGCCCATATTGGCTATTGCCCCGGTAGACTTGCAGCTTGCGTGCCTCTTATCGTGGACGTCGGGCGTCTCCTGAGATGATTTGCTAGTATTCTTAGGTCGAACTTGTTAGGCCTATACTATCTGGGTTGGTGTAGCGATAAGTAAGAGATCGATCCCATCATTGGCCGCCATTGATGCAAAGTTGATGATGCTTCCCTTGGTATCTTTTGCATGTTCGCGTGTCCAAACTGCATCGATGCGTAAGTGCGTATGGTTATTTGCCTACCATTCTACACGACGATGCTACCCACACGATTGGCATAAGCATAACCGGGCTGCCGTCGTTGTACTCTTACTTCTTTTTTCCGAAAAAGAGGGCAAATTCACGGCCGGCGGCACACAATCATTGGTTATTCGAAAAATTTAGAGGAAATACATACGCATAGTTGTCTTCTCGTGGGGTTCGTTCGTCTGCGGACCCAAAGTTTTTGGAGAGTGCATCGCGGGCCCGAGTTGTCTGAAATTGCCGCGTTTCCTAAAGTTGGATTGCCAACTACCGAGAGGGACTATTTCGAGTCAAACTCATCTCACCCCTATCAAATCCAAACATTCCGTCAAACTGCCCCTAAAGTAGAAGGTCGGGACACTCGTGTTAGTAATATGTTCGTGACACGAGCGCCAACGCGGCAACCACGTAAGCAAAACGAGGAACTAAGAGGCTTGGTGCATTGACCAAATTCACAAATTTGATCCCTCCTTTCGCATGAACCCTAGCACCGGCGGCGTCGAAATCCATCCTCCAACCAGAACGATCTATTCGGACATTTGACTTCGGGCGCCAAGTTGCTGCGTCCACTCGCTGATCCCGAGCTTCAATGCCGCATGCCGTGCCTGCCGTTGCGAGGCTCTAGACGGCTCCGCCGCCGACGAGCTGAGCAGCACGAAGTATGTCAGATCCTACTACTAAGGAAAAAGAAGTTCTCGCTAACTGTGGGTGAGCTACTATTCTCTTTGCTATTCGCACTAACTATAACTGCTAGTTAGCTATTGACATTATAGAGATAGATCAAACCTAGAATTGTTTGATAGCACAATGCTGACAAATAATTCTTATCTTTTGTCCCCAATTTTCTATCAAGTAGGATCTCCGCGGACCACCCTTAAACGGTTACGGTAACCCTCTACGGCTACTACATTAAATTAGCAGATGGGAAGAGCAAGTGGAATCAACTTCACTGTCTGAAGATGGAAGTAGTGCATGCACAGTTATGCACTATCTCTGGTATGGTTGCTGTTGTGCGTAAACATACTGAAATGGGGCCGAAGCAGACTGCACGGTTCAGCTTCATGGATGAACGAGGCATCATGGTTCCTGTGACGTGCGACAGTCAGCTAATTGGGGTTGATTAAACAGTTTCGTGGGCTTCGCGTGTTTATGCTGAATTGTAAAATATTGGATGTGGAAGCTGCTGCTACTGGGAGTTGCCAGCTATTCTTGGACAGGGTGGTCTAACTCGAACCCCTGCTGCTGTTAAGCAAAATGTGGTTCCTCGTCCGAGCCATGCTTCTGTCGGGCAACCTCCTCGTAGGAGTCCCTGTATTGCCGTTGTGCAAATCTCTGCTGTGGAATCTGTTGGTACTACTGTTGTTGCCAAGACTGTTGCCTTGTGTGTTGCTCCTCCTCGAAACCATGCTCAAGTTGTGCAAACCCCTGCTCCGGAATCTGCTGGTACTGGTCGTCCCCGTGGTGTTGTTACTCTGGCTGTTGTTGACCCAATCTCTGCCTCTATTGAGCAAACTAAGTGACATGGGTATGATTACTCGGGTGCTTATGATTTGTTACCCTAGCTGCATAAAGGCTTACGGCCCATGAGGATTCAAGATGATGGCCCAAGAGAGCATCTGATGAAAGCTTTAGTTGTATTTGGAAAGAAACTATGAAACCAACATTGTATTAGAGTTGTAATCATACATATGTAACCTATCCGCATACAACTTTGAGACCCAGCCTATTATATATAGGATGGGAGAAGCCTATGACGAGGTACCGAAAAACCCCCAAGAGATCTGTAATAGTGATATTCACCAAGTATTTGGGCGACTTTGACTCCCTTATTTGCCAGATATCTGACGAAATCCCCAACGTTCTCTTTTCTGCAAAACCCTAAGTCCATCATCATGGGCATTGCCGAGGTTAACCCTCGTCAATTGGCACTGTCTATGGGAACTCTGAACATTGGAGTCATGGATTCGGCGGCTCTTTTCACCAAGCAGCAATCCAGCAAAAGAGATACCACGCCCACCCACCCCTGTTTTAGTACCCGCCGATTTCAACGGTGGATCCGATCTCATCATCGGAAGTTTCCACTTCTAGTAGAGGATCCCTAAGAATCACACCTCTCGGCTCCGATCTCATCGGAACCGTCGGTCAAGAAATCTGCGCCTATGGCGATAACTATGTTACCCGACGAATCATCCACTGAAGCCACACCGCATATGGAGATGCCAACAAAAACAATCAAGGCACAGAAGATCTAGGGGACCTTGATGGTCCCTACAACGATCTCTCCCTTGGGTCGGATAATCAGTCAACTACACTACGAGGACCAAGATCGGAAAACAAGGAAGCCGACGAAAGTAGAGAAAGTATCAACTTCGGAATTAGGAAGGCTGAAATCTAGCCATAACAGGAACCGCTGGATTTCACTGGTCCCCTAGACAGTGTCTCCTTTGGATCTAACAACGACACCCCTAGGTCGTACAGAACATGCCACCAAGTGAAATCACATCAACAAAGGGAATCACGGAAAAAAAGGGTGCCCGACAGACAACCGCAGAACCGTAGGAGGAGATAGATCATGCGGAGGCAAGAGGCGAACTCTTTGATTACCAGCCGCAGCATGGCAAAAACCAAGGGAAGCAATCTCGGGTGCAGTTCCGATGACAGCCGACGCCACACACGAAGATTTACTAGCATATCAATACCTACTTCATCACAAGAAGAGATACTTACTAAGGATGCAAAGGCAACTCGGGGAAAGAAAAAGGCTAGCCGACGAATCCAGCCTAAGATGGGCACAACTAAGTTCTACCAGAGCATCAGGAAGCGTAACTGGGGGAGAACCGCCAAGAAGGGGAACCTCTCGACTACATAACATCCCCGAAGCCAAAAGAAACGAGCTAATTCGAGACCTCGATCTATCATTCATGTCAGTAGATCAAGCAGGAAACATCAAAGCAAAAATAGCTCATGCAGCAATAGTGGCCATGCAAACGTATCTAATCACAACTCAACCCGCACCCGATGATCCCTGTTCGGCTCTTCGTCGCTCGGCTTAATGACCTTGGCATGGTGGGAGCATCTCTTGCACAAGTAGAACAAGGAATCACGCACCAACCCGAAAGATCCCCATGCCATCGCAGCAGCCCTCGGCAAGTGGGGCACACCCAACGATCGCGATCACCACATCAGGTGCACTTCTCAGGATCTGAACCGAGCAACAACACAAGAAATGATAACACGCATCACAAGAACGACGGATCAGAGCTGTAGCCGAAGATACCGAAACAACGACAATGAAGATGACCACAAGTTATGCGGGGCCAACTGTTTTACCCAACAGATTCGCAAAGCTTCCATACCCAAGGACTTCAAACTCCCGCACGACTGACAAAATTACAATGGACTATAGGAACCCGAAGCATGGCTAGCAGATTACCTGGCCAGTGTCAAGCTACAAGGTGGCTCCACGACCACTGCAATGCAAAGCTTGCAGCTGCACTTAACAGGCGCTGCATGGTCATGGCTCAGACAACTACCCGAAGACTCAATCAGTAGCTGGAACGATCTATAGGATAAGTTCATCTGACACTTTCACTCCACATTTAAACCACCCGCATCTCTGGAACAATTACAGGCGTGCAAGCAGAAAAATGGAGAATAAATAAGAGCCTTCATTCAGCGATGGAACATTATCAAAAACTCGGCCGAAGCCATATCCGACGAAAGGGCCATCGATGCCTTCAATGCCGGCCTCCGACGTCGGGAGTTTATAGAAGAACTAGGATGGGTCAAACCCAAGACGATCTCACAGCTAATGTACATAGCAAATCGCTGGGCTGATGGAGAGGACGTGCTACACAACAAGCAAACATGTTCACCCAAAGAAGACAGGGATACACGCAGCAATGACAGGAGACGGAGTAACAATGATGGACATGCGGGACCAAGCTAAGTTACAGCTAGCTTCTCAGGAGAGGGAAATCACAGGAATGACGATTACAATAACGGGTACCACGGTAGCAGAGACAACGTCAGAGGAGGCCAATCAATGCAGCGGTATCAGCCAAGAGCTCGGGACCCACCTATGTCCGTAATGCAAATGCTGGAAGGACCCTGTAATATGCACTTCTACGTCAACTCAGCGGGCAAAAGACGATCCAACCACCTCATTAAAGACTATCGAATGTTCCTAAAGATGCAAGAGATGTGCAACACAAAGGCAACCGAAGCAGCAAACCGATGATACACCACCACGTATGGCATGTTAGCCATCAGCACACCACCACCGCCACTGGCACACCAGCCAAGAGGACAACTGTAGAATACAGTAGACCAAGGTAGTGAATACCCCAGATCAAAGGGAGAAATGTCAATGATTCAGAAAGGTCGCCCATCCAACTGGATCCAAAAGCTAATTACAAGACAAGTAAACATGGCTGAGACTTCCCCACCAGACACAATCGAGTATCTTCATTGGTCTGAACAGGAAATCACATTCAGTAGAGCTGATCACCCACTACGAGTACCAAGACCAGGTCATTCAGCCTTAATAGTTGAAGCGTAAGTGGGAGATTCGACATGAGCAAAGTTTTCATGGATGCAGGAAGCGGCATAAACTTGATCTACGCCAAAACACTGAGAGCAATGAACTATTCTCTAGTAAATCTAGCGCCAACAGAAACATCCTTCCATGGCATAGTACTAGGTAAAGCCAAAATTCCCTTAGGTAAAATATTTCTTGACGTTGTTTTTGGATCCAAAGAAAATTTCAGGCGATAAAAGATGGAGTTTGAAGTCATGGACTTGCAATCACAATATCACGCGATCCTGGGATGACCAGCTTTTGCACGATTCATGGCAGTCCCCCATTATTCATACCTAGTTATGAAAATGCTAGCGCCAAAAGGAATTATAATAGTAAAGGGAAGCTTCACGCGATCCGAAAAATGCGACCAGGAGTTCAACAAAATGGCAACTGAAAACATCAGCAACCGTAGAACCTCTGGCAATAGTGCGTGTCAATCCCGATCAGGCCTTTGACACCACGAAAGATAGAAAGGAAGTACAGATCCACCCTACCGACCCGAAAAAGACGACATTTGTGGCTTCCAATCTCGGTCCCGCATAGGAAAGCACGCTCATCGAGTTCCTCCGTAAGCACTGGGAGATCTTTGCATGGTTACCTTCTGACATGCCGGGATTCCCAGGGAACTTTCTGAGCATGCATTAAATTTGGACCCAAAAGCAAAGCCAGTAAAATAGTCAGTACATCGCTTCGCAGAGCCAAAACATAAGGCCATTGGAAAAGAACTCCATCACCTTACTAATGCCAAATTTATCAAAGAATTAAAGAAAGCATAGTGGGTTGCCAATCCAGTATGTGTCCCAAATAAAAATACGAAAGAATTACGGATGTGCATAAACTTCACTGCACTGAACAAGCATTGTCCAAAGGATCACTTCCCATTACCACGAATCGATCAGCTACTCGATGCAACCACGGGATGCGAACATATTTCCTTCCTGGACGCGTATTTAGGATACCATCAAATTCGGATAAAGGAGGAAGATCAAGAGGAAAAACATGTATCACGTCATAAGGCGTATTCTGCTATACAACAATGCCCTTTGGCCTAAAAAATGTCGGGGCAACATATCGGCGGAGGATGCAAAATTTCCAATGAAACCAAATCAGCACAAACGTACAAGTATATATTGATGATGTCATAGTTACAATGAAGCAAGGGTCTTCACTTATCAAAGATCTCCAAGAAACATTCAAGAACCTCGACAAATTCTGCATCAAACTTAACCCGACGAAGTGCTCCTTTGGAGTCCAATAGGGCAACTCCTCGGATACCTTGTTTCAGCAAGAGGAATTGAAGCTAATCCCGAAAAAATACAGGCGATTCTAACAATGAAAAAACCAACGAATCTTCGGGGTGTTCAGCAGTTGGCTGGACGGGTTACAACACTCAGCCGTTTCATTGCTCGTTTAGGAGAAAAAGCACTACCATTCTACACCCTCATGAGAAAATCTATCAAATTCGAATGGACGGAAGAAGCTCAGCGTGCCTTCGAGGATCTCAAAAGGACACTTTTGACATCTCATGTCGTCGCGTCTCCACGTGAGAAGGAGCCACTACGTCTTTACATTGCCGCCACAAATCAAGTGGTCAACACGGTCCTAGTCGTAGAGCGACCCAAAGAAGGGAAAACTCACAGGGTTCAGAGGCCGGTTTATTTCCTGAGCGAAGTTCTCTCGCCATCCAAAGAAAGGTACCTGCATTATAAAAATTAGCATATGGGGTATTTATGACAGCACTAAAGTTACACCATTATTTTTTGGTACATCCGGTCATAGTGGTCAATGAAGCACCTCTGTCCAATATCCTCAATAACCCTGAAGCAACTGAGCGTGGCTCTCTATGGGGCATTGAGCTTTCCCCTCGAGATATCACATACAAGAAGGGTAAAGCAATTAAACCACAAGTTTTTCCTGATTTTATCACTGAATGGACTAAACTACAATGTGCGGGACCACCTGACCTCTCTAGTGCATGGACAATGTACTTTGATGGATCGAAAATAACGGAAGGAGCAGGGGCAGGAGTCATACTAGTATCACCACAAGGCGACAAATGCGATATATATTTCGGATGAGCTTTGCAAACGCGTCCAATAAGGAAGCTGAGTATGAGGCCTTGGTTCATGGTATGCGTATGGCTAAAGCTTGCGGTGCAACTCGTCTTAAGATATTTGGTGACTCCAATCTTGTAGCACATCAAGCAATGAACAAATGCGATGCAGTCAGTGATAACATGATCGCCTACCGTGATCTGTCTAGCATTTTGGAGGCTCAGTTTGATGGATGCGAAGTGTCGCACATAGGAAGAGAAAGTATTGAAGAAGTCGATAATCTAGCAAACATTGGGTCCCTATGCCTATCAGTGCCACCCGGGGTTTTTTGGGAGGAAATAACTGAGCGGTCTATCAAGGCCAAGCGAGTTTCTGAGGTCGTAGCACCCAAGATAGGGAAAAAGATTAAGCCACGAAAGGACTCGGGGACTTCACCAGCTAGCACAAGTACAACAAAAATCCTGGAAGAAGAACCAGAAGTTGATGAGGTTATGATAATAGAGCCTACATGGATGCAGCCATACATAGGATACATGACTAGAGGAGAGCTACCCGAAGATGTGACAGAAGCTCGGCGAATCACTCGAAGATCAAAAGCCTTCAGAATCATCAAAGGGGAATTATATAAAAGAAGCATTTCGGGTGTGATATAGTGATGTGTCACACCCGAGGAAGGAAAAGTTATACTCAAGGATATACATGAAGGAGTATGTGGACATGATGCCAGGAGCCGAGCAATTACCACCAAAGCATTCATGGAAGAATTCTACTGGTTTACAGCAGTACAAGATGCAAAAGATATAGTTAGAACATGTGAAGCCTATCAGCGCTTCGCAACAAAACCTGGTGCACCTGCCGCTGAGTTAAATCCTATACCTCTCATGTGGCCTTCGCTCAGTAGGGACTCGATATGGTGGGTAAACTTCACAAATCATCTCCAGGAGGACACGTCTGCTTGTATCAGTCAACAAATTTACTAAATGGATTAAAGCAATGCCTGTCACCGGTCAAGATGGAACTTTGGCTATGAATTTGATCAAATCTATTGTGTTCCGGTTTGGCATGCCAAATAGCATCATCACAGATAATGGAACTAACTTTAACTCCAATGAGTTCAAGGAATATTGTGAGGAGATAGGTATTAAAGTAAGCTATGCCTGAGTAGCCCACCCGCAAACCAATGGGAAAGTGGAAAAAGCCAATGGCCTAGTAATTGTTGGCCTCAAGAAAAGATTACTAGCACCACTCAACGGAGAAAAAGGAGCTTGGGTTGATGAGATACCATCTTTTTTGTGGAGTTTGCGTACTACTCCAAATAATTCGACACAAGAAACACCCTTCTTTCTGGTCCATGGCGCTGAAGCCGTCCTTCCAGTCGAAGTATCACATAACTCCCCACGAGTATCTACATATGATGAAGAAGCATCAAGAGAAGCACTTGAAGATGACGTTGATGCACTCGATGAAGCCTGTGACACTGCCCTACAAAAAGCAACTATATATCAACAAAACTTGCGCAACTACCATAGTCGATGTTCGCGTCCTATGTTCTTTGCTGTAGGGGACCTAGTTCTTCGCCTAAAGAAAGATGGTCACCGAAAACTGGAGTCACCCTACGAAGGGCCTTACATCATTACAGAAGTTATCCCTGGAGGAGCATATCGTCTACAAGACAAGAATATAGGAGTCAAGTACTCAAATCCATGGAACGTCGCACACCTACAGCTCTTTTACGCTTAGAATTTATGTTTTCTCGCAATTTAAATTACAATAAAGCCTATGGCTCGGCTTCTTAGCTAGAATATTAAGGCCAACGGCCAGGAGGAAATCTGCCAAACAATATATCTTCGGCTTCGGAATAATAAATAAAAGATAAGTTCTTCGTACTCTGAGTATTTATTTATACTTTTTATCAATAAAGAAGGAGATATCTATTTTTCTTTATAAGCATCATTCTGATAAAACTAACAATAATTATGAGCCTATGTCTAGATACAGGCATCCGGACATAGCCTCGGGGGCTACTCCCATCAGGAGTGCTGGCGTGCACCCGATAGAAATCAAATTGTACATATCGAGTTAAGACAGTTTTCACCCAGACCTATGAGTTTTACTTTGGTGTATCCTCAACAGGTTACTCCCATCGGGAGATTCTATAAAATAGTTATAGAAAGAATCTGATAAATTTCAAAAAAATCTAGCAGCCAAACAAGACAGTCGACAAAAACAAATACAAAAATCTTGGATCGCACCCGACGGGATAAAACTCTAAATGCCGTGTCCAAGACATGGAGGTAAGACCCCGGGATTCGGCCTGTGTGGCCTAGTAATCACACAAGAATGCGCTCTGCCAGTAAAATATCCATATCAATGATACGACGAAAAATCCCGATGGATGCGTTGGGTACCCAATAAAATAAGACTCAGATTCAGTACTTGATAAGACCTCAATGGCTCGAACTGAATTACGCTAGTAAAAAAATCCTAATTTAGGCTTGGGGACTTGAGTTTGATGTAGGTCTACAGCGTTTTTGCCCATGAGTAATTAACCGATTCCCGATTCGTCGGATGCATCAGGCCTATTGTACCAAATCCCTATAAAATAAGAAAAAATAGAAACGATTCATAACATGAAAAACTGAACATATTTTTGAGACTCAACCAGAATCTATGGTTCAGGTAGAGTCTCGGGGGCACTGGCATGGGTATGATTACTCGAGTGCTTATGATTTGTTACCCTAGCTGCATAAAGGCTCATGGGCCATGAAGATTCAAGATGATGGCCCAAGAGAGCATCCGATGAAAGCTTTAGTTGTATTTAGAAATAAACTATGAAAGCGACATTGTATTAGAGTTGTAATCATACATATGTAACCTATCCGCATACAACTTTGAGACCTGACCTATTATATATAGGATGGGAGAAGCCTATGAGGAGGTACCCAAAAAAACCGAAGTGATCTGTAATAGTGTTATTCACCAAGTATTTAGGCGACTTTGACTCCCTTGTTTGCCTAATATCTGAAGAAATCCCCAGCGTTCTATTTTACGCAAAACCCTAAGTCCATCATCATGGACATTGCTGAGGTTACCGCTCGTCACTAAGGCTTCCGGAGGCTGCCCAACTATTGTTACCAAGACTGTTGCCTTGTGTGTTGCTCCTCCTCGAACCCGTGCTCAAGTTGTGCAAACCCCTACTCTGGAATTGGCTGGTACTGGTCATCCCTGTGGTGTAGTTGCTCTGGCTGCTGCTGACCCAATCCATGCTACTATTGAGCAAACTAAGTCTTCTGGAGGTAGCCCCGCTGTTGTTGCCAAGACTGCTGTCTTGGGTGCTCCTCCTCCTCGAACCCATGCTCAAGCTCAGCACGCTACTATTCTGGAGCTAGCTCATGGTCTGGACTCTGCTAGCACTCGAAGCACTGCTATTGTGGGAACTTCTCCTGGTCATCAATGTGGCGTGGCAGTAACTGCTCCTATTGTGGCTGCCGTTAGCCGTGGCCCTGCCTGTCCACCATGTATTGTAGCTCCTACTGCTAAGGGCCCTTAGCTTTTTCCTTGTGCTGATACTTCCATCGAGGTTTCACTAGCTAACGATGACGCTGGTGATGTCAACAGTGGAGTTGTGGCTAGGTATGATGGTGCCGCTCCACCTCTCGAACCTCTTGGAGGTTTCGATCCTACAGCACCTGATGATGGCAAAGTAAGCGTTCATATTGGTGTCGTGAAGTTCACTGGAAAATTAGATGATGGCACAGAAAAATTCTATGATGACATTGATATAATCCTTGGCAGATATGATCCTAAAGTGGTATAGTTATCTGACCTAATGGAAGCATTAGGTGGGAAGGTGGAGTGGGGTTCCTCCCAGGTAGCACAATTGGTATATTATTGTTATAGGACCAAAAAGGCTATACAACTAAAAGTTACAAGTGATTTAGACATACCATTTACACGGAAACATAGTAGACGTGAAGTGTACATCCACTTGATGGTGCAAATGGTTGGAGAGGAACTGGATTTCGACAATAGAGATGATGGACCTGTAGAAGGCATGTATGACCTACTCCATGGCACATCACTGAGGATTGTGCGACTGAGGGTAGCTTCAAACAGAGGAGAGTCTTACATAGGAGCATCATAAAGAGGAGCAGGAAGTGCATCCCGAAAAAGTGCACCCCGAATAAGAACATCACCAAGCAGACCACGACAGAGAAGAGGACGCCCCAAGAGTTGCACAAAAAAGGCACCACGCCGTAGAGTGCCCCCTGCGATCTAGTAAAAATTCCACACCAAATAGTAGCAGCAAAAATACTAAGAGGGCGAGGAGTGTGGTGAACACACCCAGGAGTGGTAGCAAAAAGGCTAAGATGGCCAACACTGAGGATACCACACCCAGTGGTAGCAGAAAAATGCTAATTTGGAGGGGAACACGCCACTGAGGTCTGGCAATCATGCCAACATGAAGGAGAACACACACAATAGTAGCAGCAAAAGGACTAATTCGAAGAAGAACATGTCGCAGAGGTCGGGCAATAATGCCAGCACGCTGGAGCCAACACCCGTGAGGGGAAGCGGGAAGGAGATCACACCCAAGAGCAGCAGCAAAAAGCCTAGTTCGATGGGAGAACATAACGGAGATGTCAAGCCCTACTGATACCATCAGGAAATATTACATCAGGAAGGAGGATGTACACAAGAAGAGCAAGAGGGTTCTGTAAAGTCAAGATGAAATAGATTCTGACTGATGTTTGTCTACTGAAGAACTTGGGATACGTGCAAATGTAAGACTACCCCTTGTGGTTACAGTAGAACCAACAATGTGTCTGGGAGAAAACAGAGTTGCCGGTGAGGTAGATTGGGCCAATGTTCCAGTCCATCCGGGTGGAGATGATGGTGCATCCCCACTCCTGGGAGTCAATATGATGTGTGGAGTATTAGACATTAGAGACGATGACCAAATTCTGAATCAGATGTAGAAGATCAAGAATCTAGTGATGATGAAATTGACGAGGAACTTAATGATGAGGCTGGCATTCCAATCGATGATTTGGGTGTCGACGTAGAAGAAATGAAACATGACCACGAATATCCTATAATTCCGGTCGGCACCGAGTTCAGTAGCATGCATGAGTTCAGGATGTCGCTCCGGCATTTTTGTATCAAGGGGGAGTTCGATGTTCATCGAATGAATAAAACTTCCCAGAGGTATGAGGCCGTTTGGAGGTTAATGTGGAGGAATAGACAGGTCGCGGTACATTGTCCATGGAGGATTGCAACCAGAGCCTTACCTACATCAAAGGCAATTAGGGTATTGGGGAAATGAATGTAGCAAACCATTCAAACTTTCTCTTTTTCACTTTTTAACTGCAATTGATGTGCAATATCTTTCTGGCAACAGGTTGACTACGCTTATCTTGTAAATGAATCTATGTTGTAGGTGAACATAATGGGCCCTCCCCACATGTGTCCGACAGGCAGCAAGCTAAAATCCTCCATGGCTGATACGGAGTGGGTGGCTATACAAGCTATGTCCATACTAAAGGATAACCCTAAGGATGAAGGGAATATGCCCGAGAGGCAATAATAAAGTGGTTATTATCTTATTCCATGTTTATGATAAATGTTTATTTTGCATGCTATAATTGTATTGATCGGAAACGTCAATACATGTGTGTTTAATAAACAAATAAAAGGTTCCTAGTTATGCCTCTCTTATAGACTAGCTCGTTGATTAACAAGATGATCAAGGTTTCCTGATCATGCACATTGGATGTTGTTAATAACAAGGTCACAACATTGGTAGAATGATGTGATGAACATTCATCTGAAGTATAGCATTACGATCAAAGTCATTATGTTTATATTGCTATAACATCATACGAAGGAATCTTAGTCCTTAGACCATGAGATCATGTTAATTGCTAACACCGAAAGAGTATCTTGATAACATCAAACGTCACACCGTAACAGGGTGACTATAAAGATGGGTTCAGTGCTACGGAGGTGTTATGTTGAGGCTCATGGATCAAGAGTGGAATTTGTCAATCCCGATGATGGATAGATATACTCTGGGCCCTCTCGGTGATATCACATTAAGATAGCTTGCAAGCAAGTGATGTGATCACTAGAATGTTATATCACGGGAACGAGAAAAGAGTGCATGTCGGTAACGAGATCAAACTAGGTATGGAGATACCGATGATCGAATCTCGGACATGTAATATATTGCGAGACAAAGGGATTTAGTTACTAGCATTAAAGGTTCTCATGATCACAGAAGTCATCGTTGAATGTGTAGGAGTCAGTACGGATCTCCAGGTCCCACTGCTGATTATTGATCGGAGAGGGGTCTCGATCGTGTCTGCATTATTCGCGAACCGTAGTATCGGAGCCTGATCTATACGTAGGTTCTTTGCACGGGTAGTACACATATGTTTATATGTGGGCGATGATGATCATGTTATTGCATCTTCTATGTATTTTGGATATTGGTGGCATAGTGGGATGAAGCGGCCCGGACCAACCTTACATGTCATCGTACATGAGACCGGTTCCACGACTGACATGCAACTAGTTTTGCATAAGTGGATGGCGGGTGTCTGTCTCTCCTACTATAGTCAATATCTGATTTACAACGAGTTGCTAATAATTTGGTTGTCCTTGTTGTGGTTCATGTTCGTAGGTAAGAACGATTCTATCTCCGAAAGCCCTAAGCCACGTAAAACTTGCAATTGATAAATTAGAGGCGTCTAGTTTAGATCATTGCTGGGCTAGTGTCTTGATATGGTATTGTTGTAAGTAGATGTATGATAGATACTCTTACAACACAATCAACGTGTAAGTTCCATAGACCTTGGCCTTACACACAAAGTAATGATAGAGATCATACCACGATGCAAGTGATAGAGATCAAATGCATGGACCATATCATCTCACTTTACACATTAGATGTTAGCATCTTATACTGCTAGTTTGGCGCTTTCTGTAGCATTGTAAGATGATTCCTCTTTTAGATATCAAGATAAAAATGTGGTCTTCCTTAAGTATGCACCATTTTGTGGATCGTATTTCGAGACATCACGTGATGATCGGGTGTACTCGACTCTACGCTTTCATACAAACGGGTGTAAGACAGTTTTACACATGCGAGTACTAAGGTTCTTACTTGGCGAGCCTAGCATGTACAGACATGGCCTCGGAACACAGACCGATAGGTTAAGCATGAGTCATATAGTTGATATGATGCCCATATAGATGCTCGCCTTTGAAGCTACATCAACTCACGTGATGATCGGACTTGGTGTAGTGGATTTGGTTCATGTAATCACCAAAAAGGCACGAGGGATGTCATTTTTGAGTGGGAGTTCATTTCTAATTTGGATTAGTCGAACTAAATTTGTCATAAACTAAATAGAAGTGAATTTGCATAATTTGTTGTAGTCATTGGCGTCTGTTCACTACCTTATGCTTAGTTTTAATTGAGATAATAGAACTATAGAATTCTGGATATTTACTTTACGAACTGGTATCATATTGTTTTTGAATGTCAATTTAAAGTTTATAAGTCCTATTGCAAACTTTCAGCAAACTCTATTTACTCCATGAAGTTTAATAAATAGTATTAAATCAAGAGTAAGAATTCCAATGTTAGTATCTAAAGTATCATATTTGCCTCCATGATTATTGATATTCAAAAGTTGTTTTAATATCAAGATTATATAGGAGCTGGAAATTGTTTCAGAAACCATCATGTGTGAAAGATATTGTGATATCTAAAACAATGTTTTTTGGTTGCATTATGATAGAGTATAATTTAGCAAAATACATGTCCTCATATTGTATGAGAATTTGTGAAGGATGGAGATGCTAGGCATCCGAATCTCCCAAAAGGTTTCGGGAACTAAAATTATACTCGTCATTCTTCCTTATAGGCTATAGTAGCTTGATCATGAAAGTTGTCATGATAAGGATGAATAGAAGATGTAAGTAAAATGTTTACGACACTAATAGATTACTAAAGAATGGATTTTTGAAAGAATGCCAAACATTTGATGATGGTGATCCACTTCAAAGTGCAAGTCCAAAGGTATTAGTATTTGACTATATACAAGCTTTGTACCATGTGTCATGTTGATGACACCACTATTGATGTTGATGGATTCTTTTAAAAGAAAAGGAATTGCTAAAAGAGAATCTATAAAATATTTGGCAGAAAATAAAAGGTTGGAGATATCCAACTTAGGTATATAGAAGATATACATGTTATGGCTGTATTCCTTGCTTGTTAAACAATGTGGTTCTTAGGTATTAGATACCGGTATTGGATACCGAATTGGTTGGTATGAAGTGTCATACAAGACAACGCAATTCATGAACTACAATGTCCTAAGTAACTAGCAAGAGAATGAGTGATGATGTTCATCGAAAACAAATAAAGTGTTATTGTGTTTTTCGTTGTCATCAAACCTCACCTTCAAGATTTGTTTTAATAATTGTTATTTTGTTCCGGTATTACGAGAACAATGGTTGTTCAAATAATTACCGTATTTCATAAAGGATGGATGACCTTTTACAAGTCTAGTGGGAGAAATCACATCCATAAACACTATTGCTAAAATGTCGCAAGACAAATGATTGAAAGATCACTTATGAAGTGACATCGCTATTTAAATTATATTGGAAAGAAAACATGAAGAAACTCCATGTTGATGGATTTTTGGAGTCTTTTGATTTTGATAAATTAACGCTTGTGAGACTTTCCTCGAGATAATTGAAACTCCGTTCATTGGCCAAAGAGGAACAAATGACTAGCTTATTGGAAATTGTGCATACTGATGTACATAGTCCATTATATGTAGCCATATGCGATGGATCTTTTTGCTTCATATGCTTTCTCCAGAAATTTAAGTGAATATATCTATATATTTACTTAATAAGGAAGAAGTATGAAACATTTGAAAGTTGTTCAAAGACTTTCAAGATGAAGTGGAAAATCATTGTAACAAGAAAATAAAGAGTTTATGATTCGATCATAAAGGAAGATATTTGAGTTACATGTTTAGCAGAAACACCTAAGATTTGAGGAATTGTTCCATGATTTGTGTTTCCCGATAAACCATAGGAGTATGGCATATTCGAGAGATGAAATCAAACCATGTTTAACGTGTTAAGATCAAAGGTGTCATTTATAAAACTGCCATTATGTTTTAAGGATTGAAGCTTTAGAGACTACTGCTTTTACACTGAAAAGAGCACCATCGTAATCCGTTGAAATAACACCATATAAGTTATGGTTTGGGATAAAACCCAAATTGTCTTTTCTTTAATTTTGGTATGCTATGCATAAGTAAAATGTTTACAACCAAAGTAGGATAAGCACGTCTTTGTAGGTTATCCCAAAGAATTTGTTGGGAATTTCTCCATAACACCGAGGACAAACGAGTTTGTTACTTGGAACATCAAGTTTTTGAGAAGGAATTTTTCGTGAAAAGTTAAGTGGGAGAACAATAGAAATTTGATAAGGTTGTTGAACCTTAGCTATATGTGCTAAGTAGCGCAGTGCCGGAAAGTGTCCCGGTGGCGGCCACAATGCTCATGGCTCCCGTGATTACAAAGGGTGTGATCTCGGAGCTATTGAACTGTGTGGGTCGGTAAGAATCAAATAGTGTGATTTGATAAGCAAGTCATTATTGTTTTGACAATGATGAACCGACTACATGCAAAGAAGCGATGATGGGCCCTGACTCCATAAAATGACTAGAAGTCATAGAATCCATGATAGTATCCATACACGAGAAATCAAGTTTCTGAACTTGGAAGACCCTCCGAAAAGGCGTGAAGCCTATCGGTCGTGTTTGGATCTATAAAGAAATAGACATGGATGTTTAACATCTATGAAATAGTCGACATGTCGGAAAGAAGTTGACGACAATGTTCAAGTAGTTGACTATGACAAGATTTGATCTTTCATAGCGATATTTAGTCTTGACGGATTAATGTAGCAACCACTACATATAATTTGGTATATGGTAAACAAAACAAGGTTCTTCTAATAGAATGGTTACCTAGGACGTGTACAAGACACGATCCGAAGGGTTTTTGTTAATTCAAAGGGTGCTAAAAGGGCATGCAAACTTCAATAGTTGAATTAAGCATAACGGAGTTGGAATCTTCACCCTGATGAAACTGTTAAAATAGTTTAAACTCATCGGAGATGATGAAGATGCTTGCATTTGCAAGAAATTAAGTCGGAGCGCTGAGACATATTTCTAATACATTATGTAGAGGACATATTGTTGATTGGAAATGATGTATCTTGTATTGACACAAGTTAAAAATTTCATTAAAATAAGATTTCGATGAAAGACTTGGGGAAAACCGAAATATTTGGCATCAATATCTATATGGATAGATTGAGGCGCTAATATGGTTGTGCCAGACATACATATATGAGATATTGAAAGGGTTCAATATGGAAACAACAAGAAAGGTTCTTGCTGCATGGAAAGAATTGTATCAAGATTCAAGTGTTTCAACACTTGGTGAGTAATATCACATGAAGATTTGGATCGATTATACCATGCTATGTATATATCCAAAATGTCCTATGCTCTAAATGTTATGAGCACATACCAGAATGATTCATAAGATGATCATTGGACAATAGTAAAGATATTCTTATGAGCTTTGGAAGAACTAAGAATATATCATGTATAAGTGACAAATAGTTAAAAGTAGTTCATTGTAAAGTGTTACATTGATACTAGTTTTGTCACAAGATAAAAAAATTAAATTTATCTCAATTTAGACTATTGGTGGCACAATGTAATGGAAAGGATGTTCCATGATGGATTTGGATGGGTTCCAAAGTTGAGACATTGTGACGGATACTACAACAAAGGCTAAGTATATAACTGCTATAGTAGCAGCAAAGGAGGGCATTTGTGTTAAGTAGTTTGTTATCAAACTAGGTGTGGTTCAAAGTGGGCTAATACTATGAAGATATATTGTGTGACAATAATATCAACATATTTTAACCCGAACGAACTAAAGGTCTCACCAAAGGACCAAATTTATACAATGCCATCTCATTTGAGAATGAGTGATGCGTAGAGACGCGAAGACATGCAAATACACACGGACCTGAAACTGTTAGATCCGGAGATTATGTTAACCACTAGCAATCGTGTATATGCAACACCAGAAAACCATAGGTGTTCAATACGCAAAGTTTTTCAAACTAGATTATTGACTCTAGTGCAAGTGGGAGACTAAAGGGAATATGCCCGAGAGGCAATAATAAAGTGGTTATTATCTTATTCCATGTTTATGATAAATGTTTATTTTGCATGCTATAATTGTATTGATCGGAAACGTCAATACATGTGTGTTTAATAAACAAATAAAAGGTTCCTAGTTATGCCTCTCTTATAGACTAGCTCGTTGATTAACAAGATGATCAAGGTTTCCTGATCATGGACATTGGATGTTGTTAATAACGAGGTCACAACATTGGTAGAATGATATGATGAACATTCATACGAAGTATAGCATTACGATCAAAGTCATTATGTTTATAATGCTATAACATCATACGAAGTAATCTTAGTCCTTAGACCATGAGATCATGTTAATTGCTAACACCGGAAGAGTATCTTGATAACATCTAACGTCACACCGTAACAGGGTGACTATAAAGATGGGTTCAGTGCTACGAAGGTGTTATGTTGAGGCTCATGGATCAAGAGTGGAATTTGTCAATCCCGATGACGGATAGATATACTCTGGGCCCTCTCGGTGATATCACATTAAGATAGCTTGCAAGCAAGTGATGTGATCACTAGAATGTTATATCATGGGAACGAGAAAAGAGTGCATGTCGGTAACGAGATCAAACTAGGTATGGAGATACCGATGATCAAATCTCGAACATGTAATATATCACGAGACAAAGGGATATAGTTACTAGCATTAAAGGTTCTCACGATCACAGAAGTCATCGTTGAATGTGTAGGAGTCAGTACGGATCTCCAGGTCCCGCTGCTGATTATTGATCGGAGAGGGGTCTCGATCATGTCTGCATTATTCGCGAACCGTAGGGTGACACACTTAAGAGTTACCGGACACCATTTTGGAGCACATATGTTTCAGACGAAAGAATTGCAAAGTGCAGGAATTGTTTCGATAGAAACCGAAAATTGTTTCAGGTGAAATTGCAGAAAGTGGTTCTACATGTGATATTGAAATATTGCAAGGGGTTTTATGTGAATGTTTGTTAATTAAAGTAATTAACAAAATTCTGAATAAAATTAATAAAAGAGTTTTATTAAATGAGAGAGCATTAAATTTGGAGAAATTTAATGTATTTAAAGTGGAGACTTTAAAAGGGAATGTGAAGAGGCATTTTAATGTGGAGGGGTTACCACCACATGAATGGAGGAGGTGAAGAGGCACCTCCTCCATGCGCCGGCCATGAAGGAGGGGCACCCCCTTCCTCCTATAAAATGCCCCCTCTTCCTCCTTCATCCACACACCTCCTTGTGAAGGGTCTCTTTTCCCCTCTAGAATTATTCCCCCATGGTCTCGGATTAGCGAGATACATGTTCCCGGTGGCATTTCGTCTGGAAGGTGTTGCTGCTTCCGCTGGATCGCTGGAGCGAGGAGGTGGAGGTTGTCCGGTGGCTTGAACGTGTGTGCGAGTACGGATGCGCTACTGAGTTGCGGCGCTCGGACTTCCTCACGATCTTGAGATTGGCAAGTTTACGACTACATCAACCACGAGTTCCTACTCGTTAACAAAACTCGTTGTCTTCGAGGGTAAGTTCTCATTGGATGTATGTCCACCCGTTGCTATGTACCTAGTAGATAGATCTTGGCGTGTAGTTCTCATCGTAGGAATTTTTTTGTTTTCTATGCTGCGGACCCAACAAAGGAGACCACAAAGAATATTTTGACTAGCCTTGGTTCTAAATATAACATCATCCTACCGTATTACACGGTTTGGAAAGGTAAATAGAAAGCTCTAAGGGTCTTGCATGGCGATTGGACTAATAGCTTCAGGATGCTGTACAACTTCAAGGCCGAGGTACAAGAAAGGTGTCTGAGGAGTGTTGTGGAGATTGACACCAAATCACCAGGTGGGAAAATTTGTTTCAACAGATTTTTCGTGGCGCTTAAACCTTGCACCCAGGGATTCAAGGACAGTTGTAGGCCATATTTGAGTGTAGACAGCACTGTCCGAACTGGCAAATGGAAAGGTCGTTTGGCATCTGCGACAACACTTCATGGTCACAACTGGATATTCCTAGTGGCATTCCGGCTGTTCGAAACAGATACAGAGGAAAACTGGGTCTGGTTTATGAGGCAGCTCGGGAGATCAATAGGCCACATGGATCCATTGGCTATATCCACGGATACATGCAAATGGCTGGCAAATGCAGTGAAGGAGGTGCTCCCGCGAGCTGAAGGTAGAGAATTCCATGCCCATCTGATTCGAAACTTGTACGCTCACTACATAGGCAGCGTAGTTCGTTGCATGTTTCCTTCGGCTAGAGCTTACAAAGCTCGGAGCAGCGAATATTTCATGAGTAACATTTTTACGGAAGCCCCTGAACTTCCGTAGTACTTAGTCATCTATAATTCATATCTATGGAAGAGGAGTCAATTCAGAACTGACATCAAAGTTGATTACATAAACAACAACCTTGCAGAATGCCTGAATAATTGGATGAAGGACATAAAAGTACATCTTGTTCATATCTTGATGGACAACATACGTGGTATGATCATGAAACTGTTAAATATAAGGAGAGAGATCGGTAGGAGACTTAGAGGACATATGCTACCACCTGTTGTACAACAATTGCACAAGAGAAGCTGAGGACTTGCTCATCTTAGGGTTCTCCCTTCAAACAACAGCAGCTGTGAGGTGGTCCATATGCCCAATAGTGGCCACAAGGATGTTGTGAACATCGAGTGGCGAGAATGCACTTGCTTAGAGTGGGAGCATACCAGGAAACCTTGCGACCATGCCTTGGCCTTCTTGGTGAAGAAAAGAACTCTACCACATTTGGATCAATATTTGTGCGACTACTACTCTCTAGAAAAGTTCAGAGCTGCGTACACTGGATCCGTCGAGCCCTATATAGACCCATCTCAGTGGCCTCAAGTCCAACTGAGTTTCGAGCTTTGCTAGACAGTTACAAAAAGGGGTAGAGGAAGACCTTAGGTGAATAGGTTTAAGAATTTTCTCGATAAGAAGGGTTCGGCTTTTTGTACTAGCAATAAGGGCAAAAATAGATGCAAGACCTACCATATTATAGGCCATAGAGCAGCAGGTTTTCCCCTTAATGCTCCCAAACCTAGGTATGAGATGGTACATTCCATTTTGTTTTGTTTATAATCTATAGGTATTAGGTAGTAAGCCATGTACTATTTTTTTACAGGAAGTGCAAGGTAAGAAACAAGTCTATCTACTCGCTGATTTTGTTGCGGGAAGAAAACCAAAACGAGTGGAGTGATGATGTTGGACACGATTCTGGTGCTGATTGGCCTGACTTCCCTCAACCCAGAGATGCAGAGTACATGAAGGTAAGAAAATTGGCACCCAGGAAGAGGATGAAGGCAGGAAATGAAGAAGCCAGAGGATGTGAAGGCAAGAGGAAGAAAGTAGGCACCCATGCAGAGGAAGACAACTAGTAATGTAGAAGCCTAATAATGTGTTGAACTTGAACCTATATATGTAGTTCGGTTAAATTCTGAAGCTGTGTGCATGGAACTTGTCGAGCGAAACAATCTGCCTCCCGTTCTCGCAGTAAAATGTATCGCGACTTGAGGTTTGGACATGGCCGAGGCCACTAGTTAAATCCAAAATTGTGACTGTGCCACTACTATCTGAACAATTGCACAACCGGGACCGCGATAGCTAAGCAGTGAAGGGGTCTCCAAATTTGATGGATGTTAGTGGCACAAACATAAATTATTGGGATTTCTATTTTCGTGTCCTCGGTTTGTTAGTTGTACTCAGTTTTTCCTAGCCGCTTAGTTTTTCCTCACTTCTTCCCATCTCCTTTTATGAAACTCTCACATGGTATGAAACTCGCCGTCTGTTAGCCTTGCCGTTACGTGCTGACAAGTGGGGCCGTGTTCAGTCGGGTCCCATAGTGGACCCTCGCCGTTACATGCTGACGAGTAGGGCCGCATTCTGTCGGGTCTCGTAGTGTGCCCTTGTCGTTACATGCTGACAAATGGGGCAGTGTTTAGTCGATTCCCATAGTGGACACCTCTCTCAACTTATCCAGATCAGCATCAAACCCACAGCTTATCCACATGAGCGCTAGACCCACAACTTATCCACGTGAGCGCCGGACCCACAGCTTACCTAGGTTGGCATTGCAAGATGGGACCCCGAGCCAGCCACGCGCCTGTGCCGTTGCTTCATTTCATATAGTGCAATGTAATGCATATACGAAAATTATACAAAAACTATACACCTTTGAACTCTTTTAAATTGCACTTAGGACATGATAATGTTGTTCTAATAAAATCCTGATCATTTATCTTTTCCATGGAGTGAAATATAATGCATAAACTTGCGTATGCAAAAATTATACACCTTTGAACTCTTTGAAATCGCACTTAATACGAGATAATGTCGTGCTAAGAAAATCTTGAGAGATTATCATTTTCATAGAGTGGAATGTAATGCACAAACTTGCATATGAGAAAATTATAATCCTCTGAACACTTTAAAACCGCACTTAATACGTGATAATGATGTGCTAACAAAATGTTGAGAGATTATTATTTTCTCCCCCATTTTCATAGAGTGGAATGTAATGCATAAACTTGCATATACGAAGTTTATAGACCTTTGAACTCTTTGAAATCGCACTTAATATGTGATAATGTTGTGCTAAGAAAACCTTGAGATATTATTATTTTCATATAGTGGAATGTAATGCATAAATTTGCATATACAAAAATTATACACCTTTGAACTCTTTGAAATCAAACTTAATACGTGATAATGTTGTGCTAAGAAAATCTTGAGAGATTATCATTTTCATATAGTGGAATGTAATACATAAACTGGCATATACGAAAATTATACACCTTTGAACACTGTGAAATCACACTTAATAACGAGATAATGATGTGCTAGCAAATTTTTGAGAGATTATCATTTTCTCCCCCATTTTCATTGAGTGGTATGTAATGCATAAACTTGCATATATGAAAATTATCCTCATTTGAACTCTTTGAAATCGCACTTAATACGTGATAATATTGTGCTAAGAAAATCTTGAGAGATTATCATTTTCATAGAGTGGAATGTAATGCACAAATTATACACCTTTGAACACGTTCCCTTCAAATTATATTCAAGTTCATTTGTTTATGGAGTTAAAGTACCGGTGGCAAACTCGTTATTTTGCATGGATAGAGGGGTGCCCCCCGACAGATATAGGGGTTATCCTGTCTGCTAGATCACAGAGGATCAATGGTTGGTGGGCACGATCCATGTGAGAACTGTCTCGACCAATCAGAGCGTAGCAGCGAAGATGAGCACATGTGCGAGAGATTGATACTAAGAGAGGGGAAAACTGAGTAGCACTTAAGAACCAAGGGAAAAACTGAGTAGAACTTAAAAACCAAGGGCAAGACTAACAAAGGGATTCAAATAGAAAATAGTAAAAGATTTAAAAAATTGAAAATGCATCTTTTATACAATAAAATACATCTTGGCTTACATCAAACTACTTGCAATTCAAATATACACCAGTTTGACAATTATTGCCTCATTCAGACAAACTATGTTTTGGGGAGGGATGTTTTAGGAAGAGGCTTGAGTAGAAAGCCATGAACCTTCATAGATAGTAGGTGATTTAGGTTTAAAACTTGGTTTATATACATTTCTTATGGTGGCAGGTCACATAATAATACTCCCTAGGTAGATGCCACTATGTTTTGCTCTTTTTGAATTTGTTGTGCATAAAATGACTCAATTAGCTAGCTAAAACCTATTCGTTGACTCTCTATTGACCAGCCACCGGAGGGTAAAACTGATTATATTGCACACGACACTATTAGTACTGGAGGGCAAAACTAAGTAAAACCAAACTGCTAGTGTTACACTCGAGGGCAAAACTGAGTACAACAGATTCGCCAGGGTTAGACACGAGGGGAAAATGTGACTCAAGGTATGCGTGTGCGGTGCACGGGGCGGTAGCGGATACGTGTGGATGTGCATGGTGCAGTAGCGTACGCGGTTACGTGGTGCACGGTAGTGCAACGAAATGTCCCTTCCCTTCTCCTTTAATAGAGGCCTCCCCACTCACACTCATCACTCACTCGCTCACTCAACCATCTCCACTGTCCCATCACCTTCTACAAACCCTCAAGAAAACCCCAACCACACCGGCGATGGAGAAGAATGGCGTGGTAGCCATTGGCGCTTCCAAGGCCGCCGGCGAGGAGGCCCCCATCCCCGTACAGGCCCCCGTCCCCGCATCCGTCGTAGCCTCCAGTGAGGAGGCCCCCGCCGGTCTCGGGAAGATCCTGCTCAGCTGGGACCCCTATGAGGAGGTTGATTACATAAGGCCGGAGAACCCCTATGACACCAGCATCGCCGACCCATGGTCGTAGGTAACCAAGGGTTTCTCCCCTTCCCTTGTTCTTCCCCTGTTCCCATCGTTGGATGCTAGATCGTATGTTATTAGGGCTCGGTTGTTCGTATTTTTACAGTAGCTAATCCTCTTGTGTTAGATCTCATATTTCGATGAATCCCTCTGTTCATATTTGAACCCCCTGTTCGTAGTTGGGATCAGTATTCGATTTGGTTTGAGATTTGGGGAATAATCAGGAGATCTCAATCAGTTAATTTATGCAAATAATCAATCTCGATAATTAAAGTATCTCAATCATGTCCTTATTGCACTCTACTGTTTTTCCAACGGGAGGATAGTAGCAACATCCGCAGCGACGACGAGTCTAAGGACACCAAGACTCATCATGTGCTGAGGAGGCTGAAGTCCGGCCAGTACAACAACTTCTTCATCGGCGACGTGTATATGTGCCCCTTCTGCCCCACCAGGAGGCTCCACGCCATGGACCTGAACTCCCTCGTGAAGCATGCCGAGCACGTGAGGACCTGTGTCGAGTCCGTGAACGTCCACGGCTTCATAGCCAAGCACCAGGCGCTCGGTCTTCACCTTCGCAACCTCCAGAAGGTGGCTATCGAGGAGGGTCAGATGCCCCCGATCAAGCCCAAGGCGCCCAAGGTCAAGGGACTGGGCAGCAAGAAGTGGAGGAGGCGCTAGAGGAAGGAGGCAGAGGCCCTCCTGGGAGAGGCCATGAGGGGCCACTGATCTGCTGTTGTTGTAAAGCACCTTCTTTTGTCTTATTTGTGTTGAACTTGTTTGCTGCTGCTGTTGAGCAACCTAATTATTGAACCTCGTTAAGTACCGTACTATATAACCTATATTAGCTACTTTATCTACATCTGCTCTATTTACTGAATTTATTTATGGTGCTGGTTAGTTTTGCTGCTCTAGATTTGTTACAATATTGGAGAAAACGAGGGAAAAAGGAACAATGAATAAAGAGAGAAGCTGCTTTAGATTTGCTACCTTTTTGGGCAAAAAACACAACTGTTAGCGAGAGAGAGGAGAAAGGGTGCTCTTAAAAAGGCCAATCATAAAAATAACAAAAAGGAAAACTTCAAATTTAGGCAACAATGTGCACGTAACCACAAAATGCGCCCCACCTGGTCCCACACCACGTCCCCCATAATCAGCGAGAGATGGATGGATGGTCCGCTATGTATCCTGGCCCCACCTATCAGGATGTAATGGTCGAGGCGACGTAAGGATCAACGCATGACCCGCCTCAACACAGTCCCACATGTCAGCATGTAATGGTCAAGCCTTTGACCTAACGACATCCCCCTGTCCCCGCTCATGTGAGGGTTTCAGAATGGAGGGGGGCAAAAGTGAGGAAAAACTAAGCTGGGGAAAACTGAGTACAACTAACGAACCAGGGGCATGAAAATAGAAATCTCTAAATTATTTATAGGCGCTTAATAAATCCCTGCTTTTGGCATTACACTTATGATAAGGCTCTGAGCTAAAAAATGTTCTAAGCTGGTTGCTACACTCCATGAAGCAGCAACTTCTTTCAGCTGCTAGAAAACGACATGGCAACATAAACTGCAAAGGCAACAGATAATGCCCAGATAATGAGGAAACTGTTTCCACTATCTGGCCTAATCTTGAGCCCGCCTATCTCACCACCTCCCTGCTCCTGCCTCCCCTACATCTGGCAAAGCTCCCGGATCTCTCACTCCAACGCACGAATCTCCTCTTTCTTGTCCCACACAGCATCACGCAGATCTTGAACAAGCTCTTTGTGAAAACATGTCAGGGGCTTTTCGATCCACAGAAACTTGTCACAACCAGTTCCCCTCCCTTCCCATGAAGTAGATCAAATGAAATAAAAAATAATTACACTACGCTTCCTAGATCTGGGTTAGCATTGTACCTAGCATGGTAAATTACTGCTCTAATGTTGCAGTTACTGAAATTTCTTGCAGGATTTTGATCGGTCCACGAAATCTCTTGCAGGATTTTGATCGGTCCACGAAATCCATCTCGGCATCTTATCACCACACAAACACAACATCTCGGGGTAGTAATTATAGGGCGTCTTCCGGTACCTGATGGGGGCACCCGCCTGACGGTGTTGAGCCGACCCTAATTCCGCCCGAGACGAAATGCATGAGCTGCGAGCCATGAGCGAGGGGAGCGAGGGCAGAGGAAAGAGGAGCCATTGGATGTCAGAGTAGGGGCACGGTGAAGCGTGATACTCCACTTAACTCAGGCAGAATCCTACCATCCACATTTCACTGACCGGTGGGGGACCTAGCGTGTGAACTTGTCAACCAAATCTTGCGCCTTCGTGGTTCTCTTCAAAGGCCCTCTCACGCACATTAGCCGAATTTTTTTGGCACCTTTCCCGCATACATAGCGCTGGGAGGCCTTGCCCAGGAACTAGACATGCCTGGCCCACACTCTTACACCCTCGGAACTTGTCATGGCTCGCGCCGACAGATCCATCCGCTCCCCCACTCGCGGTTGAGATCGCTGCAGTGGATCCACCCCAAGATCCTACCATCGCAGTATAAAATGGTCATGGTTTCTTGAGCCGAATGGCTGTGCTACGTCTCCCTGTTCGGCCCCTTCTATTTGTAGAAGGACTTCTATGGAGTTAAGCTCGAGCAGGAGCCGCCAGGGGCGACAGGCCTCGGTCCATGCCAACATGTCCCCTTCTTCATTGTCGATTCTGATGTGGAGGACGACGGGGACGAAGCAATGCAGAATGCCATTGTTGCCTCCTTGATGAAGGGCAAGCCACGGGCGGGAGTGGATGTCGCTGGGAAGGGTACAACGTTGTCACCAATCGAGGTGGACTCCAACGATAGTGTTGTGATATGGGTTTAGATGTTGTTTAGGCTGGTTGCAATTTTGGTTGTATTTACTGCAAGTACGATTATTGTAATGGGTTTGGCGAGCTATATTGAGAAATATGGATAGTTGCGTTTAGTGCAATAACAATGTGTAAGTGCTTCCACTTTAGAAATTGTGTCTATGCCATTTGCATGTTGCAGGGTCCACATAGATTACATGTAAACAACCCAACGAAATCAGATTACAACCATCAGACGGTAGTTGCAGAATGGAAGAGAAGTGGGGACAATGGCTTCAAGGGGAAGGAAGAGAAGTAAAGGGGATGCGATGTTGGCAGGTGGTCCCACAGAACACGTGACACTCACATGCGGGAGCATGTGTTATTGCTAGTCCATCTAGAGCAAGCGGACTTTGCAACGTGACAACAACAAGCTGATGCGAGTTATTATTATCCGTCGGATAAGTAAACTCATCGAAGTATTATGGAGTACTAAAAAACTGCAGCTGGGATACGTTCGTGATACATTGCAAATGTATCTATAATTTTTGATGTTCCATGCTTGGTTTTATCCACTTTCTTGGGTTTTGTCCACACTTTGGAGTACTTTTTATATGATTTCTTGGACTAACCTATTAACAAGAGCCATAGTGCCAGCTGCCTGTTTTCTGCTGTTTTTTGGTTCTAGGAAAGTCAGAAAATGAATATTCTCGGAATTGGACGGGACAAAAGCCAAAGTGCCTATTTTTCCGGAAGTCATCAGATGCCAGAGTACGAGACGGAGAGGGGCCAGGGGGCCACCACACCACCTGGCCGCGCAGCCCAGCCTGGCCCGCGCCAGGGGGTGGTGAGGCCAGCCCTGGCACCCCCTTGGCCTCCCCTTCCGCCTATAAGATGCCCTTGGGACGAAAACCCTAAGTACCTGATCTAAAATCCACGAAAGAGTCTGTAGCCACCGTCATCTCCATCCCTAGATCGGGAGGGATCTGAAGCTCTGCCTGGCACCCTATCGGAGAGGGGAATTCACCCTGGAGGCCTTCTTCATCACCATGCAAGCCTCTAGTGTGATGCGTGAGTAGTTCATCCTTGGACTACGGATCCATGTAGTAGCTAGATGGCTGGTTCTCCTCCTTTGTGCTTTCATGTTTAGATCTTGTGATCTCCGTTCATGATCAAGATCATCTATTTGTAATTCTGGATGTTGTGTTTGCGGGGATCCGATGGATATTGAGATGCTATTTCAGATTGATTATTGATTCTATCATGTCTTTGTTATTTGTGATCTTGCATGCTTTCTGTTGTTAGTATCTATCTTGGCCAAGTAGATGCTAGCAACTCCAAGAGTTAGTATTTATGCTCGATAGTGGGTTCATGCCTCTGGTAATCTGGGGAAGTGACAGAAATCTCTAAGGTACTAGATGTGTTGTTGCTACTAGGGAGAAACCAACAATCCTTGGTTCATAGAACAATCGTATTGTTTACTTTACACGCATATCGTAAAGCAATAATCTGTTGCTTGCAACTTAATACTGGAGGGGGTTCGGATGATAACCTGAAGGTGGATTATTAGTCATAGATGCAGTTGGATGGCGGTCTATGTATAATGTTGTAATGCCCAATCGAATATCAAAGGAGTCAAGATGATTAGTATATGCATGTATTGCTTTCTCGATGTTTGTCAATTGCCCCGCTGTAATTTGTTCACCCAGCATGTTATCTATCTTAATGAGAGCCACCTCTAGTGAACTATGGATCCCGGTCCTTGTCTTTTACATACAATCTATAAACTATTACTGCTTTGTGTTTAGTTTCTCCAAACTTTTACTTCTTTCCATTCGATACGTTTAATCCTTTGTTTTCCGCAAAACACGGTTTCATTGACAACCTCATCGCAAGTTGGGGACAAAGTTCTGTGGTTGTGTTGTGCAGGTCTCCACGTTGCTACTAGCACCGGTAGTACGCCCTGCCAAAGCTCAGCTAGTAACACCTTTGGGGTGTTTCCTTGCTCCTACTGGTTCGATTAAATCTTGGTTTCATACTGAGGGAAACTTGCTGCTGTGCTCATCACACCTTCCTCTTGGGGTTCCCAACGAGCTCTACATCATGATCGCTCCAGCATTTTCCTGGCGCCATTACAGAGCCATCAAGTATTTTTCTGGCGCCGTTGCCGGGGAGTCAAGGACATCTTCACAAGGGAAGTCCCTCATAACCAATCTCTTTACTTTGTTATTTTTGTTTTGCTTAGTTTCTTTTTTCTTTGTTTGCTTGTTTCTTTATCAAAAACACAAAAAAATTGTTTTATTAGTTTGCTTTCTTATTTGAAAACCCCAAAAAATGACTACTCTTGAAAACACTAAGTTGTGTGACTTCACTAGCACCAACAACAATGATTTTATGAGCACACCTATTGCTCCACCTGTGCCTGAAGATACTTTCTTTGAGATAAAACCTGCTTTGCTCAATCTTGTTATGAGAGAGCAATTTTCTGGTATTGGTAATGCAGATGCTGCTTCCCATCTAAATAACTTTGTTGAACTTTGTGAGATGCAAAAGCATAGGGATATAGATGGTGATATTATTAAACTGAAATTGTTTCCTTTCTCTTTGAGAGGAAAAGCTAAAGAATGGCTGAATTCCTTAACTGGGAATAGTATTGATTCTTGGACTAAGTGCAAAGAAGCTTTCATTGGAAAATACTATCCTCCTGCTAAGATTATATCTATGAGAAGTGAAATAATGAAGTTTAAACAACTTGATAATGAGCATGTTGCTCAAGCTTGGGAAAGAATGAAATCCTTGGTTAAGAATTGTCCCACTCATGGACTGACTGCTTGGATGATCATCCAAACTTTTTATGCAGGATTGAACTATTTTTCAAGGAACCTATTGGATTCTGCTACTGGAGGTACCTTTATGACCATCACTTTGGGTGCTGCAACAAAACTTCTGGACAATATGATGGTTAATTATTCTGAATGGCATACTGAGAGAGCTCCACAAGGTAAGAAGGTAAATTCTGTTGAGGAAACCTCTTCCTTGAGTGATAAGATTGATATTATTATGTCTATGCTTGTTAATGGGAAAGCCCATATTGATCCAAATAATGTCCCTTTAGCCTCTTTGGTTGCTCAAGAAGAGCAAGTTGATGTGAATTTCATAAGAAATAACAATTTTGGCAACAACGCTTTTGGTAATACAATTATAGGCCCTACCCTCCTAATAATACTTATGGTTATAGTGGTAAACCTAGATTACCTAATGATGGAAGAATTTTAGAAGTTGAAAGAGGGACTAAAAACTTCATGCAAATGCAATATGAGAAAAATAAACTATTTACTAAAACTATGGAGGAACAATCTACCATCTTGAAGAACATTAGCCATCAATTTGAGAGTCTAAATAGGGAAATCCCTAGTTTAGAATTGAAACTCTCTAATGCTGAAAGGAATATATCATCTCTATCTAAAGCTCAATCTTCATTGATTAATAAAATGGCTACTAAACCTGAAACTAATGATAATCTCTTTGTAGCTACTAATGCTATACAAGTAAGAATTGATGAAAATGTTAGACTATTAGCTGAATTACATGCTAAGTGGGAAAGAGAAGATGAAATTGCTAGAAACATTAGTGTTTCTACTATTACCACCACTAGTGTTGAGGCTAGTAATAGTTCTACTACTTTAGATGATAAATTTGATTTTGATCTTGATGGTTGCAATATCTCTGAAGTTATTAAGTTCCTACAAAAGCTTGCTAAAAGTCCTAATTCTAGTGCTATGAACATGGCCTTTACAAAACACATTACTGATGCTCTCATAAAGATTAAATAAGAAAAGATGAAACATAGAGCTTCTATTCCTATAAAACAATAAGATGGTTGGGAACCCATCATTAATATGAAAGTGAATGACTTTGATTTCAAAGCTTTATGTGATCTTAATAGTATTGTTTCTATTATGCCTAGAAGGATTTATGATATGCTTGATTTGCCTCCACTTGAAGATTGTTATTTGAATGTCCCACTTGATGATAATGCTAAAACGAAACTCATGGGGAGTCTTAATGATGTTCTTATTATGGTTAACAATGCCTATGTCCCCGTTGATTTCTATGTTTTGGATGTTGAATTCAATGCTTCTTGTCCTATTACTTTGGGAAGACCTTTTCTTAGAACTGTTGGTGCCATTATTGATATGAAAGAAGGCACCATTAAATATCAACTCCCACTCAAGAAAGGTATAGAACACTTACCTAAGAAGAGAGAGAAGATTTCTTTTGCTTCTCCTATGAAAACAAAATTTGGTCTTAATGCTTCTTCATTTGAGGATACTTGATTCTTTCTTGTTTCTTATGCCTAACTTAAAGGCGTTAAAGAAAAGTACTTATTGGGAGATAACCCAAAAGTTTTAGATGAGTCTTGGAAGTTATTACCTCTATAATAACCGCTCCTTATCCTTTTTATTTGCTTTTTGTGCCAAGCGTAACCTCTAATGAGAGAGAAGTAATGATTGGGAAAGTTGCTGCCCCGAAATAGATTTCTGTGCTTCACCATAAAAAATCCTCTAATATCTCTGAACGTCTTTTTGAGGCGTGAGTTTCTGTGCTTCTGTCCCAGGTTGTTATCTAACTTTTTTTAGTTCAACACTTTTTGATTTGAGCAACAGAAGTTCTTCGAAAAAAATCATCTTTACATGCTGGTCTATTTTGACAGATTTCTGCCATTTTCTGTATTTGCTTCTTGTTGGTTCCTTCTTGAGTTCTTTTGGGGAATTGCGATTTTTTGAAGGAAGTGCTACAGTAGCTAGTGTTCTAATGGAAGATTATTTGGTGTTAGAACTTAACCTTAAGACCTTTTATCTTGAGTGCACTAATGTTGCTAATAAAGATTGTGTGAAGTTTTGTATGAAGGAAAATTTTCAGGTGTATGGAAGGAATGAGTAATGAGATGAAGGATGTACTAAAGCTCAAGCTTGGGGATGCCATGCGTGTCACCCCAAGAAATATCCAAGAAGTACAAGCGTCAAAGCTTGGGGATTCCCAGGGCATCCCCTCCTTCATCAATAAAAATCCTAGGTTTCTTACAAACACTTCATTTTTATTGTTTCATGCACAGTTGTGTTTTTCTTGGAGCGTCTTCTTTTTCGTTTTTGTTTTGGTTTTTATTTTGCTTGGTTTGCTTAGTTTTCTGAATAAATTGGTTGGACCCCCTCTTTCATACATTGGTTTGCAAATAGTTTGGTTTCGTTTGGAAAAGAGTAGGAAAGTTCATGCTTATGTGGTAAAAAGAGCTCGTTTTTGACTATGGCCTATGCTTTGTCATGCCATGCTTGATATTGTTTTGGATTTATGCTTAGTATTCTTTGCTTTATCATGACTTGTTATAAACAATTGAGATTGCTTAATGTGCCTTGGATGAATCATGCGTTGTTTTAGCATATTAAAGCATAGTATAGTGGTATTCTCCTTTGATGCTTTATTTGGGTTGACTTGGCGCATGCTCACACCATGTTATGACTATCTCAAGTCACCATAGCCTTTATGATCCTTTAGTTTTCAACTTGTAGTATCACTTTATGCTTTGATCAATGATGTTTTGTCGCTCTGCATGATTATGGCCATTATTGCTCTCTTAGTTTGTCGCTCCCAGTCTTTTGCTAGCCTCCACAACCAAGTATGAGTTCCACTCATGCATCTAACTCCCTAAACCAAGTTATTCCAAAGAGTCCACCATACCTACGTACTAGCTTATGCTATTCCAAGTATATTCATGCTTTTGTTTACCTTCCAAATTAAACTTGTTATGAGAAAACTAGTGATTAAAGCTCTCACGAACTTGATGACACACTTTACCTTTTGCATCTAATAAACTTGAACCATTGGGTCCTTCTTTGTTGCGTATATGCTTGCGCTTTATAAGTTGAAATTAGCAGAACCATGTTTCATGGGGAACGCTTTCAACATTGCACTTGTACTTCGTACCCCGTTGATGTCATGTTCTTTTGCTTACGGATCCCGGCGGTGTGAAATAAAAGTGGAACTTGTAAGATCATGGAGTTTTTATGTGTGTTAGAGAAACGCTTGGGCCGCTAGCCTAAGCCATGCCTAATTATGGTGGAAACTTGCAGCATCACCATAATGAGCACTCTATGAAGCATCCTCAATAAAAACCTATGCAAATAGCAAATAAAAAGATCGCTGGGATGCTCATTGTCTGCTTGCCTTGTCATTTTGATTATGGGATAGCTCCTGTATCATGTGCAAGGGGTGCCCCGTTGGCGGTTCTTAATGATACACATGTACTTACAATGACAAGAGCTTACTCGTGACTGAAGTTTAGTAGCATGAGGATCGGTCTTCGTAAGTAAGGGGCATGAGATTTCGGTTTATAACTTGTCAAGCATATCCTCTTAGTTGTGTCACTTTAACCTTAATCACCTTAAAGATGCTTATGATAGGGGCAATGAGAGCTGAAAGCTATAAGTACCATGATTTTTGGAAGCTTTTTATGAGACTTGAATCCCTACTTCCTTTTACAAAGGCCTTTCTTCCACCATTACATTGAGTCTCCACCTTCTATCTTTATGCACCTACTTTGAGAGCATAGTGGCCATTCTTAGTTCTATGTGCATTGTCCCAAGACTAGTTGATTGATGCATAACTTGTTATTGCTTGTTTTAAACTATTGTATCTAGTCACTCTTATGAACTTTGAAGGTGTCATTTCCATCATATTTGCTACTCTATGAGGGACAAGCTCAATACTATTATGCTATATTTTCTTTATGTGAAACAAACAAACGTCTTGCAAAGCATTGTTATTCATGAATCTTTTGTTTGTGCCTTTTCATGTTGCATCATAGTTTCTTTGCTTATTGCTAGAACTTTGTCTTTCATGTTATGATTGAAGTACTATGATCCCAGGTTTGAATGTCTTACAAATACTTAGATCAAGTCTTTGATGGTGCATGTCACCTCAAAAATTATTCTTTCTTTTTATCACTTACCTACTCGAGGACGAGCAGGAGTTAAGCTTGGGGATGTTGATACATTGCAAATGTATCTATAATTTTTGATGTTCCATGCTTGGTTTTATCCACTTTCTTGTGTTTTGTCCACACTTTGGAGTACTTTTCATATGATTTCTTGGACTAACCTATTAATAAGAGCCACAGTGCCAGCTGCCTGTTTTCTACTGTTTTTGGTTCCACGAAAGTCAGAAAATGAATATTCTCGGAATTGGACGGGACAAAAGCCAAAGTGCCTATCTTTCCGAAAGTCATCAGATGCTAGAGTACGAGACGGAGAGGGGCCAGGGGGCCACCACACCACCTGGCCGCGCGGCCCAGCCTGGCCCGCGCGGCCCAGCCTGGCCCGCGCCAGGGGGTGGTGAGGCCAGCCCTGACACCCCCTCGGCCTCCCCTTCTGCCTATAAGATGCCCTCGGGACGAAAACCCTAAGTACGCGATCAAAAATCCACGAAAGAGTCTATAGCCGCCATCATCTCCATCCCTAGATCGGGAGGGATCTGAAGCTCTTCCCGGCACCTTGCCGGAGAGGGGAATTCACCCTGGATGCCTTCTTCATCACCATGCAAGCCTCCGGTGTGTTGCGTGAGTAGTTCATCCTTGGACTACGGATCCATGTAGTAGCTAGATGGATGGTTCTCCTCCTTTGTGCTTTCATTTTTAGATCTTGTGAGCTCCGTTCATGATCAAGATCATCTATTTGTAATTCTGCATGTTGTGTTTGCGGGGATCCGATGGATATTGAGATGCTATTTCAGATTGATTATTGATTCTATCATGTCTTTGTTATTTGTGTTCTTGCATGATTTCCGTTGTTAGTAGCTATCTTGGCCAAGTAGATGCTAGCAACTCCAAGAGTTAGTATTTATGCTCGATAGTGGGTTCATGCCTCTGGTAATCTGGGGAAGTGACAGAAATCTCTTAGGTACTAGATGTGTTGTTGCTACTAGGGAGAAAACAACAATCCTTTGTTCATAGAACAATCGTATTGTTTACTTTACACGCAGTTCGTAAAGAAATAATCTGTTGCTTGCAACTTAATACTGGAGGGGGTTTGGATGATAACCTGAAGGTGGATTATTAGTCATAGATGCAATTGGATGGCGGTTTATGTATAATGTTGTAATGCCCAATCGAATCTTAAAGGAGTCAAGATGATTAGTATATGCATGTATTGCTTTCTCGATGTTTGTCAATTGCCCCACTGTAATTTGTTCACCCAGCATGTTATCTATCATAAGGAGAGCCACCTCTAGTGAACTATGGATCCCGGTCCTTGTCTTTTACATACAATCTACAAACTGTTACTGCTTTGTGTTTACTTTCTGCAAACTTTTACTTCTTTCCATTCGATACGTTTAATCCTTTATTTTCTACAAAACATGGTGAGATTGACAACCTCATCGAAAGTTGGGGACAAAGTTCTGTGATTTTGTTGTGCAGGTCTCCATGTTGCTACTAGCACCGGTAGTGCGCCCTGCCAAAGCTCAGCTAGTAACACCTTTGGGGTGTTTCCTTGCTCCTACTGGTTCGATTAAACCTTGGTTTCATACTGAGGGAAACTTGCTGCTGTGCTCATCATACCTTCCTCTTGGGGTTCCCAACGAGCTCTACATCATCATCGCTCCAACATTTTTGTGGCGCCATTACAGAGCCATCAGTTCGCACAACACGTATGCTCTCCACACCGGAGTAACATCACATAAGTCTTACACTTAACTACATCATAAGTACTACAACTCCCTATCGGTCTTCTCGATACAAATGTAGAAATGCATCTGCTTGTACGGTCTAGGACCGACAAGGTACTGAGATGGACCACATAGGACCGACCTTAGGTTCGCAAACTCTACCTCGCGTGGCGTCGGGCAGCTCGGTGCCTCAGCTGTCACATGCATGGTATCCGACGATGGCGGTAGGGTGTGCGTCCACATGTGCACCGTGTATAGGGGCCAGGCGCTCGAGACCAACCTAACACATACCACACACACGAAGGTGGGCCTAACTTCGGTTCCTAGGACACCGGTGGTGATGGTCAGGATGAAAACATAGCCGTTCTCCCCTCGCAAATGAGCCGGCGGCGTGCGGAGTCAGGGAAAGACACCTGTTCTTGGAGACATTGGGTGTGGCCGTACGAGATCCTAATCACTTTGATTAAGTGATCCTATGCAAGTCGACCCCGAGCTCTGCCGGCGGGACAGTGTAGTTGCATCCTGGCTCCATGTAGGCGCACGCACCGTGAAGGCATGCGAGATCATGGTCGGGGAGCTCGTAGTAGGAGTAACGGCGAAAGCATCCTGTGTGGGAGCACATGAGCGAGTAAGTCGCCATGATGTTGCGCGCGACAATCTCCCGATTCTTGGGCTGTAGCATCTCGCACTCCTCCTTTGGCGGTTCCCGCATCTGAAGTTCGTCGAGAAATCAGAAAAAGATCCGTAGCTAGTTAATCCAATAGCAGGAATATGTAAGATACATTCAAACGATAGTTAAATGATTTCCTACGTGAAGGTAGTGACCCAAAAGTCAGCAATTCTCATCCTGGCATGGTGCACGAAAGCCGGTGGCATCGTCGGGGCACGGGGAGTGGGGTGGAGGAGGGGCAGGAGGGGTCTAAGGAGGACACATGCTCACTCACGAGCTCTATGAATACTACTAGTAGTAGACTAGAGGGGAGTGGAAATAATAATAATATAAGTGAAAAATAAGCGAGGCCAATCATGTCGTAGAACAGCCAACTCGTGGATCACTCTTACAAAGAACCATCCTAATCGAACATGCGCCCTAATCAAACATTCTGTAACAATTGGGATAGACAACAGGTGTTATTTTCGGTTCAACTATGGACATTTTTGGGGGGATACCCCGGGTAGAGTCACGCCGGGGTATAAAGGCCTAGTTAGCCGAGGTACAGTGTGGTCAAAGAAAATGCTGGCCGGGTCACCTCATGGCAGATCCACTTACGAAGTAACCCAGCCCGAAGGGCTTTTGCCCAGCATTAATCCGGCCGGCATGAAATATATGCCAGCCATATTTATTTGTCATGTGTGCAGGTACCTAATACATCCATTTTGCATCACTATTCTATATCAGAATTTACTGTTATTCATTGATATATTTCATATTAAGAGGTGAAACTTATGTTATTTCATCTGTTTTTGCATGGTTGATGACTTTTGGAGCATGGACCACTGCAGTCAGAATTCTGATGGAAGAGGTGCTGTTTGGAGACAAAATTCGCGAAGATCAGAAAATTCGGGAAAATACATGGAAAATCCTATTTTTCTAGAAGACGAAGAATGCTAGAAGGGGAAGTGGAGATGGGCCACAGGGGGCCCAGACCACCCCCTGGCGCGGGCCACCCCAGGCCGCGCCGCCAGGTGGTGTGGCCGCCCTGGTCCACTCCAGGCTCTCCCCTCTGGCGTATATTATCCTCCCGAAACCCTAAGACTCGGGGAGCGACCACATAAAGATTCCACTGCCTCTGCGGGCGGAAAACACCGATAGAGAAAGATCTCTCTGAAAGACAGAATTCTGCCGAGGGAATTCCTTCCCAAAGAGGGGAGATCGTCGCCATCAACACCACCATCAAGCTAGACTTCATCGGGATCATCATCATCACCACCATCATCTCCACCAGCACCATCATCACCACCTCATACCGCTGTAACAATTGGGTTGAATCTTGCATAGTTCTTAGGGGAAACTTTCCCGGTGTTGATTACTCCTTGTAGTTGATGATATTGAGTGAACCATTGGATTATCGTTTATGTTCAGATTGTTACACATCATTATTTCATCTCTGATATTGATCCATATGATGTCTTGTGAGTAGTTCGTTTTGTTCTTGAGGACATGGGAGAAATCATGTTGTTAGTAGTGGAATTGTGTTGAGAAAGATTCAATCGTTTGATATTTAAGTTATGGTGTACTTCTTCTAGTGGTGTCATGTGAACGTCGACTACATGACCTTCACCTTTATGGGCCTAGGGGAATGGATTGTGTATTTGGCTACTAATCGTAGGGGTTGCCGGTGTGACAGAATCCTGAACCCCCGTTAGGAAACCATTGCACAAGGGACGTCAGGGTCTTAGAGTTTAAAGCTGTGGTTAGGTTTCTACCTTAATTATTTTCTTGTACTTACGGATGTTTGCAAGGGGTATAATCACAAGTATGTATTAGTCTTGGATGGGGCGGTACATTAGCACAGGTTCACCCACACAACACTTAGCAAGCTAAAGAAGATTAATCGACTATATGAAGCGAAAGCACTTGACAGTCTTCCCATGTGTCCTCAAGAACGTTTGGTCATCTTAAGTAATACGACCGGCTTGTCCTTTGCTGCATAAAGGATTGGGCCACTTGCTACATTTATTCTTATTGTATTTTATTTACTCGTACTTCATTTACCTGCATTATCAAAACCCCTAAAAATCCATTTGCTAAGTATTTACAGAGAATTCCTGCTCCTAGCCATTCGCTAGCACCTTCTAGTCCTCGTTGGTTTCAACACTCTTAGTTATCAAAAATAGTGCGATACACCCCCTATATTTGTGGGTCATCAAGACTATTTTCTGGCACCATTGCCGAGGAGTGAAGCGCTATTGGAGAGTGGAACTGGTAAAGGAAACTTCTACTGTGAGTATTGTTTACTTCTGTTAGTTGCTTTATTTCAATATGGATAATTCGCTGAGTTTCTTATTTCGTAAGGCTACTACCACTGCTAAGGTAGTAGATGAACCACCACCTGCTGAGAATGATACTTTTAAAATACCAACAAGAATTATTGATCGTGTTATGGATAACTATTATGTTGGAGATGGAACTTTCCATCCTGGTGATCATTTGCTCTTTATACACGAATTATGTGGGTTGTTTAAGTGTGCAGGTATTACAACAAATCAAGTCAAGAAGAAGTTATTCTCATTATCACTGAAAGGAAGAGCTGAAGAATGGTATAAGCTGCTGAAGAATGGTCAAGCTCTTGAATGGGAGGAAATAATACCTCTCTTTTATTCAAAATTTTATCCTCCTAGTGAGATTCATAAAGATCGGAATCAAATATACAACTTTTGGCCTCTTGATGGAGAGAGTACAACTCAAGATTAGGGGAGATTAAAGTTACTAATGGTCAAATGTCCCATTCATGAGCTCCCCAACAATATTATTATCAATAACTTTTATGCAAGGATTTCTCTTCATGATAAGGATTTATTGGATGGCTCTTGTGCTGGATCATTCACACGCATGGAAGAAGAAGCTAAATGGGATCTTCTAGATCGTATTCAAGACAATGCTGAAGCTTGGGAGAATGACAAAGGAAGAAAGTCAGGTATAAATTATGATTATGAATGCATTGAATCTTTTATGGGAACTAATGACTTTCAAAATATTAGCAATGCTTATGGTCTTGATTCTCAAGTTATTACAAATTGTGTTAAGGCTTTTGCTTCTTATATTGAAATCCAGAAAAAGGGATGGAACAAGTATCATGCACCATATAAAGATATTGTTGATTGTGTTCCTGTTAGGAGTACTGAATTTTTCACTATTGATCACATCCTACCTGAACCTTATATCGAGAAAATACCCTTCCCGGATAAGGTAAAGGAGCATCCTATGATAACTAGTGTAATCAATAAAAGTGCAAAGAGAACTATAAAACCTGATGAACAAATAAACATTGAACCTGTTGTAGCAATTGTGAAAGACCTTGTCACTAAAAGTGTAGAAGATGGACACATAGTCTTTTGTGAGGATGCTTCTAATATTGTCTCGCATCCTAATAGAACTTAAAAGGCTAGTGTCCATGTGCGTTCTGTTAGAATTGGTGATCATTGCTATTATGGGTTATGTGATATTTGTGCAAGTTCAAGTGCTATCCCTTATGAGCTTTACAATGAAATTATGCATGAAATCAGTCCCTGCGAACTAGAAGAGATTGATGTGGTTATTCACCTTGCTAATAGAGAGACCATCTCTCCAATTGGTATTGTACGGGATGTAGAAGTTCTTTGTGGTAAGATTAAATATCCTCCTGATTTTCTAGTACTTGGTTCAGCTGCTAGTAAAACCTATCCCATCATTTTTGGTAGACCTTTCTTGAGTACATGTGGAGCCATTATAGACTTCAAAAGGGAGAAAATCTTGACTAAATTTGATGGGGAATCTTATGAGTTTAATTTTTTGAAATTTACTAAAGAACCTTGTGAAAATGTAACCCATAATGAGGATTTTAGAGTTGAACAACTTGCTTCTATTTATCTTGCTCCTAACAATGCTTTGCAGCAATTTATGGAGGACCACGAAAGTGAAATCTTCATGGAAGAAAGAAATGAGATTGACGAGATTCTCCGTCGTCAACCTAATATGCTTAAGCATAACTTGCCTATGGAAGATTTGGGTACCACGTTGCCACCTAAAAAGGATCCGGTCTTCGATCTAAAACCTTTACCTGACGATCTTAAGTATGCTTACATTGATGATAATAAAATATATCCTGTTATTATTAGCTCTAAAGTTTTAGGGAAGGAAGAGGAAATATTATTGGAGGTATTGAAGAAACACCGAGGGGCTATGGGCTATACTCTGGATGATTTAAAAGGGATTTCTCCTACTATATGTCAGCATGCTATCAATATAGAACCAGATGCAAAGCCAGTGGTAGAGCACCAGCGTCGTTTAAATCCTAAGATGAAGGAAGTGGTAAGAAACGAGGTATTGAAACTCCTTGATGCTGGTATTATTTACCCTATTGCTGATAGTGAATGGGTTAGTCCTGTTCATTGTGTCCCTAAAAAAGGGGGAATTACCATTGTTCCTAATGATAATGATGAGCTTATCCCCCAAAGAATAGTAGTAGGTTATAGGATGTGCATTGATTTCAGGAAAGTTAACAAAGTTACTAAGAAAGATCATTACCCACTTCCTTTTATTGATCAAATGTTAGAAAGGTTGTCTAAAAAGACCCATTTTTTTTCTTGACGGATACCCTGGTTTCAATCAAATTGCTGTTAAACAACAAGATCAAGAAAAAACTACTTTTACATGCCCCTATGGAACCTATGCTTATAGACGTATGCCTTTTGGTTTATGTAATGCTCCTGCTACTTTTCAAAGATGCATGTCTGCTATCTTTCATGGTTTTTGTGAGGAAATTGTGGAAGTGTTCATGGATGACTTCTCCGTCTATGGAACTTCTTTTGATAATTGTCTGCACAACCTCGATAAAGTTTTGCAGAGATGTGAAGAAACTAATCTTGTTATTAATTGGGAGAAATGCCACTTCATGGTGAATGAAGGGATTGTCCTTGGACATAAGATTTCTGAAAAGGCATAGAAGTTGATAGAGCTAAAGTTGAGGCAATTGAGAAAATGCCCCGTCCAAGAGACGTCAAAGGTATTCGTAGTATCATTGGTCATGCTAGTTTCAATAGAAGGTTTATTAAAGATTTCTCTAAGATATCAAAACCCCTCACTAATCTTCTTCAAAAAGATGTACCCTTTGTCTTTTATGATGATTGTAAGGAAGCTTTTGAAACTCTAAAGAAGGCTTTAACTACTGATCCTATCGTTCAACCACCTGATTGGAGCTTACCCTTTGAAATAATGTGTGACGCTAGTGATTTTGCTGTAGGTGTTGTCCTTGGGCAACGAATAGATAAAAAGTTAAATATTATCCACTATGCTAGTAAGACTCTTGATGCTGCTCAAACGAATTATGCTACTACCAAAAAAGAATTCTTAGCCGTTGTCTTTGCTTGTGATAAGTTTAGACCTTATATTGTTGACTCAAGAGTTACTATTCATACTGATCATGCTGCTATTCAGTACCTTATGACGAAGAAAGATGCTAAGCCTAGGATTATCAGATGGGTGCTACTCTTATAAGAGTTTGACCTACATATTGTAGATAGGAAAGGTGCTGAAAATCATGTAGCTGATAATCTATCTAGATTGGAAAACATCTCTTTGATCCTATGCCTGTTAATGATAGTTTCCCAAATGAACAGTTGGTTGCAGTAGGGGTAAGCTCGCGAGGGAGCCCTTGGTATGCTGATTATGCTAACTTTATTGTCTCCAAGTATTTGCCTCCAACTTTTACAGCTCAGCAAAGAAGGAAGTTCTTTTATGATTTGAGACATTATTTTTGGGATGACCCACATTTATGTAAAGAAGGAGTGAATGGTATTATGTGAAGTTGTGTTCCAGAACATGAACAAAAGGAGATATTGCGGAAATGTCTGATACATTGCAAATGTACCTATAATTTTTGATGTTCCATGCTTGGTTTTATCTACTTTCTTTTGTTTGGTCCACACTTTGGAGTACTTTTCATATGATTTCTTGGACTAACCTATTAACAAGATGCCACAGTGCTAGTTGCCTGTTTTCTGCTGTTGTTGGTTCCAGAAAGTCAAAAAATGAATATTCTCGGAATTGGACAGGACAAAAGCCAAAGTCTATATTTTACCGGAAGACACTTGGAGCCAGAATACGAGACGGAGAAGGGCCAGAGGGTGGCCACACCACCTGGTGGCGCGGGCCAGGCCAGGCCGCGCCAGGGGTGGTGTGGGCCCCTCCGGCACCCCTCGGTCTCCCCTCTCACCTATAAGAGCCTCCCGATGCATAAACCCTAGATCGTCAATCAGAAACCCACGAAAAGTTCCGCAGTGCCGCCGCCACCGAAGGGGAGATTCGGGGGATAGAAAGTCTCTGTTTTGGCACCCTGCCGGGACGGGGAAGTGCCCCAGAGTCATATCCATCGATCTCCACCACCATCTCCATCACCATTGCTGATTGCTATGATGAGGAGGGAGTAGTTCTCTCTCGAGGCTAAGAGTTCTACCGGTAGCTATGTGTTCATCTCTCTCTCTATGCATGATCATATTGTGATCATGAGCTTTGTAATCTAGTAGATCTACCTTGCTACTCAAGTGCTTTAATATATCTCTGCTCTCCCCATGTGTGTGAAAGTGACAACCTGCTCACCATGGTGGCACTTAGGCTAGAGATTACAAATACTTGTTATGAGTTATATTTGGAGTTGGATGTCTTTATGAAATTGTGGTGTTTGTTGGAACCATCTAGTGCTCAAGGTGACATTGTGGAGTTTTCTAGATGGCAAAGGCTTACTTTGAGGTGTGCTGTTATAACCCTACCATCGATTAGAGTGTTCAACCGGAGAGTAGTTAAGAGTAGTATCATAAAGAGAAGCTATTTTTATGAGAGAGTGTTCACTAGTGAAAGTATGATCCCTAGGACTTGTTTCTAAGCATTGATACACCGTTTGCTACTAGATCTGTTACATGTTTGCTTGCTTCCATATTTATTTCAGTTTTACTTTAGTCTTTTCCACGCCATCGAGCTATTTTCTATCACCGTTACCACTTGTATTTCACTATCTCTTCGCCGAACTAGTGCACCTATACACCTGACAAGTGTATTGGGTGTGTTGGGGACACAAGAGACTTCTTATATCTTGATTGCAGGGTTGCTTGAGAGGGAATACCTTTGACCACTTCCTCCCTGAGTTTGATAAACCTTGGGTGATCCACTTAAGGGAAAACTTGCTGCTGTTCTACAAACCTCTACACTTGGAGGCCCAACAACTGTCTACAAGAATAGAAGTGCGTAGACATCAATGTCATGGTAGTACCTATGGAGGACATCATGCAAGAGATACAACTGCGCAAAAGGTGCTACAATCAGGTTTCTACTGGCCTACCCTTTTTAAAGATGCAAGAAAATTTGTCTTATCCTGTGATGAGTGTCAGCGTGTTGGTAATATTTCTAGACTCAATGAAATGCCTATGAATTACTCTCTAGTTATTAAACCCTTTGACTGTTGGGGATTTGACTTTATGGGTTCTTTTCCTCCCTCAAAAGGTTATACTCATATTCTTCTTGCCGTTGATTATGTCACTAAGTGGGTAGAAGCCATATCTACGAAGAGTGCTGATGGGGAGACCTATCTAAAAATGCTTAAGGATGTTATCTTTCCTAGGTTTCGAGTGCCTAGGTATCTTATGACCGATGGAGGTTCTCATTTCATTCATGGTGGTTTTAGAAAGACCCTTGCTAAATATGATGTTAATCATAGAATCACTTCAGCTTATCATCCCCAAACTAGTGGACAAGTAGAGTTATCAAATAGAGAAATTAAATCCATCTTGCAAAAGACTATTAATAGATCTATAAAAAATTGGGCTAAAAAGTTGAACGATGCTTTATGGGCTTATAGGACTGCCTATAAAAATCCTATGGGGATGTCTCCTTACAAAATGGTTTATGGGAAAGCTTGTCACCTGCCTTTAGATTAGAACACAAAGCTTATTGGGCAGTTAAAGAACTTAATAGAGATTGTAAGCTTGCTGGTGAAAAATATTATTTGACTTAAGTTCGTTGGATGAATGGAGGAGTGAAGCATATGAGAATGCTAGACCCTTAAGGAAAAAGTTAAAAGATGGCATGACAGGCGAATCCTTAAGAGAGAATTCCATGTTGGTGAGAAAGTTCTATTGTATAGGTCTCGTCTCAGATATTTTTACAGGGAAACTACTTTCAAGATGAGAAGGACCTTTTGTTATTGAAGAAGTGTATTGTTCAGGAGCAATACAAATTTCTTCGTTAAAAGATAACACTACACAAGTGGTGAATGGTCAGCGACTCAAGCACTATATTGCTGGAGATTCTTATAATGAAGATATTGATGCCATTCAAGTGGTAAATTGGGAAAAATTTATCAAAGACTAAATTCAGAGACCTGCAGAGTCCGTTTTCGAATAGGTAACATATCTGGTAAGAAAAGTTCCATGAAAATTCTATCCATTTGTATTTTTGCAGTTTTTATCCAACAAGGAAAGCTATGAAGCGAAAGAGGGATGGAAACGGAGCTAGGGTGGCTCACACCACCCCCTGGCGCCTGGCCGCGCCAGCAGGTGGTGTGGCCGCCTCGGACTCTATCTCCGACCCGTTTTCTCCCAGTACCTCCCTTTTGTTGTAAAACTTCATAATGTATAATCCCCCGGATCCCTCGAGGTTCATATATCGTGTTCTCGTCATGTTTTCGTTTTGATCTATTTCTGCCAGGAACTATTCTTGAAAGTTTAGAAGCACAATGGTGTCCGCCAAGGGTAAGGGAAATGATCCTATGGAGGAAGATCTCCAAGACCCCGGGCAAGAGAAGGAGATCAAGAGTGAAGATGGAGAGGAGGCAAAGCAAAGCCAACATCCGCACACCGGCACTACCATTGCAAGCATTGGAGTGTTGGCAAACCCTGCCAAGATCAAAAGGACTGCACGGATGTCAACTGGAGGGAAACCTCCATGTCACTGTTTGGCTCCACGGTCACTTCCTCCACGCACCAAGAATCCCTTCCATACCCTTATCCATGAACATCAATACCAGAATATGCCCAAGGAGAAACTACCCTCCAATTGGGATTTGCCTCGTTCTAGCCATGCAGGAAAAGATGACTTCAAGGAGGAAGAGTGGGGAAAGAATCGCAAGAGCTGGAATTCTCAACACAACATGATCATGAGCCGCATTGAGCAAAATTCACAGCTGATTCGTAATCTCACTTTCAAGATTGAGGATTTGGGGAAACTTATCAAAGAGCTCATCGAGAGGATACCACCACCACCGAAGGAGTAATTCGTCATCAGGTTTGGCATCCCCTTGGTTTGTTCCAAGCTTGGGGGAGTGCCACACTATCACATCACTATCTTCTATCTTTTTACCTTTTTAGTAGAGTCATATCATGAATAGAGAAGTTATCATGTAGGATGGTTTGCATTATGGAAGTGTCCCCCTCTTGTTAGATATCTATGTATCCCTTGGTGTGAGTTGCCGTTATGGATTATTAATGAGAAGTTCTATCTTTTACTCTTTTGCATATCTTATTTTAGTTTTCAATTCATAGTTATATGATTGATCTTGTTGTTAGTATTGGTATAACTTTATTGAGTTAATTTAGTTGGTTTTGGCAAACCTGACTCGGTCAGTAGCAACATTATTTTGAGAATTGAATGAAAAAGATAAAAGTACTCTTAAATAAATATAATTTCATCATCTTTCTTTCTTGATTTGCTCATAAGTTTAGTATCCTCTAGTTAAGATGTTTTGTGCTTCCAAGGAAGATTGCATGTTTGTTTTTATCACTTGTATGTTTGTTTGTTTCCTTCAACTCTTATGCTTGCTACCCAGCCTTGCTAGCCAAAAACCTATATTGAGAGGGAATGCTTCTCGTGCATCCAATCCGTAAACCAAAACCTATGCCATTTATGTCCACCATACCTACCCACTAGCACTATTTCTATTCCAAGTAAATTCATGTTTTTATCTACCTTCCAAATTAAACTTTTTATGTGAAGATTAGTGATTAAATCTCTCACGAACTTGATGGCACACTTTACTTTCTTGCACTTAATAAACTTGAACCATTGTGCACATCTATGTTACGTATATGCTTGCGCTTTGTAAGTTGTGAATTAGCAAAACCATGCTGTCATGAGGAACACTTTCAACATTGCACCAGTACTTTGTACCTAGTTGATATCATGTTCTTTTGTCTATAGATGTCATCGGTGTTAAATGAAAGGGGAGCTTGTAAGTCTATGGAGTTATGTATGTGTGTTAGAGAAACGCCTGGGCCGCCGGGCTAATCCATGCTGTCATGGTGGAAATCTGCAGCGTAACCATAACGAGCATCTATGAAGCATTCTTCTTATAAAAAAGGAGATATAGATTGAGAAAAGAAAAAAGGATGAGAAAAGAGGAAAAAGAGAAAAAAGCACCACATTCCCATGGTAAATAAGAAGATTGCTGAGATGCTTGTTGTCTGCTTGCCTTGTCATTTTGATATGGGAATTCTTCCGTATCATCGGGCAAGGGGTACCCCGTTGGTGGTTCTCCATGATACACATGTACTTACTATGACAAGAACTTACCGGTGACTAAACTTGAGTAGCATGAGGAGTGGCCCTCGTATTCAAGGGACACGAGATTGTCAACTTACAGTTTGTCAAGCATATCTTCATATTTGATCACTTTAACCTTAATCACCTAAAGATGCCTATGATAGGGGCAATGAGAGCTGAAAGCTAATAAGTACCATAATTTTTGGAAGCTCTTTATGAAACTTGAAATCCCTGCTTCCCTCTACGAAGGGCCTTTCTTTTACTTTTTGGTTGAGTTAGTAAACCCATTCTCTTGTACCTCAGCAAGCATTTTGAGTTGTTGTGTTTAATTCATTCATATGATGATTTATTCAATCATGTCTCTTATGTTCCTTGTTTTGCACATTGCTCTTATCTTAGTATCTACTACTTTGAAAGCTATCATTGAAAATCAGTTATTTGTAAACTCCTGCAAATTGTCAACTTAGAAGAGATAAGTTTGGCATTACCAACTATGATTTACTTTATGTATCTTTATTGTGTTTCCTTTACTTTTTGCAAGTTAAGTTATATAATAGTGAGTTGTCTTCTATTATGACTTATGTATTGATGAATGTGATGCTTCTTGTCCGTATTCTTTTATCGACTCTTCACTCCATAAACCTAAGGTCATGTTTATTGAGTTTAGTTTCGCTTGGAGACAAGCAAAGTCTAAGCTTGGGGGGAGTTGATACGTCCATTTTGCATCACTATTCTATATCATAATTTACTGTTATTCATTGATATATTTCATATTAAGAGGTGAAACTTATGTTATTTCATCTGTTTTTGCATGGTTGATGACTTTTGGAGCATGGACCGCTGCAGTCAGGATTCTGATGAAAGAGGTGCTATTTGGAGGCAAAATTCGCGAAGATCAGAAAATCCGTGAAAATACATGGAAAATCCTATTTTTCCAAAAGACGAAGAATGCCAGAAGGGGAAGTGGAGATGGGCCATAGGGGGCCCACACCGCCCCCTGGCGCGGGCCACCCTAGGCCACGCCACCAGGTGGTGTGGCTAACCTGGTCCACTCCAGGCTCTCCCCTCTGGCGTATATTATCCTCCCGAAACCCTAAGACTCGGGGAGCGACCACAGAAAGATTCCGCCTCCTCTGCGTGGCGGAAAACACAGAGAGAGAAAGATCTCTCTGGCAGACAGAATTCCACAGGGGTAATTCCTTCCCGGAGAGGGGAGATCGTCGCCATCAACACCACCATCAAGATGGACTTCATCGGGATCATCATCATCATCACCACCATCATATCCACCAGCACCATCATCACCACCTCATACTGCTGTAACAATTGGGTTGAATCTTGCATAGTTCTTAGGGGAAACTTTCCCGGTGTTGATTACTCCTTGTAGTTGATGCTATTGAGTGAACCATGGAATTATCATTTATGTTCAGATTGTTACACATCATTATTTCATCTCTGATCTTGATCCATATGATGTCTTGTGAATAGTTCGTTTTATTCTTGAGGACATGGGAGAAGTCATGTTGTTAGTAGTGGAATTGTGTTGAGAAAGATTCAATGGTTTGATATTTAAGTTGTGGTGTACTTCTTCTAGTGGTGTCATGTGAACCTCGACTACATGACACTTCACATTTATGGGCCTAGGGGAATGCATTGTGTATTTGGCTACTAATTGTAGGGGTTGCCGGAGTGACAGAAACCTGGACCCCCGTTAGGAAACCATTGCACAAGGGACGTCAGGGTCTTAGAGTTTAAAGTTGTGGTTAGGTTTCTACCTTAATTACTTTCTTGTACTTGCGGATGCTTGCAAGGGGTATAATCACAAGTATGTATTAGTCCTAGGAAGGTCAGTACATTAGCACAGGTTCACCCACACAACACTTAGCAAACTAAAGAAGATTAATCAACTATATGAAGCGAAAGCACTTGACGATATTCCCATGTGTCCTCGAGAACGTTTGGTCATCTTAAGTAATACAACCGGCTTGTCCTCTGCTAAAGAAAGGATTGGGACACTTGCTGCATTTATTCTTATTGTCTTTTATTTACTCGTACTTTATTTACCTGCATTATCAAAACCCCCTAAAAATCCGTGTGCTAAGTATTTATAGAGAATTCCTGCTCCTAGCCATTCGCTAGCACCTTGTTCTCCTCGTTGGGTTTGACACTCTTACTTATTGAAAATACTATGATACACCCCCTATACTTGTGGCTCATCAGTACCCTTGTTGCCAGGTTAGTCGGGTGCTAGCCGGGCTACAACTTGGCTTCCAAGAGAAGGAAGGAATCTCCTGTTGGTCAAAAGGTGGCCTCTGCCAGCTGTAGCATGAGCGAAGTGAGGAGAGGGAAGGATCAGCGGGGCGTGACCGACAAAGGTGACGCAGGTGACGTCGGCTGACGTAGCCCGAGTCTGGTGACGCCAAAAGGCAAGGGGAACGCAGAGGGCTACGTCCATAGTCTGGACTAGCCGTTTAAAGTGAATAAAGAGGCATCTATATTTAACCAAAGGGCATATTTGGGGAATATGCCTCCACGCAAACCCTAACTTTGTAACCTGGGATCCCATATATAAGGAGCACTAGGACCTCCATAGCAGGATATGGATCATTTTCTCTGTCTAAGGTAGAACTCTAGAGCACAGTTGTGGGGGGTAAGAGACTTAGTATCCTTCTCACGAACAGCTCAAGGAGCCTTTGTAAACCTCCATTGACAGAGAAAATATACAAACACTTGTGTGTGGAATCACCACACTATCCCTCCCTGGATTCCCCTAGTTTACTTTAGCCCCATCTTTAGCCTATCCATGGCATCTGCTGTGCCACCCAACGTGGGGCCAGCGGCGCTAGCAAGGGTGAAAATTCGGACGAGAAACATCATCGGCAACGGCGAGCGTGTCGTCTCCGGCCTCGTTCAGTGCTTTGGCGCACTAGACTATGTTAGCGACAATGTTGGAAGCTTTGGCAGGCGTCCACCTCCGTGCAACAACCTCTTCATCAAGCTTGGCACACACAAGATCTACGTTGGCATGGACGAGTCATGTGTTCATCCGCGGCACGTCATCGAGGGAGGCGAACCACCTCTCAGCGCGGCTCGCGGCATGCGCATCACTCGCCCCACTAGCAGCATTGAGGTCATGATGCCCGTGCCAGACGCGAGAGCAAGCAAGGACCCGGCACCAGATCCAGAAGTCACACCAAAGCAGGCAAGGTCTAGATTTCCTCCACTAGAGAGGCCAGAGAATGTACTGCAGCAAGCAATAGATATCCTAGCAACGCCAATAGGTCATGTAGTAGATCCGGCTCAGGCACAAGCGGAGTTAGAGGAAACTAGGAAGAAAATGCTAGCTGGCACGAAGAAGGTAGCCGAGTTACAACAGTCATTGAACATCACTTTGAGGGAATATGCAAAGGCAAACCGCATAGATGGGGTGAAAAGTCCAAGGAAGAAACTTGATTACTGAGATTGACAAGGTGTGTGAGCCTAGGCCGGGTCAGACAGCTACAATAGTAGGTATAGTACCCCGGCAAAGAACCTCAGGGAAACGAATGCCGCTGCATCCGAGTTAGAGGGCTTAACCGGAGAGGCCCGGGAAAGGCAACAGGAGAGGGTAAACCACTTGTTGATAGTGGCTTGCCAGCAAAATGAGGAAATGAACAAGGCAAACCCGGCGCCACCCGGAGCATCAAATGTAGTTCATTCGGCCAGAAATAACCTGACAAAATCTGTTGGAGCTGCATCATCCCCGGTTCATGACCTAAGGAGAGAAGAAGTGGTGAACTCAGGTAGAAAAGACAAATAGATGGTCCCTTATGACCCAGTGAGAGCCGAAAAAGGAAAAGAAGTGCAAGTTGATGAGGATCGCCACAGTACTAGCCGAGGTGAGGCTGTCCGAGGTAACCACGACCAAGGGAATGCCATTCAAAGGAACATTGCCAATGGAAATGCCGGGCAACATGATCCGCGGGGGTAGGACAAAATCCACCTCGGCAGCAACAGCAGTACGCACCTCAGAGGAAAGAAGTGAAGGTCCGGCAATGCAGCAGCAGTATGCTCGTCTGGATCAGGACAGGTATAATGATGGTTACTTGGCAATGGTCAATGACGGATTCCCTAGACCGGAGTGCCATGTGATTGGATCAAGACTGGGGCACAAGAACTTGCAGCCGGATGACGCAAGGCTGAAGCTGGACTATATTTATAGGTCGGAGATGATAGAGGTACAAGGTCCTCCAGGTCCGGCATGCTTTGGACCTCAGATCATGAGGGAACCACCAGTACTGAACTTTCAGCTTGCTAGAGGAACAAAGACCTACGATGGTAGCACCAAGCCAGAGGATTGGCTCATTGATTATGTGACAGCATTTAAAATTGCAATAGGAAATTTGAGATGGGCAGTGAGGTATGTGCCCCAAATGTTGGAAGGACCTGCAAGATTTTGGCTGAACAACTTGCCGCCAGGGAGTATCAACTGTTGGCTGGATTTTGAAGAGCTATTCATTAGTAATTTGTCAAGCACCTACAAGAGCCCCAACAGGCCACAGACTTTGGCGTTATGCCGGCAGAGACCGAATGAGCTAGACCGAGATTTTCTGACTCGATGGTGCAACATACGTAACTCATGTGAGGGGGTGATTGAGTCACAAGCAATTGCATGGTTCACCCAAGGCTGCAGATATGGAAGTATGCTATGGCAAAGGTTGCAGCGAGATATGCCAACCACCTTGGCTGAGACGATCCGGATCGTAGATTCGTATACTCTGGGAGACCTGACCAAACCCCGGCTAATGTGAAGCGAGCCAAATGAGGAGTACTACAACAGGGATGGCTCCGGATCATCCAGGAGAAATAATTTCCGGGGTAAAAAAAGGGATGATCATATGGATTACAGGTATAGTTCACAGCAGGTGGCGGCAATAGACCGAGATCAGCCCAATGCCGACCCTAGCCAGCGCCAGAAAACTGGAGGACAGCACTGGCAGCAAAAGGGTGAAGGCAAGAAGCCTTGGACTCCGGAACAGAAAAAGTAGTGGCAGGAACGAAAGGACCGTCCACGGTACACATTCGAGTCTATGTTGGACCAGCCTTGCAAATTTCATATGACCCGGCAATGTGAGTGGATGAGGAAGCTAGAACAAGGTAGCTCAGGGAATGCTCAGGCACCTCGAAATGAAGCACCTCCAAATGAGGCACCTCGGCAGCAATTGCTTACAGGGGGAATGGACAGCAACTCATGTTACCTCCACCCCCACCAAGGTATGAAAATCAGGAAAGAAGGGATGCATCGCATCAGGTGAATAACAACCAACAACAAGACCAAGGTTACCATGGTAATGAGGGACATAATGAGTACAGGGAGCATCACCAAAGCTACTGTGTGTTTACCATAGAAGAGACTGACCAGAAAATCTTGCAGTACCGGCATATGGAGGTGAACGCAGTAATGCCTACAGTGACGAGGTATATTCCTTGGTCGGATTAGGATATAACTTGGAACATCAAGGATCATCCCAGGCTCATGCCTAGTCCTGGGTCATATGCGCTGGTGCTGGATCCGACGTTCATTGGCCCGAATAGCAACGTAAGATTTTCCAAGGTACTGATAGACAATGGCAGTAGCATTAACATCATGTACATGGATACCATTCACAAGTTAGGAATCTCGGAGAACATGCTCCAAGCTACAAGGACCAATTTCCACGGAATCGTGCCAGGCCTCTCTTGCGACCCTATTGGTAAGGTTCGGGTTGATGTGTTGTTCGGTACAAGGGATAACTGCCGAACTGAGAACTTGGAGTTTGAAGTGGTGAACTTGGAGAGCGCTTATCACGTGTTACTTGGCAGGCCGACTCTGAACAAGTTCATCGCAAGCACTCACATCAGTTACCTGAAGATGAAATTGCCCGGACCAAGAGGGGTGATTACAGTATCAAGGGACTTTAGGCGTTCGATCGAGTGTCTTCCGTCGGATCTAACCTAGCTGAGTCACTCGTGATAGATCAAGAAAAAAGGAGAATACATGAAGTGGCGGCATTGGCTCAGTCTGCGCAGCAACATATGCTGGCCCTGACCAACCCGCATGGAAGTGTGTCATTTCAAGCGACAAAGGATACTAAGAAAGTGCCAATCGATGATCAGTTCCCAGAGCGCACCGTGACTATTAGTGTCGGGTTAAGCGACAAATAGGAAAGCGAGCTCGTCAACTTCCTCCGTGAGAATCTGGATATCTTTTCTTGGTCCACACAAGATATGCAAGGTGTACCGAGGGAGTTGGCCGAGCACTCTTTGAATGTGAGGCCCGGGGCTAAGCCGGTGAAGCAACCTCTCCGCCGCTTCGCCGAAGACAGGAGAAAAGTCATTGGAGATGAGATAGCTAGGCTCCTTACAACCAGATTTATCATGGAAGTGCTTTACCTAGATTGGCTCTCTAATCCGGTGCTCGCGTAAAAGAAAAAGTGTAACTACCTCGGTGAATTACGCTCTTAGCTAATGCCTGGATGAACGAAAGTGGTTAAAATAGTACGGTGGGGCCCAGGGCCACTCACGGTAGACCTTTCGGCCGTCCTAACCACTTTCAGACAACGGGACAAGAACGAGCGGCGTAATCGGCAGGCGAAGGGATCAACTACATACACAAATGAGTATGTATGCAAGCCACATACAACAGTCCCCAGAGCCATTCCATCTAAAAGAAATAGAAATATAGCAACGCCATACGGCAAGATCCAAATGTCCTAGATAGATATAATAATTTAGGATAGCTCCTCATACATCACACATCAGAGTATCAGGCGGAAGCCGAAAACAAGATCCGAGTACGGATAAGAAGCAAATCGGCATAAGATGCCCCATAAATAAACACATCCTGCCCACAGATCACACGGATCCCCGTTCCCGGAATCTCTACACCGAATGATCGTTGCCAACATCATCTGTCTCTTCCACCCAGTATCCATCTTGCGGGTACACCTGTTCATCTGAATCAAACAATTTATCGTGTGAGACCCTAGGGGTACTCAGCAAGTCTTTATGCCACTAAAGGGGACACAACCTGGGGTGACGCAATTGCAGGAAAAGATAATATCTAACAATTCTACAGATATCCGCTAACCTTCCGCCTAACCAAAGATAGACGGAAGTCCGTGAATTAAGAACAACAGTTATAACAGTATAATTAATAGATCCATCCTCCTCCTCGCTTACCAACGAGGAAGCGGACGAACAACCCCCATCATCCGTTGGCAGTTTTATTAACCATTCCATGAACGTTGCACTATTTACTAGTCAAGTACTTAGTCCAATTAAAAGCGGTACTTTAGTTATACTTGTCTAAGATCGAGAAACTGTGCTCCAAGTCGTCCATAACCGCGAACACGGCTTTCAGAAAGATTTACCCTGCAGGGGTGCACAAATAGCAACACACACTCGATCAACCTCGGAAAAACCAAATCAAAACCCAACGAGGCATTCACGACAAAGCAATCACAGGATTCCGAAAGATTTCAGGGGGCCACCCCATTAAGCTACCCGCAACGAAGTTGGCCGGCTCCGAGACGGACCCAAGGTTTGTGTCAATGGCTGTAAACGACTGGGAACCCGAAAATGTGACTGGGCTTGTCGATACCGCGAAAACATTCCACGATCCAAAACAGTACATGTGCTCCACGCACAATCTTATTAAGGCAGTAACATGGCATAAGTACAGGATAGTAAGAAAGCCCCAAACTAGTTGTGGCCCCAAGTAATAAGAATGAATCAAGCTCTGGCTCAGGGGGGGTCCATAAGGCCTCCCGGATGTGGATAGTGCGAATATACAAGGAACAGGAATCAAGTACTCGGGGTCCTACGGGACACAAGTGAGCATGAAAAACCAAATAGCAGATTTTGCTCACCGGTGCCTCTTTCATTAGTTATCCCATTACTACTCAGGTTATGTTGTTTAGGTACCTCATTATCCATCAGACACTCACATACCCTACTCATGCTTTTCTACGACTCGCATGGCTCAAACAACTCCTGTAGTACTGGCTCATGGGATGGAGGAACAAGCTTCGGTGGGGTTTAATAGTAAAGGCTATGCAGTACTTGGGATTCAATTTAATGCAATCGCGACTCAATGATGCAAGAATAAGATAGAGGCAATAGGTACTGTATGTATGCAAGCATGTGGTAGTGCTTGCCTGGCAGCTCAATTGAACCGAGAGATGGATCTGGGTAGTACTCCTGTGATTCCTGGTAATTCTCCTGCTGGGAGTCTATTCGAAGAAGAACCAAACAAACAAGGGCCAACATAAATAAAGTGCACAAGCATATGAATTGAAATGCAACAAGCAACCAAGCATGCCATGATGAATGATGCACAATTACATGGCATTAAAGTAGCATGGCAAAGGTGAGGGGTGGATACAAGAAATAAAGCACTTTATTATTTATTTGACCAAGTTTTATTGTCATAAACAGTTCAGATTTTTAATGACAACATTATGCATGCTTCAATTCAGAACGAGGACTGCATAAATAGAACGGGCTCGTCGCGCTTATCGATTTAGACATATTATTTGTCAAATTTGGAGTTATAAAATAAAAGTTATTAATTAATTAAGGAAAAGGGCATTTTAATGTAATTTTAATCATCTCGAAATTTAAAGTGTTCAAAATATATTTTGAAGGGCATATTTGAATTCCTCACATTTTTTTGATTCCAAAACATATATTATATGTATTATTTGGATTTGTATTTTAAAAATTATTAGAATCTGATTTGAATTTGATTTAAATCAATTTGAAAAAGATTTAATTAAAAACAGACACAGGAAAATACTTTTGTCACCCAGGCGAAATTAGCCCCAGTCACTGACGGGTGGGCCTGGCGCTGACTGGGCCACGCACGCGGGAAAACCTTTTGTTACCGGGCTCGGGCTAGCCCACTGAGGCTGACAGGCGGGGCCATCGGCTGGAGGCCCACGTGCTAGTGGGGATGCCCCCAGAGGCTAACTGGTGGGGCGTCAGCTAGACCGCGGGTTACGTCTGAGAAAAACGGAGGGGCTTTCTGCAAAAGTACTAGCGCGGCTGACTTGTGGGGTCGCTAGGAGCGCGGGTTGCGAGCGGAATTAAAAGGGGGGGGGGCTAAATGGAAATCTACCACGACCCGGTACTGTTCTTCGTCTCCACCGTCTGGCGAGGAAATTCGGCGCGCGGCGCGAGCGGGGATTCGATCCCGGGTCACGGGAGTGCGTGCGGAGGGGCTAAGCGGTGTGGCTGGCTCGGGTAGTTGTCAGGAGGGTGGCGGGGGCCTAGTTAGGGTTCTGCGCGGCGCGGGGAGGCGGCAGACACCGGCGAGCGGCGCGCACTGAGAGCGCTCGGCAAAAGTAACGGCGGGGCTAGGGCGGTACGGCGAGGCGGAGCATGTCAGGGCAGTCGAGGGACTCACCGCGGGCTCGGCGGTGGTGTTGGATTGGGCGGGGAGGCTCTAGAACGGCGAGGACGCTGGCGCAATGGCGGCTAGGGTTTGGCTTCGGTTGGCGGCGGTACTGGCGTTCCTGGGGCTTCTCCTCCTCGACGACGTGTGCGGGAAGCAGCCAGGTGGTCGCCTCGGTCTCCCAGGCTACCCCCACGATGAGCACGCCGGCTAGATCGACGAGGGCGAGGTGGTGCTGGCGGCGAACGGCGTCGGGTGTGGTGGTCGGAGAGGAAGAAGGAGAAGAAGGGGGGCGGCTCGGGCAGATCTGGGAGAGGCTAGAGTGGCGTGTGGGCGAGGGAAAACGAGAGGGAGAGAGGAGGAAGGCAGTCGGGGCACGGCAGAGATAAAGTGGACACGGTGCCACCTTTTCCTCCTTCTTCTTTCCGAGCACATGGGCGAGCTGGGCTTGTCCTGGGGCTGGGCAGCGGCAGAGGGGCTGCAGGTGGACCAGGGCGACGTGGTGGCTGAAGGGTGCGTCTACCTCGCGTAGAGAAAAGAGAGAAAGAAGAGGGGGTAGCTCGGGCTAGGGTAGACATGGGCTAGGGTTAGGGTTTTGCTTAGGTTAGAGTGTGGGGTAGAGAGAGAGAGGTAGCTGGGGTGGGACCAGGGAGAGAGAGGGGCTTGGCATGGAGGTCATGCTAGAGAGAGAGAGAGAGAGAGAGAGAGAGAGAGGCTTAGGGTTTAGGAGAAAATAGGGTTATGAGCAGAATAAAAAGAGAGGGAGAGAGAGCTAGGTTAGGTGTGGATTAGAGTTTTAGGTTTATTAAAACTTGTGTAAAAGGTTAAGCCAAGTGGAACATGATGAGTGCTTGAATTATCAAGAGATGAAGTGAAAGAGAAAACCAAGAAAAGAAAAGAAAGGAATGATGGACTAGGCCTCATATGGTTCATGCATGGAGAATAAAATTAAGAATAAAAGATATGGATGAGACCAAGAGGATGGTGGAATGGTAGGAGATGGTTTCCCCAAGATAGTTCCCATTAAACCAAAAGAAAGACCAAAGGAGAGAAAGGTGGTGAAGAATTGTGCATGGCCCATGCAAAATAATAATGCCATGATTTATTTTGTGACAACAATAATAATATTATGGCATTGTTCTTATGCATTTCCAAGAAGTGGAATAGAGCCAAGCAAAGGAAATTAAGGACTAGATCCACCCTATTGCTCATGATCTAGAGAAATCCAAAATAAAGACAAACAAGCTCATGGTCTAGTAGGATGGTGGAATTATAAAGTGGTGGAAAAGAAAGATGATGGAAATGAAATAAAAGATATGGCCCCAACTCAACTTGGGCATTTAGACAATATATCAATAGCCAAATACAATATCAAGAGGCAAATACAATTAATAATGCATGTGAGAGAAGAACCAAAAGAAAAAGGGTTTGATAAGATGCTCAAATGCAAGGTGGCATGATGACATGAGCATGATATAATTATGATGCAACAATAATGTATATGAAGTAGCCAATATCTTACTAGGACAAGTAGCATTACAATTGTTAGACAATTGGGATGCTACAAAAAGGATGACCGGAACATGGTTGTGGTGTGGCGTATGTGCATTGATTACACGAACCTGACTAAGGCATGTCCAAAGGATCATTCCCGCTACCTAGGATATATCAAGTCATAGACTCAACTACCAGATGTGAACTGTTGTCATTCATAGACGCGTATTCTAGTTTCCATCAGATTCCTCTAAATCCGGATGATCAAATAAAGACTGCATTTATCACCCCTTACGGGGCTTATTACTATCGCACAATGCCATTCGGATTACGTAATGCTGGAGCAACGTATCAGTGATGCATGCAAAAATGTCTACATGACCAAATAGGTCAAAATGTCCAAGTTTATGTGGATGATGTTGTGATCTTCCATTAACCCCAGCATTTGTCTCGTTTGCGTTCTCGGTGTGGTCCTACTTGTTTTTTACGACAGACGTTCACGAACCTCAGACGGTTCCGGATGAAGCTTAACCCGAAAAATTGTACCTTTGGTGTGCCTGCTGGGAAGTTACTCGGTTTTCTCGTGTCCAGCCGAGGTATCGAAGCTAACCCAACAAAAATCTGGGCTATCGAGAGAATGGAATTGCCAAAGTCCCTTAATGATGTGCAGAAGTTCACTGGTTGTCTAGCATCATTAAGTCAATTCGTTAGTCGGCTGGGAGAGAAGGCATTAACCCTCTACCAGTTATTGAAAAAAGCAGACAAATTTACATGGACATCGCAAGTAGATAGCGCATTTTGGGAATTAAAATAGATATTGTCCTCTGCACCAATATTAGCCGTCCCACTACCCAAAGAGCCAATGCTGCTCTATATAGCCGCAACCAACTGGGTTGTAAGTGCAGTAGTAGTGGTGGAACATGACGAGGAAGGAAAATCGGCAGAGACTGGTGTATTACCTAAGCAAGGTATTGTCGACCTCAAAAAAGAATTACCCACACTACCAAAAGATGGCATATGGTGTGTATATGGCGGCCAAGAAACTTAAACATTACTTTGAGGAGCACCCGATCAAGGTGATATGTGAGGCATCCATATAAGAGATTATGAGCAACAAAGATGCTAGCGGGCGAACAACAAAGTGGGCAATTGAGCTGGCCCCATACGCGCCATAGTTCGACAGAAGAGATGTGATCAAACCATAGGCTGTGGCAGATTTCTTTGTGGATTGGGCTGAGATGCAATATGAACCACCTTTGCCAGACTCAAATTACTGGCGGATGCACTTTGACAGATCAAAGCTGAAAGGAAGGACTAGGCGTCGGGGTAGTGCTTACCTCGCCCAAGAAAGATCAGTTGAAATATGTCCTCCAAATTCACTTCAGCGCGTCAAACAATGTTGCAGAATATGAAGCACTTGTGCATGGGCTTAAAGTGCCAAAGGAAGTAGGAATACGTCGGATACAATGCTTTGGAGACTTAGATTTGGTGGTGCAACAAGTATCTGGCAATTTGGATGCCCTGGATGCCAACATAGCCCTGTACATATTCCATGTTCAAAAAAATAAGTGGGTTCTTCGAGGGATATGAATTTCATCATGTACCCTGTATTGAGAATGAGGCAGCCAACGTTTTATCCAAGTTGGGATCATCCCGGTAACCTATCCCGCCAAATGTTGCTTTGGAGCACTTAAGAAAACCATCTATTACACCATCACCAGAGTCCGAGTCAATCTATATCCCGACCCTCTCTGGATCAGAAGCTACTCCTATGGAAATAGACTAGGGGAGCACCTCAGCAAACCCAAGGACTGCTTCGGCGAACCTGGGGACTGCCTCATAGAACCCGGGGACTGTTTAGCTAGATCCGGCTAGGGTTATGTCGGTGGATGTAATGGAAATTGATGAGCAACTTTTCCCTATCCGGCCTATACCCGCTTTGGCTAAGCCAATATTTGATTTCCTAAAAGAAGGAATTTTGCCGAGCGATGAGATTCTCTCAAGGCAAATCCAGAGAAGGGCGAAGGCGTATACTATCATCAACGCCGAGCTATATAAAAGAAGTGTAACCACTGTGCTGCAGCAATGTGTAGATCCGAAAGAAGGGCTTGACATACTCCGAGATATCCATCAAGGAGAATGTGGTCATCATGCATCTTCAAGAACACTAGTGGCAAAGGCTTTCCGACATGGATTTTACTGGCCAAGTGCCTTGGAACAAGAAGAGGATCTTTTGAGGAAATGCAATGGATGTCAGAGGTACGCCACCAAGACCCATGTGCCAATGTCAGAACTCAAGACCATCCCCATTACTTGGCCATTTGCTGTTGATACATCGCAAATGTATCTATAATTTTTGATGTTCCATGCTTGGTTTTATCCACTTTCTTGTGTTTTGTTCCAACTTTGGAGTACTTTTCATATGATTTCTTGGACTAACCTATTAACAAGAGACACAGTGCCAGCTGCCTATTTTCTGCTGTTTTTGGTTCCAGGAAAGTTAGAAAGTGAATATTCTCGGAATTGGATGGGACAAAAGCCAAAGTGCCTATTTTCCGGAAGGGATCAAGTGCAAGAATACGAGACGGAGAAGGGCCTGGGGGCCACCACACCACCTGGCCGCGCGGCCAGGCCTGGCCCACGCCAGGGGGTGGTGTGGCCGCTCTCGGCACCCCCTCGGCCTCTCCTTCTGCCTATATATTGCCCTCAGGACGAAAACCCTAAGTACCCGATCAAAAATCCACGAAAGAGTCTGTAGCCGCCGTCATCTCCATCCCTAGATCGGGAGGGATCGGAAGCCCTTCCCGGCACCCTGTCGGAGAGGGGAATTCACCCTGGAGGCCTTCTTCATCACCATGCAAGCCTCCGGTGTGATGCGTGAGTAGTTCATCCTTGGACTACGGATCCATGTAGTAGCTAGATGGCTGGTTTCTCCTCCTGTGTGCTTTCATGTTTAGATCTTGTGAGCTCCGTTCATGATCAAGATCATCTATTTGTAATTCATACATGTTGTGTTTGTGGGGATCCGATGGATATTGAGATGCTATTTCAGATTGATTATTGATTCTATCATGTCTTTGTTATTTGAGATCTTGCATGCTTTCAGTTGTTAGTAGCTATCTTGGCCAAGTAGATGCTAGCAACTCCAAGAGTTAGTATTTATGCTCGATAGTGGGTTCATGCCTCAGGTAATTTGGGAAAGTGACAGAAATCTCTAAGGTACTAGATGTGCTGTTGCTACTAGGGAGAAAACAACAATCCTTTGTTCATAGAATAATCGTATTGTTTACTTTACACGCAGTTCATAAAGCAATAATCTGTTGCTTACAACTTAATACTGGAGGGGGTTCGGATGATAACCGGAAGGTGGATTATTAGTCATAGATGCAGTTGGATGTCGGTCTATGTATTATGTTGTAATGCCCAATCAAGTCTCAGAGGAGTCAAGATGATTAGTATATGCATGTATTGCTTTCTCGGTGTTTGTCAATTGCCCCGCTGTAATGTGTTCACCCAGCATGTTATCTATCTAAGGAGAACCACCTCTAGTGAACTATGGATCCCGGTCCTTATCTTTTACATACAATCTACAATCTTTTACTCCTTTGTGTTTACTTTCTGCAAACTTTTACTTCTTTCCATTCGATACGTTTAATCCTTTGTTTTCCGCAAAACACAGTGAGATTGACAACCTCATCGCAAGTTGGGGACAAAGTTCTGTGGTTGTGTTGTGCAGGTCTCCACATTGCTACTAGCACCGGTAGTGTGCCCTGCCAAATATCAGCTAGTAACACCTTTGGGGTGTTTCGTTGCTCCTACTGGTTCGATTAAACCTTGGTTTCATAACTAAGGGAAAACTTACTGCTGTGCTCATCATACCTTCCTCTTGGGGTTCGCAACAAGCTCTACGTCGAAAGTCGCGAGCGCATCAGCTGTATGGTGCCTAGACATGGTAGGACCATTTAAGCCGGTTAAGGGAGGAATGACCCATATATTGGCTATGGTAGACAAGTTTACCAAATGGATTGAGGTAAAGCCGATCAGGAAATGTGATCGGGCAATAGTAGTAACTTTCCTCAAAGATATAATATTGAGGTATGGTTATCCCCATAGTATCATAACTAATAATGGCACGAATTTTGCTGAAGGAGCATTTGCTAGGTTCTGCCGAGAAAAGAAGATCCGGCTAGACATTGCCTCAGTAGCCCACCCCGCATCGAACGGACAAGTGGAAAGATCCAACATACTAGTCTTGTCCAGGATAAAACCCCGGCTCATTGAGCCGCTGCAAAGATTAGCGGGGTGCTGGATAGAAGAACTACCAGCAGTACTGTGGAGTTTGAGAACAACTCCAAATCGATCAACATGATATACGTCATTTTTTCTGGTATATGGGGCAGAAGTTGTATTACCAGCCGACATAGAGCATGATTCGCCAAGGGTCACCCAATACACAGAAGCTGAAGTGCGTGAGGTCCGGCAAAATGATGTTGATCTGCTGGAAGAAGTGAGAGAACTGGCCTTGTCCAGATCCGCCATATATCAGCAAAATCTCCGATGTTACCATAGCTAGAAAGTAAACCCCCGAGTTTTCCGGGAAGGTGATCTCGTACTTTGGCTGGTGCAATGCACTGCTGGCATGCATAAGTTATCCCCTCCATGGAAAGGACCTTTCATTGTAAGCAAAGCTTTGCACAATGATTCCTACTATCTTATTGATGCACAACCACAGGAAAAGAACAAGGCGGACATGTCCGGTGAGGAAACCAAACGTCCGTGGAATGTAGCTCTATTTCATCCATTTTACACTTAGCAAAGAGGTGAATGTATCCGAGTTACTCATATGTCGGTATGTATCTCGGCAATGAGCACATCAATGAAACTTTGGCACCCTGGGTTGAAACCCAGGGACTGCCTTAATAATTGTCGTTTCCGTATTTACTTTTATATGTTGGTTGGCTAAAATTACTTGGATCTTAGCCGGATTAGTAATGTGTGAGCACCAAAAACCCAACTCTTCGACTTTGCTGCTGTCCAACAAGAATTGGCTTCATGGCAAGCAAGAGAACAAGTTTGGAAATGCAAAGCACATGAAAAACGACTAAGTAAAAGAATGTAATCAAGCCGACATTTGTTATTTGTACTAACCCTCTATTTACCTTATTTATTTTGCGTGGGATTATTTGGAGCTGATCTCAAAGTTTCAAGTATTGTTGTGTCAATTTTTTGAACCTTAGACTCGTAAGTCAAAAACAGAATCAAGGTAGACGCGAGCTGAGTCATAAAATTGGGGGAACAGGAAAAGGAAACTCGGGGACTTCACCCAAGTTAATCCGGCATTTAAAAACTTAGTAGCAAAACATAACAAATTGTAGCAAAATAAAACCACTGTGCGTAAAGACAATTGCATCCAGCATACCGGGGATCTCACGAACATTGTTCAAGTGTTTGATAGCTCAAGGAGCAGCAGCAGGAGCCGAGTCATCATTCGAGGGAGGAGGTGCTTCGGCATGTGTAGGCAGGGCACTAGCATCGGCCTCGTCTTCGGGGTTGACCTCCTCGTCCTCCGGGTCTTTGGCATTGTCGCCAAGCTCGGAGGCTTCCTCCTCATCCTCTTCACCCTCAGCACCATCAGAGACATAGGCATCATCAAATACGTCAAGGTAGCTCGAACCATCATTTTAACTATGGCAGAAGGCATATTGGATGAGCTTGTTGGCACAGGCTTTGTGTTGAGCAATGCACTCCGGATCATTGGACCATTTAGATCCGGTGCACATACGGACAAGCAACCCCAAGTCTATCCCTTCATACCATGAAAGAACGAAGTTCAACGCTATGTTAGCTCCGGCTTGAGCAGTAGATTCCTGGCACATGTGAACTTGGATCTCGCACTCCATAAGTTTTGCCAAAAAAGCAGTGCTTCCTTTGGGGGTGGGATCAGTTGGCCAGAGAGCATGGAACATCCGAACTTCCGCGCCATAGTTCTTCATAACTTCGAGGCGGGAAGCAAGCCTAACAAGAAAATCCTCTGTATCATAAGGAATTGACCCGATGGTAGGACCTATTGGAATACCCCGCTGCTGGCGAGACCTAGCCACAACACCAGAAGCAATAGACTCACTCAATGGGAACTTGCACGTAAGCAAAACAGAAGGTGTCAATGAGGAAAAGCATGTAACCCGAAGAAACAGACATTGAAGGATGGAAAAGTACTTACGGGTGATGTGGCTGAGAATGCGAGTCAGCTCGTTGTGCACATCGGCATTTCTGGACTGGAGCTTTTCATATTCAGAGGTCACCGACTTAAGTTTTACGTCTGTTTCCTACAGCAAGTTCTTGTCCTTGGAAATCTAGGTCTTCAACCGCTCTTTCTCCTCGGAAAACTCCTGATCAGCCTTATCTAGATCGGATTTGTGGAGGTCCTTGAGCCTTTGGATTTCGGCGTTCAGCCGAGTAATCTCAGAATCCTTGAGGTGTAGTTGAGTAATTTTATCATCTTTTTTCTTTAGCTCAGCCTGGTGCTTCCCTGCTTGTTCAAGAAAGTGAGTCAGCATGTCAGGAATGGGCACGCTATCTTGAAGTGTAACTACAATAGTGGATTGACCCGGCAAAACCAAGGTATAAATATCTGCCGAGTCAAGGAAAGAGCACGCAAGGGCTAAGGGAACAAGGGAAGTTACCTAGGATCTCAGCCAAATTTTTGTGCATGATGACATTCTCAGCCTCAGCCTCGGCTGCATATTTCGGATAACAAGTTAATACGGATAGCGAGTAACTCGAAGAAACGAGAAGGAAAAGGTCTTAAGCAAAGAAATTTACCCTTCTTCTGGTGATCAACCAACAATTTGCCGTATCTAGCACGAAGATCTTTATATGAGTCCAGCAGGCGCTGGAACTCAGGAGTTCGTCGGTTTGTGGTGATATGAAAATAACCCAATATTATTTCACAGATAGAACGAAAGATATTCGAAGTCTACAAAATCCAGGCCAAGTGGAACTTAACCCGGCTCTAGATGTGTGGATATTCGAAGTCTACAAAATCCTTGCCAAGTGGAACTTAACCCGGATCTAGGTGTGTGGATATTCGAAGTCTACAAAATCTGGGCCAAGTGGAACTTAACCCGGCTCTAGGTGTGTGGATATTCAAAGTCTACAAAATCTGGGCCAAGTGGTACTTAACCTGGCTCTAGGTGTGTGGATATTCGAAATCTATAAAATCCGGGCCAAGTGGAACTTAAACCGGCTCTAGGTGTGTGGATATTCAATGTCTACAAAATCCGGGCCAAGTGGAAATTAACTCGGCTCTAGGTGTGTGGATATTTGAAGTCTACAAAATCTGGGCCAAGTGGAACTAAACCCGGCTCTAGGTGTGTGGGTATTCGAAGTCTACAAAATCCGGTCCAAGTGGTACTTAACCCGGCTCTAGGTGTGTGGATATTCGAAGTCTACAAGATCCGGGCTAAGTGGAACTTAGCCCGGCTCTGGGTGTGTGGATATTTGAAAACGCTAAGGACTTGCGCCAATTCTCTAAGAGCATTCGACCGAGTAATAAACTACTCCTCAGAGGCTCGGGGACTAGTGGGTATATCTATAAGTGTTTGCATACATCAAAAGCATAGCAGAAAAAGGGTTACCTCCATCATCCGGCCAGCAAGGGAGATGGCCTTGGTAGCGGAATTCATCTGAGCGCTGAACTCCGCCAGACCAAACTTTTCCGGCAAATCATCTTGTGGGTTGATAAACTCGGCGTCATTCTAGTTATGGACATATTCTATGAGCGCCGGACTATAACTTTCACCGCTAAGAGAATGGCTTGTCACCAAGCCCTTGGAATGGGCCTCCCGCCTCGTGGATTGAGCAACAGCAGGACTGGTATGCAAGGTCAATTGCTTGCTGCTCTCTAATCTGGCGGAAAGAGAGCCAGAAGTTGAATCTTTGGCTAGCTCGGTGGCTTTCTTGCTCTTGCCATATGATGTTGGCCGTTGAAGAAGAGCCGAGGCTGTAGAGCCAGACTAAGCTTGGGAGGCTAGCTGAAAAATGCCTTTAATAGACACCATGGATCCGGAGGCAGCGGACTAAGATTTCTTCTTGGAAGCTGGCTTCGTTGTGGCTCATACTGTTGCTGCTGGTGCTGGTGCTACAGGTACTGGTGCTGCTGGTGCTAGTGCTACTGGTACTAGTGTTGTTGGTGTTCCTGGTGTTGTTGGTGCTGGTACTGCTGATGCTGCCGATACAGATACTAGTGATGCTGGAGAAATAGGAACTGAAGAAACTGTTTGGGGCGGTGCAGATGAAGCTCACACCTCAGAACTTGATGGTTGCGGTGGAGCAGAGAAGCTGGGAATATCCAGCATTGTCGTATACTCGGCCGCTCCACTGCCCCCCCCCCCGCATCGACGTTTCCCTCTGTTGGAAATATACCCTAGAGACAAATAGTGATAAGGACTATTATCATATTTCATATAGTTTATGATTAAGTTTCATATCATGCTATAACTGTATTGAGTGGAAACATAAATACATGTGTGATATACAAACAACCAGGGGTTCCTAGTGAAACTCTAGTCACTGGTTCATTGGTCAATAGATGATCAAGTTTCCTGATCATTTGGCATTTATGCCAGTTGGAAATGGAGTCAACTCATTCTGGGAATGCGATGATGAACCAATACCCAACCTAAACATCGTGACCCGATCATGTCACGAAGTTCAAGTTACGATGATTAGAAATGGATCCTCGTAGACTATTCCTTAGACCGTGAGGCTATACCAATCACTGCCTCCCGAGAGTGATTATATAGAATCAAGCGCCACTTGGTAATACAGTGGTTATAAAGGTGTGTTCAAGTACTTGGAGGAAACCGTAGAGTCAATATATGTCAAGAGCTGGATTTGTCCGTCCATGTGACGGAAACATACTCAAGGGCCCACTCGGAGAGGTTATATCCAATAGCTGCGCAGCGTGTGATTTGATCACATGGATATCACTTGTCGGAACGAGTCAAGTAGCATTGTTTGGTAACGAGATTGAACATGACATGGTGATGTCATTGATCAGATCTCGGGCAATGCAAGTATCGAGAGACAAAGGGAATAAGACACGACTGTCCCAGTTCAAATGACGAAAGATCTTCATGGAACGCACAGGGGTCACATGGCCATCCAGGTCCCTCTATTGATCATTGGTCCGGGAGTGTCCCGACTATGTCTGGAGTGTTCCCGAACCGTGGGGTATCACGCTTAAGGGCTTGATGATGCTTAAAGAGTGTTTATAGGACTGGAAGAATTGTCGAAGAATAGTAGAGAGAAAACCGGAAGGGTTTCGGTAAGTCCGGAGGATGTCCGGAGTGGAGGTGGAAGTGTTCCATAACCATAGAGATTGAATAATATATGAATGAATGTTAAATATTGATTTAATCATTTATTCATAATTATTTAATAAAGAGAAAATCAATTTAAAAGGTCAAAAGGCTTAATGGGCCAATTCCCGGTGGGGAAAGGGCCCAAGAGGGGGTCGAACCCCTAGGAGGGGGCAAGGGGAGTGCCCGACGGCCCTAGTGGGCCTTCCCCACATGGGGCCCATGGTGGGGGCTGGTCAGCGGCTCCTCCCCCCACCTCTCCTCTCCTTTAGTCCCACCCCGGGACTTCGAGGGAGGTAGTACCTCCCCTCCCCTATATATAGTGGGGGTATTTGGCCAGATAAAGACACACAATATTCAATAAAGGTCTTCTCACTTTTGGGAGGACCTCTAGTTGATATTATCTCTCTCTCTCTCTCTCTCTCTCTCTCTCGTGACTATGGTCCCAAGTTCGGACTGTGCGAACGAGAGACACCTTCACCGCAGAGCACCATCGCACTGCGGGATTCGGATCCAGGAGCTCTACTTCTGCAACTGCTGCTGGATCGGGGAAGCGGGAGTCATCGTCAGGCACCGGACGTGTGTAACTCCCCGCGAGGTGTCACACTTGAGGCACTCAAGTCGTTGGAGCCAAGGGTGCACGAGGACTTCATCACGACCTTGAGGCCAACTTTGGCTCGTCTACATCAACCACTCTCTCCTAAGCATTTACAAGCCCCTCCCATTACTGTATTACTAATAGATAGGTCCTGGCAACATCAGGGGTTCAGGGGCGTAGGGTAAATTTTTTTTGTTTTCATACGCGGAACCCCTACAGTGGTATCAGAGCTAGATCTATGTGTAGTAATGCTAGTACGGGTAGAAAACACAAGATGTAGCGTGTGGGCATTGATATTTTAGTTGTTACCCTCCCACGTGTACTTGTGTATACCGCAGTAATGCTTGATGAAGCTGCCCCCAACGTACTTTACTCGTTCATTCGCGAGACTGGTCCATTCTTGACATACGACTTGTGACATATAAAGTGGCTTAGGGGCGTGTCTGTCTCGCTCGCATTAGTTGGTATACCACTTGCAATGGAGGGCCCTGAAAGGGGTGTAGTCATCGGGCACGAGTCGCATAAATGATGTGACCGATGTTTAGCGTCCACCCTTGAACCCACATTGATGGCCGTGATGATCGAGGGAGATGTGGCTGATAGGGGTCGTGTTATCACTAGGAACCCGTATGGGGATAGGTGTTTCTAAGTGGAGTTATTATTAACTCATTTAATTATAAACTTAGTCTAAATTCCTTTTTGCAATTGTAAATGTAGAAAAGTTCTCCCTGATGCCACCTTTCCTGTTGACGATTGATTGGTTAGAAGGAGAGAAGCTCAGATTAGATGGATCAAACTTCTCTATATGGGGTTGCGTGTATCCATGTTCTCCTTAGCAAGAATAACGTGGTCGACTACATACTCGACGGGATGGATTTGAATCAGTCCATTGACCTAGAGACCCTAGAGCAGCGGGAAGACCACTATCTCCGTCGGGAGATGGCCTCCTTCATTTCAGTTACAATGCGTTTCGGAATGGTGGACGAGTTGTGGCCTTTTGTGGGTGATGTCAACCCTCGTACGGTAATGCTACAGCTTAGGACACATTTCGTGGAACAAGCACGCATATCGGAGCATGAGCTGATGGGAGACTTCCTATCCATTACGATGGAGGAGAACTCATCACTTGATGACCACTTGGAGCGCATGCATGATGTGTGCATGGAGGAGAACTCATCACTGGATAGCTGGATGACGGACTCTTTTGCAAATGGCGTTGTGCTGCGGTCGCTGCCACCAAGCTACCAAGCACAAGTCAGGACTTGCATTATGAGAGGCGACGCGGAATCAATGGAATTCCACCGGTTCGTAACACATCTCAGGAATGTGTTGGTTGAACCAGATGTCGCTGAGGTCATCAATGACAAAGGTATATATTCTATATACAATTTTATAAATGTTATAATCTTACAAACACATTTGTAGTGTTAAGTATATTTGATACTTGTTCTGTTTTGCTGAAAACAGGTCCTTCTTCATGAGAGGTGCTTGCTGGAGAGGAGGTGACGTTGCATGCTGATGGCGAGCATGATGATGATGGCCAACGATGCTCTCCCTCGACATTTATCAGTTAGTTTATGTTTTGGATAGTTATTGTAATCAAAATATTATGAACTTCTTTAGTGTATCTCACACTTTGTGAGACGGTTATTCTTATGAGTTTGTAACAAACAATTGTTCTACTTTTATGAATGATTTCTATTTGTGTTCATATCTTGTTTGATTATATGTGAACTATCCTTGTTGTTTGAAACTAATTGATAATGCATGAACATTTGTAAAATATTGAAATGCCTTACCCAAGTTAATGATATTTCATTAATGAATGAAACCATTGTTTAAATTCAAAGTTATGTGATAATATGTGAAAGTCATTCGATTTCTTGTCACATATAAATCATGCCTAAGTTTGGCAAAATAACTTGAACACCGTATATTGCTTGAATACACAGTGTTTAATGAATTGTTAAAAAAGTAAATACATATTCGATGTATTGTGTTTTAACGAAAATGGTAATTATCATTATATGATTGTTTAAAAGTGTAAAATAGTTTACCAAACGAAACATGAGTATGAAACTATTTGATATGATCAAAGTGTTTCATCAACAAAGGGTATAAATATAAATAAGAATCTAATTAATATGATTTGCTCAATAGTAATGAAATTCAACTTTATAAGATTGGCATAAAATAAATTGTGGAATGCAAAGTGTCTTGAAACGTCAAAATGCAAAGCATCACAATGTGATATTAGGTATCAAAATGGGTAAATAGATGGCACCAAATAAATCGTTGTAGTGTAGATGTAGAGACCATTAGTTAGAAATAGTTAGCACTCAGTTAGAATATATAGTGAACCATTTAAAATTCATGAAAGCGGCTCCATATATGGTATGGATTGTCGTAAAACTTTTGGGGTTATTCTATATAACCAAAACAATAGCGAATAAGTCCTTGTAGAGTATTCATTGGAAACTTTGAATACGAAATCCATAGCTGAAACCAAAAGAGAAGCAAAACCTCTATTGCTTGGATTTTGGGGCATTCTTGAGAAAGCTCACTTTTAGTGATATTTCTCGATAATGGAGCAAAATGGAAGATAGTAAAAAACACGATGAGGATTCAAAACACTGCATCAGAGTGTTGACAAGCGCAATGGAAAACATTCCTGAATGATTCTCTTCACAAAGGAAAGAATCAATAATAATGATCACTGTGTTTTCCCCACTGGTGTTTTCACTACATGAAGTAGGATTCAAAATGTAACCCATATCTTGTATGGAGACATTTCTGAATCATTTGTCATGATTCTTGGAATATGACATACCTACGAACTACTGAGGAAATAATGGTAAACTAGAATTATGAGAAATCTTAGAAGCAAAATTCCCTTGAGATTGGAGAGCAATTTGTTGCTAAATCTCACAAGTAAAAGGGGTTACTTGGAATTTTCCAAAATGACTACAAAGCCATAGTGGAAAAAGGGGTGAATGATGAAAGCACAATTTGTCAAGTATTGGACGAATTCAAATGAATTTGATTCAAGTGTGCTAAATGTCTAGTGGATCTAAAACTAGTAAAAGTACTAGTTTCTCATAGTAAAACTCAAAGTTTGATATTTGATCAAAGATTTTGAAGTTGTTCAAAATAGTGAGTAGATATGCAATTTGCATGAAATTGAGTGGGACCTATGAAAGTCTTCCTAAAACAATATGTGAATGACATATTTTTTAGTGGGAGCAATATAAGTCTCAAATTCAAATATGTAGGAACATAGTTTGAGTAAGAGTAGTGACTCGTACCCAAATATGTTAGAAACATATTTTGAGTGGGAGCTAATAGAGTGATTCTTAAGTGTGTTGAGAATGAAAGTGCAAGTACCAATAAATAATGATTTATAAGGTGTAGAAGTTGATAATAAGTGTATTATGACATTATGTAGTATTCCTTAAGGGATTCTGAAAAGGGTTTCAGAATAGAAGTTAATTGAGGAACTGGTCCTTACTAACTCAAGTTAGGAATAGTATTAAGTTTAACATCAATGTTTGAAAGAAAGAAAAGGATGATCATCATCCACTATGTTGAAACATAGGTTCTATCTTAGAAAACCATGATGATAACTTAGCATAATATGTGATCCAATAAGAAACGTTTAAAAGTGATTAAATTTGAATCACGGAACGTAGATCTAAGTTTGTCTGCAGTGTCTAGTAGAGAACTATGGTTATATTTTCCAAATCCATAAAGGATGACATATCTTAAAACATAAAGGGTTATGTTATAAGGGAATATGTTGGAAACTCTTAAATACCGATTAAAGTCAAGTAGGAAGTGAGGTGAACAAAAACATCGAAAGTTGCAGAGAGTGCACTAGTGTTTCGATGGTTAAATTTATAGTAATAGATAAGGGTACCATCTAAAGTGTTGTATAATGTTATGGTGGGGCTAGTTCGCTTTTAACGTAGAATGATGTGTCCCAGGGCACAATGCCCATGAGAAAGCCCTTGAGGTTGATCTAATGTCATCGTAGGCTCCTAGAATCAGGCCTCATTCTGCTGCCATATGCATACACACAGATGTTATCAGGTGATGATAAAGTATTAATGTCAATCAAGGTGACATTAGTAAGTTGCAAAGGATTTGGGACTGTAAAGTACAGGCCCAAGACTCAACCTCTTCCATGACAAGCGTGTTCAGGGTACCGGATATGGTGCCAATGATTAAGAACAAATGCAGCTAGTGTATTTGTACTCTAGTGCAAGTGGGAGACTGTTGGAAATATGCCCTAGAGACAAATAGTGATAAGGACTATTATCATATTTCATATATTTTATGATTAAGTTTCATATCATGCTATAACTGTATTGAGTGGAAACATCAATACACATGTGATATACAAACAACCAGGGGTTCAAGTGAAACTCTAGTCACTGGTTCATTGGTCAACAGATGATCAAGTTTCCTGATCATGTGGCATTTATGACAGTTGGAAATGGAGTCAGCTCATTCTGAGAATGAGATGATGAACCAATACCCAACCTAAACATCGTGACCCGATCATGTCACGAAGTTCAAGTTATGATGATTAGAAATGGATCCTCATAGACTATTCCTTAGACCGTGAGGCTATATCAATCACTGCCTCCCGAGAGTGCTTAGATAGAATCAAGTGCCACTTGGTAATACAGTGGTTATAAAGGTGTGTTCAGGTACTCGGAGGAAACCGTAGAGGCAATATATGTCAAGAGTGGGATTTGTCTATCCATGTGACGGAAACATACTCAAGGGCCCACTCAGAGAGGTTAGATCAAATAGCTGCGCAGCGTGTGATTTGATCATAGGGATAACACTTGTCGGAACGAGTCAAGTAGCATTGTTCGATAAAGAGATTGAACACGACATGGTGATGTCATTTATCAGATCTCGGGCAATGTAAATATCGAGAGACAAAGGGAATAAGACACGACTATCTCGGTTCAAATGACAAAAGATCTTCGTGGAACGCACAGGGGTCACATGGCCATCCAGGTCCCTTCGTCGATCATTGGTCTGGGAGTGCCCCGACTATGTCTAGAGTGTTCCCGAACCGTGGGGTATCATGCTTAAGGGCTTGATAATGCCTAGAGAGTGTTTATAGGATCGGAAGAATCGCCGAAGAATAGTAGAGAGAAAACTAGAAGGGTTTCATAACCATAGAGATTGATTATTATATGAATGAATGTTAAATATTGATTTAATCATTTATTCATAATTTTTTAATAAAGAGAAAATCAATTTAAAAGGTCAAAGGGCTTAATGGGCCAATTCCCGGTGGGGAAAGGGCCCAAGAGGGGGCCGAACCCCTAGGAGGGGCCAAGCGGAGTGGCGGGCGGCCCTAGTGGGCCTTCCCCACATGGGGCCCATGGTGGGGGCTGGCCGGCGGCGCCTCCCCCCACCTCTCCTCTCCTTTTGTCCCACCCTGGGACTTTGAGGGAGGTAGTACCTCCCCTCCCCTATATATAGTGGGGGTATTTGGCCAGATAAAGACACACAATATTCAATAAAGGTCTTCTCACTTTTGGGAGGATCTCCAATTGATATTCTCTCTCTCTCTCTCTCTCTCTCGTGACTGTGGTCCCAAGTTCAGACTACGCGAACGAGAGACATCTTCACCGCAGAGCGCCATCGCGCTGCGGGATTCGGATCTAGGATCTCTACTTCCGCGACTGTTTCTGGATTCGGGAAGAGGGAGTCATTGTCATGCACCGGACGTGTGTAACTCCCCGCGAGGTGTTGCACTTGAGGCACTCAAGTCATTGGAGCCAAGGGAGCGCGAGGACTTCATCACGACCTTGAGGTCGACTTCGGCTCGTCTACATCAACCACGCTCTCCTGAGCGTTGACAATGCGTTTTGGTCTTCAAGGGTAAGTTCGGGAAAAGCCCCTCCCATTACTGTATTACTAATAGATAGGTCCTAGCAACATCAGGGGTTCAGGGGCGTATGGTAAAATTTTATTGTTTTTATACGCAGAACCCCTACACCCTCCTCATGACTAGGTGGGCTTTGATCTGGCGCTGCTGCGAAAACCTCTTGGATAGGACTCAGCGGATGAATGGCGTCGTCGCGGGGGGGGGGGGGGGGAGGGAGAAGAGCCGCTCCAGATTGGAGAGGAAATGCTGGGACCACTCTGGGGAATAACCCTAGGAGCGCTATAGAAACGTAAAGCGACAAGTCAAAAGGAGAAAGATAGGCAAGTAAAAGGCAAAGGCAAAAGGAGCAAGACCCGAAAATCAGCAGGGAAAGAAAAATGACTTACTCATCTGAGGTAGGAGGCTCCCAAGGTTTGGGAATCCTCCGAACGGTGCTCTTGGCAGCAGGCTTGGCCAGAGCTTTCACCCTAGACTTTTTCTGCCTCTTCTTGGGCGGCGGCGCCTCCGAAGCTGCGGCCGAGGTAGCCGGGCGTTTCTGGGAAGGGCTAGGAGCTGGATAATCCATGGCGAGAGGGGGAACTTTGAGGACCTGACCGGCCGGGTTAGCTGAAGATTCGGACATAATCGGGAACGTGTAAGAGATAGGCAACGGATCAAGTACCTTCATAACCTTAACATCCGAGTCATCATCATCCGGCCAATCCCTTAGACAAGAGGCCTTACCAGAGGTGTGCTTGGTGCTGTCTGGAGCTGGCACGAACCTCTCCGAGTCAGGCTCCTCCTTGTCTGGCTCTGTGCGGTCCGCCACCCATTTTTGGGCCAGCTCCTTGCCGTCCTCAACTGTCTGCTGGAGAAACAGCTGAGAGCAAAAGTACTAAATAGTTAAGTTAGGAAGCTATCCGACGTACCGCAAGACTCATAAAAGATACCAAGAGGAGGGTTTACCTTAGGAGGCAAGTTGGCCCGAGTGAAGGGTGCAAGCCCCCACTGCCACACCTCGGAGAACTCCTTCTCCACCTTAAAAATGGCCTTGACCCGGCGGAACACCTCGGAGTTGTTAAACTCGAAGGAGGAGGTCCGGTGGGGGTCAAGGGGGCCACTCAAATGGCAGATATTATGGGCGCGTTTATGTAGGGGAGAGACTCGGCTGCAGACAAATGTGATCATTATGTCCTCGCTGCGCAACCATAGCTCGACGAGCTCCTTGATCTGGCGATCTACCTGGTTCGCCAAGGCGGTAGACCGTTTCGGGATTTTCTCCCACAGAGAGGTGTATGGGACACCCATCTTGAAGGGGAGGAGCCGGATCAAGTCTACATCCAAATTGTTCCGAACATAGAAGAAGGTCCGGACCCATCCTTTGCAAGATTCGAGGCCGGTAAGCCGGTGAAAGGAAGAATTCTTGCGGGGAGAGATTGAGATTCCACCACATTGGGCCAGGTGCTTATCAGCAGGGGCAAGGTGCTTGTCAGAGACGACGGTTTTCTTGAGACTAAAGAACTTGATCCAGAGTTCTTTGGTAGGCTAGAGGCTGACGTAGCCCTCAATGCCGGAGGCGAAAGAGGAAATAGATGTAATGGCATTGGCGGGGAGATGGTGCGGATGAAGTTTATAATTGGAGATGAAATCATGGAAGAAATCAGAGACAGGCAAGCCGAAGCCGTGTTGGAAATGGGAGAGAAAGATAATGAATTCACCAAGATTTGGAGATGGGGCTATCTCCTGGGCGGCGAGGCGGCATGTGACGCCCTCTGGGATGCGGCGCGTCGCATACAGCCAGTCGATGTCGTCCTGGCACACAACCCCACCCGCCCAGGCGCCACGCTCGTGAGCCTCGTCTTCATCCTCCTCATGAGCGACGATGGCAGCCTCCTCCTCTGTCATGGCTAAATAAAGTTATTCGAGAATGTAATCGGAGAAGAAGTGGCCAGAGGTGGGGAATTTGGAGGTGCAGGGCCCCGTGCCGAAAGGCTCGAGCAGAAGCGGTGGCATGGTCGCGAAATGGCGGCAAGGCTTGACAGCAGTGGCGTAGTGCTAACACAGAAGCAACGGCGGTGGTGGCATCGCTGTGGAGAAGAAGGGGGCAAAGGGCAGGGAAGCATATGAAGTGGGGGAACTTCCCCAAGGGTCGCCCTTGTCCCCTATTTAACCACACCTCACGGGCGCATAGTGGGATTCGTTGCTGCGGCCAAACTGCATGGTGTGGTTGTGTATCTTCCAAATCATCCAATCAGGCTCGTGCCACAGCAAGGGCTACAAGGAGCAGGAGATCCCACGACGTGATGTTATGATACATTTAACGAGGGGCTGCTGCGACGAGACATGCAGAGCAGTTATTCCTGACACTTACTACAGTAACCGATGCATTAAACTAGTGTGGCCCTTAAAATGAGGCAATGTGATGATTACCCTCCACGTAGGATGTGGGGAAGCGTATGAGAGAAGGAAAGGTAACCCATATACATGGACAAAAAATCGGCTGGCGAGAAGTAACTCGGATTGAGCTAAGGGAGCATCAAGGCAAAGAGTCCGGGTTACTGAATAACTCGGCTGAAGAAGTGCAGATTCGGGTAAGGGGAACCTGTTGTGGCCTTAACAACTGAAGTTGCTAAGACTGCACCAGCTTCGGGGACTAATGTTGGGGGATACCCCCGGGTAGGGTCACGCCAGGGTATAAAGGCCGAGTTAGCCGAGGTACGGCGCGGTCAAAGCAAGTGTTGGCCGGGTCACCTCAAGGCAGACCAACTTACGAAGTAACCCGTCTCGGTGGGCGTTTTCCTAGCATTAATCCGACCGGCATGAAATATATACCGGCCATGTTTATCTACCATCTGTGTAGGTACCCTCGTTTCCAGGTTAGTCAGGTGCTAGCCGGGCTACCACTTGGCTTCCAAGAGAAGGAAGGAATCTCCTGTTTGTCAAAAGGTGGCCTCTGCATGCTATAGCATGAGTGAAGCGAGTAGAGGGAAGGACCAGCGGGGCGTGGCCAACAAAGGTGACGCGGGCGACGTCGGCTGACGTAGCCTATGTCTGGTTACGCCAAAAGGCAAGGGGCATGTAGAGGGCTACGTCCATAGTCCGTACTAGCCGTTTAAAGTGAATAAAGAGGCATCTAGCTTTAACCAAAGGGCATATTCAAGGAATATGCCTCCACGCAAGCCCTAACTTTGTAACCTGGGATCCCCTATATAAGGAGCACTAGGACCTCCATAGTAGGGGATGGATCATTTTCTCTGTCTAAGGTCAAACTCTAGAGCACAGTTGTGGGGGATAAGAGACTTAGTCTCCTTCTCACGAACAGCTCAAGGAGCCTTTGTAAACCTCCATTGATAGAGAAAATATACAAACACTTGTGTGCGGAATCACCACACTATCCCTCCCTGGATTCCCCTAGCGTAGTTTGTCCCCATCTTTAGCCTATCCATGGCATCTATCGTGCCACCACCACGATAGACATTGCATGGGTTCTTTTCCTAGACCACATTCATCCACTAGTGTCATTGCATTTGTTCTTTTCCTAGACCACATTGATTCACATGACCACACACACTCAAGTGCATTATGTGAAGCAACTTCTACCTCACTGGTGCAACATGCAATGTGGAAGCTGCTCTTCCTATGTGCTTTTGGTCTCTGTGACCATGGTTTGACACATGGATCCCCTATGGACATTGTATGTGTTCTTTTTCTAAACAACATTGATCCACTAGTGTCATTACATGTGTTCTTTTCCTAGACCAGATTGATCCACATGACCACACACACTGTAGTGCAATATGTGATGCAACTTCTGCCTCACTGGTATAACATGCAACATGGAAGCTGCTCTTCCTATGTGCTTTTGGAGAATATCATTTTGCGGCCCGAAAGTTGGGTCGCCTAGGCAACGCGGTACCCTAATTCCCTGAAATCAGCTGGGATGACTACAGTTGGTGTGCCAAATACTCAGAGGGTCTTTTTCGGCACGAATTCAACTTTACGTTTCAATACAAAAAATCAGGCTAACGGCCGTCAAGTTGGGTCCTCCTGTCAGTTCTCGCCATTATGTCGCTCCCGTTGCTTAGGTGTCAATTAGGCTTGCAGCGTTGGCGCCTGCATCCATTATGCGCCTTCTTCTTCCCCTGAGCGGCAATCTGTGGGGTGTCGCAGCCATGGCGTGGAGCTGGTATATGGATGAACCTGCTAGGCCCAGCTCTCCTCCCTATAGGCTTGCAGTGTTCGCGCCTGCATCCATTACGCGTCTTCTTCTTCCCTGGAGCGGCAATCTGTGGTCATAGCCATGGCGCAGAGCTAGGACGTGACAAACCTGCTCGGCCTCGCTCTCCTCCCCATCCCGAGTCAGAGCTCGCCCTCACCATGGACGCACCCATGGCACGGTGCGGGGACGAGAATTTGTTCCCGGTGAGATCTGTCACTGTATCGACCATGCTCGGTTCTATTTTCCTCCTCTAGAATCCGAGCTCGCCGTCGCCGTGGTTGTCCGCACCAATTCTGCCACCTCTGCCGAGGTCTCTGTGGTAGCTCAAGTTCTGTCATGTTGGACCTATAAGAGAATTCGGAGCTGGGAGGTGGCAACCCGTTGTTGAACCTGCAAGGAATTTGCTGAAGACTGCGTGCTGCTCCAAGGTCTTCGGCTGATGCCTTCGTCTTCTGCCAACGTCCACCACCGATGTGAGATCATTTAGTTACTTCAATACAAAATTTTGACCAATTTAACTTGTTGATGTATTCCTTGACAATTATAATATAATTGAGCACTAGAAATATTTTGTAGTGTGCATGAGCATGATCAATAAATATAATTGAACACTAGAAACTTTAAGGTACTCTATATAAAGGAGTAGATTAATATAGAAGGTTCACCAGAGACACCACGGATATATTGTTTTACATGCCACACACAGGTAATAATTAACTAGAACAAAATAAAAGCAGGGGCGGCAGCAGGAGGCCAGGACACGAAGACGCCTAAGGCAGGGGTTTATCAGCAGGAGGCAGCAACAGCCTAGTCAATGGGATACGTGCCAGTCCTGACATACTCCAGGAGGAATTTGCCGTAGGCTGCGTGCCGCACCAAGGTAATTGGCCTATGGCTTCTGCCTCCGCCTCTGCCAATGCCCTCCACGTGCTGGATCATGCTGTTGAGGTCCATGATGATTGCTCTGCCATAGAATGGGCAAAACAGTCTCCCTCTATGGTGAAAACAGATTATCCCACACTGTAACCGCCTCAGCACGTAGTGGCTCTTGTTGTCCCTGGATACCTTGCTATTGTCAACTTCATCATCATCCTCCCGTTGATTTTTAAGAACATAACTTAGAACAATTACATATGATTGAATTGTATTACAACTCAAGAATTGACAACATGTATATGTAACACAATATATCCGTGGAAATCAAAGATAAAGCATCACAACAATAGTTTGATCGATTCATATATCATTTCATCTCAACACAATGACAAATAGTTGCATCAGAGTGAATGTAGGATAAATCTAGGGGCCTCATAAGTTTCTTCAGGGATGGAGTCAGTGAACCAAGTAACAATTGCAGAACCTATAATGTTGTTGTACATCGCCCCTGGTTCACTAACTCATCCCTGAAAAATCTGACACCAATGTGTCTGCATCTCTTTTGGGACAAATTTGAATCATTGGCCACAATAAGAAATTGAAATGTAATCGTACAAAACATTATTCAGGCATATACATAGTCAGGTACAAAAACAAGCCTAAATATTGTAATTATAAATAAAAAACCAAACAATTAATTTTCAGGTACATGTTAAAAATACTTATGATCAAAACCATTCATAGACATATGCGTCATACCAATCATTAAAAGATCAGAAACAATTCAAGGATCATATATGTAGTTCCATATGAGAATAAATCTAGGGCCTCATAATTTGTTTCAGGGATGGAGTTGACAAACCGAAGTACCAGCAACACAACCTATATTTTTTGTGTGCATTGCTGCTTCAGGTTCACCAACCCATCCCTAAAACACGACACCATCATACGTGTCTCCCCTTGAACTCTTTTGGGGCAAATTTCAATCATCGGCCTCGGTGACAAACTAAAATGTAATTATTATACACTATGAATGCATGGAATAGATAATTCAAATATCATAGTTCTATGAATGTAGAATAAATATTGCATCCTCATAAGTTTATTCAGGGACGGCGTGAGTGAACCAAGTAACAATTGTACAACCTATATTGTTCTTGTACATCGCCCCAGGTTCACTAACTCGTCCCTGAAAAAATCTGACACCAATGTGTCTGCCTCTCTTTTGGGGCAAATTTGAATCATTGGCCACAATAAGAAATTCAAATGTAATCGTAGAAAACATTATTCAGGGATATACATAGTCAAGTACAAAAACTAGCCTAAATATTGTAATTATAAATAAAGAACCAAACAATTAATCTTCAGGTACATGTTAAAAATACTTATGGTCAAAACCATTCGTATACATATGCATCATACCAATCATTAAAAGATCAGAAACAATTCAAGGATCATATATGTAGTTCCATATGAGAATAAATCTAGGGCCTCATAATTTGTTTCAGGGATGGAGTTGGCGAACCAAAGTACCAACAACACAACCTATATTGTTTCTGTGCATTGCTGCCTCAAGTTCACCAACCCATCCCTAAAACATGACACCGTCATACGTGTCTCCCCTTGAACTCTTTTGGGGCAAATTTCAATCATCGGCCTCGGTGACAAACTAAAATGTAATTCTTATACACTATGAATGCATGGAATAGATAATTCGAATATCATAGTTCTATGAATGTGGAATAAAGATTGCGGCCTCATAAGTTTACTCAGGGATGGCGTGAGTGAACCAAGTAACACTTGCACAGCTTATATTGATCTGGTACATGGCCCCATGTTCGCTAACTCATCCCTGAAAAAATCTGACACCAATGTGTCTGCCTCTCTTTGGGGCAAATTTGAATCATTGGCCACAATAAGAAATTGAAATGTAATCATACAAAACAATATTCAGGGATATACATAGTCAGGTACATAAACAAGCCGAAATATTGTAATTATAAATAAAAAACCAAATAATTAATCTTTAGGTAGATGTACTTATGATCAAAACTATTCGTATACATATGCATCATACCAATCATTAAAAGATCAGAAACAATTCAAGGATCATATATGTAGTTCCATATGAGAATAAATCAAGGGCCTCATACTTTGTTTCAGAGATGGAGTTGGAGAACCAAAGTACCAACAACACAACCTATATTGTTTGTGTGCATTGCTGCCTCAGGTTCACCAACCCATCCCTAAATACGACACCATCATACGTGCCTCCCCTTGAACTCTTTTGGGGCAAATTTCAATCATCGGCCTCGGTGGCAAACTAAAATGTAATTCTTATACACTATGAATGCATGGAATAGATAATTCAAATATCATAGTTCTATGAATGTAGAATAAAGATTGTGGCCTCATAAGTTTCTACAGAGATGGCGTAAGCGAACCAAGTAACAATTGCACAGTTTATATTGATCTTGTACATGGTCCTAGGTTCGCTCACTCATCTCTAAAAAAATCTGACACCAATGTGTCTGCCTCTCTTTGGGGAAAATTTGAATCATTGGACACAATAAGAAATTGAAATGTAATCCTACAAAACAATATTCAGGGATATACATATGCATCATACAACACATTCATTGATCAGAAACAATACAAAGATTATATATATAGGTTCCATATGAGAAAAAAATTAGGGCCTCATTTTTCAGCGATGGAGTCGGAGAACCAAAATACCAACATCACAACCTATATTGTTTATGTGCATTGCTGCCTGAGGTTCACTCACCATCCCTAAGAAAACGACACCATCAGATGCCCTCGCACAATTTTGGGGCAAAATTGAATCATTGGGCTGAGTAAGGAATAGAAATGTAATGTTATAGGCCTGATGTGTATCGAAATCAACACTCAACTAGCAAACTCAACTAGATGGCAGATGAGAAGATTGGGGTTTTGTGACTAGATGACAGATGCATCAATCAACCGATCGAACCATATATATACTACCCTACTTCAAGAGCAAAAGAATCTGTACACGATTGAGCAAATCCTATGTATGAACAGTGAAAACTATGGCTGCGACTAGAGAAGCTAGCAATGTAGTACCTCGGACTCCTCATCAGGGACCTCCTCCTCGAACTCGTCATTCTTCGCGATTGCGTCAAAGATTTCTTGTATGGCGATGGGGTCGTTGATGCAGATCACCGGATTGCCTCCGCCTGCCGCCTGCCCCCCATCTAGATCTGTCGCTGGCACCACGACGTTGTCGGCCACCTGCAGCTCGGCGATGACAACTACTACCTGCTGCTCGACAGCGATGGCGACCACCTGCTGCTCGGCGGCGACGGCTACTGGCTGGACGGATGGGCTCCCACCCTTGACGTCGCTGCGACGAGCGGCGTTCGTGCCCGGAGAAGACGCCTCCGCCTGCTTGGCGACGACCGAGCCATCTGCTGCTGCGCCTTCAACTAGCTTCACCTCCGGCTCGTCTCCACGCGTACGCTTCATGGAGCACCAAGGGAAGGAGGTAGTGCAAGCGAGGGAGCTTCAGCACGCGCGGTAGGTGTAGATTGGGGTCTTGGGACTTGACAGACTGTGGGAAACTGACACGAGCTCATGGAAGAAGAAGGTCGAGGGGGTTATAAACACCGGACCGTTCGTAGTCCTCGCGTGGAAACGTGTGGTGCGCGGGGGGCAGGGGGGGCTACCACGATCTCCACCCTTTTTTGGGTTCCCTTTTTTGAAACAGCCACGATCTCCACTTTAGAGCTGCATTGAAAACAAGCTCATGGCAGACCTCGATTCCACTACATGCAAGTGGCGCGGAACCAATTTCTAGCATTGTTAGATCTACTCGAGGGGGGCCCTTGACTCATGGAAGTTACTAGCGGTAGGGACCAGTTGGAAGTGAGATTGAGAGAGCTGCGTAAAAATGGGATATGTCTTATTAAAATCAAGTGGCAATAAATTACAGCGTCCTGTCAACAACGATGCACTCGATGACCCTGTTGCCCTGTGCATGTGTTGTAGTAGCAATAGTAGGATTTTCAGACTTGATTAAACTTGACATGACCACTCGACGACATTTTCCATCGATGGCATCGTGTTCCTTCCTGTAGAAGTCTCGCCGCAGGAGACGTACGTGTTGTCTCACGTTGTACTATGAAGGGCACGACGTGTCCAATGATCATCACTGGATCGCACGTAATCAACGGTTGGTGCGCATGATCCGCGTGATAACTGTGACAACCAATTAGGGAGTAGTAGACAGGGTGAGCACATGTTCGGGCTTCTACCAAAAATAGAGAGAGGGGCGCAAAACTAATTAGTATAAAAATGGAAAGTGACTTGTACAATGAAATACATCGTGGAATACATCAAATTATGCCAAGATAGATCCACTAGAGTTCATTGGATGTGTGTTCTTTTCATGAACCACACCCAGTGTCATTGCATGTCTGTTCCTCTAAATATACCACATAAGGATCCACCAGTGTCATTGCATGTCTGTTCTTTTCATGAACCACACCCAGTGTCATTGCATGTCTATTCCTCTAAACAAACCACATAAGGATCCACCAGTGTCATTGCATGTCTGTTCTTTTCATGAACCACACCCAGTGTCATTGCATGTGTGTTCTTCTAAACAAACCACATAAGTCATTGCATGTGTGTTCTTCTAAACAAACCACATAAGTCATTGTATGTGTGTTCTTCTAAACAAACCACATAAGGATCCACCAGTGTCATTGCATGTCTGTTCTTTTCATGAACCACACCAAGTGTCATTGCATGTGTGTTCTTCTAAACAAACCACATAAGTCATTGCATGTTTGTTCTTTTCATGAACCACACCCAGTGTCATTGCATGTGTGTTCCTCTAGACAAACACAATAAGGATCCACCGGTGTAACTGCATGTCTGTTCTTTTTCTTGAACCACATAAGGAGCCACCGGTGTCATTGGATGTGTGTTCTTCTCATGACCCACACATGGATCCACCAGTGTCATTGCATGTCTGTTCTTTTCATGAACCACACCTAGTGTCATTACGTTTCTGTTACTTCCATAAACAAAACATTTATCCACCAGTGGCATTGTATGTCTGTTCTTTTCATGAACCACAGCTAGAGTCATTGCATGTCAGTTCTTTTCATGAACCACACATGGATCCACCAGTGTCATTGCATGTATATTCCTCTAAACAAACCACATAAGGATCCACTAGTGTCATTGCATGTCTGTTCTTTTCATGAACCACACCCAATGTCATTGCATGTGTGTTCCTCTAGACAAACCACATAAGGATCCACTAGTGTCATTGCATGTCTGTTCTTTTCATGGACCACAACTAGAGTCATTGCATGTCAGTTCTTCTCATGAACCACAACCAGCATCATTGCATGCCTGTTCTTCTCAAAAACCACATAAGGATCCACCAGTGTCATTGCATGTGTGTTCTTCTAAACAAATCACATAAGGATCCACCAGTGTCATTGCATGTCTGTTCTTTTCATGAACCACACCCAGTGTCATTGCATGTCTTTTCTTTTCATGAATCACATCTAGAGTCATTGCATGTCTGTTACTTCCATAAACCACACATGGATCCACCAATGTCATTGCATGTCTGTTCTTTTCATGAACCACAGCTAGAGTCATCGCATGTCAGTTATTTTCATGAACCACACATGGATCCACCAGTGTTATTGCATGTCTGTTCTTCTAAAGAAACCACATAAGGATCCACCAGTGTCATTGCATGTCTATTCTTTTCATGAACCACACCCAGTGTCATTGCATGTGTTTTCCTCTAGACAAACCACACATGGATACACTAGTGTCATTGCATGTCTATTCTTTTCATGAACCACACATGGATCCACCAGTGTTATTGCATGTCTGTTCCTCTAAACAAACCACATAAGGATCCACTAGTGTCATTGATGTATGTTCTTTTGATGAACCACATAAGGATCCACCAGTGTCATTGGATGTGTGTTATTCTCATGAACCACACATGGATCCACCAGTGTCATTGCATGTCTATTCTTTTCATGAACCACACCCAGTGTCATTGCATGTATGTTCCTCTAAACCAACCACATAAGGATCCACCAGTGTCATTGCATATCTGTTCTTTTCATGAACCACACCAAGTGTCATTGCATGTGTGTTCTACTAAACAAACCACATAAGTCATTGCATGTCTGTTCTTTTCATGAACCACACCCAGTGTCATTGCCTGTGTGTTCCTCTATACAAACCACATAAGGATCCACCGGTGTCACTACATGTCTGTTCTTTTCATGAACCACATAAGGATCCACCAATGTCATTGGATGTGTGTTCTTCTCATGAACCACAAATGGATCCACTAGTGTCATTGCATGTCTGTTGTTTTCATGAATCACAGCTAGTGTCATTGCATACTGTTACTTCCATAAACGACACATGGATCCACCAGTGTCATTGCATGTCTATCCTTTTCATGAACCACAGCTAGTGTCATTGCATGTCAGTTCTTTTCATGAACCACACATGGATCCACCAGTGTTATTGCATGTATGTTCTTCTAAACAAACCACATAAGGATCCACCAGCGTCATTGCATGTCTGTTCTTTTCATGAACCGCACCCAGTGTCATTGCATCTATGTTCCTCTAGGCAAACCACATAAGGATCCACCAGTGTCATTGGATGTGTGTTCTTCTCATGAACCACACATGGATCCACCCGTGTCATTGCATGTCTGTTCTTTTCATGAACCACACCCAGTGTCATTGCATGTCTATTCCTCTAAAAAAACACATAAGGATCTACAACTGTCACTGGATGTGTGTTCTTCTCATGAACCCCATAAGGATCCACCATTGTCATTGGATGTGTGTTCTTCTCATGAACCACACATGGAACCACCAGTGTCATTGCATGTTTGTTCTTTTCATGAACCACACCTAATATCATTGCATGTTTGTTCCTCTAAACAAACCACATAAGGATCCACCAGTGTCATTGCATGTCTGTTGTTTTCATGAACCACACCCAGTGTCACTGCATGTGTTTTCTTCTAAACAAACCACATAAGTCATTGCATGTGTGTTCGTCTAAACAAACCACATAAGGATCCACTAGTGTCATTGCATGTCTGTTCCTCTAAACAAACCACATAAGGATCCACGAGTGTCATTGCATGTCTGTTCTTTTCATGAACCACACCCAGTGTCATTGCATGTGTGTTCCTATAGACAAACCACATAAGGATCCACCAGTGTCATTAGATGTGTGTTCTTCTCATGAACCACACATGGATCCACCAGTGTCATTGCATGCCTGTTCTTTTCACGAATCACACCCAGTGTCATTGCATGTCTGTTCCTATAAACAAACCACAGAAGGATCCACCAGTGTCATTGCATGTCTGTTATTTTCATGACCACACCCAGTGTCATTGCATGTGTGTTCTTCTAAACAAACCACATAAGTCATTGCGTGTGTGTTCTTCTAAACAAACCACATAAGGATCCACCTGTGTCATTGCATGTCTGTTCTTTTCATGAACCACACCCAGCGTCATTGCATGTGCGTTCTTCTAAACAAACCACATAAGTCATTGCATGTCTGTTCTTTTCATGAACCACACCCAGTGTCAGGGCATGTGTGTTCCTCTAGACAAACCACATAAGGATCCACCAGTGTCACTACATGTCTGTTCTTTTCATGAACCAAATAAGGATCCACCAGTGTCATTGGATGTATGTTCTTCTCATGAAGCACACATGGATCCACCAGTGTCATTGCATGTCTATTATTTTCATGAACCACACCCAGTGTCATTACATGTCTATTCCTCTAAACAAACCACATAAGGATCCACCAGTGTCATTGCATGTCATTTCTTTTCATGAACCACACATGGATCCACTAGTGTCTTTGCATGTGTGTTCTTTTCATGAACCATAGCTAGAGTCATTGCATGTGTGTTCTTCTAAACAAAACGCACAGGATCTAGCTAGTGTGATTGCATGTCTGTTTATTTCACAAACCACACATGGATACACCAGTGTCATTGCATGTGTGTTCTTTTCCTGAACCACAGCTAGAGTCATTGCATGTCAGTTCTTCTCATGAACCACAACCAGTGTCATTGCATGTCTGTTCTTCTCACAAACCACATAAGGATCCACCAGTGTCATTGCATGTTTGTTCTTCTAAACAAACCACATAAGGATACACTAGTGTCATTGCATGTATGTTCTTTTCATGAACCACACCCAGTGTCATTGCATGTCTGTTCTTTTCATGAATCACATCTAGAGTCATTGCATGTCCATTACTTCCATAAACCACACATGGATCCACCAATGTCATTCCATGTCTGTTCTTTTCATGAACCATAGCTAGAGTCATTGCATGTTAGTTCTTTTCATGAACCAAACATGGATCCACCAGTGTTATTGCATGTCTATTCTTCTAAACAAACCACTTAAGGATCCACCAGTGTCATTTCATGTCTGTTCTTTTCATGAACCACACCCAGTGTCATTGCATGTGTGTTCCTCTAGACAAACCACACATGGATCCACCAGTGTCATTGCATGTCTGTTCTTTTCATCAACCACACATGGATCCACCAGTGTCATTTCATGTTTGTTCCTCTAAACAAACCACATAAGGATCCACTAGTGTCAGTGCATGTCTGTTCTTTTCATGAACCACATAAGGATCCACCAGTGTCATTGGATGTGTGTTCTTCTCATGAACCACAAATGGATCCACCAGTGTCATTGCATGTCTGTTCTTTTCATTAACCACACCCAGTGTCATTGCATGTCTGTTCCTCTAAAAAAACCACATAAGGATCCACCAGTGTCATTCATGTATGTTCTTTTCATGAACCACACCCAGTGTCATTGCATGTGTGTTCTTCTAAACAAACCACATATGTCATTGCATGTGTGTTCTTCTAAACAAACCACATAAGGATCCACCGGTGTCATTGCATGTATGTTCCTCTAAACAAACCACATAAGGATCCACCAGTGTCATTGCATGTCTGTTCTTTTCATGAACCACACCCAGTGTCATTGCATGTGTGTTCCTCTAGACAAACCACATAAGGATCCACCAGTGTCATTGGATGTGTGTTCTTCTCATGAACGACACATGGATCCACCAGTGTCATTGCATGTATGTTCTTTTCATGAACCACACCCAGTGTTATTGCATGTCTGTTCCACTAAACAAACCACATAAGGATCCACCAGTGTCATTGCATATCTATTCTTTTCATGAACCACACCCAGTGTCATTGCATGTGTGTTCTTCTAAACTAACCACATAAGTCATTGCATGTCTGTTCTTTTCATGAACCACACCCAGTGTCATTGCATGTGTGTTCCTCTAGAGAAACCACATAAGGGTCCACCGGTGTCACTTCACGTCTGTTCTTTTCATGAACCACATAAGGATCCACCGGTGTCATTGGATGTCTGTTCTTCTCATGAACCACACATGGATCCACCAGTGTCATTGCATGTCTGTTCATTTCATGAATCACAAATAACAAAGATATGATAGAATCAATAATCAATCTGAAATAGCATCTCAATATCCATCGGATCCCTGCAAACACAACATGCAAAATTACAATTAGATGATCTTGATCATCAACGGAGCTCACAAGATCTAGGCATGAAAGCACAAAGGAGGAGAACCAGCCATCTAGCTACTACATGGATCCGTAGTGCAAGGATGAACTACTCACGCATCACACCGGAGGCTTGCATGGTGATGAAGAAGGCCTCCGGGGTGAATTCCCCTCTCCGGTAGGGTGCCGGGAAGAGCTTCAGATCCCTCCCAATCTAGGGATGGAGATGACGGCGGCTATAGACTCTTTCGTGGATTTTTGATCGGGTACTTAGGGTTTTCATCTCGAGGGCATCTCATAGGCGGAAGGAGAGGCCGAGGGGGTGCTGGGTCGGCCAGACCACCCCCTGGCGCGGGCCAGGCCTGGCCGCGCGGCCAGGTGGTGTGGCCGGCCCCTAGCCCTTCTCCGTCTCGTATTCTGGCTTCCGAAAAAATAGCCACTTTGGCTTTGTCCCGTCCAATTCCGAGAATATTCATTTTCTGACTTTCCTGGAACCAAAAACAGCAGAAAACAGGCAGCTGGCACTGTGGCTCTTGTTAATAGGTTAGTTGAAGAAATCATATGAAAAGTACTCCAAAGTGTGGACAAAACACAAGAAAGTGGATAAAACCAAGCATGGAACATCAAAATTTTTAGATACATTTGCAATGTATCACTACTCTAGCAATGAGGTGTTAACAGCAGTCGTTGACGAATACCGCCACTCCCAGATGGAGCTCCGTCGCCTGCAAGCCATTCTCAACCGTAAGGAAGCTCTGGAAGCCCTGCAAGGGAATCAAGCCCGAACCGCCGCCTCTGAAGGATTATCGAGGGAAGCCGCCCCCAAGAGAAGCAAGAAGTGCATCGCCGCCAGTCAATACCTCCGTAAGTTCAAGACCATCCAAGAGGTGCAGGAAACCTCCACTGATCTGCCCGAAGCCAGCCACGACTCCCCTGATGCACCCTCCGAGTAGTTCGCCTGCTTTGCGGTATTCTCCCAGCTAGCAATAGGGTAGAGTCATATATCATCCCTGAACGCGTTTTGTAATGCTTAAGTATTGTTGACACCTTGGGTGCAGACTGGTTGGTTATGTAAGAACTTCCTTGGATTGCTATGCTTGCTTGAATTGTTTCCTTCTTGCGTGTTTTACCCAAGACGTTGCATCAGACCCAACCCAAAACGTCTGCCACCAACAGGAAACCCTCGCCTAGGATGACCACGAAGACCGGAAGCTCGAAGAAGGCATGTAGCCATTGCAGAGATGAAAGACACCATGCCAGTAGATGCTCCGGCCACTGCCCAAACTGCGGAAAACCCCACTCGTCCAAAGTGTGTCCAACTCGATTTGTCACTTGCTTCCTCTATGAAGGCCAAGACCATGTCCCTGTCAATTGCCCAATATATCTCCTCCTTGGCAAGGCCAGTCGACCTCCAGGTGTCAGCATCGGCGAGTCATCAACTCAGTTATGCTGAAAGAAAATCCCCTGTTACATGTGTGGTCTACCTGGTCACTTCAGCCGAGAATGCCCCTAGAGTAAACCCGTCAAGACCTCCGCAAAAGAGAAGCCCGAAGGCACCCAGGGCCCTTATCTTCAGAAAAGACGGCCACCCTACCTCTCGCAGCCCTGCAACTCAAGGTTGAAGATTTCCCGTGCCTCGACAGGCGACACCACCCCGTAGAAGTAAAGATAGAGAGAAGCTCCTTAACTCCCTCTAGGACTCCCTAGACGTCGGCAAGTGCAACTTGTAATAAACTAGTCCATATCCCCTCCCCCTGGAACGACACCTATGATGCTACCCTCTCTGAAGCCGATGTCCGCTATTTATCAAATGATTCTCTAGAAACCACTTCTGCCATTTTTGAAGAAATGGATTTATGAAGACCAAAACCCCTCATAAAAACCTCAATTAAATCCTAGGAGTCTACCTTGACCTCATATATCTACTAGTACCTTCTCCTCCTCTGGTCCAATGCAAGTTTTTGAACTTCCTTCACAAGCACCCATTTACTCAATTTAGCAAATCTAGCTAGTATTGAGCCAAATCAAGATCAAACCACCACCAATCTTGCAAAGCAATGCTCCACAACATCCACCCCTCCTCTGGTCGACCAGCACTGTAGCTAAGCTACTGTAGCAAACCCTTGTCCCATGTGGTTGGAAGTGAAGTAGAGAGAGAAAGAGACGAACTTGTGAGATAAATTACATCAGCTGCCACCCCCTCCATCTCTGCAATCTAGCTCGACCAAATCACCTTCCTACCCCTCCCGACCGTTTCATAGGCCAACCACAGGCCAGCATTATCCCTACCCCATGTCCAAATGGGACATTTACACCATCTACTCCTCCTCCTTGGTATAAAGGCCAGGAGGGCACCCCAGCTCTCCCCTACCCCTCATTTGCTTCCTCTCCCCCTCACTTACCTCCCCCGAGCACCACTCCTAATCCCCTCCTCTGTGTTGTCCGAAGGAAGAAGAAAGGGAGCTCTCGGCCTCCTCACAAAAATCGAGCAAGGCTCCTTCTCCCCTGCTCCCCTCCCTCTACATGTTTGCTCACGAGTTCCCCTCCTCTTCTATCTGACCGTGCCCTTCTTTTTGTCCAGGACCAACTCCTCCGTCCTCACCAGTGAGCTCCGACGAGGTAGCTCTCGGCCGCCGTCGCGCGAGCTGCTTCCCGTGGACCACTACCGCCGTGCCGCCCCTTGATCTGCTCAGCATCGTCGACCGCGTCGCCCTACCGCCTCCCCGATCTCCCTCGAGCCCCAAGTGAGCCTCCCGGCCAAGCTCCGCCGTCCCCTAGGGTTCTGCTGCCGTGGCCCTGTTTTGCCGAGGACGACGACGCCCCGCCATCCATCTCGTTTTAACCGAACGACCGTGATCAGCCAATACCCCTTCGGCCGCCCCCTCTCGCTGACCATCAGGCCCCGCCTAGCAGGTTCAAGTTGTGGCTCCTGCGTGATGCGCCGCCTGCCATGGGCCGAATCCACCCTCGCGGCCCACTTCCCTCTGGAACTCCAGCCCGATAACGCTCTACTTTATTCTTTTCCCCAGATTTGCTAGATTTGTTGTTTGGTTTAAATCCAAACAAAAATGCAAACAAAAATGCAAACAAAATCCAAAGGCCCAGATCTAAATTTCTGGTAATACCCAGATGTTTTCTCAATCATGCAGAGGCAACCCCATGTCCAAAATGAATTCCATTATTTGCTGGAATATATTCTGTTGCCAAGTGTACCTCACACTAAATATTTTCCTCAGGGAGTTCTACATCTCCATTTGGGGAGAAACAAAGCTCCACTGAAAGGTATTTGAAATACCTGTCATCTAATATAGGTCTTATGGCAAGGTGAATAGAAGTGTGTCTTTAACCAAAATAACAAAAATAGCCTTTATCTGCATTGGATAAATTCTCCAGGTCAAACCAAATGTGGTATGGACCAGATTCCACCTCCCAGTACCTCCTAGTCTTAGTATCTATCAAATCCTAGTAGCTCAGAATTTATTGAGCTCTGGTGGAATTTTAGTGATTTAAATACTTATGTAAGGCGTATTTTCACTAAATAAATCACTCCAGGAGTTTGACAACTCCAAAAAGAGTGAAACCAATTCTTACATAAAGGTATTATAAATTACTACCACCTTCCCTTGAAATCAACTCAATAGCTTCTGTAGAATTAGTCTGGTGAAAAAGAGAAACACCATACAGAACTGCCTTTGGGAATTTCCTGAGGGCATTCTGGTAATTCTTTTGACAAGATTCCAACTCTATGTGATTCAAAATATCAAACACTACCTAACCACCCAATTAAATAATTTTTGGGCCTCCATGTCAATTCTGGTGAATTATTCCCTCAAACTAGAGTTATTTCCCCTATAAAAAGCATAATTAAATCTAGGTAATTGATAATCAAGTGAAACCACTTGTGTTGGTTTTGTTTTTTCAAGACCTATCTAAGAAATATCATGGTTGCACATTGGAATACTACTTACCTCAGAACCCCACTCCAAGTTCATGGTATCTATCCTAGACATCTATCTTCCAAGAGAAAAACACTACAATGACAATCTAGTAATTTCCACTCCTAGTATCCCACTCCTCCAAAACCTACTAAGTTAAGTAGGATCCAGTGTGTTTGTTTGCTGTATGGTTTGATGCATGTATTCGTTGTATTGATTGTGGTATTGTCTGCTTGCATGTATACTCGATGACGGCGATAGTGTGAGTGTTTGACGACAAGAAGGAAGGGACTTCTTATTATTATTTGGGTATTCTTGGTTATCTAAAGAAGTCTAGGGACTTATTGCTGATCACAGGCAAGCCACCATTCCCGAATTCCGATACTTGTCCTACTCTCTTTATTTCCTATTTTGTATCCTCTTTATAAATTGCATTGTTTATCTGCATATCTTGTTTTATAAATACCGCGCTACTAACTTGGCTCCTTCAAGCTATGACTTTGTGTCCCTCGTGGCACCACCCTGATGTACCCACCATCTTATCCATTTAGACCGAGAGTATGGCGGTTAGCATCCTACCTCGTTGGAAACCCCGGTTTTGAGAAAATGAATTGTTTTGGGATTTACCCCACTTCAAAGGTTTCAAAACTGCTTTGTATAACCCTTGGGAAGAGGCATCGTCCCAAGCGGATGTTTTAACGAAAGCGATGGTTGATGAGAAATGAGAAAGTGAAGGGATGTTCTACGCCTTTACCGGAACATTTTTTATCTGTGCAACCACATTACCCCAGGTGCTAGGGCTTAGCTCGTAGTTTGTCTGCATTAGCCGAGGCAGCTTGTACCATGCTTATAGGGAGAAATCCCTTGAATTCCTGGCAGGTGCTACCAGATCTCATATCTGAAGCCTATTGCTTGCTTTAGCAAGAGTGAGTCTGTTCTGGCAGGAGTGCCGGTGCAACAATTGGGTCTCCCGCGGACGGTATGACTTAGGTGGTACGAAAGGAAGTGGAGTAACCAGATTAAGGTATACGCCAAGTTGCGGCTTGGGTATGCGCGTGTACGGAAGGCAGGACTATGGTTGGGAATCACATACTCGTTGTCGGGGAGAACAAACCCAAAAGGAAAAGAAGCCTTTGCTAGGGTCGACAAGCGAAAGATTAGGTTTGATTATCCGGACCCCCATCAACAGTGGTAGTGGGCCGTGGTTTTATCCCGGCGGATGTATTGATTCTTGTGGGGAAAGTGCACAAACTCTGCAGAGTATAATCTATTCGAATAGCCGTGTCCACGGTCAAGGACGGTTGTAAAGGTGTTGGCTAGGAGTACCCAAACAGTGTTGGTTTGGAAAGAACGGATGGAAGGACGAAGGTTCCGGGGGAACCCGAGTTTGAAAGCTTTGCTTTGACCCAAGGTGGTCGAAGAGGTTTAAAAAGGGTTCTTACTCCAAAAACTGTTTTCAACACTCTTTTTCAATAAAGATATGGAGATGTCTTGAATTATAAAACAAAGGCATGTTTCAAAACTCTTTTTCCACAAAGATATGGAGATGCCACAACTACAAGAAGTAGTCTAGGCTTTTCAAAAACAACCCCAGATATAACTATCTCACCACAGCCAGACTTGCATTTTCCTTATTCTCATTTATCCTGGTGGTTTTGCGAGTACATTCAAAAGTACTCACGGCTTTGTCCCTGGCTATTTACTTGGCCAGACTTTCAAAGGTTCGACATCGGAAGATTCAGATGACGTCCAGCGAGCTAGGTCGTCTTCACAGTCAGTTGCCTGTAGGTTGAGGCACTATTGGGCTCTACGCATGGTGATACTCCGCTGCTAAGGATGGTGTAGCCATAGTGGCATTTATGTAAGTCTTGTTCTTCGTTAAGTTTCGGATGTTGTAATGATACTTGTTGGTTATGTTCCACGGCTCACTGATCATGGGAACATGGATATATACATAACATGGATTTCTCGGATGAATACTCGAGGGAGCCCACAGACTTGGTATCAGAGCCATCCTGACTGTAGGAGACCTTAGTTAGCATGGACGTTAAACAGGAAACGACAAACCTATTTTCAAAAAGACAAGGGAGAAAAGTTGACTATTTGCAAAAAAAGTGCTTAAGTATTTTCCCCTCCATTTTGAAAACGACTTGCATTAATATGATTTCCTAATCTTAAAATCTTGCACACTTGCCACTAACCCCAACCGGGCCCTAAACACTTTTGTAGATGGAACCTATCGATGAAGAGTGGATGACGATCGGATTCCCCCGACGCCTCTGGGACTCTCTGCAACTTTGCGGTTACCAGCAGAAACCTATATACACCCTTCACAAGGGACTGGAATCAGGAGATTATGTGGGACAGATTGTCATACTAGCCAAGCTAGGAACCCATGGAAGCCCTATCCATTCCACAAGACCTCGGATGCCTAGTCCCGTACTTGCTGTTGATTTGGTAGCCAGAGAAGCTTTGATGCGCATCCGTAGTTCCCTCCCAGAGATGAGGCAACTCACAACCATTTTCCTCCCCATGAAGGTAAATGTCGACTACACCTTGGATCTCAAGACCCCATCCTGGCATATCCTGCTCTCTCCTTTCAGACTCGCTACAGCTACTTGATGGCCCAAAATATATCAAGCTCGTTGGGGAACCCCAAGAGGAAGGTATGATGAGCACATCAGCAAGTTTTCCCTCAGTACGAAACCAAGGTTATCAATCTAGTAGGAGCAAGGAAACACCCCAAAGGTGTAGCTAGTGATACATTGCAAATGTATCTATAATTTTTGATGTTCCATGCTTGGTTTTATCTACTTTCTTATGTTTTGTTCCAACTTTGGAGTACTTTTCATACACTTTCTTGGACTAACCTATTAACAAAGAGCCATAGCGCCAGTTGCCTGTTTTCTGCTGTTTTTGGTTTCAGAAAGTCAGAAAATGAATATGCTCGGAATTGGACGGGACAAAAGCCAAAGTTGATATTTTACCGGAAGACTCACGGAGCCAGAATACGAGACGGAGAGGGGCCACAGGGTGACCACACCACCCCATGGCGCGGGTCGCCCTTGTCCGCACCAAGGCATGGTCTGGGCCCCCTGGCCGGCCAGCGACCTTGCCTCTTTCGCCTATAAGAGCCCCCTGATGCAGAAACCCTAAATCATCAAGCCTCCAGCCACGAGAAGTTTCGTTGCGCCGCCGCCACCGAAGGGGAGATTCGGGGGACAAAAAGTCTCTGTTCCGGCACCCTGTCGGGACAGGGAAGTGCCCCCGGAGCCATCTCCATCGATCTCCACCACCATCTCCATGACCATTGCTGATTCCCACGATGAGGAGGGAGTAGTTCTCTCTCGAGTCTAAGGGTTCTACCGGTAGCTATGTGTTCATCTCTCTCTCTATGCATGATCATATTGTGATCATGAGCTTGTAATCTATAGATCTACCTTGCTACTCAAGTGCTTTAACAGATCTCTGCTCTCCCTATGTGTGTGAAAGTGACAGCATGCACACCATGGTTGCACTTAGGCTAGAGATTACTAATACTTGTTATGAGTTATATTTGGAGTTGGATGTCTTTATGAAATTGTGGTGTTTGTTGGAACCATCTAGTGCTCAAGGTGACAATGTGGGGTTTTCTAGATGGGAAGATGAACTTTGAGGTGTGTTGTTATAGCCCTATCATGGATTAGAGTGTCCAACAGGAGAGTAGTTAAGAGTAGTATCATAAAGAGAAGATATTTATATGAGAGTGTTCACTAGTGAAAGTATGATCCCTAGGCCTTGTTTCTAAGCATTGATACAAAGTTTGCAATTAGATATGTTACATGTTTGCTTGCTTCCATCTTTATTTCAGTTTGCCTTTAGTTTTTTCCATGCCATCAAGTTATTCTCTAGCACCGTTACCACTTATAATTATCCAAACCACTTGTATTTCACTATCTCTTTGCCGAACTAGTGCACCTATACACCTGACAAGTGTATTGGGTGTGTTGGGGACACACGAGACTTCTTGTATCTTGATTGCAGGGTTGCTTGAGAGGGAATACCTTTGACCACTTCCTCCCTGAGTTCGATAAACCTTGGGTGATCCACTTAAGGGAAAACTTGCTACTGTTCTACAAACCTCTGCACTTGGAGGCCCAACAACTGTCTACAAGAATAGAAGTGCGTAGACATCAACTAGCTGAACGATGGCAGGGCGCACTACCGGTGCCAGCAGCAACATGGAGACCTGCACAACACAACCATAGAACTCTGTCCCCAACTTGCGATGAGGTTGTCAATCTCACCGGTTTTGCTGAAAATAAAGGATTAAACGTGTCGAATGGAAGGAAGTAATAGTTTGTAGAAAGTAAACACAAAGCAGTAAACAGTTTATAGATTGTATGTAAAAGAAAAGACCGCGATCCATACTTCACTAGAGGTGGCTCTCCTTAATATAAATAACATGCTGGGTGAACAAATTACAGCGGGGCAATTGACAAACACCGAGAAAGCAATACATGCATATACTAATCATCTTGACTCCTTTGAGATTCGATTGGGCATTACAACATTATACATAGACCGCCATCCAACTGCATCTATGACTAATAATCCACCTTCAGGTTATCATCTGAACCCCCTCCAGTATTAAGTTGCAAGCAACAGATTATTGCTTTACGAATTGCGTGTAATTTAAACAATACGATTGTTCTATGAAAAAAGGATTGTTGTTTTCTCCCTAGTAGCAACATCACATCTAGTACCTTAGAGATTTCTGTCACTTCCCCAGATTACCAGAGGCATGAACCCACTATCGAGCATGAGTACTAACTCTTGGAGTTGCTAGCATCTACTTGGCCAAGATAACTACTAACAACGGAAAGCATGCAAGATCACAAATAACAAAGACATGATAGAATCAATAATCAATCTGAAATAGCATCTCAATATCCATCGGATCCCCGCAAACACAACATGCAAAATTACAAATAGATGATCTTGATCATGAACGGAGCTCACAAGATCTAGGCATGAAAGCACAAAGGAGGAGAACCAGCCATCTAGCAACTACATGGATCCGTAGTGCAAGGATGAACTACTCACGCATCACACTGGAGGCTTGCATGGTGATGAAGAAGGCCTCCAGGGTGAATTTCCCTCTCCGGCAGGGTGCCGGGAAGAGCTTCAGATTACTCCCGATCTAGGGATTGAGATGACGGCGGCTACAAACTCTTTCGTGGATTTTTGATCGAGTAGTTAGGGTTTTCGTCCCAAGGGCATCTTATAGGCGGAAGGAGAGGCCGAGGGGGTGCTGGGGTCGGCCAGACCACCCCCTGGCGCGGGCCAGGCCTGGCCGTGTGGCCAGGTGGTGTGCCTGGCCCCCAGCCCTTTTCCGTCTCGTATTCTGGCATGTGATGACTTCCGGAAAAAGAGGCACTTTGGCTTTTGTCCCGTCCAATTCCAAGAATATTCATTTTCTGACTTTCCTGGAACCAAAAACAGCAGAAAATAGGCAGCTGGCACTGTTGCTCTTGTTAATAAGTTAGTCCATGAAATCATATGAAAAGTACTCCAAAGTGTGGACAAAACACAAGAAACTGGATAAAACCAAGCATGGAACATCAAAATTATAGATACATTTGCAATGTATCAACATCCCCAAGCTTAACTCCTGCTCGTCCTCGAGTAGGTAAGTGATAAAAAGAAAGAATAATTTTTGAGCTGACATGCACCATCAAAGACTTGATTAAAGTATTTGTAAAACATTCAAAGCTGGGATCATAGTACTTCAATCATAACATGAAAGACAAAGTTCTGGCAATAAGACAAAGAAACTATGATGCAACGCGAAAAAAGGCACAAACAAAAGATTCATGAATAACAATGCTTTGCAAGACGTTTGTTTGTTTCACATAAAGAAAACATAGCATAATATTATTCAACTTGTCCCTCATAGAGTAGCAAATATAAATGCATGGGACACCTTCAAAGTTCATGAGAGTGACTAGATACAAATAGTTTAAAACAAGCAATATCAAGGTATGCATCAATCAACCAGTCTTGGGACAATGCACATAGAACTAAGAATGGCCTCTATGCTCTCAAAGTAGGTGCATAAAGGTAGAAGGTGGAGACTCAATATAATGGTGGAAGAAAGGACTTCATAGAAGGAAGCAGAGATTCAAGTTTCATAAAGAGCTTCCAAAAATTATGGTACTTATAGCTTTCAGCTCTCATTGCCCCTATCATAAGCATCTTGAAGTGATTAAGGTGAAAGTGAACAAACTATGGTGTACATGCTTGGCGAAGTATAAGTTAGAAATCTCATGTCCCTTGTATACGAGGGCCGCTCCTCATGCTACTCAAGTTTAGTCACCGGTAAGTTCTTGTCATCGTAAGTACATGTGTATCATAGAGAACCTCCAACGGGGTACCCCTTGCCCGATGATACGGAAGAATCCCCATATCAAAATGACAAGGCAAGCAGACAACAAGCATCTCAGAAATCTTCTTATTTACCATGGTAATATGGTGCTTTTTTTCTCTCTTTCCTCTTTTCATAATCTTTTTTTTCTTTTTCTCTTTTTCTCGATAGGACCCTTTTTTTATAAAAAGAATGCTTCATAGACAGCTCATTATGGTTACGCTGCAGGTTTCCACCATGTCAGCATGGATTAGACCAGCGGCCCAGGTGTTTCTCTAACACATATACATAACTCCATGGACTTACAAGCTCCCCTTTCATTTCACATCGACGACATCCATAAACAAAAGAGCATGATATCAACTAGGTACAAGTACCAAGTGAAATGTTAAAAGCGTTCCCCATGACTACATTGTTCTGCTAATTCCCAACAAATAAGTGCAAGCATATACAACATAGACGACACAATGGTTCAAGTTTATTAAGGGCAAGAAAAGTAAAGTGTGCCATCAAGTTCGTGAGAGCTTTAATCACTAGTTTTCTCATAACAAGTTTAATTTGGAAGGTAAACAAAAGCATGAATATACTTGGAATAGCATAATCTAGTAGGTAGGTATGGTGGAATCTTTGGAATAACTTGGTTTAAGGAGTTGGATGCATGAGTGGAACTCATACTTGGTTGTGGAGGCTAGCAAAAGACTGGGAGCGACAAACTAAGAGAGCAATAATAGCCATAATCATGCAGAGCGAAAAAACATCATTGATCAAATCATAAAGTGATACTACAAGTTGAAAACTAAAGGATCATAAAGGCTTATGGTGACTTGAGATATTCATAACATGGTGTGAGCATGCGCCAAGTCAACCCAAATAAAACATCAAAGGAGAATACCACTATACTATGCTTTAATATGCTAAAACAATGCATGATTCATCCAAGGCACATTAAGCAATCTCAATTGTTTATAACAAAGAAAAGAATACTAAGCATAAAGCCAAAACAATATCAAGCATGGCAGGACAAAGCATAGGCCACAGTCAAAAACAAGATCTTTTTACCACTTAAGCATGAGCTTTCCTACTCTTTTCCAAACCAAACCAAACTATGTGCAAACTAATGTATGAAAGAGGGGGTACAACCAATTTATTCAGAAAACTAAGAAAACAAAAGAAAACGAAAAACCAAAACAAAAACGAAAAAGAAGACGCTCCAAGAACAACACAACTGTGCATGAAACAATAAAAATGAAGCGTTTGGAAGGAACCTGTGATTTTTATCGATGAAGAAGGGGATGCCTTGGGCATCCCCAAGCTTTGACGCTTGTACTTCTTGTATATTTCTTGGGGTGACACGCGTGGCATCCCCAAGCTTGAGCTTTAGTCCATCCTTCATCTCATTACTCATTCCTTCCATACACCTGGAATTTTTCCTTCATACAAAACTTGACACAATCTTTATTAGCAACATTAGTGCACTCAAGATAAATAAGTCTTCAGGTTCAGTTCTAACACCAAATAAATTTCCATTAGAGTACTAGCTACTGTAGCACTTACCTCAAAAAGATCAATTCCCCAAAAGAACTCAAAAAGGAAACAACAAGAAGCAAATGCAGAAAATGGCAGAAATCTGTCAAAACAGACCAGCAGGTAAAGACGAATTTTTTCGAAGACCTTATGTTGCTCAAATCAAAAAGTGTTGAACTAACTAAAGTTATATAACAACCTGGGGAAGAATCAAAAAATTCACGCCTCAAAATAACTTTCATAGATTTTACACGAATTTTTACGATGAAGCACAAAAATCTGTTTCAGGATAGCAACTTTCCTAATCATTACTTCTCTCTCATTAGAGGTTACTCTTGGCACAAAAAGCAAATAAAAAGGATAAGGAGCGGTTATTACAGAGCTAATAACTTCCAAGACTGATCTAAAACTTTTGGGTTATCTCTCAATAAGTACTTTTCTTTAACGCCTTTAAGTTAGGGATAAGAAGCAAGAAAGAATCAAGTGTTCTCAAATGAAGAAGCATTAAAACCAAATTTTGTTTTCATAGGAGAGGCAAAAGAAATCTTCTCTCTCTTCTTAGGGAAGTGTTCTATACCTTTCTTGAGTGGGATTTGATATTTAATGGTGCCTTTTTTCATATCAATAATGGCACCAATAGTTCTAAGAAAAGGTCTTCCCAAAATAATGGGACAAGAAGCATTGCATTCAACATCCAAAACATAGAAATCAACGGGGACATAGGCATTGTTAACCATAATAAGAACATCATTAAGACTCCCCATGAGTTTCTTTTTAGCAATATCATCAAGTGGGACATTCAAATAACAATCTTCAATTGAAGGCAAATCAAGCATATCATAAATCCTTCTAGGCAAAATAGAAACACTACTATCAAGATCACATGAAGCTTTGAAATCAAAGTCATTCACTTTGATATTAATGATGGGTTCCCAACCATCTTCTTGTGTTACAGGAATACAAGCTTTATGGTTCATCTTTTCTTTTTTAATCTTTATGAGAGCATTAGTAATGTGTTTCGTAAAGGCCATGTTCATAGCACTAGCATTAGGACTTTTAGCAAGCTTTTGTAGGAACTTAATAACTTTAGAGATATTACAACCATCAAGATCAAAATCAAAATTATCATCTAGAGTGGTAGAACTATTACTAGCCTCAACACTAGTGGTGGTAATAGTAGTAACACTAATGTTTCTAGCAATTTCATCTTTCCTTCCCCACTTAGCATGTAATTCAGCTAATAGTCTAACATTTTCATCAATTCTTACTTGTATGGCATTAGTGGCTGCAAAGGGATTATCATTAGTTTCAGGTTTAGCAGCCATTTTATTGAAAGAAGATTGATCTTCAGCAAAAGATGCTATATTTCTTTCAGCATTAGAGAGTTTTCCTCAATAGTTTTATTGAAAGTAGTTTGTTTACTAATTAAGTCTTTAAGCATAACTTCAAGTTCAGAGGGAGCACTCCTATTATTGTTGTAAGACTTTCCATAAGCATTACCATTGTTGGGAGGATATGGCTTATAATTGTTGTTACCAAAATTATTCCTATAAGCATTATTGCCAAAATTGTTATTTCTTATGAAGTTCACATCAACTTGCTCTTCTTGAGCAACCAAAGAGGCTAAAGGAACATTATTTGGATCAATATGGGCTTTCCCATTCACAAGCATAGACATAATAGTATCAATCTTATCACTCAAGGAGGAGGTTTCCTCAACAGAATTTACCTTCCTACCTTGTGGAGCTCTCTCAGTATGCCATTCAGAATAATTAACCATTATATTGTCCAGAAGTTTCATTGCAGCACCCAAAGTAAAGTCATAAAGGTACCTCCAGCAGCAGAGTCCAATAGGTTCCTGGAAGAATAGTTCAATCATGCATAATTTTTTGGGATGATCATCCAAGCAGTCAGTCCATGAGTGGGACAATTCTTAACCAAAGATTTCATTATTTCCCAAGCTTGAGCAACATGCTCATTATCAAATTGTTTAAACTTCATTATTTCACTTCTCATAGATATAATCTTAGCAGGAGGATAGTATTTTCCAATGAAAGCATCTTTGTACTTTGTCCAAGAATCAATACTATTCCTAGTTAAGGAATTCAACCATTCTTTAGATTTTCCTCTCAAAGATAAAGGAAACAATTTAAGCTTAATAATACCACCATCTACATCCCTATGCTTTTGCATCTCACAAAGTTCAACAAAGTTATTTAGATGGGCAGCATCATCTTCATTACAAATACCAGAAAATTGTTCTCTCATAACAAGATTGAGTAAAGAAGGTTTTATCTCAAAGAAAGTATCTTCAGGCACAAGTGGAGCAATAGGTGTGCTCATAAAATCATTGTTGTTGGTGCTAGTGAAGTCACACAACTTAGTGTTTTCAAGGGTAGTCATTTTTTTGTGTTTTGCAAATAAGAAAGAAAACTAGTAAAACTATTTTTTTTGTGTTTTTGAATAACAAAACAAGCAAACAAAGCAAAAAGAAACAAAGCAAAACAAAAATAACAAAGTAAAGAGATTGGTTATAAGGGAATCCCCTTGTGAAGATGTCCTTGACTCCCCGACAACGGCACCAGAAAATATGCTTGATGGCCCAAAATATATCGAGCTCGTTGGGGAACCCCAAGAGGAATGTATGATGAGCACAACAGCAAGTTTTCCCTCAGTACAAAACCAAGGTTATCAATCTAGTAGGAGCAAGGAAACACCCCAAAGGTGTAGCTAGCTGAACGATGGCAGGGCGCACTACCGGTGCCAGCAGAAATGTGGAGACCTGCACAACACAACCACAGAACTCTGTCCCCAACTTCCGATGAGGTTGTCAATCTCACCGGTTTTTCTGAAAACAAAGGATTAAATGTATTGAATGGAAGGAAGTAATAGTTTGCAGAAAGTAAACAAAAAGCAGTAAACAGTTTATAGATTGTATGTAAAAGAAAAGACCGGGATCCATAGTTCACTAGAGGTAGTTCTCCTTAAGATAGATAACATGCTAGGTGCACAAATTACAGCGGGGCAATTGACAAACACCGAGAAAGCAATACATGCATATACTAATCATCTTGAATCCCTTGAGATTCGATTGGGCATTACAACATGATACATAGACCGCCATCCAACTGCATCTATGACTAATAATCCACCTTCGGTTATCATCCAAACCCCCTCCAGTATTAAGTTGCAAGAAACAGATTATTGCTTTATGAATTGCATGTAATGTAAACAATACGATTGTTCTATGAACAAAGGATTGTTGTTTTCTCCCTAGTAGCAACAACACATCTAGTACCTTAGAGATTTCTTTCACTTCCCGAGATTACCAGAGGCATGAACCCACTATCGAGCATAAATACTAACTTTTGGAGTTGCTAGCATCTACTTGGCAAAGATAGCTACTAACAACGGAAAGCATGCAAGATCACAAATAACAAAGACATGATAGAATCAATAATCAATCTGAAATAGCATCTCAATATCCATTGGATCCCTGCAAACACAACATGCAGAATTACAAATAGATGATCTTGATCATGAACGGAGCTCACAAGATCTAGGCATGAAAGCACAAAGGAGGAGAACCAGCCATCTAGCTACTACATGGATTCGTAGTCCAAGGATGAACTACTCACACATCACACCGGAGGCTTGCATGGTGATGAAGAAGGCCTCCAGGGTGAATTCCCCTCTCCGGCAGTGTGCCGGGAAGAGCTTCAGATCCCTCCCGGTCTAGGGATGGAGATGACGGCGGCTACAGACTCTTTCGTGGATTTTTGATCGGGTACTTAGTGTTTTTGTCCCGAGGGCATCTTATAGGCGGAAGGAGAGGCCGAGGGGGTGATGGGGTCGGCCAGACCACCCCCTGGCGCGGGCCTGGCCTGGCCGCGTGGCCAGGTGGTGTGGCCGGCCCCCAACCCTTCTCCGTCTCGTATTCTGGCATCTAATGACTTCCAGAAAATAGCCACTTTGGCTTTTGTCTCGTCCAATTCCGAGAATATTCATTTTCTGACTTTCCTGGAACCAAATAAGCAGAAAACAGGCAGCTGGCATTGTGGCTCTTGTTAATAGGTTAGTTCAATAAATCATATGAAAAGTACTCCAAAGTGTGTACAAAACACAAGAAAGTGGATAAAACCAAGCATGGAACGTCAAAAATTATAGATACATTTGCAATGTATCCCTACTCTAGCAATGAGGTGTTAACAACAGTCGTTGACGAATACCGCCACTCCCAGATGGAGCTCCGTCGCCTGCAAGCCATTCTCAACCGTAAGAAGCTCTGGAAGCCCTGCAAGGGAATCAAGCCCGAACCGCCGCCTCTGAAGGATTATCGAGGGAAGCCGCCCCCAAGAGAAGCAAGAAGTGCACCACCGCCAGTCAATACCTCCGTAGGATCAAGCCCATCTAGGAGGTGCAGGAAACCTCCATTGATCTGCCCGAAGCCAGCCACGACTCAACTGATGCACCCTCCGGGTAGTTCCCCTGCTTTGCGGTACTCGGCCAGCTAGCAATAGGGTAGAGTCATATATCGTCCCGGAACGCGTTTTGTAATGCTTAAGTACTGTTGACACCCTCGGGTGCAGACTGGTTGGTTATGTAAGAACTTCCTTGGATTGCTATGCTTGCTTGAATTGTTTCCTTCTTGCGTGTTTTACCCAAGACATTGCATCAGACCCAACCCAGAACATCCGCCACCAACAGGAAACCCTCCCCTAGGATGGCCACGAAGACCGGAAGCTCGAAGAAGGCATGTAGCCGTTGCGGAGATGAAAGACACCAAGCCAGTAGATGCTCCGACCACTGCCCAAACTGCGGAAAACCCCACTCGTCCAAAGTGTGTCCAACCCGATTTTTCACTTGTTTCCTCTGTGAAGGCCAAGACCATGTCCCCGTCAATTGCCCAATATATCTCCTCCTTGGCAAGGCCAGTCGACCTCCAGGTGTCAGCATCGGTGAGTCGTCAACTCAGTTACGCCGAAAAAAGCCCCTGTTTCACGTGTGGTCTACCCGGTCACTTCAGCCAAGAATGCCCCCAGAGTACCCGTCAAGACCTCCGCAAAAGAGAATCCCAAAGGCACCCAGGGCCCTTATCTTCAGAAAATATGGCCACCCTTCCTCTCGCAGCCCTGCAACTCAAGGTTGAAGATTTCCCGTGCCTCGACAGGCGACACCACCCCGTAGAAGTAAAGATAGAGAGAAGCTCCTTAACTCCCTCTAGGACTCCCTGGACGTCGAAAAGTGCAACTTGTAATAAAGTAGTCCATATCCCCTCCCCCTGGAACGACACCTATGATGCTACCCTCTCTTAAGCTGATGTCTGCTATCTTAAGAACTACCTTTTGCCACCCTCATAAGAAAGTCCCCGACTTGTAGTTCTCCGAGCTACCCCAGTTTCACCCTAACGGGGAAAGCCTACGTCTTCCCCGCAAAATAGAATAACCCTCTGCTAGGAGCAACCTCAGGATTCCCAACCCTAAAATCGTAGATAGGATATGCTACGACCCTAAAGAAGAGCTATGAAATCTTTTCAGAAGATTCCAACTCTATGCGATTCAGCACATCAAACACTACCTAACCACAAAAGGAACTAATTTTTGTGCCTCCATATCAATTCTGGTGAATTATTCCCTCAAACTAGAGTTATTTCCCCTATAAAAAGCATAATTAAATCTAGGTAATTGATAATCAAGTGAAACCACTTGTGTTGGTTTTGTTTTGTCAAGACATATCTGAGGGTATCATGATTGCACATTGGTAGACTACTTACCTCAGAACCCCACTCCAAGTTCATGGTATCTATCCTAGACATCTATCTTCCAAGGGAAAAACACTACAATGGCAATCTAGAAATTTCCACTCCTAGTATCCCACTCCTCCAAAACCTACTAAGTTAAGTAGGATCAAGTGTGTTTGTTTGCTGTATGGTTTGATGCATGTATTCCTTGTATTGATTGTGGTATTGTCTGCTTGCATGTATACTCGATGACAGCGATAGTGTGAGTGTTTGACGACAAGAAGGAAGATACTTCTTATTATTATTTGGGTATTCTTGGTTATCTAAAGAAGTCCAAGGACTTATTGCTGATCACAAGCAAGCCACCATTCCCGAATTCCGATACTTGTCCTACTCTCTTTATTACCTATTTTGTATCCTCTTTATAAATTGCATTGTTTATCTACATGGCTTGTTTTATAAATACTGCGGTACTAACTTGGCTCCTCCAAGTTATGACTTTGTGTCCCTTGTGGCACCACCCTGATGTACCTACCATCTTATCCCTTTAGGCCGAGAGTATGGTGGTTAGCATCCTACCTCGTTGGAAACCCCGGTTTTGAGAAAATGAATTGTTTTGGGATTTACCCCACTTCAAAGGTTTCAAAACTGCTTTGTAAAACCCTTGGGACGAGGCATCATCCCAAGCGGATGTTTTAAAGAAAGAGATGGTTGATGAGAAATGAGAAAGTGAAGGGATGTTCTACGCCTTTACCAGAAAAAACTTTATCCGTGCAACCACATTACCCCAGGTGCTAGGGCTTAGCTCGTAGTTTGTCTGCATTAGCCGAGGCAGCTTGTACCATGCTTATAGGGAGAAATCCCTTGAATTCCGTGCAGGAGATACCAGATCTCGGATCTGAAGCCTGTTGCTTGATTCGGCAAGAGTGAGCCTGTTCTCGCAGGAGTGCTTGTGCAACAATTGGGTCTCCCACGGACGGTATGACTTAGGTGGTACGGAAGGAAGTGGAGTCACCGGATTAAGGTATACGCCAAGTTGCGGCTTGGGTATGCGCGTGTACGGAAGGCAGGACTATCGCTGGGAGCCACATACTTGTTGTTGGGGAGAACAAACCCAAAAGGAAAAGCAGCCTTTGCTAGGGTCGAAAAGCGAAAGGTTAGGTTTGATTATCCGGACCCCCATCTAAAGTGGTAGTGGGCCATGGTTTTATCCCGACGGATGTATTGATTCTTGTGGGGAAAGTGCGCAAACTCCGCAGAGTATAATCTATTCGAATAGCCGTCTCCACGGTTAAGGACGGTTGTAAAGGTGTTGGCTAGGAGTACCCAAACAGTGTTGGTTTGGAAAGAACGGATGGAAGGACGAAGGTTCCGAGGGAACCCGAGTTCAAAAGCTTTGCTTTGACCCAAGGTGGTCGGAGAGGTTTAAAAAGGGTTCTTACTCCAAAAACTGTTTTCAAAACTCTTTTTCAACAAAGATATGGAGATGTCTCGAATTATAAAACAGAGGCATGTTTCAAAACTCTTTTTCCACAAAGATATAAAGATGCCACAACTACAAGAGGTAGTCTAGGCTTTTCAAAAACAACCCCAGATATAACTATATTGCCACAGCTAGACTTGCATTTTCCTTATTCTCATTTATCCTGGTGGTTTTGTGAGTACATTCAAAAGTACTCACGGCTTTGTCCCTGGCTATTTACTTGGCCAGACTTTCAAAGGTTCGACATCGGAAGATTTAGATGACGTCCAGTGAGCTAGGCCGTCTTCCCAGTTAGTTCCCTGTAGGTTGAGGCACTATTGGGCTCTGCGCATGGTGATACTCCGCTGCTAAGGATGGTGTAGCCATAATGGCATTTATGTAAGTCTTGTACTTCGTTAAGTTTTGGATGTTGTAATGATACTTGTTGGTTATGTTCCATGGCTCACTGATCATGGCAACGTGGATATATACATAACAGGGATTTCTCGGATGAATACACCAGGGAGCCCACACCCAGTGTCATTGCATGTGTGTTCTTCTAAACAAACCACATAAGTCATTGCATGTCTGTTCTTTTCATGAACCATACACAATGTCATTGCATGTGTGCTCCTCTAGACAAACCACATAAGGATCCACCAGTGTAACTGCATGTCTGTTCGTTTCATAAACCACATAAGTCATTTCATGTCTGTTACTTCCATAAACCACACATGGAACCACCAGTGCCATTGCATGTCTGTTCTTTTCATGAACCACAGCTAGTGTCATTGCATGTCAGTTCTTTTCATGAACCACACATGGATCCACCAGTGTTATTGCATGTCTGTTCTTCTAAACAAACCATATTAGGCTCCACTAGTGTCATTGCATGTGTGTTCCTCTAGACAAACCACATAAGGATCCACCAGTGTCATTGGATGTGTGTTCTTCTCATGAACCACACATGGATCCACCAGTGTCATTACATGTATCTGTGTTCTTTTCATGAACCACACCCAGTGTCATTACATGTATGTTCCTCTAAACAAACCACATAAGGATCCACCAGTGTCATTGCATGTCTGTTCTTTTCATGAACCACACCCAGTGTCATTGCATTTGTGTTGTTCTAAACAAGCCACATAAGTCATTGGATGTGTGTTCTTGTCATGAACCACACATGGATCCACTAGTGTCATTGCATGTCTGTTCTTTTCATGAATCATAGCTAGAGTAATTGCATGTGTGTTCTTTCCTCAAAGCACATATGGATCCACTAGTGTCATTGCATGTCTATTCTTTTCATGAACCACACCCAGTGTCATTGCATGTCTATTCTTCTCATGAACCACACCCAATGTCATTGCATGTCTGTTACTTCCATAAACCACATATGGATCCACCAGTGTAATTGCATGTCTGTTCTTTTCATGAATCACAGCTAGAGTCATTGCATGTCAGTTCTTCTCATGAACCACAACTAGTTTCATTGCATGTCTGTTCTTCTCACAAACCACATAAGGATCCACCAGTGTCGTTGCATGTTTGTTCTTCTAAACAAACCACGTAAAGATCTACCAGTGTCATTGCATGTCTGTTCTTTTCATGAACCACACCCAGTGTCATTGCATGTATGTTCTTTTCATGAATCACAGCTAGAGTCATTGCATGTCTGTTACTTCCATAAACCACACATGGATCCACTAGTGTCATTGCATGTCTGTTCTTTTCATGAACCACATCTGGAGTCATTGCATGTTAGATCTTTTCATGAACCATACATGGATCCACCAGTGTTATTGCATGTCTGTTCTTCTAAACAAACCACATAAGGATCCACCAGTATCATTGCATGTCTGTTCTTTTCATGAACCACACCTAGTGTCATTGCATGTGTGTTCCTCTAGACAAACCACACATGGATCCACCAGTGTCATTGCATGTCTGTTCTTTTAATGAACCACACATGGATCCACTTGTGTCATTGCATGTATGTTCCTCTAAACAAACCACATAAGGATCCACTAGTGTCATTGCATGTCTATTCTTTTCATTAACCATATAAGGATCCACTAGTGTCATTGGATGTGTGTTCTTCTCAATGAACCACACATGGATCCACCCGTGTCATTGCATGTCTGTTCTTTTCTTGAACCACACCCAGTGTCATTGCATGTTTGTTCCTCTAAAAAAACCACATAAGGATCCACCAGTGTCATTGCATGTCTATTCTTTTCATGAACCACACATGGATCCACAACTGTCATTGCGTGTGTGTTCTTTTCATGAACCATAGATAGAGTCATTGCATGTGTGTTCTTCTAAACAAACCACACATGGATCCACCTAGTGTGATTGCATGTCTGTTCTTTTCAAAAACAACATAAGGATCCACCAATGTCATTGCATGTTTGTTCTTTTCATGAACCTCACCAAGTGTCATTGCATGTGTGTTCCTCTAGACAAACCACATAAGGATCTACCAGTGTGATTGGATGTGTGTTCTTCTCATGAACCATACATGGATCCACCAGTGCCAATGCATGTCTGTTCTTTTCATGAACCACACCCAGTGTCATTGCATGTATGTTCCTCTAAACAAACCACATAAGGATCCACCAGTGTCATTGCATGTCTGTTCTTTTCATGAACCACACCCAGTGTCATTGCATGTCTGTTCTTTTCATGAACCACACCCAGTGTCATTGCATGTGTGTTCTTCTAAACAAACCGCATAAGTCATTGCATGTGTGTTCTTCTAAACAAACCACATAAGGATCCACCAGTGTCATTGCATGTCTATTCATTTCATGAACCACACCCAGTGTCATTGCATGTGTGTTCTTCTAAACAAACCACATACGTCATTGGATGTCTGTTCTTTTCATGAACCACACCTAGTGTCATTGCATGTGTGTTCCTCTAGACAAACACAATAAGGATCCACCGGTGTAATTGCATGTCTGTTCTTTTCATGAACCACATAAGGATCCACCAGTGTCATTGGATGTGTGTTCTTCTCATGAACCACACATGGATCCACCAGTGTCATCGCATGTCTGTTCATTTCATGAATCACAGCTAGAGTCATTGCATGTCTGTTACTTCCATAAACCACACATGGATCCACCAGTGTCATTGCATGTCTGTTCTTTTCATGAACCACAGCTAGAGTCATCGCATGTCAGTTATTTTCATGAACCACACATGGATCCACCAGTGTTATTGCATGTCTGTTCTTCTAAACAAACCACCTAAGGATCCACTAGTGTCATTGCATGTATGTTCTTTTCAACAACCACACATGGATCCACAAGTGTCATTGTATGTATGTTCCTCTAAACAAACCACATAAGGATCCACCAGTGTCATTGCATGTCTGTTCTTTTCATGAACCACACCCATTGTCATTGCATTTGTGTTGTTCTAAACAAGCCACATAAGTCATTGGATGTGTGTTCTTCTCATGAACCACACATGGATCCACTAGTGTCATTGCATGTCTGTTCTTTTCATGAATCATAGCTAGAGTAATTGCATGTGTGTTCTTTCCTCAAAGCACATATGGATCCACTAGTGTCATTGCATGTCTATTCTTTTCATGAACCACACCCAGTGTCATTGCATGTCTATTCTTCTCATGAACCACACCCAATGTCATTGCATGTCTGTTACTTCCATAAACCACATATGGATCCACCAGTGTAATTGCATGTCTGTTCTTTTCATGAATCACAGCTAGAGTCATTGCATGTCAGTTCTTCTCATGAACCACAACTAGTTTCATTGCATGTCTGTTCTTCTCACAAACCACATAAGGATCCACCAGTGTCGTTGCATGTTTGTTCTTCTAAACAAACCACGTAAAGATCTACCAGTGTCATTGCATGTCTGTTCTTTTCATGAACCACACCCAGTGTCATTGCATGTATGTTCTTTTCATGAATCACAGCTAGAGTCATTGCATGTCTGTTACTTCCATAAACCACACATGGATCCACTAGTGTCATTGCATGTCTGTTCTTTTCATGAACCACATCTGGAGTCATTGCATGTTAGATCTTTTCATGAACCATACATGGATCCACCAGTGTTATTGCATGTCTGTTCTTCTAAACAAACCACATAAGGATCCACCAGTATCATTGCATGTCTGTTCTTTTCATGAACCACACCTAGTGTCATTGCATGTGTGTTCCTCTAGACAAACCACACATGGATCCACCAGTGTCATTGCATGTCTGTTCTTTTAATGAACCACACATGGATCCACTTGTGTCATTGCATGTATGTTCCTCTAAACAAACCACATAAGGATCCACTAGTGTCATTGCATGTCTATTCTTTTCATTAACCATATAAGGATCCACTAGTGTCATTGGATGTGTGTTCTTCTCAATGAACCACACATGGATCCACCCGTGTCATTGCATGTCTGTTCTTTTCTTGAACCACACCCAGTGTCATTGCATGTTTGTTCCTCTAAAAAAACCACATAAGGATCCACCAGTGTCATTGCATGTCTATTCTTTTCATGAACCACACATGGATCCACAACTGTCATTGCGTGTGTGTTCTTTTCATGAACCATAGATAGAGTCATTGCATGTGTGTTCTTCTAAACAAACCACACATGGATCCACCTAGTGTGATTGCATGTCTGTTCTTTTCAAAAACAACATAAGGATCCACCAATGTCATTGCATGTTTGTTCTTTTCATGAACCTCACCAAGTGTCATTGCATGTGTGTTCCTCTAGACAAACCACATAAGGATCTACCAGTGTGATTGGATGTGTGTTCTTCTCATGAACCATACATGGATCCACCAGTGCCAATGCATGTCTGTTCTTTTCATGAACCACACCCAGTGTCATTGCATGTATGTTCCTCTAAACAAACCACATAAGGATCCACCAGTGTCATTGCATGTCTGTTCTTTTCATGAACCACACCCAGTGTCATTGCATGTCTGTTCTTTTCATGAACCACACCCAGTGTCATTGCATGTGTGTTCTTCTAAACAAACCGCATAAGTCATTGCATGTGTGTTCTTCTAAACAAACCACATAAGGATCCACCAGTGTCATTGCATGTCTATTCATTTCATGAACCACACCCAGTGTCATTGCATGTGTGTTCTTCTAAACAAACCACATACGTCATTGGATGTCTGTTCTTTTCATGAACCACACCTAGTGTCATTGCATGTGTGTTCCTCTAGACAAACACAATAAGGATCCACCGGTGTAATTGCATGTCTGTTCTTTTCATGAACCACATAAGGATCCACCAGTGTCATTGGATGTGTGTTCTTCTCATGAACCACACATGGATCCACCAGTGTCATCGCATGTCTGTTCATTTCATGAATCACAGCTAGAGTCATTGCATGTCTGTTACTTCCATAAACCACACATGGATCCACCAGTGTCATTGCATGTCTGTTCTTTTCATGAACCACAGCTAGTGTCATTGCATCTCAGTTCTTTGCATGAACCACACATGGATCCACCAGTGTTATTGTATGTATGTTCTTCTAAACAAACCACCTAAGGATCCACTAGTGTCATTGCATGTATGTTCTTTTCAACAACCACACATGGATCCACAAGTGTCATTGTATGTCTGTTCCTCTAAACAAACCACATAAGGATCCACTAGTGTTATTGCATGTCAGTTTCTTTTTATGAACCACATAAGGATCCACCAGTGTCATTGGATGTGTGTTCTTCTCATGAACCACACATGGATCCACCAGTGTCATTGCATGTCTATTCTTTTCATGAACCACACACAGTGTCATTGCATGTCTGTTCCTCTAAACAAACCACATAAGGATCCACCAATGTCATTGCATGTCTGTTCTTTTCATGAACCACACATGGATCCACCAGTGTCATTGCATGTGTGTTCTTTTCATGAACCACAGCTAGAGTCATTGCACGTGTGTTCTTCTAAACTAACCACACATGGATCCACCTAGTGTGATTGCATGTCTGTTCTTTTCACAAAGCACATAAGGATCCACCAGTGTCATTGCATGTTTGTTCTTTTCATGAACCACACCTAGTGTCATTGCATGTGAGTTCCTCTAGACAAACCACATACGGATCCACCAGTGTCATTGGATGTGTGTTCTTCTCATGAACCATACATGGATCCACTAGTGCCATTGCATGTCTGTTCTTTTCATGAACCACACCCAGTGTCATTGCATGTTTGTTCCTCTAAACAAACCACATAAGGATCCACCAGTGTCATTGCATGTCTGTTCTTTTCATGAACCACACTCAGTGTCATTGCATGTGTGTTCTTCTAAACAAACCATATAAGTCATTGCATGTGTGTTCTTCTAACCAAACCACATAAGGATCCACCAGTGTCATTGCATGTCTGTTCTTTCAATGAACCACACCCAATGTCATTGCATGTGTGTTCTTCTAAACAAACCACATAAGGCATTGCATGTATGTTCTTTTCATGAACCATACCCAGTGTCATTGCATGTGTGTTCCTCTAGACAAACCACATAAGGATCCACCCATGTCACTGCATGTCTGTTCTTTTCATGAGCCACATAAGGATCCACCATTGTCATTGGATGTGTGTTCTTCTCATGAACCACACATGGATCCACCAATGTCATTGCATGTCTGTTCTTTTCATGAATCATAGCTAGAGTTATTGCATGTCTGTTACTTCCATAAACCACACATGGATCCACCAGTGTCGTTGCATGTCTGTTCTTTTCATGAACCACAGCTAGTGTCATTGCATGTCAGTTCTTTTCATGAACCACACATGGATCCACCCGTGTTATTGCATGTCTGTTTTTCTAAACAAACCACATAAGTATCCACCAGTGTCATTACATGTCTTTTCTTTTCATGAACCACACCTAGTGTCATTACATGTGTGTTCCTCTAGACAAACCACATAAGAATCCACCAGTGTCATTGGATGTGTGTTGTTCTCATGAACCACACATGGATCCACCAGTTTCATTACACGTCTTCATGAACCACACCCAGTGTCATTGCATGTTTGTTCCTCTAAACGAACCACATAAGGATCCGCCAGTGTCATTGCATGTTTGTTCTTTTCATGAACCAGACCCAGTGTCATTGCATGTGTGTTCTTCTAAACAAACCACATAAGTCATTGGATGTGTGTTCTTCTCATGAACCACACATGGATCCACCAGTGTGATTGCATGTCTGTTCTTTTCATGAATCACAGCTAGAGTAATTGCATGTGTGTTCGTTCCACAAACCACATATGGATCCACCAGTGTCATTGCATGTCTGTTCTTTTCATGAACCACACCCAGTGTCATTGCATGTCTGTTACTTCCATAAACCACATATGGATCCACCAGTGTCATTGCATGTCTATTCTTTTCATGAACCACAACTATAATCATTGCATGTCAGTTCTTGTCATGAACCACAACCAGTGTGATTGCATCTCTGTTCTTCTCACAACCAACATAAGGATCCACCAGTGTCATTGCATGTCTGTTCTTCTAAAAAAACCACATAAGGATCCACCAGTGTCATTGCATGTCTGTTCTTTTCATGAGCCACATCCAGTGTCATTGCATGTCTGTTCTTTTCATGAATCACAGCTACAGTCATTGCATGTCTGTTACTTCCAGAAACCACACATGGATCCACCTGTGTCATTGCATGTCTGTTCTTTTCATGAACCACAGCTAGAGTCATTGCATGTCAGATCTTTTCATGAACCACACATGGATCCACTAGTGTTATTGCATGTCTGTTCTTCTAAAAAAAACCACATAACCAGTGTCATTTCTTGTCTATTCTTTTCATGAACCACACCCAGTGTCATTGCATGTGTCTTCCTCTAGAGAAACCACACATGGATCCACTAGTGTCATTGCATGTCTATTCTTTTCATGAACCACACATGGATCCACCAGTGTCATCGCATGTCTATTCCTCTAAACAAACCACATAAGGATCCACTAGTGTCATTGCATTTCTATTCTTTTCATGAACCACATAAGGATCCACCGGTGTCATTAGATGTGTGTTCTTCTCATGAACCACACATGGATCCACCAGTGTCATTGCATGTTTTTTTTCATGAACCATAGCTAGACTCATTGCATGTGTATTCTTCTAAACAAACCACACATGGATCCACCTAGTGTGATTACATGTCTGTTCTTTTCACAAACCACACATGGATACACTAGTGTCATTGCATGCGTGGCCGTTAGACCGAGTCTTCTAGAAGGCACACCCTAACACAGTTGTTCAGCTTGACGATTGTTACATACCGTTCGATCGGGGCGCTTGGACGATTGTGATGGCCTTCGTGAGAGTGATCCGCGAGTAGGCTGTTCTGCGGCATGATTGGCCACGCTTGCTCAAGACAAACTGGCAACACCGGGCGCTCCCCTGTTGCGAGTGTCACGACTCATGAGTTCAGTGGGCCATATCCTAGTGTCACTTCCCCATTACTTCTCTTCCTCCCCGTACTTCTCTTCCTTCCCCTCGAAGCCACTTTCCCCACTTCACTCCCATCCTGCCATAGCTGCAAGCCGATGGCGCCTCCATCCCAATCCCCTCTCCGGCAGCCACCCCCCTCCCCTCTCACCATGGGTTCAAGGGGATACGGCAAGGAAACGCGTCGTGACGACATGGACGGTGATTTCGATGTGAGTCGTCCCATCTCTATCTCAATCATCTGTGGCCAGTTATCTATTTTTTAAGCTAGATCTAATCTGTTTACTCATGCGCATATGATGTGTTAGGGCAACCAGTCGATGTATGACTCCAACTATCATGGTTTAGCGGATGAAGACAGTCCTCTGCTATGTAAACATTGATATGTGCCCGCTAAATTTGTAGCGTTCGAAGGATGAAACATAGGCAGGAGGTTTCTACGGTGTCAAGGACATCGTCCAATGACGCAAGGCGGAAGTTGCGGTGTTGTCAAATGGGTAGATCCAGAGTGGACCAAATCGATCCTTGCTCTCGTAGGAAGATGAGCATCAGGCTAAGATTAGGAAGATCAAGGAGATGTGTGATAACTAGTTCTATTTAGCTTAAGCTCCGTGCCTTTTTAAGTTGTAATAGTTGTATTTGTTGACCTATATAACATCCCAAAACACTAATCCAAGGTCATTAAGATCCAAATCATCAAATTTAGAGTTAACAAAAACTTTTCCAAATAAAAATATTAAAGCATTCATATGTGTGTGCATTTAAATTAGGAGTTGATTTGAATTGCCATGATTAAGTGATCCTTTGCTTGTAAAATGATTCCTAGGTGAAATAAACATCATCTAGATCATTCCCAAACAAATCCCAAAGAAAAACAAATCAAAATGAATAAAATAACCAAATGGTCATTTGTGCCATTTTAATCAACATGCCTACTTTGGCTATTCCTAGGACTCAATTCATAACAGAGATAAATGTGGATCTTTGCACCCCTTGCTAGTACACATAATGTTGTACCAAGTCCCACTTTGTGATCTATCAAAAACTTTCAAACAATAATTTTAAATGACATTTGAAAATTGAATCTAATGTAGGTATCAAGATCACCCTATTTCAAAAACCACTGAAATGAGCTCAATTTTCAAAACCCAAGCACCCACAGAGTCTCAAGCTTATTCCTAGCACACCCACCAAAAATATTTTCAAAATTCCAAAGTAATTTTCTTGTGGCCATTTCCTCAAACACTTGGCAGGCAGAGATTATACCTAGTAGTTGGCTCACTGTTTTGTACAGGGTTTTGCACCCAATTGTCCTCAAAACACACCCATTGTCTCCAAATGATCTAACCATGCCATTTACACCCCATCCCCTACCCCCTAGCAGCAATGCCATGCCATGCCGAGCACCATGCTTCCCGGCCGACCATGCCATCGCCGCAGCAGACCACCCCTCTCCCTCTCACCATGTCTAGTAGCTAGCCCACACCTCACCACCACCCTCTGTCCCCTCCCCAAGCGTAGCCAAGCCATGGACCACCGAGGAACCGCCGCTCCCAGTGCGTCCGCACCATGTCGAGCACGCGCCAGAGCGCCACACCCGACACATGTGTACACGCCGCCCCTCGACCGTAGCCCGCGCCCACCGCTCCACCACGACCCCAGGAACACGCCAGACATGCCCGTTCACCGCCCATTGCACCACAACCACCGCTCGCCATGGAGACCGCCGCCTCTACCGCTCAGAGCATGCGCACCGCCCGATCGCATACCACTGCCCCTAGTCCCACATTTACCTCGTAGAGCACCGCAAGGAGACCAGCCATCGTCCCCTACCACGAGCCACGCCGCTAGCACGCTGTGCAGCCCTCGCTGGAACCGCCCGCCCATGCCTTTCGGTCGCATCGTCGAGCTATAAAAGGAGGGCATCCGCAGCCATTTTCTGCACACCACTCACCTCCCCTCACCTCACTGGACCTTCCCCACCTCTAGCCGGAGCTGGCCGCCTCTTGAGGAGAAGGGCCCCGCTGATTGCGACCACCCCCGGAGCTTCCTCGACCGTCCCTGAGTTCGCCATTGACCACCAGTTCATTTGCCCCTATCGCCATTGTTGCTGGAGCCCTCGTACGCCCCCTAAGCACCCCCACCGAGCCGCTAGGGTTAAACCTCGCTGGCGACAGGTCCGTCGTCGATGACGAGCCCCAGCCGTTGATCCTATTTCTAATCTAACGGCCCACATCGCCCCGTACCGCTTCGCGTGTAATGAGCCTCTGACCGGTGGACCCCCCTATCAGCTGTACCCCGTGCCACAGAGTGTCACTGGGCCGGCCCGTTAGATTTCCCGCGCGACCCATTTAGTTTGAATTAAGATTTTCTATTTTAGTTTAAACCTAGATCTGTCCCCTAGTTTGAAATTCATTTCAGAGAGTTTTACAAATCCAAATGGAGTGATTATAATTTTGTTAGAAAGCTACTGAAAATATATAACCAAGCCCGTTGGATTTAATTCAATTAGAGTTAGAGATCTCTCCTAGTAAAATTAACAAAACAAAAGCATTTGCACCTTGCAACATTTTAAAAAATCAACCATGATAGCTTTTGAGTTGATTCCAACTCTCAAAAATCACATTTCACCATACCTATCTGAATATGAAATGATATTAAGGTTTACATGCAGTGACTTTGGGCTAGTACCAAATAATGCTATATAGGCATTTCTAGTCACTTTAAATCATTAAATAATGAACTTAAACCAAAGTAATTGTGATCCCACCTTTAAATCACATTCCCACAAGTTATAATATGTGGTGATGACATGTGTCCACATGATCCCATATTTTAAGTGGTGAATATTAAATCTTAGTTGATTTTTCAATGAGTAGAAATTACTTTTCTAAAATAAAAAGGATGAAACTAGTTAATAGAACTTGTGATGCTTGTCATGATAATAGATCATCAAATGGGTGCCTTATAGTGCTAATTAGACTAGTTAAGTATTGTTTGGTGATTGTGTACTCCGTATGTATTTATAGACGATAGTACCGACCAAGCTCACGAGGAGGAGGAGTTCTACCAAGAAGAAGAAGAAGAAGAAAAACTTCAACCACTGCAATGCACAAGGCAAGCCACCATTAACAATGCAAGCTAAACCTAGCAAGCTAGATAATCTAAGCACATGCATTAGGCATGCTTTGGTTATACCACTTTGACTATTACCTACCCCAAGTATTATTTTCCAAGCTTTACTTCCTTTACTTTACCAAAGTCCTTTACTTGTTAAAGGTAGCATAAAGAGTATAAAACTTGGCCTATTTAGATAAACTTTAGATGTCATTCTATGGCATGAGATTGATCCCATCATTTCCACCTTAGTGAACACTCTTAACTTAGTAGTTTAGAGTAGATAAAAACTTGAGTCACTTTAGATGGGAACACTTGGTGAAAATGAATTATGAAAACCTTAGAATGATGAGTCATTCTATGAGATGGTTGGCATGTGTTGAGAAACACAAATGGTTTATGATGGTGAAAATATTGAGGCATGAGCCTTAACCCTTTTACAAAACCGATGGTTGGATTCGGATGCGATACCATTCCAAATTTACCGTACAACCACAATACCTGAATTGGGTAAGGCTTAGCCGGAAGTTTATATGCATTAGTATTAGTTCCCTCGCGGGAGAGGTTTGAGCTGAGGCTACCTCTCAATGTTGTCCACCTATGTAGTGCCCAAGATGACAGATGGTCATGGTTGAGAGGCCATGCTCATAGGAGAGGTGCTTATACTAGGGTGTGTAAAGGAAAGGTTATGTTTGATTATCTGCATACTAAGTATGATGATTCAGGGTTATCCCTGACAGATGTATCGAATCTTGTGGTGAAAGTGTACCACCACTGCAAGAGTGTCAAACTATTGCGAATAGCCGCGTCCGCGGTTATGGACAGTTGGAATGGCCATACTGTTTCGTTGTCAGATGTTTTCCAAATACCTTATGAAATGAATGATGAATCTTGACTAGACCACAACATGGTTGTGTTTATGACAATAGCTTCCCAACTTAAGTGATTCTAGAACTTTATTTATCTTTCTTTGCTTCAGAACTCAGCTTAGGTTTCAAACTTAACTTTACAGTTAAACTTAGAGTTAGCACTTTAACTTAGTACTATCCTACTTGTTAGTGGTAGTTTGCGAGTACTTAAAGAGTACTCATGGCTTTTGTCCCTGGCTATTCTCATGGCCATACTATGAAGGAGACTACCAAGATGATGGCCAGCAGGACGGCTATGATAACTAGGACTATCTGCCTGCGTCAGCATTACCTGTGCCCCTAAAGATGGACCCCACTGCAACGCTTATCTTTTATTCCGCTGTTTGTTGTATTAAGACTAGATCATGAGATCCTTATTTGTGTAAGACATTATGTATGGTTTGTAATGGATGATGTACTATGATATCCAATCTGTTATGTCTCGCAAAAATGGTAATCCTGGGATTGCGAGGTATGGCATAACAGGCATCTGGGATTAAAAATCTGGGTGTTGACAAGTTGGTATCAGAGCCATCCTGACCATAGGAGACCCTAGTTAGAATGGACGTCCAAACAAAAACTTAGTTTCAAAACCAAAGTGAGTATTTATGAAAAAATATTTCCTCTCTTATCCTTGGGAATTCATTCTTTCGCAAAAATTCATGTTCCTCAAAATTCTTACATTACTACTTAAAATTTGACACACTTGATCACTTCACTAACTTCGTCATCCTTAATTCTTGTAGATGGAGACTCAGTTTAGCAAGTTCGACCAGTTGGGAAACGAAGGTCAACTGATCTTCGAGAGGGATCTAGATTCACTGTTGGAGTTACTAGGACGCCCACATCCGGAGTTTCTTGGAGCTCAACTTCCAGGACCCCCAGGAGGAGATTTGCAGTGGCTAGTCACCGCTGATCTTAGAGGAAGCATCGACGCACCAACATCTGGGAGAATCCAGTTCTCCGTGAGAGAGAACAACTGGCTAGATGGATTAGCCAGGGCAATGCATGAAGCTCTCGCACATCTATGTGCCCTCAGTGTCAACCAGATCCAAGGAACCCGTTTTGCTCACTATGCAAGACGTGACTTCAGGGGAATGCCGATGGAGATGCCAAGTCATCCAGCACTGAAGTGCCAAGTGGAGAACCTCGACTTCCTATTGTACGATCGTCAGAAGGAGTTGGACAATGCCAGGGAGTTAGGCAACCACAACCGTGCCATTACCGACCAGAAGGCCCATACTTTCTCATTGCTTGTCAAGGACCGTCAGTCTCTTCGCCTCTAGCGTGAGAAGAAGGATCGCACCATCGCCCGTCTTCGCAAGAAGGTGGCCGACCTCGAGAAGACCGTCAAGGAGAAGGAAGCTCAGCTTGCAGCCAAGGAGGAAGAAGATGAGGGTGAAGACATCCAGGGAGACATGGATTCTTACCTCAGCAATGACGATGACTTTCTGGAGGAGGATGCTGTGGACTTCTACACTGACGATGTGGACTCCGACTTCATCGACGATGAGTAGATGCACTAGAGCACTGTCGTAGCATGAGAGGTATCGGTCCCACTATATCGTAGCTTGCAGAATGGTTCTTCAAACCATCTGTTTTCCTTTAATTCTTGTGGTGTGTGTTGTATTGTGTGTTTGCTTGCATGAATGAAATGGAGTTAGTTGCAAAAACCTGAGTCAAACTCAATGTTTTCACTTTGAAACCAAAACCATGAACCTTAGAACTTTCCCTGTTACCCCCGTATATACCTCAATCTTCAGATGACTCATGGAAACCAAGGAGGGAGCAGCTCGTCGCAAGACCCAATGCTGCAGATTATGCAGATGTTAGTTGCAGACCGGGAAGCAATCAGGGCAGAGCGCCAGGCCAACTTAGCAACATTGCAGCAGATAGCTCAGATGGCCCAAAATAACCAAGGGCAGGGAAATCAGGATCACCATGGATCCAAACTCAAAAACTTTCAGAATACCAATCCCCCAATCTTTAGTACTTCAGAGAACCCACTAGATGCTGACGACTGGTTGCAGACAATCGAAAACAACTTAGAAGTTGCAGGAGTTGATGACAACGAGAAAGTTCTTTTTGCCACCCATTATCTGGCAGGAGATGCGAGAGCATGGTGGAACAGTATCCGCACCATGAACCATGGTCAAGTGATGACATGGGAAGCCTTCAAAATCAAATTCAGCCGCACCCACGTGCCACAAGGTTTAGTCAACAGAATGAGGGATGAATTTCGAGAACTAAAGCAGGGAAGAATGACTGTGGTGGAGTACCGTGATAGATTCCTGTCACTTGCAAGGTATGCACCTGATGAGATCAACACAGAGGCCAAGAAGAAGGAGAGATTCCTGAACGGACTGCATGATGAGATGCAGACTGTCCTCGTCAACATCCACTTCCAGGATCTCGATGAGCTAGTCAACTCTGCTATTCAGATGGAAGGGAAGATTAATCAGGCAAACAACAACCACAAACATCGTATGATGCAGCAATCTGGATCCAGCAGTCACGAAAAGTACTGTCCCAACCCCCCCCCTCACTAGGATATGCACCAAGGAACAATCGACACCTAATGTCTCGCCCAAGCTACCCCAATCGTAGCGGAGGCAATGTGAAGTCCGGAGGAAACAATCACAACTCCGGTAATGCCAACAATTTCAACCGTGCACCTCCCAAGAGCAACAACAACACTACACCCAGAACTGGCAGCAATGCTGTGCCTGTCACAGTAAAGGACAAGTCTCAGATCACTTGTTTCAAGTGTGGAGTGAAGGGTCACTATTCCAATGAGTGTCCCAAGAAGACTGCCGCCACTACCAATGTGAATGCCCTAGCACAACAGCAGCGTCGTGTTCAACCAGGGAGAAGAATTTCCCCAGGGAACCCTCACAACCGCAACAGTCGTCTCTTTCACATGAACGCTGAAGAAGCCCAAGAAGCGCCAGATGTAGTTCTGGGTATGTTTTCTGTCAACTCAATATTAGCAAGAGTATTGTTTGATTCTGGAGCATCGCATTCATTTGTCACCGAAGAATTTGCATGCACTATTAAGATTCACCAAACCAACCTGAAGCATGTCATGATAGTTCAAATTCCCAGTTCAACAACCAAAGCTAGAAAAATTTGCAAAGTTGTGCCTATCAGAATACATGGGATAGATTTCTATGCCAACCTAATTGTACTTGGAACCAAAGGATTGAAAGTAGTACTAGGTATGGACTGGATGTCAAGGTATAAAGGACTGATAGACTGTGCTAAGTAAGCCATCACCATGACCAGCAGCTCTGGAGTCACAGTAGAGCATATCTCTGAAACCTTACCCCATCAATTCAAGTGCAACAAGAGTGTAGCCCTGCCCACCATTGACCAAGTCAGAGTAGTCTGCGAATACCCCGACGTGTTCCCAGATGAATTGCCGGGTATGCCCCCGGATAGGGATATTGAGTTCATTATCGAACTAATCCCTGGAACCGGACCCATAGCCCAGAGACCCTATAGCATGAACCCCTCAGAGTTAGTGGAACTGAAGAAACAGTTGGATGCCATGTTAGAAAAAGGCTTGATTCAACCAAGTGCATTGCCATGGAGGTCACTAGTGTTATTCGTCGACAAGAAAGATGGAGGAAACCGTTTGTGCACAGATTACAGAAAGCTGAATGACATCACCATCAAGAACAAGTACCCCTTGCCAAAAATAGAGGAACTATTTGATCAGTTGACTGGAGCTCAGGTATTCTCAAAGATTGATCTTAGGACTGGTTATCACCAACTTAAGATTTGAGCAACGGATATTCCAAAGACCGCCTTTACTACTCGCTATGGTTTATACGAGTATACGGTTATGTCTTTTGGATTAACCAATGCCCCTGCTTATTTCATGAATCTCATGAATAAGATCTTTATGCATTTACTAGATAAGTTTGTAGTTGTGTTTATTTATGACATCCTTATCTACTCCAAGTCAGAAGAAGAGCATGAGCAACATCTAAGAATCATCCTAGAAACCCTGAGAGAGCATCGGTTATATGCCAACTTCAGCAAGTGTGAGTTCTGGCTGAAAGAAGTAGGATTCCTAGGACATATTGTGTCTGCTGGAGGAGTCTCTGTTGATCCCGCCAAGATCAAAGATGTCGAAGAATGGGAAGCCCCAACAGAAAAGGCTAGAAAAAGGGCGCGCACCTGGGAGGTTGCGCCGTGTCGCTGTTGCTGGCTGCACATGGTGGGCGCGGAGTGCCTCACGCGTTGTACCAGCCTTCTCCTTTGCGACACGTGGTGGATGTGGAGAGGGTCGCAGGTCCTTTTTCCTTTTCTTTTCGTAGATTTGAACATGAAAACTGCGATACCTTTCAAACAGAGAGTCCAAATCGATATCCGTTTTCATAGCCTTGCTAGTCACGTCTAGATCTTCAAAATTAGATCTGTTGTTGATATGTTTCGACAAATTTTTTCTCGTACTGCCTTTGATGCGTAGGTTGCACTGCCTTTTGGTCTAGTACACGGTGCCTTCGGTTGCAATGCAAGGGACGGTGTCCAGGCAGTGTACTACGCACTGTCCAGGCAGTGCACCGTCCATGCACTGCCTTGCTATTCTGTGTTGCACTGCCTTAGCTCGCGGTGCACTGCGCGGTGTCCAGGCAGTATACTACGCACTGTCCAGGAAGTGCACCGTCCATGCACTGCCTTGTTGTTATGTGTTGCACTGCCTTAGTTCGCAGTGCACTGCGCGGTGTCCAGGCAGTGTACTACGCACTGTCCAGGCAGTGCACCATCCATGCACTGCCTTGTTGTTCTGTGTTGCACTGCCTTAGTGCGCAGTGCGCTGCGGGTGTCCTGACAGTGTACTACGCACTGTCCAGGCAGTGCACCGTCCATGCACTGCCTTAGTTCGCAGTGCACTGCGCGTCTCCAGGAAGTGTACTACGCACTGTCCAAACAATGCACCGCCCGTGCACTGCCTTGTTGTTCTGTGTTGCACTGCCTTAGTGCGTAATGCACTGCGCGGTGTCCTGGCAGTGTACTACGCACTGTCCAGGCAGTGCACCGTCCATGCATAGCCTTGTTGTTCTGTGTTGCACTGCCTTAGTGCGCAGTGCACTGCGCGGTGTCCTGACAGTAAACGAGTTGCACTGCTCGTGCACTGCCTTATTATACTACGTGGACATCTAGAAGCCGTTTGATGTATATTGTGACGCATCCAAGATTGGTCTCGGATGCGTGTTGATGCAAGAAGGCAAAGTCATTGCCTATTTGTCTCGACAACTGAAGAAGCATGAGCAGAACTATCCGACCCATGATCTTGAATTAGCCGCCGTAGTTTTGGCATTGAAGACATGGCGTCATTATCTAATGGGTAATCGCTGTGAGATTTACTCAGATCACAAGAGCTTAAAGTATATTTTCACTCAGAAGGAGCTGAATATGAGACAAAGGAGATGGATAGAGTTAATCAAGGATTATGACCTTGACATTCACTATCACCCCAGCAAAGCCAATGTGGTAGTGGATGCTCTTAGCAGATTGCCGTGTAGGCTTAACACCATGATCAAGGAGAAGCAGCCAAATTTGTATGAGGAGTTGGAGCAGTTCAGAACTGAATTAGTTAGCAAAGGATTCTCAGCTAGCATTGAACTTCAACCCACTTTGATTAGCCAAATCAAGGAAGTATGGTATAGGAAAGGGACCAAGATTCACTGAAGATGAAGGAGTTCTATGGTAGAAAGGACGTATCTGTGTGCCAGCAGATTCCGAGCTGAAGCAAGTTATCATGCAGGAAGCTCATGATACTCTTTATTCTATCCACCCTGGAGGAACGAAGATGTATCAAGATTTGAAAGAGCAATTTTGGTGGCATAAGATGAAGAGAGAAATCGGAAGCTACATCGCCAAGTGTGACATCTGTCAAAGAGTCAAAGCAGAGCATTAGAGACCTGCAGGACTGTTACAACCATTGCAGATTCTAGAATGGAAATGGGATTCCGTCGGAATGGACTTTATCACCGGTTTGCCTACTTCCAGTAGGGGAAATGACTCAATCTGGTTCATAGTGGATAGACTGTCCAAGGTAGCTCACTTTATCCTAGTCAAGACTACCTACCAGAGTTCGAAGCTAGCCGAACTGTATATTGCTAGGATTGTTAGTCTGCATGGAACCCCCAAGAACATAGTATCAGATCGAGGAACCCAGTTTACCTCGAGATTTTGGCAGAAAGTTCAGGAAGTATTGGGAACCAAATTGAACTTCAGCACCTCTTATCACTCGCAAACTGATGGACAGACTGAGAGAGTCAACTAGATCCTAGAGGATATGTTAAGAGCTTCTGTTTTGGATTATGGATCAAAATGAGAACACTGCCTGCCTTTCGTAGAATTCTCATATAACAATAGTTATCAAGCTAGTTTGCAGATGGCACCATTTGAATTCCTATATGGAAGAAAGTGTCGTACCCCTTTGAATTGGTCACAAGTAGGAGAGAGTCAGATCTTTGGACCCGACATTCTCCGAGAAGCCGAAGAGAAGGTTCACAAAGTCCGTGAGCACCTCAAGACCGCCCAATCCAGACAGAAGAGTTATGCTGACAAGAGAAGGAGAGACCTGTCGGAGATTATGTGTATCTCAAGGTGTCGCCATTGAAAGGAACCCAACACTTTAGTCTGAAAGGAAAGTTAGCCCCCAGATATATCAGGCCCTTCAAAATTCTGGACCGCCGAGGAGAAGTATCGTATCAATTGGAACTGCCTGAAGAGATGTCAGCCATCCATAATGTGTTCCATATCTTGTTACTCCGCAAATGCCTGGAAGTGCCAGAGAAGACTGAAGTTTTCAAGAACATCGATCATAGAGCTGTGGAGATCAACAATGACCTGACATATCGTGAAGTGCCCATCCGTATCTTAGAAGAAGCTTACAGAACCACTAGGACCAGGAGTATCAAGTTTCTCAAGATTCAATGGAGCAACCATACCAAAGACAAAGCCACTTGGGAGTGAGAAGATTACATTAGGACAGAGTTCCCAGATCTCTTTAGTTCCTAGTTTTCTTTGCAAATCTTGGGACGAGATTTTGTTTAAGGAGGAAGGTTTGTAACATCCCAAAACTCTAATCTAAAGTTATTAAGATCCAAATCATCAAATTTACAGTTAACAAAGACTTTTCCAATTAAAAATATTAAAGCATTCATATGTGTGTGCATTTAAATTAGGAGTTGATTTGAATTGCCATGATTAAGTGATCCTTTGCTTGTAAAATGATTCCTAGGTGAAATAAACATCATCTAGATCATTCCCAAACAAATCCCAAAGAAAAACAAATCAAAATGAATAAAATAACCAAATGGTCATTTGTGCCATTTTAATCAACATGCCTACTTTGGCTATTCCTAGGACTCAATTCTTAACAGAGATAAATGTGGATATTTGCACCCCTTGCTAGTACACATAATGTTGTACCAAGGCCCACTTTGTGATCTGTCAAAAACTTTCAAGCAATAATTTTAAATGACATTTGAAAATTGAATCTAGTGTAGGTATCAAGATCACCCTATTTCAAAAACCACTCAAATGAGCTCCATTTTCAAAACCCAAGAACCCACAGAGTCTCAAGCTTATTCCTAGCACACCCACAAAAAATCTTTTCAAAATTCCAAAGTAATTTTCTTGCGGCCATTTCCTCAAACGCTTGGCAGGCAGAGATTATACCTAGTAGTTAGCTCACTATTTTGTATAGGGTTTTGCACCCAATTGTCCTCAAAACACTCACATTGTCTCCAAATGATCTAACCAGGCCATTTACACCCCATCCCCTACCCCCTAGAAGCAATGCCATGCCATGCCGAGCACCATGCTTGCCGGCCGACCATGCCATCGCCGCAGTAGACCACCCCTCTCCCTCTCACCATGTCTAGTAGCTAGCCCACACCTCACCGCCACCCTCTGTCCCCTCCCCAAGCGCAGCCGAGCCATGGACCACCGAGGAACCGCCGCGCCCAGTGCGTCTGCACCATGCCGAGCACGCGACAGAGCGTCGCGCCTGACATGCATGTACACGCCGCCCCTCGACCGCAGCCCGCGCCCACCGCTCTACGACGACTCCAGGAACACCCTAGACATGCCCGTTCACCGCCCATTGCACCACAGCCACCGCTCGCCGTGGAGACCGCCGCCTCTGCCGCTCAGATCGTGCGCACCGCCCGACCGCATACCACCGCCCCTAGTCCCGCATTTACCCCGTAGAGCACCGCAAGGAGACCAGCCACTGTCCCCTACCTCGAGCCACGCCGCTAGCACGCTGTGCAGCCCTCGCCGGAGCCGCCCGCCCATGCCTTTGGGTCGCATCGTCAAGCTATAAAAGGAGGGCACCACCAGCCATTTTTTGCACACCACTCACCTCCCCTCACCTCACTGGACCTTCCCCACCTCTAACCGGAGCTGGCCGCCTCTAGAGGAGAAGGGCCTCGCTGATTGCAACCATCCCGGAGCTGCCATCGACCACCAGTTCGTTTGCCCCCATCGCCGTCGTCACTGGAGCCCTGGTACGCCCCCTAAGCACCCCCACCGAGCCGCTAGGGTTAAACCTCGCCGGTGACAGGTCCGTCATCAACGACGAGCCCCAACCGTTGATCATATTTCTAATCTAACGGCCCACATTGCCCCGTACCGCTTCGCGTGTAATGAGCCTCTGACCGGTGGACCCCCCTGTCAGTTGTGACCCGTTCCGCAGAGTGTCACTAGGCCGGCCCGTTAGCTTTCCCGCGCGGCCCATTTAGCTTGAATTAGGATTTTTCTATTTTAGTTTAAACCTAGATATGTTCCCTAGTTTGAAATTCATTTTAGAGAGATTTACAAATCCAAATGGAGTGATTCCAATTTTGTTAGAAAGCTACTGAAAAGATCTACCCAAGACCGTTGGATTTAATTCAATTAGAGTTAGAGATCTCTCCTAGTAAAATTAACAAAGCAGAAGCATTTGCACCTTGCAACATTTTTATAAAATCAACCATAATAGCTTTTGAGTTGATTCCAACTCACAAAAATCACATTTCACCATACCTATATGAATATGTAATAATATTAAGGTTTACATGCAGTGACTTTGGACTAGTACCAAAATAATGCTATATAGGCATTTCTAGTCACTTTAAATCATTAAATAATGAACTTAAACCAAAGTAATTGTGACCCAACCTTTAAAAAAACATTACCACATGTTATAATATGTGGTGATGACATGTGTCCACATGATTCCATATTTTAAGTGGTGAATATTAAATCTTAGTTGATTTTTCAAAGAGTAGAAATTACTTTTCTAAAATAAAAAGGATGAAACTAGTTAATAGAACTTGTGATGCTTGTGATGATAATAGATCATCAAATGGAAGGCTTATAGTGCTAATTAGACTAGTTAAGTATTGTTTGGTGATTGTGTACTCCGTATGTATTTATAGACGATATTACCGACCAAGCTCTCGAGGAGGAGGAGTTCTGCCAAGAAGAAGAAGAAAACTTCAACCACTCCACTGCACAAGGCAAGCCCCCATTAACAATGCAAGCTAACCCTTGCAAGATATATAATCTAAGCACATGCATTAGGCATGCTTTGGTTATACCACTTTGACTATTACCTACCCCAAGTATTATTTTCCAAGCTTTACTTCCTTTACTTTACCAAAGTCCTTTACTTGTTAAAGGTAGCATAAAGAGTATAAAACTTGGCCTATTTAGATAAACTTTAGATGTCATTCTATGGAATGAGATTGATCCCATCATTTCCACCTTATTGAACACTCTTAACTTAGTAGTTTAGAGTAGATAAAAACTTGAGTCACTTTAGATGGGAACACTTGGTGAAAATGAATTATGAAAACCTTAGAATTATGAGTCATTCTATTGAGATATTTTGACTGTTGGAGATATGCCCAAGAGGCAATAATAAAAGTGGTTATTATTATATCTTTGTGTTTATGATGAATGTTTACATCCCATGCTATAATTGTATTATTAGGAAACACTAATACTTGTGTGTTTTGTAAACATAAGAGAGTCCCTAGTAAGCCTCTTGTTGAACTAGCTTGTTGATTAATTGATGATCATGGTTTCCTGATCATGGACATTAGGATGTGATTAATAACAAGGTTATATCATTAGGAGAATGATGTGATGGACACACACCCATAGTAAGCGTAGCATAAGATCAAGTTATTAATTTCGTTTTGTTGTAAGCTTTTAAATACATAGTAACCTATTCCTTTGACCATGAGGTTATGTTAATCACCATCACCGGATGGATTGACATCAAACGCCGCTTCGTAACTGGGTGGTTATAAAAGTGTCATTGGGTATTCTGAAAGTATGTGTTGAAGCGCATGAACCAAGATTGGGATTTGTCCATCCATATAATGGATAGATATGCTCTGGGCCCTCTCGGTGGAATGTCATCTAGTTAGCTTGCAAGCATGTGACTGGTCACAAGGGATGACATATCACGGAACGAGTAAAGAGTACTTATCGGTAACGAGGTAGAACTAGGTATGGAGATACCGACGATCAAACCTCGAATAAGTATAGTATCGCGAGACAAAGGGAATTAGTTTCGTATGTAAATGGTTCAATCGATCGCAAAGTCATCATTGAGTATGTGGGAGCCATTATGGATCTCCAGGTCCCGCTGATGGTTATTGATAGGAGATGTGTCTCTATCATGTCTACATATTCACGAACCGTAGGGTGACACACTTAAGGTTCGAAGTTGTTTTAAGTAGATATGGAATATGCGTTGGAGACCGAATGTTGTTTGGAGTCTCGGATTGGATTCGGGACATCACGAGGAGATCCGGAATGGTCCAGAGAATAAGATTCATATTTAGGAGATCATTTTATGAGTTTGGAAATGTTCCAGAGTGTTTGTATGAGAATTCTAGAAGGTTTTGGAATGTTCCGGAAGGTTCTAGAAGATATCTTGGAGTTTGCTTGAAAATCAAGATAGGGATCAAGGAGTCCTGGTGGGTCAAGATACAGAGTCGTGGGGGAGGAGGACTCCTCCCCCCACCTCCAATCCGCCGGCCTACAAGGGAGGGAGTCCTACAAGGACTCCCCCTCCCTAGGCGCCTCCCCTCTTTAAATAGAGGGGCAGGGGCGCTCCCTCCTCCTCTGCTCATATAACACCCAATCTCTGCCGCCTCTCTCCTCCACCTTCTTCTGCACAGGCATAGGCGAAGCCCTGCAGAATTCTCTACTCCACCACCACCACCACGCCGTCGTGCTGCTGGGATTCCGTGGAGAAGATCTACTACCTCTGCTACTCACTGGAACGGGGAGAGGAAGGTCTGCTTCAACTCCGCACATGTGACCGACTGCGGAAGCGCTGCCGAAACGCGGCGCCGGAAGGATCGTCTACTTGACCGACGGTGGAAGCGCTGCTGGAACGTGACGCCGGAAGGATCGTCTACTTGACCGACGGCGGAAGCACTGCTGGAACGCGACGCCGGAAGGATCGTCCACACGATCTTGAGATCGGCAAGTGATCGACTACATCAACCACGAGATCTAATCTCGTTAACGCTTTCGGATCTACGAGGGTTAGTTCCTATCTATCTTGTTGCTCATATCTAATAGATTAGATCTTGGCTTTTATCTGGATTAGATCTAGGTTTTGTTCGTTCTTGCGGTAGAAATTTTTTGTTTTCCATGCTACGAACCCATCAGTGGTATTAGAGCCGTATCTATGCGTAGATCTGTTGCACGAGTAGAACACAATGTTTTTGTGGGCGTTGATGCTTTTGTTGTCGGTGTCTTAGCGTGTACTTTGCATCTTGCGGCATGGTGGGATGAAGCGGCTCGGGCTAACATTACATGTCATCGCACATGAGACTTGCTCCACGCTTGACGTGCAACTTGCTTTGCTGGCTTTGCGGGTGTCTGTCTCTCCCACCATAATTAAGATTCGATTTACAATGAGCATCTTGACAACACTTGTATCAACGTTGTGGTTCTTGTTCGTAGGTAAGATCGGTCTTATGCGAAAGCCCCAAACCACGTAAAACTTGCAAAGAAAATTAGAGGCGTCTAACTTGTTTTTGCAGGGGTTTTGTGATGTGATATGGCCATCATGTGATTGTGATTGTATTTGATGTATGCAATGATCCTTGTTGTAATATGGCAACCGGCAGGAGCCTAATGGTTGTCTTTAATTCTGTTAAGACCTGCGTGTCTATTCATCTTGTAATAGCTTTATTCCAAGTAGTTGTAATAGTTGCTGGTGATGATGGACAACCATGAAGCAGCGTCACTGACCTTGACGCAATGCGGGTGATGATGGAGATCATGTTCGTGCTTTGGAGATGGAGATCAAAGGCGCAAGAAGAAAGGTCCATATCATATCACACTAATTATGAATTGCCTGTGATGTTAATCCTTTATGCATCTTGTATTTCTTAGATCGCGATGGTAGCATTATAAGATGATCCCTCTCACTAAATATCAAGTAATAAAGTGTTCACCCTTAGTTGGCACCGTTGCTAAGACTCGTCGTTTCGAAGCATCTCGTGATGATCGGATGTGATAGATTCTACGTGTGCATACAACGGGTGCAAGCCAGATTTGCACATGCGGAAACTAAGGTTATCTTGACGAGCCTAGCATGTACAGACATGGTCTCGGAACACGGAATACCGAAAGGTAGAGCATGAGTCATATAATTGATATGATGAACATGAAGATTGTTCGCTGATGAAACTACATCTTCTATCATGAAGATCGGACTTGGTGTAGTGGACTTGGTTCATGTAATCACTAAGACAATGTGAGGGATGTTGTTTTGAGTGGGAGTTCACCTAGTTAGTTTAAGAACTAAATTTGAACTCAATTTGTCATAAACTTAGTCTAAACTACTTGCAAATTGTTGTAGATTATGGCGACCCCCTCCATCAATTTCAATGCGTTCCTAGAGAAAGAAAATCTTAAAAACAATGGAAGCAATTTCACGGACTGGTTCCGTGGACTGAAGATCGTCCTCAGGGCTGGTCAGTTGACCTATGTGCTCGATGCACCGCTAGGTGACCCACCTGCAGATAATGCCACCGATGACGAAAAGAATGTTTTCGCCACTCGGAAGAATCATTACTCCACAGTTCAGTGTGCCATCCTGTATAGTTTAGAAGCGGAGCTCCAACAGCGTTTTGAGCACCACGACCCGTTCGAGATCATTAAAGAGCTCAGGCTAATTTTTGAGACACGCGCGGCCATGGAGAGCTATGAGGCCTACGAAAAGTTCTTTAACTGTAAGATGGAAGAAGGAAGCTCCGTTAGCGAGCACGTGCTCACCATGTCTGGGTACGCAAAGAAGCTCCAAGAGTTGGGAATATCGATTCCTAATGAATTGGGGATTCACCGTCTCCTTCAATCACTGCCACCAAGTTACAAGAACTTTGTGATGAACTACAACATGCACTGCATGAACAAGACGTTGCCTGAACTGTCGTCCATGCTGAAAACTGCTGAAGTGGAGATCAAGAAGGAGCAACAAGTGTTGATGGTCAATAAGACCACCAATTTCAAGAAACGGGGCAAGCCTAAGAACAAGGGCAACTTCAAGAAGGACGGCAAGAAAGCTGCCGCACCTGCTAAGAAGCCCAAGGCTGGTCCTAAACCTGAAACTGAGTGCTTCTACTACAAGGGAGCTGGTCACTGGAAGCGTAACTGCCCCAAGTACCTGGCGGATCTAAAGAACGGCAACATCAAGAAGAAAGGTATATTTGATATATGTGTTATAGATGTGTATCTTACTAGTAATCGTAGTAGTGCCTGGGTATTTGATACTGGTTTGGTTGCTCATATTTGTAACTCGAAACAGGAGCTGCGGAATAAACGAAGACTGGCAAGAGACGAGGTGACGATGCGCGTTGGAAATGGCTCCAAGGTTGATGTGATCGCCGTCGGCACACTCCCTCTACATCTACCTTCGGGATTAGTTTTAAATTTAAATAATTGTTATTTGGTGCCTGCGTTAAGCATGAACATTATATCTGGATCCTGTTTATTGCGAGACGGTTACTCTTTTAAGTCTGAGAATAAAGGTTGTTCGATTTATATGAGTAATATCTTTTATGGTAATGCACCTGAGATGAATGGTTTATTCTTACTGGATCTCGATAATAGTGATACACATGTTCACAACATAGATGCTAAACGAATTAAATTGAATGATAATTCTACATACATGTGGCACTGTCGTCTTGGTCACATTGGAGTGAAGCGTATGAAGAAACTCCATTCAGATGGACTTCTTGAATCACTTGATTTTGTATCACTTGAAAGATGCGAAGCATGTCTAATGGGAAAATGACTAAGACTCCATTCTCTGGTACAATGGAGCGAGCTACAGACTTATTGGAAATAATACATACCGATGTGTGCGGTCCAATGGGTGTAGCATCGCATGCTGGATATCGTTATGTTCTCACTTTCACGGATGACTTGAGTAGATATGGGTATGTCTACTTCATGAAACATAAGTCCGAAACTTTTGAGAAGTTTAAGGAATTTCAAAGTGAAGTGGAGAATCATCGTAACAAGAAGATTAAGTTTCTGCGTTCTGATCGCGGGGGTGAATATCTGAGTTACGAGTTTGGCATGCATTTAAAGAAATGTGGAATACTTTCATAGTTGACACCGCCGGGAACACCACAGCGTAATGGTGTGTCCGAACGTTGTAATCGAACTCTCTTAGATATGGTTCAGTCTATGATGTCTCTTACAGATTTACCGTTATCATTTTGGGGCTATGCATTAGAGACAGGCACATTCACTTTAAATAGGGCACCATCTAAATCCGTTGAAACGACACCGTACGAATTGTGGTTTGGTAAGAAACCTAAGTTGTCGTTCCTTAAAGTTTGGGGTTGCGAGGCATATGTAAAGAAGTTACAACCTGATAAGCTAGAACCCAAAGCGGAGAAATGCGTCTTCATAGGATACCCTAAAGAAACGATTGGGTATATCTTCTATCATAGATCCGAAGGCAAAGTTTTCGTTGCCAAGAAATGGATCCTTTCTTGAGAAGGAGTTTCTCTCGAAGGAGGTGACTGGAAGGAAAGTAGAACTCGATGAGGTTGTTGAACCTTCTCTCGGATTTGAGAGTAGCGCAGCACCGGAAGATGTTTTGGTGCCGCCTGCACCAATTGAAGAGGAAGCTAATGATGATAATCATGAAACTTCGAACGAAGTTACTACTGAACCTCGCAGGTCAACGAGGGTTCGTTCCACTCCTGATTGGTATGACTCTGCCTTGAACGTCATGTTGGTGGACAACGCTGATGACCCTGTGACGTATGAAGAAGCTATGGTGAGCCCAGATTCCGACAAATGGCTAGAAGCCATGAAATCTGAAATGAGATCCATGTACGAAAACCAAGTGTGTACTTTGGTGGACTTACCAGATGGCCGTAAGGCTGTCGAGAACTAATGGATTTTCAAGAGAAAAACAGATGGTGATGGTAATGTTACCGTCTATAAAGCTCGACTTGTCGCGAAAGGGTTCCGACAAATTCAAAGAGTTGACTATGACGAGACTTTCTCACCAGTAGCGAAGCTAAAGTCTGTGAGGATTTTGTTAGCAATTGCTGCACATTTCGATTATGAGATTTAGCAGATGGATGTCAAAACGGCGTTCCTTAATGGTGACATTGAGGAAGAGTTGTATATGGTACAACCTAAGGGTTTTGTCGATCCTAAAGATGCTGACAAGGTATGCAAACTTCAGTGCTCCATTTATGGACTGAAGCAAGCATCCCGTAGTTGGAATCAATGTTTTGATAAAGTAATCAAAAACTTTGGATTTATACAAACTTATGGAGAAGCTTGTATTTACAAGAAAGTGAGTGGGAGCTCTATAGCATTCCTAGTACTGTATGTAGATGACATATTGTTGATTGGGACTGATATAGAACTTCTTAATAGCGTCAAAACCTATTTGAATAATAGTTTTTCAAAGAAGGATCTTGGCGAAGCGGCATATATTCTAGGCATCAAGATTTATAGAGATGGATCAAGACGCCTAATAGGGCTTTCACAAAGTACATACTTGGACAAAGTTCTAAAGAAGTTTAGAATGGAAGATAGCAAGAAAGGGTTCGTGCCCATGTTGTCAGGTAAGACCTTGAGTAAAACTCAAAGTCCAGCTACGGCAGAAGATACAGAAAGGATGAATAATATTCCCTATGCCTCGGCCATAGGTTCTATCATGTATGCTATGCTGTGTACAAGACCGGATATAGCACATGCTGTTAGTTTGACTAGCAGATATCAAAGTGATCCTGGAGTGGAACACTGGACAGCGGTCAAAAATATCCTAAAGTACCTAAATAGGACTAAGGATATGGTTCTTTCTTATGGAAGTGATGAACACTTGTTGTAAACGGTTACACCGATGCTAGTTGGAACACCGATCCGGATGACTCGAAGTCACAATCAAGATACGTATTTATTTTGAATGGTGCTGCAGTGAGCTGGAGGAGTGCGAAGCAAAGCGTCGTGGCGAAATCTTCAACTGAATCAGAATACATAGCTGCTTCAAAGGCTGCACAAGAAGCCGTTTGGATGAAGGAATTCATTACTGAACTCGGCGTGGTTCCCAGTGCATTGGACCCGATGGCCATCTACTGTGACAACACAGGTGCCATAGCTAATGCGCAGGAGCCAAGGTCACATAGCAAGCTGAAGCACATCAAGCTATGCTTCCACGCTATTCGCGAGTATGTCCGAGATGGTGACATAAAGATTTGCAAAGTACACACTGATCTGAATGTGGCGGATCCGTTGACTAAACCTCTCCCTAGGGCAAAGCATGACCAACACTAGAACGCCATGGGTGTTCGGTATATTACAATGTAATCTAGATTATTGACTCTAGTGCAAGTGGGAGACTGTTGGAGATATGCCCAAGAGGCAATAATAAAAGTGGTTATTATTATATCTTTGTGTTTATGATGAATGTTTAGATCCCATGCTATAATTGTATTATTAGGAAACACTAATACTTGTGTGTTTTGTAAACATAAGAGAGTCCCTAGTAAGCCTCTTGTTGAACTAGCTTGTTGATTAATTGATGATCATGGTTTCCTGATCATGGACATTAGGATGTGATTAATAACAAGGTTATATCATTAGGAGAATGATGTGATGGACACACACCCATAGTAAGCGTAGCATAAGATCAAGTCATTAAGTTCGTTTTGCTGTAAGCTTTCAAATACATAGTAACCTATTCCTTTGACCATGAGGTTATGTTAATCACCATCACCGGATGGATACTTTGATGACATCAAACGCCGCTTCATAACTGGGTGGTTATAAAAGTGTCATTGGGTATTCTGAAAGTATGTGTTGAAGCGCATGAACCAAGATTGGGATTTGTCCATCCATATAATGGATAGATATGCTCTGGGCCCTCTCGGTGGAATGTCATCTAGTTAGCTTGCAAGCATGTGACTGGGTCACAAGGGATGACATATCACGGAACGAGTAAAGAGTACTTATCGGTAACGAGGTAGAACTAGGTATGGAGATACCGACGATCAAACCTCGAATAAGTATAGTATCGCGAGACAAAGGGAATTAGTTTCGTATGTAAATGGTTCAATCGATCGCAAAGTCATCGTTGAGTATGTGGCAGCCATTATGGATCTCCAGGTCCCGCTGATGGTTATTGATAGGAGATGTGTCTCTATCATGTCTACATATTCACGAACCGTAGGGTGACACACTTAAGGTTCGAAATTGTTTTAAGTAGATATGGAATATGCGTTGGAGACCAAATGTTGTTCGGAGTCTCGGATTGGATTCGGGACATCACGAGGAGATCCGGAATGGTCCGGAGAATAAGATTCATATATAGGAGATCATTTTATGAGTTAGGAAATGTTCCGGAGTGTTTGTATGAGGATTCTAGAAGGTTTCGGAATGTTCTGGAAGGTTCTAGAAGATATCTTGGAGTTTGCTTGAAAATCAAGATAGGGATCAAGGAGTCCTGGTGGGTCAAGATACAGAGTCGTGGGGGAGGAGGACTCCTCCCCCCACCTCCAATCCGCCGGCCTACAAGGGAGGGGAGTCCTACAAGGACTCCCCCTCCCTAGGCGCCTCCCCTCTTTAAATAGAGGGGCAGGGGTGCCCCCTCCTCCTCTGCTCATATAACACCCAATCTCTGCCGCCTCTCTCCTCCACCTTCTTCTGCACAAGCATAGGCGAAGCCCTGCAGAATTCTCTACTCCACCACCACCACCACGCCGTCGTGCTGCTGGGATTCCGTGGAGAAGATCTACTACCTCTGCTACTCGCTGGAACGGGGAGAGGAAGGTCTGCTTCAACTCCGCACGTGTGACCGACTGCGGAACCGCTGCCGAAACGCGGCGCCGGAAGGATCGTCTACTTGACCGACGGCCGAAGCGCTGCTGGAACGCGACGCCGGAAGGATCGTCTACTTGACCGACGGCGGAAGCGCTGCTGGAACGCGACGCCGGAAGGATCGTCCACACGATCTTGAGATCGGCAAGTGATCGACTACATCAACCACGAGATCTAATCTCATTAACGCTTTCGGATCTACGAGGGTTAGTTCCTATCTATCTCGTTGCTCATATCTAATATATTTGATCTTGGCTTTTATCTGGATTAGATCTAGGTTTTGTTCGTTCTTGCGGTAGAAATTTTTTGTTTTCCATGCTACGAACCCATCATTGACATGTGTTAAGAAACACAAATGGTTTGTGATGGTGAAAATATTGAGGCATGAGCCTTAACCCTTTTACAAAACTGATGGTTGGATTCGGATGCGATACCATTCCAAATTTACCATACAACCACAATACCTGAATTGGGTAAGGCTTAGCCAGAAGTTTATATGCATTAGTATTAGTTCCCTCGCGGGAGAGGTTTGAGCTGAGGCTACCTCTCAATGTTGTCCACCTATGCAGTTCCCAAGATGATAGATGGTCATGGTTGGGAGGCCATGCTCATAGGAGAGGTGCTTATACTAGGGTCTGTAAAGGAAAGGTTATGTTTGATTATCTGCATACTAAGTATGATGATTCAGGGTTATCCCTAACAGATGTATCAAATCTTGTGGTGAAAGTGTACCACCTCTGCAGAGTGTCAAACTATTCGAATAGCCGCGTCCGTAGTTATGGACAATTGGAATGGCCATACTGTTTCGTTGTCAGATGTTTTCAAAATACCTTATGAAATGAATGATGAATCTTGACTGGACCACAACAGGGTTGTGTTTATGACAATAGCTTCCCAACTTAAGGGATTCTAGAACTTTATTTTATCTTTCTTTGCTTCAGAACTCAGCTTATGTTTCAAACTTAACTTTATAGTTAAACTTAGAGTTAGCACTTTAAGTTAGTACTATCCTACTTGTTAGTGGTAGTTTGCGAGTACTTAAAGAGTACTCATGGCTTTTGTCCCTGACTATTCCGTGGCTAGACTATGAAGGAGACTACCAAGATGATGGCCAGCAGGACGGCTATGATAACTAGGACTATCTGCCTTCGTCAGCATTGCCTGTGCCCCTGAAGATGGACCCCACCGCTATGCTTATCTTGTATTCCACTGTTTGTTGTATTAAGACTGGATCATGAGATCCTTATTTGTGTAAGACCTTATGTATGGTTTGTAATGGATGATGTACTGTGATATCCAATCTATTATGTCTCGCAAAAATGGTAATCCTGGGATTGCAAGGTATGGCATAACAGGCATCTAGGATTAAAAATCCGGGTGTTGACAACCTAGCGGTCCGAACTATTGGTCCCGGAGTCCAGGGAGGAAAAAATTGCTCTCCCGTTAGTCTGTCTTAACCCCGCACTACTTATTTTGTCTTACCAATGCCCCTTGGGTATTCCGCCCGTCGCTTTGTCGTCCTCGTGTACAAATAGGAGGCGCCACAGCACGTCACTTCCTCATCCATCCCCTCGTCCTCTCCAATCTCCACTGCGTCGTCGCTTCGTCGTCCATCCCCTCAATCCCTCTCCAATCTCCATTGCACCGCCATGGAGATGCCCTCGCTGAACTTCTACGAGGCGGTGATGTTCGCGCACTTCGACATCCTCGTGCCACCGGCAGCGACGGTGCCCCACGGATGGCGCATCAGCTATGCGGGGGTACCGGTGGCTCTGCTCCCTGTCCGAGCCGAGATGGAGAGCGAAATCGCGGCGTGCCGCTGCCAGATGCCTATTGAAGAGGGCGCTGCCCCGGTACGCTGAAAGTGGTATCGATTTCCTCCTCATCTGGGCATTATCTGTGAGAACATTGTTGTTTATGTTGCCACGTCCTTGTGCAGCATCTGAAATAAGTTGCTGCTTCGTGGAGTGTGGCAGCTTAAATAATTTATTTCTGTGCCACTTACATTTCGTCGTATTTGGATACCTCCTGCACCTCAGCAATCGTGGAACCGGTGCTGCGTGTTTTCAGATAGCAGTGGCACAATCACAATTTCGGATTCAACTACTAACTCGGGCATTTCCAAACCCTAAGTCGTGGTACATTTTACTCAGAGAACGTGGGTAGATTGTTTCGCCTAGCAACGTGCCACACACAGAGCTCCAGAATTTAACAGAATTACATATATAGGTTCAAGTTCAACACATTACTATGCATCTTTATTGCCAGCAGCCTTCTTCCGTAGCCTGGGTGCCAAGCCGTCACGTCCACTGGCTTCTTCATTGCCTTCCTTCTTCCTCTTCCTCGGTCCCAATTTTCTTAGCTTCACATACTCTGCATCGCCGGGACAATGGGCACCAGAATCGTGTCCAGCATCATCTTTCCACTCGTTTTTAATTTCTTTGAGCAGCAAAATGACTGACCCGGCAGTCATGTTTCTAACCTTGCAGCGCTTCCTGTCAAAGAAACAAGACTGTTGCATAACTGCCCAATATCTACAGAGTAAATAAAACAAAAATTACAATTCAGCACAAACATGCGAACTCCAAGCAACCTTTGCTTACCAGGAGCTAATTGGGTTCGAGCAACCACCCTGTCCAAGAATAGAAGGGCGACTCCCAGTTGCAGCAGCTTCCACATCCAGTACATCACATTTCAGCTCAAACATGGCAACCGAAGCATACATTTTCATCAACCCAATTAGCTGACTATCACACGTTAGAGGAACCATGATGCCACGTTCATCCATGAAGCTAAACTTTGCAGTCTACTTTGGCCATAATTCATCATGATTACGCAGAGCAGTAACCATACCAGATATAGTGGAGATATGCGCATGCGTTTCTTCCATCGTCAAACAATGGTGTCCATACCACTTGCCCTTAGAGTCGTACCTGTAGAGGACTACCGTAACCAGGTAAGGGGGTCCGCGGAGATCCCACTTGACAGAAAACTGTGGACAAAATATGTTTGTCGTTGTTGGGCTAACAAACAATTTGAGGTTCAGTAGCCATTTAGCAGTTATAATTAGTGCGAATAGCAAAGAGAAGGGTAGCTCACCCGCTTGTAGACAAAACTTCTTCTTCCTTGATAGTAGGATATGCCATCCTCCGAGCTGCTCGGCTCGTCGGCGGCGGAGGCGGGCTAGAGCCTCGCAACGGCGGCTATGGCATGCGCCATTGGAGCTCGGGATCAGCGACTGGGCACAACAACTGGGCCCCGGAAGTCAAATGACTGAAGGGACCGTCCTGCCTGGAGGGTGGATTCTGACGTCGCCAGTGCCAGGTAAAAGCTGGGAATGGATTTGTGAAATTGGTCAACGCATCCAATCCACTTAGCTACTCGATTTTCCTAAGAGGTTGCCGCGTTGGCGCTCGCGTCACGGACAGATGACTAACATGAGGGTCCCGACCGTCTACTTCACGGGGCAGTTTAACGGAATGTTTGAATTTGGCAGGGGTGAGATGAGTTTGTCTTGAAATGGCCCCTCTCAGCAGTTGGCGGCCCAACTTTTCGAAACGCGGCAATTTCAAGCAACTTAGGTACAGCCATGCGCTGGCCTGCCAACTTTGGTACCACAGACAAACATCCCCGTGCTTTTGGTCCTTGTGACCATGGTTTGACACATGGACCCACTATAGACATTGCATGTATTCTTTTCCTAAACCACATTGATCCACTAGTGTCATTGCATGTGTTCTTTTCCTAGACCACATTGATACACATAACCACACACACTCCAATGCATTATGTGATGCAACTTCTGCCTCACCAGTGCAACATGTAATGTAGAAGCTGCTCTTCCTATGTGCTTTTGGTCTTTGTGACCATGGTTTAATACATGGATCCACTATGGACATTGCATATGTTGTTTTCCTAAACAACATTGGTCCACTAGTGTTATTGCATGTGTTATTTTCCTAGACCACATTGACTCACATGACCACACAAACTCCAGTGCATTATGTGATGCAACTTCTACCTCAGTAGTACAACATGCAATGTGGAAGCTGCTCTGCCTATGTGCTTTTGGTCTCTATGACCATTGTTTGACACATGGATCCACTATAGACATTGCATGTGTTTTTTCCTAAACCATATTGATCCACATGACCACATTGCATGTGTTCTTTTCCTAGACCATATTGATCCACATGACCACACACACTCTAGTGCATTATGTGATGCAACTTCTGCCTCATTGGTGCAACATGCAATGTGGAAGCTGCTTTTCTTATGTGCTTTTGGTCTCTTTGAGCATAGTTTGACACATGGATCCACTATGGACATTGCATGTGTTCTTGTCCTAAACCACATTAATCCACTAGTGTCGTTGCATGTGTTCTTTTCCTAGACCACATTGATCCACATGACCACACACACTCCAATGCATTATGTGATGCAACTTCTACCTCACTGGTGCAACATGAAATGTGGAAGCTACTCTTCATATGTGCTTTGGTCTTTGTGACCATGGTTTGACACATGGATTCACTTTAGACATTGCTTGTGTTCTTTTCCTAAACCACATAGATCCAGATGACCACATTGCATGTGTTCTTGTCCTAGACCACATTGATCCACATGACGACACACACTCTAGTGCATTCTGTGATACAACTTCGGCCTCACTGGTGCAACATGCAATGTGGAAGCTGCTCTTCCTATGTTCTTTTGGTCTCTGTGACCATGGTTTGACACATGGATCCACTATGGTCATTGCATGTGTTCTTTTCCTAAACCATATTGATCCAAATGACTACATTGCATGTGTTCTTTTCCTAGACCACATTGATCCACATGGTCACACACACTCCCGTGCATTATGTGATGCAACTTCTGCCTCACTGGTGTAGAATGCAATGTGGAAGATGCTCTTCCTATGTGCTTTTGGTCTCTATGACCATGGTTTGACACATGGAAGCTGCTCTTCCATAGACTTTGTATGTGTTCTTTTCCAAAACCACATTGATCCACTAGTGTCATTGCATGTGTTCTTTTCCTAAACCACATTGATCCACTAGTGTCATTGATCCACATGACCACATTGCATGTGTTCTTTTCCAAAACCACATTCATCCACATGACTACACACACTCTAATGCATTCTATGACGTAACTTCTGCCTCACTGGTGCAACATGCAATGTGGAAACTGCTCTTCCTAAGTTCTTTTGGTATGTGTGACCATGGTTTGACACATGGATCACCTATGGACATTTCATGTATTCTTTTCCTAGACAACTTTGATCCACTAGCTAGTGTCATTGCATGTGTTCTTTACCTAGACCACATTGATCTACATGACCACACACACTCCAGTGCATTATGTGATGCAACTTCTACCTCACTTGGGAAACATGCAATGTAAAAGCTCCTCTTCCTATGTGCTTTAGGTCTCTATGACCATTGTTTGACACATGGATCCACTATAGACATTGCATGTGTTCTTTTCCTGAACCACATTGTTCCACATGACCACATTGCATGTGTTCTCTTCCTAGTCCACATTGATCCACATGACCACACACTCCAGTGCATTATATGATGAAACTTCTGCTTCACTAGTGCAACATGCAATATGGAAGTTGCTCTACCTGTGTGATTTTAGTGTCTGGGACCATGGTTTGACAGATGGATCCACTATGAACATTGCATGTGCTCTTTTCCTAAACCACATTGATCCACTAGTGGCATTGCATGTGTTCTTTTACTATACCACATTGATCCACATGACCACACACATTCCAGTGCATTCTATGATGCAACTTCTGCCTCACTAGTGCAACATGCAATGTTGAAGCCGCTCTTCCTATATGCTTTGGTTCTCTATGACCATTGCTTGACACATGGATCCACAATAGACATTGCATGTGTTCTTTTCCTAAACCACATTGATCCACTTGACCACATTGCATGTGTTCTTTTGCTAGACCACATTGATCCACATGACTACACACACTCGAGTGCATTATGTGATGCAACTTCTGCCTCACTGGTGCAACATGCAATGTGGAAGCTGCTTTTCCTATGTCCTTTTGGTCTCTGTTACCATGGTTTGACACATGGATCTACTATGGACATTGCATGTGTTCTTTTCCTAAACCACATTGATCAAGTAGTGTCATTGCATGTGTTCTTTTCCTAGACCAGATTGATCCACATGACCACACACACTCTAGTGCATTATGATGCCACTTCTGCCTCACTAGTGTAACCTGCAATGTGGAAGCTGCTCTTCCTATGTGCTATGGTCTCTGTGACCATGGTTTGACACATGGATCCACTATAGACATTACATGGGTTTGTTTCCTAAGCAACATTGATCCAGATCACCACATTGCATGTGTTATTTTCCTAGAAAACATTGATCCACATGACCGCACACACTCCAGCGCATTTTGTGATGCAAATTCTGCCTCACTGGTGCGACATGCAATGTGGAAGCTGCTCTTCCTATGTGCTTTTGGTCTATGTGACAATTGTTTGACACATGGAAGCTGCTCTTCGATAGACATTGTATGTGTTCTTTTCCTAAACCACATTGATCCACTTGTGTCATTGCATGTATTCTTTTCCTAAACTACATTGATCTACTAGTGTCATTGATCCACACGACCACATTGCGTGTATTCTTTTAATAAACCACATTGATCAACATGACCACACGCACTCCTGTGCATTCTGTGATGCAACTTCTTCCTCACTGGTGCAACATGCAACATGGAAGCTAATCTTCCTATGTGCTTTGGATTCTGTGACCATGGTTTGACACATGGATCCACTATAGACATTGTATGTGTTCTTTTCCTAGACCACATTGATCCACTATCTAGTGTCATTGCATGTGTTCTTTGCCTGGACCACAATGATCCACGTGACCACACAGACCCTAGTGCATTATGTGACGCAACTTCTGCCTCACTGGTGCAACATGCAATGTGGAAGCTACTCTTCCTATGTGCTTTTTGTCTCTATGACCTTTTTTTGACACATGGATCCACTATAAACATTGCATGTGTTCTTTTCCTAAACTACACTGATCCACATGACCACATTGCATGTGTTCTTTTCCTTGACCACATTGATCCACATGACCACACACACTCCAGCGCATTATGTGATGCAACTTCTACCTCACTTGTGAAACATGCAATGTGGAAGCTGCTCTTCCTATGTGATTTTGGTCTTTGTGGCCATTGTTTGACACATGGATCCACTATGGACATTTCATGCGTTCTTTACCTAAAACACATTGATCCACTAGTGTCATTCCATGTGTTCTTTTCCTAGACCACATTATTCACATGACCACACACACTCTAGTGAATTCTGTGATGCAACTTCCGCCTCACGGGTGCAACATGCAATGTGGAAGCTGCTGTTCCTATGTGCTTTTGGTCTATGACCATTGTTTGACACATGGATCCACTATAGACATTGCATGTGTTCTTTTGCAAAACCACATTGATCTACATGACCACATTGCATGTGTTCTTTTCCTACACCACATTGATCAACATGACCACACACACTCCAGTGCATTATGTGATGCAACTTCTTCCTCACAGGTGCAAAATGCAATGTGGAAGATGCTCTTTCTATGTCCATTTGGTCTCTGTGACCATGGTTTGACACATGGATCCACTATGAACATTGCATGTGTTCTTGTCCTAAACCACATTGATCCAGTAGTGTCATTGCATGTGTTCTTTTCCTAGACCACATTGATCCACATGACCACACACACTCTAGTGCATTATGTGATGCCACTTCTGCCTCACTAGTGCAACATGCAATGTGGAAGCTGCTCTTCCTATGTGCTTTGGTCTCTATGACCATGGTTTGACACATGGATCCACTATAGACATTGCATGTGTTCTTTTCCTAACCCACATTGATCCAGACGACCACATTGCATGTGTTATTTTCCTAGACCACATTGATCCAGATGACCACACACACTCTAGTGCATTATGTGATGCAACTTCTGCCTCACTGGCAAGAATATCATTTTGCGGCCCGAAAGTTGGGGTGTCCAGGCAACGTGGTACCCGAGTTCCCTGATATCATCCGCGATGACTATAGTTGGCGTGCCAAATACTCAGAGGGTCTTTTTCGGCACGAATTCAACTTTATGTTTCAATACAAAAAATCAGGCTAACGGCCGTCAAGTTGGGCCCCCCTATCAGTTCTCGCCGATATGTCGCTCTTGTCGCTCCCGTCGCTTAGGTGTCAATTAAGCTTGCAGCGTTGGCACCTGCATCCATTACGCGTCTTCTTCTTCCCCGGAGCGGCAATCTATGGGGCGTCGCAGCCATGGCACGGAGCTGGGACGTGGACGAACCTGCTCCGGCCAGCTCTCCTCCCTGTAGGCTTGCAGCGTTAGCGCCTTCATTACTCGTCTTCTTCCCCGGAGCGGCAATCTGTGGTCGCGGCCATGGCGTAGAGCTGGGAAGTGACGAAGCTGCTCGGCCCCGCTCTCCTTCCCATCCCGAGTCGGAGCTCGCCCTCACCGTGGACGCACCCATGGCACAGTCGGGGACGAGAATTGGTTCCCGGTGAGATCTATCACCTTGTCGACCATGCTCGGTTCTGTTTTCCTCCTCTAGAATCCGAGCTCGTCGTCGCCGTGGTTGCACCCGCACCAATTCTGCCACCTCTGTCGAGGTCTCTGTGGTAGCTCAAGTTCTTGGGCTCTCCAAGTTCTGCCATGTTGGGCCTGTAAGTGTTGTTGTATGTTAAACTAGCAAATCTCGTTTGTTCAAATCTCTTAAGCTGTACCAACTTCATTATGTTTAATTATGAAAGACAAAATATAAATATCTTCTCTCAATTTCTCGCATAGAAAAATGCACAGCTAATTTCATATTCTCGCAGGAACTGGCCCCACTTGTTGAACTGGCAGCATAGCCACGATCTCCACGTAACCATGGTGAGTTCTCAAACCGAAAGTTGCAGTTACCATGTTTCTTCCTCAGTCATTCCTCTGCAGTTTTTCCTGGGCGCTTCTTCTTCGTTTGTTCTGGAACCGTCGGTTCATCTTCTTCTTCCTCTCAAAGGCAGTTCCTTTCACCCATTTCCTTGCAGGCATGGACGATGGGAAACACACAACAGAGACCCACTTGGTGCCTGCCCATGGCACCACGACTTTGACAGTGGTGTACACAAATGATGAAGCGACTGTGGAGACAACTCTCGCAAGGTTTGAGCAATTGCTTGCGAAAGAGAAGCACAAGTTTGTGGGGCTATACTTGGAGTACACCCGTGCAAATAAGTGAAAAAAATCCTCCACAAGAGATCGCTGTCGTGCAAATCGCCATACATGAGGAGGTCCTCGTTTACCACTTCTGCAGGTATGTGAAATTTAAATTTGAGATCACCACTTTTGCATCCCTTGTTCCCTTACATCCCTAGAACCATCTAAGTGCAGGAGTAAACCAACTGAGATGCGTTGTCCGGCTCTGGTGGAGTTCTTGTGTAGGAAAGGGATAACTTTCACTAGAGTGGATATCACAAATGACACAATTATGCTTTCTTGTGCGTTGATAAAAATCCCAGAGGGGCACCACATCGACATCCAAAATCTGTACAAGATCAAATCATACCCAGCGAAGGATGGCATGGGTGATCTGGCAGCAGAAATCATCGATAAATCCTATGAAAAACTGAAGAAATTGAAGCGACTCGATCACGACTACTGGGAGTGGAAGCCGATGAGCCAGGCGCGTCTCGAGTATGCAGCTAGAGACGCGTACATGGCGTACGAGTTGTATAGTAAGCTCATTACCATGAAAGATGGGATGGTTAAGGCGGGGTTTTTCGGGAGAGAGCTATGCCCTGGTTGCAAGCTAGCCCAGGAGAAGAAGCGCGAGGAGGACAAAAAGCGGTTTCAGGACGAGCAGGGATCTTGGGACGGTGGCGACATCAAGCGGCTGAAGGGGAAGCAAGTCAAGGACGACAACAAGTGGTGGTGATACATTATGTGTTTGAACTAGATTTTAGTTTCTAGTTTATTATGTGTGTGATACATTTAGTTACTTCAATACAAAGGAGTAGATTAATATATAAGGTTCACCATAGACACCACGGATATATTGTCTTACATGCCACACACAGGTAATAATTAACTAGAACAAAATAAAAGCAGGGGCTGCAGCAGGAGGCCGGGACACGAAGACGCCTAACAGCGCATGGGTTTATCAGCAGGAGGCAGCGACAGCCTAGTCGATGGGATACAGGCCAGTCCTGGCATACTTCCGGAGGAATTTTCCGTAGGCTGCGTGCCACGCCAATGTAATTGGCCTATGGCTTCTGCCTCTGCCTCTGCCAACGCCCTCCGCGTGCTGGATCATGCTGTTGAGGTCCACGTTGATTGCTCTGCCACAGAATGGACAAAACAGTCTCCCCCTACGGTGGAAACGGATTTGCCCACACCATAGCCACCTCAGCATGTAGCGGCTCTTGTTGTCCCTGGATTCCTTGCTATCGTCCACATCATCATCATCCTCTTGTTGATTTTTAAGAACATAACTTAGAACTCGTACATATGATTGAATTGTATTACAACTCAAGAATTGACAACATGTATATGTAAGACAATATATCCGTGGATATCAAAGATAAAGCATCTCAGCAATAGTTTGATCGGTTCATATATCATTTCATCTCAACACAATGACAAATAATTGCATCAGATTGCGGCCTCAAAATTTTATTCAGGGACGGTGTGAGTGAACTAAGTAACAATTGCACAGCCTGTATTATTGTTGTACATTGCCCCAGGTTTACTAACTCATCCCTGAAAAAATCTGACACCAATGTGTCTGCCTCTCTTTTGGGACAAATTTGAATCATTGGCCACAATAAGAAATTGAAATGTAATCGTACAAAACATTATTCAAGGATATACATAGTCAGGTACAAAAACAAGCCTAAATACTATAATTATAAATAAAAACCAAACAATTAATCCTTAGGTGCATGTTAAAAATACTTATGATCAAAACCATTCATATACATATGCATCATACCAATCATTAAAAGATCAGAAACAATTCAAGGATCATATATGTAGTTCCACATGAGAATAAATCTAGGGCCTCATATTTTGTTTTAGAGATGGAGTAGGCGAACTAAAGTACCAACAGCACAACCTATATTGTTTGTGCGCATTGCTGCCTCAGGTTCACCAACCCATCCCTAAAACACGACACCATCATACGTGTCTCCCCTTGAACTCTTTTGGGGAAATTTCAATCATCGGCCTCGGTGACAAACTAAAATGTAATTCTTATACACTATGAATGCATGGAATAGATAATTTGAATATCATAGTTCTACGAATGTAGAATAAAGATTGCGGCCTCATAAGTTTATTCAGGGACGGCGTGAGTGAACCAAGTAACAATTGCACAGCCTATATTGTTGTTGTACATGGCCCCAGGTTCACTAACTCGTCCCTGAAAAAATCTGACACCAATGTGTCTGCCTCTCTTTTGGAGCAAATTTGAATCATTGGCCATAATAAGAAATTGAAATGTAATCGTACAAAACATTATTCAGGGATATACATAGTCAGGTACAAAAACAAGCCTAAATATTGTAATTATAAATAAAAAACCAAACAATTAATCTTCAGGTGCATGTTAAAAATACACATGATCAAAACCATTCATATACATATGCATCATACCAATCATTAAAAGATCAGAAACAATTCAAGGATCATATATGTAGTTCCATATGAGAATAAATCTAGGGCCTCAAAATTTGTTTCAGAGATGGAGTAGGCGAACTAAAGTACCAACAGCACAACCTATATTGTTTGTGTGCATTGCTGCCTCAGGTTCACCAACCCATCCCTAAAACACGACACTGTCATACGTGTCTCCACTTGAACTCTTTTGGGGCAAATTTCAATCATCGGCCTCGGTGAGAAACTAAAATGTAATTCTTATACACCATGAATGCATGGAATAGATAATTCCAATATCATAGTTCTATGAATGTAGAATAAAGATTGCAGCCCCATAAGTTTCTACAGAGATGGCATAAGTGAACCAAGTAACAATTGCACAGCTTATATTGATCTTGTACATGGCCCCAGGTTCACTAACTCGTCCCTATAAAAATTTGACACCAATGTGTCTGCCTCTGTTTGGGGCAAATTTGAATCATTTGCCACAATAAGAAATTGAAGTGTAATCGTACAAAACATTATTCAGGGATATACAAATGCATCATACAATGCATTCATAGATCAGAAACAATACAAATATTATATATTTAGGTTCCATATGAGAGAAAAAATTAGGGCCTCATTTTTTTCAGCGATGGAGTCGGAGAACCAAAATACCGACAGCACAACCTATATTGTTTATGTGCATTGCTGCCTCAGGGCCACTAACCATCCCTAAGAAAACGAGACCATCAGATGCGCTTGCACTATTTTGGGGCAAAATTGAATCATTGGGCTTAGTAAGGAATAGAAATGTAATATTATAGGCCTGGTGTGTATCGAAATCTACACGCAACTAGCAAACTCAACAAGATGGCAGATGGGAAGATTAGGGTTTTGTGACTAGACGGATTGGGGTTTTGTGACTAGATGGCAGATGCATCAATCAACCGATCAAATCATATATATACTACCCTACTTCAAGAGCAAAAGAATCTGTACACGATTGAGCAAATCCTATGTATGAACAGTGAAAACTGCGGTTGCGACTAGAGAAGCTAGCAATGTAGTACCTCGGACTCCTCATCAGGGACCTCCTCCTCAAACTTATCATTCTCCACGATTGCGTCGAAGATTTCTTGAACGGCGATGGGGTCGTCGATGTAGATCATCGGATTGCCTCCGCCTGCCACCTGCCCCCCATCCAGATTTGGCGCTGGCACCACGACGTTGTTGGCCACGACATTGTCGGCCACCTGCTGGTCGGCGGCGACGGCTACTACCGGCTACTCGACAGCGATGGCTACCACCTGCTGCTCGGCGGCGATGGCTACCAACTGCCGCTCGGCAGCGACGGCTACCACCTGCTGCTTGGCAGCGAGGGCTACTGGCTGGACGGATGAGTTCGCACCCTCGACGACGCGGCAACGAGTGGCGTTCGTGCCCGGAGAAGACGCCTCCGTCTTCTTGGCGACGACTGAGCCATCTACTGCTTCGTCTTCAACTGGCTTCACCCCCGGATCTTCTCCACGCGTACGCTTCATGGCGCACCAAGGGAAGGAGGTAGTGTAAACAAGGGAGATTCGGCGCGCGCGGCAGGTGTAGATTGGGGTCTTGGGACTAGACAGAATGGGGGAAATGACACGAGCTCATGGATGAAGAAGGTCGAGGGGGGTTATAAACACCGGACCATTCATAGTCCTCGAGTGGACACGTGTGGTGGGCGGGCGGGTGGGGGCTACCACGATCTCCACCCTTTTTTTCGTTTCCCTTTTTTTTGAAACAGCCACGATCTCGGAAGAAAATCCTATGAGAAATTAAAAAGATCTCCACTTTAGAGCTACATTGAAAACACGCTCATGGCAGACCTCGATTCCACTACATGCAAGTGGCGCGGAACTAATTTCTACCAACGTTAGATCTACTCAAGGGGGTCCCTTGACTCATGGAATTTACTAGCGGTAGGGGCTAGTTGGAAGTGAGATTGAGAGCGCTGCGTATAAATGGGATATGTCTGATTAAAATCAAGTGGCAATAAATTGCAGCGTCCCGTCGACAACCGTGCACTCGATGACCCCGTTGCCCTGTGCATGAGTTGTAGTAGCAGTAGTAGGCTTTTTAGACTTGATTAAACATGACATGACCGCTCGACGACTTTTTCGATGGACGGCATCGTGTTCCTTCCTGTAGAAGTCTCGCGGAGGGAGACGTCCGTGCTGTCTCACGATGTACTGTGAAGGGCACGAGGTGTGCAACGATCATCGTTGGATCGCACAGAACCAACGCTTGGTGCGCACGATCAGCGTGACAACTGTGACAACCAATCAGGGATTAGCAGACAGGGTGAGCACATTTTTGGGCTTCTACGAAAGATAGAGAGGGGGGTGGGCAAAACTAATTAGTACCACATAAAACCAAGGGCAAAACTGAGTAGTATAAAAATGGAAAGGGTCTTGTACAATGAAATACATCGTGGAATACATCAAATAATTCCAAGACAGATCCACTAGAGTTCATTGGATGTGTGTTCTTCTCATAAACCACACCCAGTGTCATTGCATGTGTGTTCCTCTAAACAAACCACATAAGGATCCACCAGTGTCATTGTGTGTGTGTTCTTCTCATGAACCACATAAGGATGGGCCCACCAGTATCATTGCATGTCTGTTCTTTTCATGAACCACACCCAGTTTCACTGCATGTTTGTTCTTTTCATGAACCACATAAGGATCTACCAGTGTCATTGCATGTCTTTTACTTCCATAAGCCACATGTTGGGGCAAAATTGAACCATCCCTAAGAAAACGAGACCATCAGATGCGCTTGCACTATTTTGGGGCAAAATTGAATCATTGGGCTCAGTAAGGAATAGAAATGTAATGGTATAGGCCTGGTGTGTATCGAAATCTACACTCAACTAGCAAACTCAACAACATGGCAGATCGGCATATTAGGGTTTTGTGACTAGATGGATTGGGGTTTTGTGACTAGATGGCAGATGCATCAATCAACCGATCGAATCATATATATACTACCCTACTTCAAGAGCAAAAGAATCTGTACACGATTGAGCAAATCCTATGTATGAACAGTGAAAACTGCGGTTGCGACTAGAGAAGCTAGCAATGTAGTACCTCGGAGTCCTCATTAGGGACCTCCTCCTCGAACTTATCATTCTCCGCGATTGCGTCGAAGATTTCTTGAACGGTGATGGGGTCGTCGATGTAGATCATCGGATTGCCTCCGCCTGCCGCCTGCCCCCCATCCAGATTTGCCGCTGGCACCACGACGTTGTCGGCCACCTGCTGCTCGGCGGCGACGGCTACTACCGGCTGCTCGGCAGCGATGGCTACCACCTGCTGCTCGGCGGCGATGGCTACCAACTGCTGCTCGGCAGCGACGGCTACCACCTGCTGCTTGGCGACGACGGCTACTAGCTGGACGGATGAGTTCGTACCCTCGACGGCGCGGCAACGAGTGGCGTTCGTGCCCGGAGAAGACACCTCCGTCTTCTTGGCGACGACTGAGCCATCTACTGCTTCGCCTTCAACTGGCTTCACCTCCGGATCTTCTCCACGCGTACGCTTCATGGCGCACCAAGGGAAGGAGGTAGTGCAAACGAGGGAGATTCGGCGCGCGCGGCAGGTGTAGATTGGGGTCTTGGGACTAGACAGAATGGGGGAAATGACACGAGCTCATGGAAGAAGAAGGTCTAGGGGGGTTATAAACACCGGACCATTCGTAGTCCTCGAGTGGACACGTGTGGTGGGCGGGCGGGTGGGGGCTACCACGATCTCCACCCTTTTTTTCATTTCCCTTTTTTTTGAAACAACCACGATCTCGGAAGAAAATCCTATGAGAAATTAAAAAGATCTCCACTTTAGAGCTGCATTGAAAACACGCTCATGGCAAACCTCGATTCCACTACGTGCAAGTGGCGCGGAACTAATTTCTAGCAACGTTAGATCTACTCAAGGGGGGCCCTTGACTCATGGAATTTACTAGCGGTAGGAGCTAGTTGGAAGTGAGATTGAGAGCGCTACATATAAATGGGATATGTCTAATTAAAATCAAGTGGCAATAAATAGCAGCGTCCCATCAACAACCGTGCACTCGATGACCCCGTGCCCTGTGCATGAGTTGTAGTAGCAGTAGTAGGCTTTTTAGACTTGATTAAACATAACATGACCGCTCAATGACTTTTTCGATGGACGACATCGTGTTCCTTCCTGTAGAAGTCTCGCGGAGGGAGACGTCCGTGCTATCTCACGATGTACTGTGAAGGGCACGAGGTGTGCAACGATCATTGTTGGATCGCACAGAATCAACGCTTGGTGCGCACGATCCGCGTGACAACTGTGACAACCAATCAGGGATTAGCAGACAGGGTGAGCATAGTTTTGGGCTTCTATGAAATATAGAGAGGGGGTGGGCAAAACTAATTAGTACCACATAAAACCAAGGGCAAAACTGAGTAGTATAAAAATGGAAAGTGTCTTGTACAATGAAATACATCGTGGAATACATCAAACAATGCCAAGATAGATCCACTAGAGTTCATTGGATGTGTGTTCTTCTCATAAACCACACCCAGTGTCATTGCATGTGTGTTCCTCTAAACAAACCACATAAGGATCCACCAGTGTCATTGTGTGTGTGTTCTTCTCATGAACCACATAAGGATGGGCCCACCAGTGTCATTGCATGTCTGTTCTTTTCATGAACCACACCCAGTTTCACTGCATGTCTGTTCTTTTCATGAACCACATAAGGATCCACCAGTGTCATTGCCTGTCTGTTCTTTTCATGAACCACATAAGGATCCACCAGTGTCATTGCATGTCTGTTCTTTTCATGAATCACAGCCAGTGTCATTTCATGTCTTTTACTTCCATAAACCACATATGGATCCACCTAGTGTGATTGCATGTTTGTTCCTCTAAACAAACCACATAAGGATCCACTAGTGTCATTGCGTGTCTGTTCTTTTCATGAACCTCACCCAGTGTCATTGCATGCGTGTTCTTCTAAAAAAAACCACATAAGGATCCACCAGTGTCATTGCCTATATGTTCTTATCATGAACCACACCCAGTGTCATTGCATGTGTGTTATTCTAAACAAACCACATAAGTCATTGCATGTCTGTTCTTTTCATGAACCACACCCGGTGTCATTGCATGTCTGTTCTTTTCATGAACCACGGCTAGAGTCATTGCATGTATGTTCCTCTAAACAAACCACATAAGGATCCACCAGTGTCATTGCATGTCTGTTCTTTTCATGAACCACATAAGGATATACCAGTGTCATTGCATGTCTGTTCTTTTCATGAACCACACCCATTGTCATTGCATGTGTGTTACTTCCATAAACCACATGTGGATCCACCGGTGTCATTGCATGTCTGTTCCTCTAAACAAACCACATAAGGATCCACCAGTGTCACTGCATGTCTGTTCTTTTCATGAACCACATAAGGATGGGCCCACTAGTGTCATTGCATGTCTGTTCTTTTCATGAACCACACCCAGTGTTAGTGCATGTTTGTTCTATTCATGAACCACACCCAGTTTCACTACATGTCTGTTCTTTACATGAACAACAGAAGGATCTACCAGTGTCATTGCTTGTCTTTTACATCCATAAACACATGTGGATCCACTGGTGTCATTGCATGCCTGTTCCTCTAAACAAACCACATAAAGATACACCAGTGTCACTGCATGTCTGTTCTTTTCATGAACCACATAAGGATGGGCCCACCAGTGTCATTGCATGTCTGTTCTTTTCATGAACCACACCCAGTGTCAGTGCATGTCTATTCTATTCATGAACCACACCCAGTTTCACTGCATGTCTGTTCTTTTCATGAACCACAGAAGGATCTACCAGTGTCATTGCATGTCTTTTACTTCCATAAACCACATGTGGATCCATCGGTCCTCATTACATGTCTGTTCCTCTAAACAAACCACATAAAGATCCACCAGTGTCATTGCGTGTGTGTTCTTCTCATGAACCACATAAGGATGGGCCCACCAGTGTCATTGCATGTCTGTTCTTTTCATGAACCATACCTAGTGTCAGTGCATGTCCGTTCTATTCATGAACCACACCCAGTTTCACTGCATTTCTGTTCTTTTCATGAACCACATAAGGATCTACCAGTTTCATTGCATGTCTTTTACTTGCATAAACCACATGTGGATCCATCGGTGTCATTGCATGTCTGTTCCTCTAAACAAACCACATAAGGATCCACCAGTGTCACTGTGTGTGTTCTTCTCATGAACCACACCCAGTGTCATTGCATGTGTGTTCTTCTAAACAAAGCACATAAGGATCCACCAGTGTCATTGCCTGTCTGTTCTTTTCGTGAACCACATAAAGATCCACCAGTGTCATTGCATGTCTGTTCTTTTCATGAATCACAGCCAGTGTCATTGCATGTCTTTTACTTCCATAAACCACATATGGATCCACCTAGTGTGATTGCATGTCTGTTCCTCTAAACAAACCACATAAGGATCCACCAGTGTCATTGCGTGCGTGTTCTTCTCATGAACCACACCCAGTGTCATTGCATGCATGTTCTTCTAAACAAACCACATAAGGATCCACTAGTGTCATTGCCTATATGTTCTTTTCATGAACCACACCAAGTGTCATTGCATGTGTGTTATTCTAAACAAACCACATAAGTCATTGCATGTCTGTTCTTTTCATGAACCACACCCGGTGTCATTGCATGTCTGTTCTTTTCATGAACCACGGCTAGAGTCATTGCATGTATGTTCCTGTAACAAACCACATAAGGATCCACCAGTGTCATTGCATGTCTGTTCTTTTCATGAACCACATAAGGATCTACCAATGTTATTGCATGTCTGTTCTTTTCATGAACCACACCCAGTGTCATTGCATGTGTGTTACTTCCATAAACCACATGTGGATCCACCGGTGTCATTGCATGTTTGTTCCTCTAAACAAACCACTAAGGATCCACCCGTGTCACTGCAAGTTTGTTCTTTTCATGAACCACATAAGGATGGGCCCACCAGTGTCATTGCATGTCTGTTCTTTTCATAAACCACACTAGTGTCAGTGCATGTCTGTTCTATTCATGAACCACACCCAGTTTCACTGCATGTCTGTTCTTTTCATGAACCACAGAAGGATCTACCAGTATCATTGCATGTCTTTTACTTCCATAAACCACATGTGGATCCACCGGTGCTCATTGCAGGTCTGTTCCTCTAAACAAACCACATAAGAATCCACCAGTGTCATTGCGTGTGTGTTCTTCTCATGAACTACATAAGGGTGGGCCCACCAGTGTCATTGCATGTCTGTTCTTTTCATGAACCATACCCAGTGTCAGTGCATGTATGTTCTATTCATGAACCACACCTAGTTTCACTGCATGTCTGTTCTTTTCATGAACTACATAAGGATCTACCAGTGTCATTGCATGTCTTTTACTTCCATAAACCACATGTGGATCCACCGGTGTCATTGCATGTCTGTTCCTCTAAACAAACCACATAAGGATCCACCAATGTCACTGCATGTGTGTTCTTCTCATGAACCACACCGAGTGTCATTGCATGTGTGTTCTTCTAAACAAACCACATAAGGATCCACTAGTGTCATTGCCTGTCTGGTCTTTTCATGAACCACATAAGGATCCACCAGTGTCATTGCATGTCTGGTCTTTTCATGAATCAGAGCCAGTGTCATTGCATGTCTGTTCTTCTCATGAACCACACCCGGTGTCATTGCATGGGTAGCCGTTAGACCGAGTCTTCTAGAAGGCACGCCCTAACAAAGTTGTTCTGCTTGACGATTGTTACATACCGTTCGATTGGGGCGCTTGGACGATTGGGATGGTCTTCGTGAGAGCGATCCGCGAGTAGACTGTTCTACGGCATGATTGGCCACGCTTGCTTTGGACAAACTGGCAACACCGGGCGCTCCCCTGTTTCGAGTGTCACGTCTCACGAGTTCAGTGGGCCACATCCTAGTGTCACATCCCCATTACTTCTCTTCCTCCCCGTACTTCTCTTCCTTACCCTCGAAGCCACTTTCCCCACTTCACTCCCATCCTGCCGTAGCCGCTAGCCGACGGCACCTCCATCCCAATCCCCTCTCTGGCAGCCACCCCCCACCCCTCTCGCCATGGGTTCAAGGGGAGATGGCGAGGAAACGCGTCGTGACGATAGGGACGGTGATTTCGATGTGAGTCGTCTCATCTCTATTTCTATCATATGTGGCGAGTTATCTATTTTTTGAGCAAGATCTAATCTGTTTACTCATGCGCTTATGATGTGTTAGGCCAACCAGGCGATGTATGACTCCGACTATCACGGTTTAGAGGATGAAGACAGTCCTCTGGTATGTAAACATGGATATGTGCCCGCTAAATTTGTAGCCTTCGAAGGACGAAACGCAGACAGGAGGTTTCTACGGTGTCAAGGACATCGTGCAATGATGCAAGGCGGAAGTTGCTGTGTTGTCAAATGGGTAGATCCAGAGTGGCCCAAATCGATGCACAAAACGCTGGACAAACTATGGGAAATAACTGTCGAGTTGAAAGAATCCGTATTTAGCTCACTTGTTGACAGTGTTGAGATGAATCTATGGGAACCAGTTGACATGACCAAGCATAAGCGAGATCTCAGGTGGGTGCAAGACAAGGTTATCAAAGTCGAGAAGGAGAGGGACACAACATTGTCCCTGAAGGCTAAAGTAGAGTAAGAACTGACTCAAGCAAGGAACGATCTCCACCAGGCCAAAGTCCTGTAGTACACAACTACGAGTATTGACAAGTGCATCAGGAAAAATGCAGAGAAACAATTGAAGTTGTGCAAGGAAGATGCTAAAAGGAAGGAGCAGACAATTCGATCCTTGCTCTCGCAGGAAGATGCGCATCGGGCCAAGATTAGGAAGATCAAGGAGATGTGTGATAACTAGTTCTATTTAGCTTAAGCTCCGTGCCTTTTTAAGTTGTAATATTTGTACTTGTTGACCTAGCGGTCTGAACTATTGGTCCCGGATTCTAGGGAGGAAAAAAATTGCTCCGACCCCGCATTAATTTGTGGAAGAATTTGTGATTTAGATCAATTTCTGCCTCGATTTAGATCTCTGTCCCGGATTGGGAACGTAACCATGGACCAAAGACACCTTTTCTACTAGTGTATTCTGACACTGGTGGTTTGTTTAAACGTAATCTACGTGGATTGTGCCGCATGCAAATGGCACAACCACAATTTATAAAGTGGAAGCACGTACACCCGGTTACTGGAGATCTGGGAGCTTCGCTAGATGCAGGAGCAGAGAGGCAGTGAGATAGACGGGCTCAAGATTAGGCCAGAAAGTGGTACCCATTTCCTCCTCATCTGGGCATTATCGGTGAGAACATTGTTGTTTATGTTGCCACATCATTGTTGAGCATCTGAAATAAGTTGCTGCTTCGTGGAGTGTGGCAGCTTAAATAATTTATTTATGTGCCACTTACATTCCGTCGTATTTGGAGACCTCCTGTCCCTCAGCAATCGTGGAACCGGTGGATCATTGTTTTCAGATAGTAGTGGCACAATCACAATTTCAGATTCAACTACCGACTCGGGCATTTCCAAACCCTAAGTCGCAGTACATTTTACTCAGAGAACGTGGGTAGATTGTTTCGCCCAGCAACGTGCCACACACAGAGCGATCAGAATTTAACAGAATTACATATATAGGTTCAAGTTCAGCACATTACTATGCATCTTCATTGCCAGCAGCCTTCTTCCGCAGCCTGGGTGCCAAGCCTTCACGTCCAATGGCTTCTTCATTTCCTGCCTTCTTCCTCTTCCTCGGTGCCAATTTGCTGAGCTTCACGTACTCTGCATCGCCGGGACAATGGGCACCAAAATCGTGTCCAGCTTCATCTTTCCACTCGTTTTTAATTTCTTCGGGCAGCAAAATGACATCTTTCCACTCGTTTTTAATTTCTTCGGGTAGCAAAATGACTGACCTAGCAGTCATGTTTCTAACCTTGCAGCGCTTCTTGTCAAAGAAACAAGACTGTTGCATAACTGTCCAATATCTACAGAGTAAATAAAACAAAAATTACAATTCAGCACAAACATGCGAACCCCAAGAGACTTTTGCTTACCAGGAGCTAATTGGGTTCGAGCAACCACCCTGTCCAAGAATAGAAGGGCGACTCCCAGTTGCAGCAGCTTCCACATCCAGTACATCACATTTCAGCTCAAACATGGCAGCCGAAGCATACATTTTCATCAACCCAATTAGCTGACTATCAAACGTTATAGGAACCATGATGCCACGTTCATCCATGAAGCTGAACTTTGCAGTCTGCTTCGGCCATAATTCAACATGATTATGCAGAGCAGCAACCATACCAGATATAGTGGAGATCTGCGCAGGCGCTTCTTCCATCGTGAAACAATGGTGTCCATACCTGTTTCCCTTAGAGTCGTACCTATAGAGGACTACCGTAACTAGGTAAGGAGGGTCCGCGTAGATCCCACTTGACAGAAAACTATGGACAAAATATGTTTGTCAGTGATGGGCTAACAAACAATCTGAGGTTCAGTAGCCAGCTAGCAGTTGTAACTAGTGCGAATAGCAAAGAGAAGGGTAGATCACCCGCTTGTAGACAAAACTTCTTCTTTCTTGATAGTAGGATCTGCCATCCTCCGAGCTGCTCGGCTCGTCAACGGCGGAGGCGGGCTAGAGCCTCGCAACGGCGGCTACGGCATGCGCCATTGGAGCTCGGTATTAGCGACTGGGCGCAACAACTTGGCCCCGGAAGTCAAATGTCCGAAGGGATCATCCTGCCTGGAGGGTGGATTCCGACGCCGCCGGTGCTAGGGGAAAGCTGGGAATGGATTTGTGAAATTGGTCAACGCATCTAATCCACTTAGCTGCGCGATTTGCCTAAGAGGTTGCCGCGTTGGCGCCCGCGTCACGGACAGATAACCGACATGTGGGTCCCGACCGTCTACTTCACGGGGCGGTTTAACAGAATGTTTGTATTTGGGCTAACAAACAATTTGAGGTTCAGTAGCCATCTAGCAGTTATAATTAGTGTGAATAGCAAAGAGAAGGGTAGCTCACCCGCTTGTAGACAAAACTTCTTCTTCCTTGATAGTAGGATATGCCATCCTCCGAGCTGCTCGGCTCGTCGGCGGCGGAGGCGGACTAGAGCCTCGCAACGGCGGCTACGGCATGCGCCATTGGAGCTCGGGATCAGCGACTCGGCACAGCAACTGGGCCCCGGAAGTCAAATGACTGAAGGGACCGTCCTGCCTGGAGGGTGGATTCTGACGTCGCCAGTGCCAGGTAAAAGCTGGGAATGGATTTGTGAAATTGGTCAACGCATCCAATCCACTTAGCTACTCGATTTTCCTAAGAGGTTGCCGCGTTGGTGCTCGCGTCACGGACAGATGACTAACATGAGGGTCCCGACCGTCTACTTCACGGGGCAGTTTAACGGAATGTTTGAATTTGGCAGGGGTGAGATGAGTTTGCCTCGAAATGGCCCCTCTCAGTAGTTGGCGTCCCAAATTTTCGAAACGCGGTAATTTCAGGCAACTTAGGTACCGCCACAGCACCCTGCTAACTTTGGTACCGCAGACGAAAAAGCCCCTCACTGGCACAACATACAATGTGGACGCTGCTCTTCCTATGTGCTTTTGGTCTCTGAGACCATTGTTTGACACATGGAAGTTGCTCTTCCAAAGACATTGCATTTGTTCTTTTCCTAAACCACATTGATCTCCATGACCACACACACTCTAGTGCATTTTGTGATGCAACTTCTACCTCATTGGTGCAACATGCAATGTGGAAGCTCATCTTCCTAAGTTCTTTGGTTTCCGTGACCATGGTTTGACACATGAATCCATTATAGACATTGCATATGTTCTTTTCCTAGACCGCATTGATCCACTAGCTAGTGTCACTGCATGTGTTTTTTACCTAGACCACATTGATCCACATGACCACACACACTCCAGTGCATTATGTGATGCAACTTCTACCTCACTGGTGCAACATGCAATGTGGAAGATGCTCTTCCTATGTGCTTTTGGTCTCTATGACCATTGTTTGACACATGGATCCACTATAGACATTGCATGTGTTCTTTTCCTAAACCACACTAATCCACATGGCCACATTTCATGTGTTCTTTTCCCAGACCACATTGATCCACATTACCACACACACTCCAGCGCATTATGTGATGCAACTTCTACCTCACTGGTGCAACATGCAAAGCTGCTCTTCCTATGTGATTTTGGTCTTTGTGGCCATTGTTTGACACATGGATCCACTATGGACATTGCATGTGTCCTTTTCCTAAACCACATTGATCCACTAGTGTCATTGTATGTGTTCTTTTCCTAGACCACATTGATCCACATTACCACACACACTCTAGTGCATTATGTGATGCAACTTCTGCCTCATTGGTGCAACATGCAATGTGGAAGCTGCTTTTCTTATGTCGTTTTGGTCTCTTTGAGCATTGTTTGACACATGGATCCACTATAGACATTGCATGTGTTCTTTTCCTAAAGCACATTGATCCAGTAGTGTCATTGCATGTGTTCTTTTCCTAGACCACATTGATCCACATGACCACACACACTCTAGTGCATTATGTGATGCCACTTCTGCCTCACTGGTGCAACATGCAATGTGGAAGTTGCTCTTCCGATGTGCTTTGGTCTCTGTGACCATGCTTTGACACATGGATCCACTATAGACATTGCATGTGTTCTTTTCCTAAACCACATTGATATAGATGGCCACATTGCATGTCTTATTTTCCTAGACCACATTGATCCACTATAGACATTGCATGTGTTCTTTTCCTAAACCACATTTATCGAGGTGACCATATTGCATGTGTTATTTTCCTAGACCACATTGATCCACCTGACCACACACACTCTAGTGCATTATGTGATGCATCTTCTACCTCACTGGTACAACATGCAATGTGGAAGCTGCTCTTCCTATGTGCTTTTGGTCTCTGTGACCATTGTTTGACACATGGATCCACTATGAACATTGCATGTGCTCTTTTCCTAAACCACATTGATCTCCATGACCACACACACTCTAGTGCATTCTATGATGTAACTTCTAGCTCATTGGTGCAACATGCAATGTGGAAGATGCTCTTCCTATGTTCTTTGGTCTCTGTGACCATGGTTTGACACATGGATCCGTTATAGACATTACATATGTTGTTTTCCTACACCGCATTGATCCACTAGCTAGTGTCACTGCATGTGTTTTTTACCTAGACCACATTGATCCACATGACCAAACACACTCCAGTGCATTATGTGATGCAACTTCTACCTCATTGGTGCAACATGCAATGTGGAAGATGCTCTTCATATGTGCTTTTGGTCTCTATGACCATTGTATGACACATGGATCCACTATAGACATTGCATGTGTACTTTTCCTAAACCACACTGATCGACATGACCACATTGCATGTGTTTTTCCGCGGACCACATTGATCCACATTACCACACACACTCCAGCGCATTATGTGATGCCACTTCTACCTCACTGGTGCAACATGCAATGTGGAAGCTGCTCTTCCTATGTCATTTTGGTCTTTGTGGCCATTGTTTGACACATGGATCCTCTATGGACATGGCATGTGTTCTTTTCCTAAACCACATTGATCCACTAGTGTCATTGCATGTGTTGTTTTCCTAGACCACATTGGTTTACATGACCACACACACTCCAGTGAATTCTGTGATGCAACTTCTGCCTCACTGGTGCAACATGCAATGTGGAAGCTGCTCTTCCTATGTGCTTTTGGTCTGTGACCATTGTTTGACACATGGATCCACTATAGAATTGCATGTGTTATTTTGCTAAACCATATTGATCCACATGACCACATTGCATGTGTTCTTTTCCTAGAACACATTGATCGACATGACCACACACACTCCAGTGCATTATGTGATGCAACTTCTGCCTCACTTGTGCAACATGCAATGTTGAAGCTGCTCTTCATATGCCCTTTTGGTCCCTGTGACCATGGTTTGACACATGGATCCACTATGGACATTGCATGTGTTATTTTCCTAAACCCCATTGATCTAGTAGTGTCATTGCATGTGCTCTTTTCCTAGACCACATTAATCCACATGACCACACACACACTAGTGCATTATGTGATGCCACTTCTGCCTCACTGGTGCAACATGCAATGTTGAAGCTGCTCTTCCTATGTGCTTTGGTCTCTATGACTTTGGTTTGACACATGGATCCACTATAGACATTGTATGTGTTCTTTTCCTAAACCACACTGATCTCCATGACCACACACACTCTAGTGCATTCTGTGATGCAACTTCTGCCTCATTGGTGCAACATGCAATCTGGAAGCTAGTCTTCCTATGTGCTTTGGTCTTTGTGACCATGGTTTGACACATGGATCTACTATAGACATTGCATGTGTTCTTTTCCTAGACCACATTGATACACTAGCTAGTGTCATTGCATGTGTTCTTTACCTAGACCACATTGATCCATATGACCACACACACTCCAATGCATTATGTGATGCAGCTTCTGCCTCACTAGTGCAACATGCAATGTGGAAGTTGCTGTTCCTATGTGCTTTTGGTCTCTATGACCATTGTTTGACACATGGATCCACTAGAGACATTTCATGTGTTCTTTTACTAAACCCCACTGATACACATGACCACATTGCATGTGTTCTTTTCGTAGACCACATTGATCCACATGACCACACACACTCCAGTGCATTATGTGATGCAACTTCTACCTCAATGGTGCAACATGTAATGTGTAAGCTGCTCTTCCTATGTGATTTTGGTCTTTGTGACCATTGTTTGACACATGGATCCACTATGGTCATTGCATGTGTTCTTTTCCTAAACCAAATTGATCCACTAGTGTTATTGCATGTGTTGTTTTCCTAGAAAACATTGATCCACATGACCACACACACTCCAGTGCATTCTGTGATGCAACTTCTTCCTCACTGGCGCAACATGCAATGTGGAAGCTGCTCTTCCTATGTGATTTTGGTCTCTACCACCATTGTTTGACACATGGATCCACTATAGACATTGCATGTGTTCTTTTGATAAACCACATTGATACACATAACCACACACACTCCAGTGCATTATGTGATGCAACTTCTACCTCACTGGTGCAACATGCAATGTGGAAGATGCTCTTCCTATGTGCTTTTGGTCTCTATGACCATTGTTTGACACATGGATCCACTATAGACATTGCATGTGTTCTTTTACTAAACCACAATTATCCAATAGTGTCATTGCATGTGTTGTTTTCCTAGACCACATTGATCCACATGACCACACACACTCTAGTGCATTATGTGATGCCAGTTCTGCCTCACTGGTGCAACATGCAATGTGGAAGCTGCTCTTCCTACACTACAAGAAAAGTTGGCTTTCACAACGGACAATTTTCGTGGTTGAAGGCCCGTTTTTCGTGGCTAAAAAGTCTTCTACAATGGTTGCCAATCATGGTAAAAGCCCCGTCACAAAAGAATCTACCATGGTTTTTTCCTGATCGTGGCAGATCGCACCCTTTAGCCACGAAAACTTGTTCCATTGTAGATCTGTTCCCCAACCCCATTGACTGCCGACGACATGCAAGATGCCACGTGGTGAATACCGTTAACGCCCAGTTACCACTGTTAACGGTCAGAGAAACCGTGGCAGAAGCCATGCCCAGACTAGGCCTGCTAAATATATGTGGGCCGGCCCATGAGGAGAGCCCAATAAGAAGAAGGCCCGTTACTGTTTCGTTCAGTACTATTTGAAATGGGCCACCTAGTGCAACCATCCGCAGCCCATGAACTATCAGGCCCGACACTATTTCAGTCTAAAGAAGGCCCACCTTGGTCCAATACTGTGCGACCCATTCACAGACTAGGTCAAGTCTGTCCGTTACTGTTAAGGCCTTCTGTCAGCTCGTCACTTTTCTCGCACCCATCGTGGGACCTTACGGCCCTCTACAGTTACGGCCCTTTACTGTTCTAGACATTCACTGTTTTGACCTTCTACTATTCAGTCCCATAAACAGGCTGCAAAGTTTCTGGCCTGCTAAAGTTCCGGCCTCCTACAGTTCTGGCCTTGTTACTGTTTCCGGCCTCTTACTATTCTGGCATCCTATAGTTTTCATTTACTATTCTAGCCTTTCACTGTTCTGGCCTTTCACTGTTCTGGCCTTTCACTATTCTCGCATTTTACTGTTATGTTCTTTTGTGGTCAGATTCTACACATAATGGCCTCAGTGTAGGCCCGTCACTATTGATTGGTGGCCCATCAAGGACTGATAAAATGTTGTGGTCCTGCTACTGTTTAAGCCTATCTAACTTAGATCCATTGCCAGGACATAAAGGTGGATAAAAAAAGAACACAAGCTCTCTAAAATGCTAAATAAATTCTGGAACTGTGGAAAAAAACTTATAACTAAAAAATTAGTAAATTATTACACTCCTGAAAAATTCCGTAGCTTGTGAAGCATCATCGGAGTACAACACAACTGATAAACAATATAATCTCAGTTTCAAAAATGTTCCTTTTAGGGAGCTCGCCCCGCCTCACATGTAACGACGGGATTACCACGAGACTTGTTGAGTATATTATTAAGTAGATTCTCCGTCAAAGCTTGCATGTTTTTCAACTCAGATAACTCCTTCCTTGCTAATGGAGACTACTGCATCTGTTCTGTTGGCTTCCTGTCCAACTACATCAAGTTCATCTTTAAGTGCAGCACCAAAAACTCTTACTACTGGAATGTATGGAGTAGTCGAGATCGTGTACCTATGTGAGCAATACGCACTATCACTACCGCTCTGTCCAAAGAGATCTAGACTTGAGGTAGTTGTTTTCTGTTCTGCCTTCATATTTATATTTGCAACCTAAAACAAAAAGAAACGTCATATAACATCATTACTAAGGAAAACAAAAACCAATGAATTTCAAATCAGTCCTTTTGCTAAAAGGAAGAAAGCAATTAGTAACGACAGGGCATCATACATCTCTTTCTTTTGGAATAACTGGAACAGTTGACTTCATAGAGGGATGAGAAAGTGTGCAACTTCACTTCTGCCATGTGAAATGACTGCTCTACTTGATGAAGGCTGAAACTAAGGTAAAAAAAGTTACAACATCATACAAAGAAACAAAACTACCATGTTCATTCTCAAAGATTTTCAAAAGATTATTTGGTGTTATAGCAATGTAAGCATTCAACACAAGGACCTCATGCAGACGTGTGCCTCTAATAGACTAGCCAAATCATTTTAGAGAAATGGTCAAACAATCTAGCGAACAGTTAGAATGTTTAAATTTTTTGATTGTCTGCCCAAAGACAAAGTGTACTATCATGTGCCTCGTATTAAAATAGCCATACACGTGTAGATACCAGAGTGAGATTTGAAGTGGGCGATTGCTTATGATCCTTCCGTTTATGTTATATTGGATATCATTGCATTTCTGGCCGTGTTATAATCACCCTAGTGCCTCCGACAAAAATAACAACTCAACTAGAGTCAATGGCATGACACCAGGGGACTTAAACCTTAAAAAAGGGGGTGTCCTTATAGTAGCTCTATGTAGAGTCTCAGGGTTGCTGATCTAGTTACAGGTATGTTCGTCGATGATGTCCGCTGCATCAAGTAATTGGACTGGTGGTCTCCATAATTCAGTGTGGGTCCTCAGCATAATGGTGCAGCGAATAGTGAACACAAAAAGATTTCAATCTCACAGATGTTAGCATGACGTGATAAAAAAGCAATAGATACTTACGATATTATAGGGGCCATTCATTCTATGATTTCTATTGTAAACTGCACCTGTTCATTGCGTAACAACAACAAACAGTTAGGAATAGTGGTGTAAGCAGAAGAAAACATCTTAGTGGAAGCAGTATAATGAATGCAAACGTGTACTACATAGATAGGACCAAAGCATCAAGCAAGAAATAACAATTAGTGCCATAGCCTACGCCAAGACAGAGAGAAATTATAACCACATCACATATGGGCACTTACTAAAGTAGATAATGGAAACAAATGTGTTAACCGTTAGCTGACTCATATTTCGCCATGACATACAAAATCGCAGTTGAATGCCTTACGGCTAAACCTGATTACAAAAAAATTATTTAGGAAGATATGGGTAACAAGTATAGTACTTGTAAGTTACTACAAAAGTAGCACCAATACAAAATACAGTTAACTGCTACATATTTATCTTACCAAACTCCGAGGAGATATGGTTACCTCGGTCGCGATGGTGTTTAGGCATCCTGCAAATCCTGTAGTCGAGGTTGTCGAGGGTGCTGTAGTTGCGGTGCTTGTGGGCGAAGGTGAATAAAAATATGGGTTCCTTTGAGAGCTGGACGATAGCGGTGAAGAAGCAGATTCCTAGTGGTGGGAATGTGTTCGGCGCGCCAGGAGAGTGGGTCGGTGAAGCAGATCTGGTGCAGTGCACGACGATGATGGTGAATCAGATCTAAGGTGGTGAAGGTAGATCTAGGGTTTTCCGCAGGGCTTGCGCAACTGGGGGCGAGGATTGTGTGTGGGTGTGGGGGTAGGGGGTCGGTGGGCTATAGAGGTACTGAGCGGGGAAATCATGATTGAAGCCCCTACGAACCGACTTCACAAGGGGTAGAAGGGGGATTCCAAGATGTTTGAAACATTCGATAGCAGGAGATTTTCCCGCTCGACTAAATTCAGATTTATGTATAGTCTAAGTAGTAGTAAATTGGTAAGCCGTACTCCCTAGAATCAAAGGCCGATAGACACATCCGCGATCATCCATGGCCCATACTACCTCAGTTCGGAAATTAAGGGCCCATTTGGCCATTTGGCATCTAAATATTGATCATCGATCGCCCAGATTGGCTCGGTTCAGATATTAAGGCCGAGTTTGGCATCAAAGTATTTTTATATTATTTAAAAAACATTTTTATTTCTGAGTAAACTGAACTATTGAATACCTTTTAGTGTTTTGTTCCAACAAATAATAGGGTTTAAACTGAAGTATTCTCCAAAACTATGTTTTTTTAAATAATTGAGAAAGAGGACAGACCCCTTTTGAAGAAACTGAGAAGAGAGAAAACTAAAGTATTACTTTCGTAGGAACTAAAATACTATGGCATTGATATATTTCCATATTATATCTATTCATCAACGATGATGCATATGAAGATGTTGTCAACAAGACAGGTAGTGAGCACGAAAATTACGCTTAAAGCCCCAACCAACTCGAGTGAATTTGTTTATCCATAGTCCAACTAATAATAGCAGAATGGTAGGCCGATGGTATGGGAATCGAGTGTAATAATAAAGCGCCCTGAGCTTTAAAAAAATAAAGCGCCCTTTATCGATAAATTTTCAATCACTATGGTCGGGAGTGTTCATACTTCTATGCTAAACAAAAATATGGGAACCCACTATTTCGCTAACATGAATAATCTAGCGCCTGAGGGACGACATCAAACCACTCATAAAGTAAAAAATGATGGTGATTTCATCGAAAAAATGTGAAAGGTTCTACGCCCTACAAGTACTTTGTTCTCACAACTCTTATTATCCGTTTGCGCTAAGGATGGCAATTTTATCCAAGACTGCCCGCAGGTACTGTACCCGTGTTGGTAGGGTATGGGCACAATTTTATACCCGTGGGTAATACCCATACCCTAACCCGTTAAGCATTGGGTACGGGCACGAGTAGATAGACCCATACCCTACCCATTTAAACTGACATAGTAGTAAAACTTACCTGTAGAGTTACAACCTATGGGGCCAAGCAACCTAGGATAGAGTATGATACTGTGACTTCTAAATTTCGATAGTTTTCATGGGTACGGGCATGGGTAAAGTTTTATACCCGCGAGTACGGGTATGGGTAAAAATTTCTACCCATTGACTAAACAGGAGTGGGTATGATATTGCTCTACCCTACTCATACCCTACCCATTGCCATCCTTACTTCGCGCTCATTCATTAATGCAACCATGTTCTCCTTCAGGTTTTTCGAAAGTTGTTCGGTCATGCACACATAGCATATTCTATGAAGTACAGTAGTACAACATACGTAGACCGCAATTAATTATTCGAGCTAATCACTATTGTTCTTATTTAAAAATAAAAATTATTGGGCTTTGGAGCATGTCCAACAACCTTTTTGTATTGAATTGCTAAAATCTGACTCTAGGAAGAGGAGAATGAAGGTTTGTCAATGGAACACAATTTCCAATGTCCTAGCCTTCCTATAAGCATTCATTAGTGTTTTACCTTCCTAGCAAAAATCATGTCTACTCTCTCTGTTCCGAAATATAAGACGTTTTAGCTTTGTGAAATAAATGTATCTAGATGCCTTTTCGTGTAAAGGTTCACTCCAAACCTCTATGAACCTATACACTAAATGACGTCTAGATACATTTGATTCACAAAGCTAAAACGTCTTATATTTCTGAACGGAGGGAGTAAATGACAATGACATGTGGAGTCACTCACTCGGTCACCCAATAAATAAATCCCCTTTATCGATAAATTTTGAATCACTATGGCTGGGAGTGTTCAACCTTATGTTTAAAAGAAAATTTTTGGAACCCACTATTCCGCTAATGTGAATAATATAGTGCACCTGAGCAACGACATCAAAGCCACCCAAGAGGTAAGCTCATTAAAAAACAAGAAGAAATGTGGGGTTGCTAGGCCCTACAAGTAATCTGTCCTCACAACTCTTATTGTCCATTCATGCTCATTGATACATGCAGCCTTGTTTTTCCTTGAGATTATTCGAAAGTTGTTCGGTCATGCACATATAGCATCATCGCCAATGTTTTCGAATTACCTCTACTACTATAATGGATCAGTTTTGAATTGGATCCATAGCACCAATCCTAACTATTGGGCTGTTAGATCCAATGGTTCAGAGCAGCTGGATTCGTGTTGAAGGAGTAGTACCTAGAGCAAACTCCACCATATTCTAGAACCATCATGTCACTCCCTCCCTGCAAAAAAAGTTCACAGCACAGTAGGGTTGTATTCTCAATATGTGTAGATAGTTATTATTAATATACTTAATGCATGCCTTTTTTCTCTAACAAGACTATTGGTTAATAACAACTTAATGTTCATTAAATCACATTTCATACAGTATATACGAGTGTGGCACGCGCCTTTTACTAGCAGGAAGTAGCATGTGACTTCTTGCAAATCTTGCCACTATGTAATGTACGAGTAACTTTGAACAATGAAAATTAAATCAAGACTGGCAAATCCCAACAATGTTAACTCTTGGATCTTTTTTTCCATAATAGCACGTAGAAGATTCTATCGATAGTCCTTAGCACAATGAACGCTATGCACAAACCACAAACATTCTAATGACATGTTATACATTTAATTATCTTAGCATACCCAGTATATAGTGTACGAATAACTTTGAACTTTAACCATTGGATGAAGATTGGAAATCCCAACATTTTCCTTCCACTCTAACATTTAGAAGATTCTATTGATATAATCTTTAGCACAATGAACGCTATGCATAAACCTCAAAACACACTTTCCATCATTATAGAATCTATATATCATTTCTCTAGAGCATGTCGAGAATTATGTACCTGTAGCATCCCAATTGTCTAACAATTGTAATGCTACTTGGTCTAGTAAGATATTGGCTACTTCCTATATATAATTGTTGCATCATAAATATATCATGCTCATATCATCATGCCACCTTGCATTTGAGCATCATATAAAACCCTGTTTCTTTGGTTCTTCTCTCATATGCATTATTAATTGTATTTGCCTCTTGATATTGTTTTTGGTTATTGATATATTGTTTAATGCCCAAGTTGAGTTGGGGGCATATCTTTTATTCCACTCCATCACCTTTCTTTCACCACCTTATCATTCCACCATCCTATTATCCATGAGCTTGTAATTTTTTTTCTTTTGATTTTATTCTAGCTCATGTGGATAGGATGGATCTAAGTCTATACATTATTTTGCTTGGCCTTTAGTCCACTTTTGGGAATGCATATGAACAATTCCATGTTATTATTTTGTTCTCACAAGAATTTAAACATGGCATTAAATATTTTGCATGGGCCATGCAACCACTTTATCCCATTTGTTTTCTCTTTGTTTTTAGTGGGTCTTCCTTTTGTGAGATAATCTCCATCTCTCTCCACCATCCCCATGTGCCCAACCAAAAACCCTTTTCCCTCCATCATGCATGTTCAAATGGGGTCTTCTTTTTATTTATTTTAAACACCCTCTCTTCCTCTCTCTTGTAGTGCTTTCCCCACCATCAACTTTTGCTCAACCACTAAGCCCCACCTCACTCCATAGCCAGCTCTTTCTCTTCTATTCAAAATTTGCAAAAACTCCCAGAAAGGAATATTTCTTGGGCTAGTTTAAATCTGCAACAAAACAAAAATCAAAACAGTTAATAAAATAAAAGAAAACAAAATAAAGAGGGAGCCCAGCAGCAGCCCTCCTTACCTGGTCGTAGCCTGGCCCGCCTTCTTTTCCTCCTGGGCCGCTTCTTTTCCCGGCCCACTTCCCCCAGCCTGCCTCCCCCAGCCTGTACCGCTTCAGCGCCATCGACTCGTTCTGTTCCTCTTCTCCCTCGTCTGACCCCATCTCGCCCTCCTCTCTCCTCTGCTCTGATAGAGAGGAGCAGGTGGCCGTCTCCCCCGCCGTCATCCGCGTCAGCAGGCACGCCGAGCACGTGATCTGCCCGCCCTTATCCTCTCGCGCTGTGCTGCGAACCCTAGCTGCCGTCCTCGTTCTCCCTTCCCCTTCTCCACCGTACCACACCGCCGTCAGACAGTGCTTCGCGCTGCCGGTGCCGCCCAAGCTGGTGTCCGAGAACTCGTCGAGGGCCCCGGCGCAGAACGAGGAGTCGCTCCAGCCTGCTCAGTCGACCCAGGACCACCCACAACTGCCCCACGTCAGAGAGCCGCCAGCACCATCGCCACGACCTCGCCGTCCCCTCCGCTCCAGCCGTTCCAGCCTCTGAATTCCGCGGGAATCGGACGAGGTGAGCTCCCCCCTCGCCCTCTTCCGTTCCCCCCCCTCTGCGTGCCGTTCGCCGCCCGTATTTGGCTCCCGCCGGTGAACTGCCCCGCCGCCGCACAGGCCCAGCCTGGCGCTCCCCCTCTGTTCCCCGAGTCGCCCCGACCAGTGCAGCCCGCCGCCGCCGACCCTTCCTAAACAAGATCTGTAGCCAAAGCTGCCCTCTCTCTTTTTCATTTTTACGGCGAGACCTATCTCGCCGCGGTTGCGACGCCACCTTCGCCGGAAAATCTCGCCGTCGTCAGTCGTCGTCGAGATTCAGAGACAGCCCCAGATTCAGTTCAGAGCCCGCGCGGCGATTTTTCAGAAAGAACCCCCGCGCTTTTGTCGATCACGCCCAGGTCCCTAGCAGCCCTAGTGCCCCCACCTGTCAGCTGCCTGGCAAACTTGCAGAAAACCCCCCAGCGTCCCAGGCCTCAACCCGCACTCCCCCGCTACGCCTCGTGGTTAACCCATGCCCTCTCGCTGCCACGTGGGACCTACGTCCCTGTCGGGCCTGCATGTCAGCCGCCTGGGCTAGCCCGCGCCGCAGTGAGAAAACTTTTTCGCGTGCGTGTGCCCCGCCAGCAGCTGGCCCACCCGTCAGTGACTTTGGCTAAGTCGATCTGGGTGACAAAAGTTTGCCCTGTTGTCTGTTTTATTTAAACCTTTTTCAAAATGGATTTAAATTCAAATTCAAATCAGATTTAAATAACTTTTCAAATATAAATCCAAATAATACAAATGATATATGTTTTGGAATCAGAAAAATGTGAGGAATTCAAATATGCCATTCAAAATAATGTTTGAACCCTTTAAAATTTCGAGATGATTAAAATAACAATAAAATACCCTTTTCCTTAATTAATTAATAACTTTAATTCTACAACTCCAAATTTGACAATTAATATGTCTAAATCGATCAGCGCGACGAGCCCATTCTATCTATGCAGTCCTTGTTCTGAATTGAAGCATACATCATGTCATTATTAAAAACCTGAACTGTTTATGACAATAAAATTGGACCAAATAAATAATAAAATGCTTTATTTCTTGTATCCACACCTCACCTTTGCCATGCTACTTTAATGCCATGTAAATTGTGCATCATCCATCATGGCATGCTTGTTTGCTTGTCGCACTTTAATTTATATGCTTGTGCACTTTATTTATGTTGGCCCTTGTTTGTTTGGTTCTTCTTCGAATAGGCGCCCAGCAGGAGAATTACCAGGAATCACAGGAGTACTACCCAGATCCATCTCTCAGTTCAACTGAGCTGTCAGGCAAGCACTACCACATGCTTGCATACATACAGTACCTATTTCCTCTATCTTATTCTTGCATCATTGAGTCGCGATTGAATTAAATTGAATCCCAAGTACTGCATAGCCTTTATTTTTAAACCCCACCGAAGCTTATTCCTCCATCCCATGAGCCATTACTACAGGAGTTGTTTGAGCCATGCGAGTCGTAGAAAAGCATGAGTAGGGTATGTGCGTGTCTGATGAACAAGGAGGTACCTAAACAACATAATCTGAGTAGTAATGGGATAACTAATGAAAGAGGCACCGGTGAGCAATATCTGCTATTTGGTTTTTCATGCTCACTTGTGTCCCGTAGGACCCCGAGTACTTGATTCCTGTTCCTTGTTTATTCGCACTATCCACATCCGGGAGGCCTTATGGACCCCCCTGAGCCAGAGCTTGATTCATTCTTATTTCTTGGGGCCACGATTAGTTTGGGGCTTTATTACTATCCTGTACTTATGCCATGTTACTGCTTTATTTAAGATTGTGCGAGGAGCACCTGTACTGTTTTGGATCATGACACGTTTTCGCTGTATCGACAAGCCCAGTCACATTTTCGGGTTCCCGGTCGTTTACCGCCGTCCACACAAACCTTGGGTCCGTCTCGCTGCTGGCCAACTTCGTTGTGGGTAGCTTAATGGGGTGGCCCCCTGAAATATTTCTGAATCCTGTGATTGCTTTGTCGTGAATGCCTCGTTGGGTTTTGATTTGGTTTTTCCGAGGTTGATCGAGTGTGTGTTGCTATTCGTGCACCCCTGCAGGGTAAATCTTTCTGAAAGCCGTGTTCTCGGTTATGGACGACTTGGAGCACAGTTTCTCGATCATAGACAAGTATAACTAAAGTACCACTTTTAAATTGACTAAGTACTTGACTAGTAAATAGTGCAATACTCATGGAATTGTTAATAAAATTGCCAACGGATGATGGGGTTTGTTCGTCCGCTTCCTCGTTGGTAAGCGAGGAGGAGGATGAATCTGTTAATTATACTGTTATGACTGTTGTTCTTAATTCACGGACATCCGTCTATCAATGGTTAGGCGGATGGTTAGCGAGTATCTATAGAATTGCTAGGTATTATCTTTTGCTGCAATTGCGTCACCCCAGGTTGTGTCCCCTTTAGTGGCATAAAGACTTGCTGAGTACCCCTAGGGTCTCACATGATAAATTGTTTGATTCAGACGAACAGGTGTACCCGCAAGATGGATACTGGGTGGAGGAGACAGACGATGTTGGCAACGATCATTCGGTGTAGAGATTCCGGGAACGGGGATCCGTGAGATCTGTGGGCGGGATGTGTTTATTTATGGGGCATCTTATGCCGATTTGCTTCTTATCCGTACTCGGATCTTGTTTTCCGCTTCCGCCTGATACTCTGATGTTTGTTGTATGAGGAGCTATCCTAAATTATTATCTCTATCTAGGATATTTGAATCTTGCCGTATGGCGTTGCAATATTTCTATTTCTTTTAGATGGAATGGCTCTGAGGACTGTTGTATGTGGCTTGCATACATGCTCATTTGTGTATGTAGTTGATCCCTTCGCCTGCCGATTACGCCGCTCGTTATTGTCCCGATGTTCTGAAAGTGGTTAGGACGGCCGAAAGGTCTACCGTGAGTGGCCCTGGGCCCCACCGTACTATTTTAACCACTTTCGTTCATCCAGGCATGTAACTAAGAGCGTAATTCACCGAGGTAGTTACAATTGGTATCAGAGCCATCCTGCCCTTCAGGGTCTCAGCCAAAATGGTCGTTGTCAGTCTAACAAATATTTTTGGTAGTTATGTATACTAGGGAAAAACAAACGTGAGAGTAGGACTGCTTCCATTTTTCTTCTTACCGACCCACCCACCCTTTTCTGGTAAGGAAGTGTAACGTTTTCAATCATCTTCTAAAATTCAAACTAGGATTCACGTGTTCTGGGTTCCGTAGTACCATAGGTTGTGTGTGTGTGTGTGTGAATTCCTTGTCTATCTGTTGCATCCAAATGTTATCACTATCTGCCTTTTGGTTATCAACTATTGGTACATTCCATACCGACAGGCCTTTGTAAACCGACGCGATCTATTCTGATTCGTTGTATACCGACGCGATCTATCTTACTCTTTGTTATCCGACGTTATCTTGTTGGGGTGTTCTTTTCCATAGTTACTAATCTTTAGGTTCATCTTAAGAAAAAGGTATTGGGATATGTGTTTTACTGATTCATGTGCGGAGTAATGATTTGAGTGCGGGATGGAGTCGCGACCATACCACTACTGTTATCATTTGCTCTTGTATGTTGAACTAGTACAGTTACTAATCTTGATTCGTGAAGTGGTTTTGCGCATATAGTGGTATTTTAATGCCAAAAATTGTGGAAATTTTTTCTTTGTTAGTTGTGTACCACACTCCTTGTTCAGTCGTGTGCGTTATGCTTAATATCTTCTAGTTGCCTTGAACTTTGTTGATATTTTAATATCATCTCAGTGAATTGCATCCATTAATCTTGATTAATTCCATTTTGATACTATTTTGGATTATTATCATTCTCCATTATAGTACTGACTTGTGTTTTATATCAATCACAGGATGGCACCACCACGCCGTTCTGAGGAGGACATACCACCTGAACTTGGGGCTGCTTTGGCAAGTATTGCAAATGCTTTGGGCACTTTGTAGCAGAACCAGCATCGCTTTGAGGAAAGCATGAGGAGGAATGAGTTTGTTCCGCTACCTCCACCTCCCAAGAGAGGAGACATCAAGAGTTTTCTCAAGTTCAACCCACGTCAATTTGAAGTGTCTGATCAGCCACTTGATGCGGATGACTGGCTTCGTGAAGTGTCAAGGTTGCTGATGACTGCGGATGTTCCCGAGCAAGAATGGGTCAAATGTGCCACTCACCTTCTGAAGGGAGATGCAGCTCTCTGGTGGGAAAATTACCTCAAGGCGGATATTTCTGGTTTTCAGCCTACTTGGGAGCGGTTCACTGCTGCTTTCAAAGAGCAATATCAGTCAGAAATTGTCATGGAAAGGATGAAGGAAGTGTTTCTCAACCTCAAGCAGGGCACTGACAATCTCAACACCTACATCAGAAACTTCATGAACCTTTCTCGTTATGGTGGCGATGAGATCTCTGATGACAAGAAGAAGCAAAAGAGGTTTTGGCAAGGCCTCAATGCTTCCATCAAATATGCTATCACTCATGCAAGGCCTGCGTCTTTCCTGGAACTCCAACATACAGCTCTGCAGGAAGAAGCAAGTAGGCAAGTGTTTGACGAGTCAAAGAAACACAGTCGTGATACAGCAAGCTCTTCTGCTATGACAGCTCCTTCTAAGCGTCGTGTCTAGGTTCCTAACACCCCACCGTCGCTCCCTGCTCCACCAAGACCGTCAAGCTACGCACCAAGGCCACCAAACTCCTTCACTGCGGCTCCCAGGGGCTACAACCACAACTACACTGGAGCGCCTGGCGGAGTCCCTGGCTACGTTGCTCCACGTCCACCTGGTGCTTGCTATACTTGTGGAAACACTGGGCATCAGCACTATAATTGTCCAATGAACAACAAAGCTCTTCCACCACCACCTCCAAGACCTGCGGCAAGTTCTCCTATGATTCGTGCACCTCCACCTCGGGCTCTCAACATCAACACCAAGCCTGGGTCTACTGTTGCTCGTGCCAACTGTGTCAACGCCGTTCAAGCTGAGCATGCTCCTGGAGTTGTGATGGGTATGCTTCCTGTTAGCTCAGTTCCTGCACGAGTTTTTTTTGATTCTGGTGCTTCGCATTCTTTTGTTTCTCACAAGTTTGCGCATGAGCAAGATCTGTCTATGGTTCCTTTATTACATCGTCTTGTGGTACAATCTCCTAGGTCAAACATGAGGGCTGCTCATATCAGCCATGGCAATCAAATTGAGATTGGTGGCTCTTCGTTTCCGGCTTCCTTAATTATTCTGGGCAATTCTGATATTGATGTTATCTTGGGAATGGATTGGTTGACAACAAATGCAGCTGTGATTGATTGTGCTGAACGTTCGGTTTCTCTGAAAATTCCTGAAGGCCATATAGTCTATTCTCCAAGTCTGACTCCTGCAATTTAGCTTTATTCTTTAGCGGCTCTGAATGATGATGTTATGGAAGGTATTCAGAGTGTTCCTGTAGTCTGTGAGTTTCCAGATGTTTTCCCTGAAGAGTTGCCAGGTATGCCTCCGGATCGCGAGGTCGAGTTTGTCATTGAACTTGAACCTGGTACCGCTCCTATTTCCAAGCGGCCTTATAAAATGGGTCCTGCTGGGTTGGCTGTACTCAAAAATCAGTTGGATGAACAAGAGAAGTTGGGTTTCATTCAGCACAGTACTTCTTCTTGGGGTAGCCCAACCATCTTTGTGAAGAAACGAGACAAGACTGATAGACTTTGTGTTGACTATCGGGCACTCAATGCTAAAACAATCAAAAATAAATATCCCCTTCCGCGGATTAATGATCTCTTCGACCAGCTAGCTGGAGCTGTGGTATTCTCTAAGCTTGATTTGAGAAGTGGTTATCATCAAATCAAGATTCGCAAGGAAGATGTTCCTAAAACAGCTTTCACCACCTGCTATGGCCTGTATGAGTACACGGTCATGTCTTTCGGTCTCACCAACGCACCTGCCACCTTCTCGAGGCTTATGAACTCGGTTTTCATGGAGTATCTTGATAAGTTCGTGGTGGTCTATCTGGATGACATTCTAGTCTATTCTAAGTCAAAAGAAGAACATGAAGAACACCTTCGGTGTGTCCTAAACAAGCTTCATGAGAACCGCCTGTATGCAAAGTTCTCCAAGTGTGAATTCTGGCTGCCTCAAGTCACCTACCTTGGTCACGTCATCTCTGCCAAGGGTATTGCCGTCAACCCAGAAACTATTAAGACAATTATGGACTGGCTTCCACCCATAAATGTCAAAGAAGTCCGGAGTTTCCTTGGTTTGGCCAGTTACTGCTGTCGCTTCGTTCAAAATTTCTCGAAGATTGCGAAGCCTCTTACCGATCTCCTCAAGAAAGGCAAGAAATATCTTTGGACTCCTGCATGTCAAGCAAGCTTTGAAACACTCAAAGAGAAGCTCACTTCCACACCAGTCTTGGTTCCTCCAGATACATCAAAGCCTTTCCAGATTTTCTGTGATGCTTCATTGCAAGGATTGGGTGCGGTCCTTATGCAAGAAAAGCAAGTTGTTGCTTATGCCTCTCGACAGCTGAAGACGCACGAGATCAACTATCCTACACATGACCTCGAACTTGCAGCAGTTGTCTTTGCTTTGAAAGTATGGAGGCATTACTTGCTTGGCAACCGTTGTGAGATCTTTTCTGATCACAAGAGTCTGAAGTATATATTCACACAGCCTGATCTCAACCTTCGTCAAAGGAGGTGGATTGAAACAATCAATGATTTCGATTTGACCATCAACTACACTCCGGGCAAAGCCAATGTCATGGCTGATGCTCTCAGCCGAAAAGCTTATGTCAACAATCTCACGGTGGAAGAACAACAGCCTCTCTTGTGCGAGGAATTCCGCAAGCTCAACCTTGAAATTGTGGATGAAGGGTATCTTCTGAAACTTCTGGCAACACCTCTCTTGGAAAAAAAAGTCCGTTCCATTCAATTTGGTGATCCTTACACTAAAAAGATCATCTCCAACATTCAGCTTCCGAAGTATGAGTCTTTCCACGTAGATGACCAAGGCACTCTTTTCTTTGAACACCGGATGTTTGTTCCGAACTACCCGGGTTTAAGAGAGCAAGTTCTCAAGGAGGCGCATGATTCAGTTCTTTCTATCCACCCTGGCAGCACTAAGATGTACATGGACTTAAAAACACAATATTGGTGGCCTGGTTTGAAACGATATTGTGCCAAGTATGTCTCGGAGTGTGATGTCTGTCGTAGAGTCAAAGCTGTCCATCAGAAACCTTCCGGTCTTCTACAGCCATTGAAGCCTCCGGAATGGAAATGGGAGAAAGTAGAGATGGACTTCATCACTGGTTTTCCAAGGTTCCAGAAGGGCAACAATGCAATCTTTGTTGTCATTGACAGGCTTTCCAAAGTAGCTCACTTCTTTCCAGTCAAGGAAACAATTTCTGCAATTCAGTTGGCTGAGCTCTATATCAACAGAATTGTCTCTCTACATGGAGTTCCTCTTGAGATCAGTTCAGACCGTGGAAGCATCTTCACTTCCAAGTTCTGGGGAAGTTTCCAAAATGCTTTGGGAACAAAATTAAACTTCAGCACAGCTTACCACCCTCTGTCGCAAGGACAAGTTGAAAGGATCAATCAGATTCTAGAAGATATGCTCCGTGCTTGCGTTATCTCTTTCGGCATGAAGTGGGAAGAATGTCTTCCTTATGCTGAATTCTCTTACAACAATAGTTTCCAGAAAAGTCTAAAGATGGCACCATTTGAGGCTCTCTATGGTCGCAAATGCAGAACTCCGATTGGTTGGTTGGGCGCAGGTGAAAGAATATTGTTTGGCCCCGACATTGTAACTCAAGCGGAAGAGAAGGTTCACATCATTCTTGAAAATCTGAAGATTGCTCAAAGTCGCCAGAAGAGCAATTATGACAGAAAGCACACTGACATGGAGTATGTCCCTGGTGATCTCGTTTACCTTCGTGTCACTCCCATGAGAGGCACACACCGCTTTGGTATCAAAGGAAAGCTGGCTCCTAGATACTTCGGTCCTTTCAAAATTCGCGGAAGAAGAGGAGAAGTTGCTTATGCTCTTGAGCTCCCTGAACAACTCAAAGTCCATGATGTTTTCCACATCTCTCAACTCAAAAAGTTCTTCAAGGATCCCGGCAGGACCGTGGACCATGAACTCATCAATCTCCAAGAAGATATGTCTTATCAAGAACACCCCATAAAAATTCTTGAAGTCGCAGAAAGAAGGACTCGCAACAAGTCCATCAAGTTCTGCAAGGTGCAGTGGTCGCACCATTCCGTTGATGAAGCCACTTGGGAACGTGAAGATGAGCTCCGTGCCAAGTATCCTACCCTCTTTGAGTCTTCTTCTTCCTAGAATCTCGGGGCGAGATTCTTGTTTAGTGGGGGAGAGTTGTAGCATCCCAATTGTCTAACAATTGTAATGCTACTTGGTCTAGTAAGATATTGGCTACTTCCTATATATAATTGTTGCATCATAAATATATCATGCTCTTATCATCATGCCACCTTGCATTTGAGCATCATATAAAACCCTGTTTCTTTGGTTCTTCTCTCATATGCATTATTAATTGTATTTGCCTCTTGATATTGTTTTTGGTTATTGATATATTGTTTAATGCCCAAGTTGAGTTGGGGGCATATCTTTTATTCCACTCCATCACCTTTCTTTCACCACCTTATCATTCCACCATCCTATTATCCATGAGCTTGTAATTTTTTTTTCTTTTGATTTTATTCTAGCTCATGTGGATAGGATGGATCTAAGTCTATACATTCTTTTGCTTGGCCTTTAGTCCACTTTTGGGAATGCATATGAACAATTCCATGTTATTATTTTGTTCTCACAAGAATTTAAACATGGCATTAAATATTTTGCATGGGCCATGCAACCACTTTATCCCATTTGTTTTCTCTTTGTTTTTAGTGGGTCTTCCTTTTGTGAGATAGTCTCCATCTCTCTCCACCATCCCCATGTGCCCAACCAAAAACCCTTTTCCCTCCATCATGCATGTTCAAATGGGGTCTTCTTTTTATTTATTTTAAACACCCTCTCTTCCTCTCTCTTGTAGTGCTTTCCCCACCATCAACTTTTGCTCAACCACTAAGCCCCACCTCACTCCATAGCCAGCTCTTTCTCTTCTATTCAAAATTTGCAAAAACTCCCAGAAAGGAATATTTCTTGGGCTAGTTTAAATCTGCAACAAAACAAAAATCAAAACAGTTAATAAAATAAAAGAAAACAGAATAAAGAGGGAGCCCAGCAGCAGCAGCCCTCCTTACCTGGTCGCAGCCCGGCCCGCCTTCTTTTCCTCCTGGGCCGCTTCTTTTCCCGGCCCACTTTCCCCAGCCTGCCTCCCCCAGCCCGTACCGCTTCAGCGCCGTCGACTCGTTCTGTTCCTCTTCTCCCTCGTCTGACGCTGTCTCGCCCTCCTCTCTCCTCTGCTCTGACAGAGAGGAGCAGGTGGCCGTCTCCCCCGCCGTCATCCGCGTCAGCAGGCACGCCGAGCACGTGATCCGCCCGCCCTTATCCTCTCGCGCTGTGCTGCGAACCCTAGCTGCCGTCCTTGTTCTCCCTTCCCCTTCTCCACCATACCACACCACCGTCAGACAGTGCTCCGCGCCGCCGGTGCCGCCCAAGCTGGTGTCCGAGAACTCGTCGGGGGCCCCGTCGTAGAATGAGGAGTCGCTCCAGCCTGCTCAGTCGACCCAGGACCACCCGCAACTGCCCCACGTCAGAATGCCGCCAGCACCACCGCCACGACCTCGCCGTCCCCTCCGCTCCGGCCGTTCCTACCTCTGAATTCTGCAGGAATCGGACGAGGTGAGCTCCCCCTCGCCCTCTTCCGGTCCCCCCCCTCTGCGTGCCGTTCGCCGCCCGTATTTGGCTCCCGCCGGTGAACTGCCTCGCCGCCGCACAGGCCCAGCCTGGCGCTCCCCCTCTGTTCCCCGAGTCGCCCCGACCAGTGCAGCCCGCCGCCGCCGACCCTTTCTAAAAAAGATCTGTAGCCGGAGCTGCCCTCTCTCTTTTTCATTTTTACGGCGAGACCTATCTCGCCGCGGTTGCGACGCCACCTTCACCGGAAAATCTCGCCGTCGTCAGTCATCGTCGAGATTCAGAGACAGCCCCAGATTCAGTTCAGAGCCCGCGTGACGATTTTTCAGAAAGAACCCCCGCGCTTTTGTCGATCACGCCCAGGTCCCTGGTAGCCCTAGTGCCCCCACCTGTCAGCTGCCTGGCAAACTTGCAGAAAATCCCCCGGCTTCCCAGGCCTCAACCCGCACTCCCCCGCTGTGCCTCGTGGTTCACCCATGCCCTCTCGTTGCCACGTGGGACCTACGTCCCCGTCGGGCCCGCATGTCAGCCGCCTGGGCTAGCCCGCGCCGCAGTGAGAAAACTTTTTCGCGTGCGTGTGCCCCGCCAGCAGCTGGCCCACCCGTCAGTGACTTTGGCTAAGTCGAGCTGGGTGAAAAAAGTTTGCCCTGTTGTCTGTTTTATTTAAACCTTTTTCAAAATGGATTTAAATTCAAATTGAAATCAGATTTAAATTACTTTTCAAATATAAATCCAAATAATACAAATGATATATGTTTTGGAATCAGAAAAATGTGAGGAATTCAAATATGCCATTCAAAATAATGTTTGAACCCTTTAAAATTTCGAGATGATTAAAATAACAATAAAATACCCTTTTCCTTAATTAATTAATAACTTTAATTCTACAACTCCAAATTTGACAATTAATATGTCTAAATCGATCAGCGCGACGAGCCCATTCTATCTATGCAGTCCTTGTTCTGAATTGAAGCATACATCATGTCATTATTAAAAACCTGAACTGTTTATGACAATAAAATTGGACCAAATAAATAATAAAATGCTTTATTTCTTGTATCCACACCTCACCTTTGCCATACTACTTTAATGCCATGTAAATTGTGCATCATGCATCATGGCATGCTTGTTTGCTTGTCGCACTTTAATTCATATGCTTGTGCACTTTATTTATGTTGGCCCTTGTTTGTTTGGTTCTTCTTCGAATAGGCGCCCAACAGGAGAATTACCAGGAATCATAGGAGTACTACCCAGATCCATCTCTCACTTCAACTGAGCTGCCAGGCAAGCACTACCACATGCTTGCATACATACAGTACCTATTGCCTCTATCTTATTCTTGCATCATTGAGTCGCGATTGCATTAAATTGAATCCCAAGTACTGCATAGCCTTTATTTTTAAACCCCACCAAAGCTTGTTCCTCCATCCCATGAGCCATTACTACAGGAGTTGTTTGAGCCATGCGAGTCGTAGAAAAGCATGAGTAGGGTATGTGCGTGTCTGATGAACAAGGAGGTACCTAAACAATATAATCTGAGTAGTAATGGGATAACTAATGAAAGTGGCACCGGTGAGCAATATCTGCTATTTGGTTTTTCATGCTCACTTATGTCCCGTAGGACCCCGAGTACTTGATTCTTGTTCCTTGTTTATTCGCACTATCCACATCCGGGAGGCCTTATGGACCCCCCTGAGCCAGAGCTTGATTCATTCTTATTTCTTGGGGCCACGATTAGTTTGGGGCTTTATTACTATCCTGTACTTATGCCATGTTACTGCTTTATTTAAGATTGTGCGAGGAGCACCTGTACTGTTTTGGATCATGACACGTTTTCGCTGTATCGACAAGCCCAGTCACATTTTCGGGTTCCCAGTCGTTTACCGCCGTCCACACAAACCTTGGGTCCGTCTCGGAGCCGGCCAACTTCGTTGCGGGTAGCTTAATGGGGTGGCCCCCTGAAATATTTCTGAATCCTGTGATTGCTTTGTCGTGAATGCCTCGTTGGGTTTTGATTTGGTTTTTCCGAGGTTGATCGAGTGTGTGTTGCTATTCGTGCACCCCTACAGGGTAAATCTTTCTGAAAGCCGTGTTCGCGGTTATGGACGACTTGGAGCACAGTTTCTCGATCATAGACAAGTATAACTAAAGTACCGCTTTTAAATTGACTAAGTACTTGACTAGTAAATAGTGTAATACTCTTGGAATTGTTAATAAAACTGCCAACGGATGATGGGGGGTTGTTCGTCCGCTTCCTCGTTGGTAAGCGAGGAGGAGGATGGATCTGTTAATTATACTATTATGACTGTTGTTCTTAATTCACGGACATCCGTCTATCAATGGTTAGGCGGATGGTTAGCGAGTATCTATAGAATTGCTAGGTATTATCTTTTGCTACAATTGCGTCACCCCAGGTTGTGTCCCCTTTAGTGGCATAAAGACTTGCTGAGTACCCCTAGGGTCTCACATGATAAATTGTTTGATTCAGACGAACAGGTGTACCCGCAAGATGGATACTGGGTGGAGGAGACAGACGATGTTGGCAACGATCATTCGGAGTAGAGATTCTGGGAACAGGGATCCGTGAGATCTGTGGGCGGGATGTGTTTATTTATGGGGCATCTTATGCCGATTTGCTTCTTATCCGTACTCGGATCTTGTTTTACGCTTCCGCCTGATACTCTGATGTTTGTTGTATGAGGAGCTATCCTAAATTATTATCTCTATCTAGGATATTTGAATCTTGCCGTATGGCGTTGCAATATTTCTATTTCTTTTAGATGGAATGGCTCTGAGGACTGTTGTATGTGGCTTGCATACATGCTCATTTGTGTATGTAGTTGATCCCTTCGCCTGCCGATTACGCCGCTCGTTCTTGTCCCGATGTTCTGAAAGTGGTTAGGACGGCCGAAAGGTCTACCGTGAGTGGCCCTAGGCTCCACCGTACTATTTTAACCACTTTCGTTCATCCAGGCATGTAACTAAGAGCATAATTCACCGAGGAGGAGGAGGGGAAGGAGGATCCTTGGTTTTTCATGTATGAAGGAGACATCGTCTTCAAGAAGAGTTCACTCGATCCATCCTCCATCGGCAAGAAGAAGAGGGAGCATGAGCAGGAGGATGAGGGGTCGGAAGATTTATGGCCATTTCTCGACTTCGTCTCCAAGAAGAGTGCACTCGATCCCGCCTTCATCGACAATGAGAAGAGGAAGGAAAAGCAGGCAGGAGGCTTGAACAAGAAGACGGTGGGAGCTAGGGGATGCCACGGGAAGCTGAAGGACGATGCTAGTACACAGGTGACAGCGGAAGGATCCAGGTCCAAGAAGACGAAGAAGTCTTAGGATTAATTTTGTTTAATTTCACCTCTACTTCCTTTCTATAATAATGTTCGGAGATTGAATATAGTTATCAAGTTCAAATTAGAACGGTGTTTGTGATCTAGTACTAGCATAAGTACTTCATTTGTCAGTTCATCTTCCACTGCGACCCAATAAAACCTCTTGTATTACCGAGGAAGGTGAAATTACTTCCTCCCCTTAATTTCTGCGTGCATTCAAGGAAAGAAGGGTGCTAATACAGAGAAACCCACGTTAATTACTCACGTGAATTCAGGTAATTAATACTAAAAGGAAGAAGCCTGGAACCCACATATATTCTTTAATTACTAATATCAATCATTATAAGTGAAATACGGATTAGTAGTATATCAAAGTCCATGGATAAAAAATAACCTCTATACAGTCCATGTAAATCATCTCCTTGCGCATCATTGATTTGAAATTATTTAATGTCACATTTGTTTGAAAACTCAATTGCGCCCAACGTTCCACGTGCTCTCCCCTATCCCCTGGTCATCACCGCGGCACATCAAAAAGGCTGCATCGCCTGCAAAATCAAGCAAGCACGAAACATCGATCTATATATGCTAGAAGAATCTAGAAGACACGCAAACATCAGAATGATGGTCCTAGCTAGCCTCGGTCCCATTAGTGCTCACCAGCGAGGCACCTATGAATACATTAGCATTAAGGCGTACCTCAAGCTTGTGGGTTGCCCACAAGAAATAGAAAACTGATTTTCCATCTCTCCTCTCTCTTCCATTTTCTGAGTTCATGTCGATTTTCACTAGAAACGTCCTCTGTTTGCACTACATGTGTTGCATAGTTTTGTTCATGTTTTTTTAACATTGGTAGCTCCACAATATGTCATTTCATCAAAATTTCCAAAAAAGATTCATGAAACACCTTTTTGGGTGCACAAGGTGTTCTTCTATGTGTTGTAGGGTCGGGCCCTGATTGGTCGAGACCTACCTCACACGGATCATGGCCACCCACTTTAGGATCCTCTACGATCCAACAAGCTTGATATCTCCATGTTATCTCCCTTTTCGTTCAAATTTTGCACTAGATCACTAGTTTGACACTGAAGCCATAAAAAAGTTCTTTGAAAAACCCTAGGCTTTTTTCAATGATGTTTTTTATAATTTGAAATTTGTGAGGCTTTTTGGGAATCGTTCCCTTCGTAATTTGAATTTCTGAGGCTTTGTATGATGTTTCTTATAATTTCAAATCTGTGAGTCATTTTGTGATCCTTTTTATAAGCTAATATTTATGAGCTGTTTAGAAATACAAGATCCCTTTTATAATTTGAATTTTGTGAGGATTTTTTGATCCTTTTTATAAGTTAAATTTTTTGAGGATTTTTATAAATTTATGACCCTTTTATATTTTGAAATTTTGAGGCTCTTGGTGTTGCTTTTTTTAATTTGAAATTTGTAAGGTTGTTTATGAATTCGTTTTGCTTTCTAGAATTGTATTCAAAACACGGTCAAATTTCATGCCATGCATATTCTTAGCAAGAAGTTAAATCTTGCCAAACTCTCACTCGTTATCGATACATTGACTGCTTGGTGGGTCCACTGAATAGATTTTTGCAGGGTGTGAAGTTAATTTTGAAACATAGCCAAAATTTCAAAACACGGTGAGTCATAGCCTCTTTGATTGTTTTTAAAACACGGTCAAATATCTAGGCATGCATATTCTTAGCAATAAGTTGAGTCATTCCAAACTCTCACTCATTCTCGATACATTGACTGCTTGGTGGGTCTAGTGAACAGATTTTCACAAGGTGTGAAGTTAATTTTGAAACACACACAAAATTTCAAAACGCGGTGAGCCATAGCCACTTTGATTATTTTCAAAACATGATCAAATTTCTAGGCATGTATATTCTTAGCAATAAGTTGAATCATTCCAAACTCTCACTCATTCTTGATACATTGACTGCCTGGTAGGTCCAATGAACAGATTATCGCAAGGTGTGAAGTTAATTTTGAAACACAACCAACTTTCAAAACACGGTGAGTCATAGTCTCCTTGATTGTTTTCAAAAAACGGTCAAACTTTCGAGGCATGCATATTCTTAGCAAGAAGTTGAATCTTGCCAAACAACTCTCACTTGTCCTTGATACATTGAGTGCCTAGTGGGTCCACTGAAAAGATTATCACAAGGTGTGAAGTTAATTTCGATACACAAGCAAAATTTCAAAACACGGTGATTCATAGTATCTTTGTTAGTTTTCAAAACACGGTCAAATTTCTAGGCATGCATATTCTTAGCAAGAAGTTGAATCTTTCCAAACTCTCACTCATCTCCATACATTGACTGCCTAGTGGTGGGACCACTGAACAGATTTTTGCAAGGTGTGAAGTTAATTTCGAAACACTGGCAAAATTTCAAAACACAGAGAGTTGTAGTCTCTTTGATTATTTTCAAAACACGGTCGAATTTCTAGGCATGCATATTCTTACCAAGAAGTTGAATCTTTCCAAACTCTCACTCGTTCTCGATACATTAACTGACTAGTGGTGGGTCCACAGAACAGATTATCGCAAGGTGTGAAGTTAATTTCGAAACATAGCCAAAATTTCAAAACATGGTGAGTCATAGTCTCTTTGATTGTTTTCAAAACACGGTCAAATTTCGAGGCATGCATATACTTTGCAACAAGTTGAATCTTGCCAAACAACTCTAACTCGTTCTCGATACATTGACTGCTTGGTGGGTCCACTGAATAGATTATCGCTAAGTGTGAAGTTAATTTCAAAACACAGCCAAAATTTCAAAACACGGCGAGTCATAGTCTCTTTGGTTGTTTTCAAAATACGGTCAAAATTCTAGGCATACATATTCTTAGCAAGAAGTTGAATCTTTCCAAACTATGACTCGTCTTGATGCATTGACTTCCTGGTAGTGGGTCCACTGAACAGATCTTCGCAATGTGTGAAGTTAATTTCGAAACAAGGGAAAAATTTCAAAACACGGTGAGTCATAGTCTCTTTTATTGTTTTCAAAACATGGTCAAAATTTCTAGGCATGCATATTCTTAGCAAGAAGTTGAATTTTCCAAACTCTCACTCGTTCTTGATACATTGACTTTGGCCTGGTGGTGGGTCCACTGAACAGAGTATCGCAAGGTGTGAAGTTAATTTCGAAACACAACCAAAATTTCAAAACATGGTGAGTCATAGTCTCTTTGGTTGTTTCCAAAACATGGTCAAATTTCGAGGCATGCATATTCTTAGCAAGAAGTTGAATTTTGCCAAACAACTCTCACTCGTTCTCGATACATTGACTACCTGGTGGGTCCATTGAACAGATTATCGCAAGGTGTGAAGTTAATTTCTAAACATAGGCAAATTTCAAAACACGGTGAGTCATAGTCTCTTTGGATGTTTCCAAAATGGGTCAAATTTCAAGGCATGCATATTCTAAGCAACAAGTTGAATCTTGCCAAACAACTCTCACTCGTTCTCAATACATTGACTACCAGGTGGATCCATTAAATAGATTATGGCAAGGTGTGAAGTTAGTTTCGAAACACAACCAAAATTTCAAAACTCGGTGAGTCGTAGTCTCTTTGGTTGTTTTCAAAACACGATCAAATTTTTAGGCATGATAATTCTTAGCAAGAAGTGGATAATTTCCAAACTCTCACTCGTCTCGATACATTGACTGCCTGGTGGTGGGTCCACTGAATAGATTTTTGCAAAGTGTGAAGTTAATTTCAAAATACAGTCAAAATTTCAAAACACGGCGAGTCATAGTATCTTTGATTATTTTCAAAACACGGTCAAATTTCTAGGCATGCATATTCTTAGCAAGAAGTTGAATCTTTCCAAACTCTCACTCGTTCTCTGTACATTAACTGCATGGTGGTGGGTCCAGTGAATAAATAATCGCAGCCAAAATTTCAAAACACGGTGAGTCATAGTGTCTTTGGTTGTTTTCATAACACGGTCAAATTTCTAGGCATGCATATTCTTAGCAAGAAGTTGAATCTTTCCAAACTCTCACTCGTCTCAATACATTGACTGCCTGGTGGTGGGTCCACTAAACAGATTTTCCCAAGGTGTGAAGTTAATTTCGAAACACGGGCAAAATTTCAAAACACGGTGAGTCATAGTCTCTTTGATTATTTTCAAAACACGGTCAAATTTCTAGGCATGCATATTCTTAGCAAGAAGTTGAATCTTTCCAAACACTGACTCGTTCTCGATACATTAACTGCCTAGAGGTGGGTCTAGTGAATAGATTATCGCAAGGTGTGAAGTTAATTTTGAAATGCAACCAAAATTTCATAACACGGTGAGTTATAGTCTCTTTGGTTGTTTTCAAAACACGGTCAAATTTCTAGGCATTCATATTCTTAGCAAGAAGTTGAATCTTTCCAAACTCTCACTCGTCTGAATACATTGACTTCCTAGTGGTGGGTCCACTGAACAGATTTTCGCAAGATGTGAAGTTAATTTCGAAACACGGGCAAAATTTGAAAACATGGTGAGTCATTGTCTCTTTTATTATTTTCAAAACATAGTCAAATTTATAGGCATGCATATTCTTAGCAAGAAGTTGAATCTTTCCAAACTCTCACTCGTTCTCGATACATTAACTGCCTGGTGGTGGGTCCACTAAATAGATTATCACAAGGTGTGAAGTTAATTTTGAAACACAACGAAAATTTCAAAACACGGTGAGTCATATTCTCTTTGATTGTTTTAAAAACACGGTCAAATTTTGAGGCATGCATATTCTAAGCAAGAAGTTAAATCTTGCCAAACAACTCTCACTTGTTCTCGATACATTAACTACATGGTGATGGGTCCACTTAATAGATTATAGCAAGGTGTGAAGTTAATTTCTAAACACAACCAAATTTCAAAACACGGTGAGTTATAGCCTCTTTGATTGTTTTCAAAACATGGTCAAATTTCTAGGCATGGATATTCTTAGCAAGAAGTTTAATCTTGCCAAACAACTCTCACTTGTTCTCGATACATTGACTTCCTGGTGGGTCCACTGAATAGATTATCACAAGGTGTGAAGTTAATTTCAAAACATAGCCAAATTTTCAAAACACGGTGAGTCATAGTCTCTTTGATTGTTTCCAAAACACGGTCAAATTTTGAGGCATGCATATTCTTAGCAAGAAGTTGAATCTTGCCAAACAACTCTCACTCGTTCTCGATACATTGACTGCCTGGTGGTGGGTCCACTGAACAGATTTTAGCAAGGTGTGAAGTTAATTTCAAACCATGGTCGAAATTTCAAAACACGGTGAGTCGTAGTCTCTTTGATTATTTTTAAAACATAGTCAAATTTCTAGGCATGCATATTCTTAGCAAGAATTTGAATCTTTCCAAACACTCACTCGTTCTCGATACATTAACTACCTGGTGGTGGGTCCAGTGAATATATTATCGCAAAGTGTGAAGTTAATTTCCAAACTCAGCCAAAATTTCCGATGAGTCATAGTCTCTTTGATTGTTTTCAAAACACAGTCAAATTTCGAGGCATGCATATTCTTAGAAAGAAGTTGAATCTTGCCAAACAACTCTCACTCGTTCTCAATACATTCACTGCCTGGTGGTGGGTCCACTTAACATATTATCGCAAGGTGTGAAGTTAATTTCCAAACACAGGCAAAATTTCAAAACACGGTGAGTCATAGTCTCTTTGATTATTTTAAAAACACGGTCAAATTTCTAGGCATGCATATTCTTAGCAAGAAGTTGAATCTTTCCTAACAACTCTCACTCGTTCTCGATACATTGACTGCCTGGTGGTGGGTCCACTAAACAGATTATCGCAAGGTGTGGAGTTAATTTCGAAACACAAGCAAAATTTCAAAATACGGTGGCTCATAGTCTCTTTGATTGTTTTCAAAACACGGTCAAATTTCGAGGCATGTATATTCTTAGCAAGAAGTTGAATCTTTCCAAACAACTCTCACTTGTTCTCGATACATTGACTCCATGCTCTCCCTCTATAATTTTACATTTTGAGGCTTTTATGATGCTTTTTATAATCAGGAGGCTGCGCGCCATGCCAAGAAATGAAGAGCGAGCAGAGACGAGTAGAAGGAAGAAAATCACCGAGAAATAGTAGTAGAGAGTAGCGAAATGAATTGCCTTGGCTACGTGGTCAGGCAACAAGGCTTTATCCAATCGCTAGGCATCGGGGCCCACCTGGGACGTGCATTTGAGCACCTATGTCTCTAGCGTCTCCCTAGGAACTGTGGTATGATTATAGTTGCATATGAGCAGTACAGGACTGTAGTACACTACTGAAGTCTTACTTCATGAATCAGTGAGCAGGAGCATTCAGGTACTACTCCATACTACTAGAACCCTACTGCCACCGCTGCCCGCTGGCCACCGCCCTAGGAGTAGTAAAAAGCAGCAAATAGCCACCGCCGCCCGCCACCCACCACCCGCAGATGCCTACCTACTAGAGTAGTAGTATAGTAAAAAGAAGACATATGTATTACTATTGGAGTACTGGTAGTACAACTCAAGTATAAAAAGACATATAATCCATATTACTGGAGTACTAGTTCAAATGTACTACTACTAGTACTCTGTATCTAGACAAGCTTTAACCACAAGAAAGAAATGGAGAAGAGAAACGAGTCTGCCATGCCGAGAAAGAAAGAGCCAGAAGAGACAAGCAGATAGAATAAAATGCAGATGGTGTTGAAGACATGCATGCAGTCCTCGTTCTCTCCCCGCATCACTGTACACTTTGCACCAGGCCCCAGGTTTCTCTATCTCTCTCTAGGTGTAGACCTTCTCCATTTCCAAAAAAGGCATAGACCTTCTTATTACCACTCATGCGGGTAGGATATGTTTTTCTGGTACAGTATTGTACAGGGTAATAAGTGCATGATTTACTCTCACCCGTCAACTTTCTGCAACCTCCATTCTAAAAAAACTCAATAGTGCATAAAAATTCTGGACGGCGAGCACTATATCGGCGAGCCGAGCTTCCAGGGAACCACACCAATGTTGGGCATTCGATGGATTCCACCAAGAGCTAGCCGGTGATAGACAAATACGAGCTACCGATAACTGTTCGATGCCCCCACGACGGCTCCCTCACCATGGTCGCCTACCACAAGCTCGATGACCACAAGGCCGCGTGCCCGTACAGCCCGTGCGACTGCATGGAGGTCGGTTGCATATTCACCGCCTCGCCGATCGAGCTCCTTTCGCACCTCAACAGAGTCCACAAGGTACATGTGCATAGGCTATCGTACGGCCAGCCCACAGAGTGTATAGTAACGATGCCATTACCGTCCTTTTCGCCATCCATGGTCATCGTCTACGGTAATGATGCTACCATGTTCAACATCATCATCGGCGAGCTCGGCCAGGATGCCGCTGTTTCCTCGGTGTGCGTCAGGGCAGCCTCGTGCTCGTGGCCCCGGTACATGGTGAAGCTGTGCGCCACTGGCCCGCAGTCGCCGACGGACTTCTCAACGGACAACCTTAATGGGGTCATTGAGCCAATGAGCTGCGTGTCGCCCGGTACTGTTGGCCTCGAAGATCTGACGTTCCGGACGGTGTCGCCACGGTACATTACCGTGACTGATGGATATTACCGGACGATCAAGGTGTTATCTTTCTACGTTTGCATCGACATGATGAATTGATCTTAATCTTCATCTAAGTGATCCTAATGCGATGGTAATGATGTATTACTAGCTAATTTAGTTGTAGATAAATACCACTAGTTTACTAGTTAATGTAGTAGTAGTCGGAGGCAGGGTCTCTTTTGGCACTAGGAAGGGTGTATTTTGGCTGTAAACTGTCTTTGCTACTAATGTTTATATTTTGGATTTTAAGTGTTTTCTGAAATTGTTCAACTACTACTCCACGTGCCCACTGCTAGGGGGACTCAGATCCAAAGAAACGTAGAAAATAAAACATCTCACACTTACGCCCAGTTTTCAACTATGTTTAATTTTTTTAGACACTAGACAATAAAAAAAATTTGTTAGTCATTAATAGTTCAAATACATGCATATATTTATTAAAAAATACAGACATATAATTTTAACGAATTTGCATAAATTAATTTTCATACTTTTGTCCGCACACTATATATAATAGTGGTAAGATAAGAAAAGAAAGACTATCAATAGTATCTTCTCGATGCTAAAATGGAAATCAAGATCCAACGTCTCACAATGTTGGGATTCGAGTCTTGATCCAACGGTCAAGATTCAAAGTTATTCGTACACTATACAATGCTAAGAAAAAAAAATGAGAAACATGTGTTTTGAAACCTTCACAATGTGTATTGGCCAACGGTGTATGAACATTCCTGGTTTTGACCCGAACAGCCATTGTCATGACCATATTGACATCATATATAGTTTATGATATAGTTCCCGCATCTGGTAGATTCGTGCATCTTATTCAACAAGATATGCTGAAAGTGAGCATTGTGTTGTTTTCTTTTGTTAAGGAAGTATACTAGTCTTACCATTATCACTATCTTAACACTATATGGTGTAGGAAAAACTTTGAATATTAATTGTTGGATCAAGACTCATGAATCCCAAGATTTACAGTCGTTGGATCTTCTTTTCCATTCTAGAATCTAGAAGATTCTATTGATAGTCTTCATCACAATGAAATGCATGGACTTGGATGTATTTTTTATTTTTTTGAGATCCTTGGTGTAACAATTGTACACATCCACTTACCATGTTAATTAATTGAAGAATCTCGCTCCCTCAAGACATATACCTTAGTCAAAACTAGTATGAAGAGTATGGCTCGATGAGCTGCTCTCTCGAGACGGAGCCGTACCTGACTTTTCCCCTTCTTGGTTTTAGGGTGCTTTGTGCTAAACGTATGGACCTTGATGTAATTTTCCCTTTTTTATGTCCTTGGTGTAAAATGTAGTACTCCCACCATCCGTTTAAAATTCTAACCAAAAAGTGTAAGTGGTGAAATTTAAACGAATTTAAGCTTACTTGTCAATGAGTATGAACATTCTTGAATTTCAAGCCGAACGACCAAGGTCAAGGCCATATCAACATCATACTTTATGTTGATGACCCCATATCAGCAAATTTGCATGGCAACAGATTTAGCGATATTTTGAAATAATTGAAGAAGTAGTATGAAGAGTTTGACTCAGGTCAGCTGATCTATCGAGAACGAGCCAAACTAGAAAGTTTTCCATTTAGGATCCTTTGTGCCAAATGTATGGACTTCGATGTAATAATTTTCCTTTTTTAGGTCCTTGATTTAAAATGTACTCCCACCGACCGTCTAAAATGTTAACCTAAAAGTAAATGGTGAAATTTAAATGAATTTAAGCTTAGTTGTCAACGAGTATGAACATTCTTGGAAGCAGAACGACCAAGGTCAAGGCCATATCAACATCATAATTTATGCTGATGATCCCATGTTAGATAATTTGCATGGCAACAGATCTGTCCCTGTTTTGGAAACAATCGAAGAGGAAGTAGTATTAAGAGTTTGGCTCAGATCAGCTGATCTCTCGAGAATGAGCCAAACCAGATTTTTTTTCTTTTAGGGTCCTTTATGCTAAATGTATATGGACCTCGATGTAATTTTACTTTTTTGAGTCCCCTGATGTAAAATATACTCCGATCGACCGTGTAAAGTTCTAACCCAAAAGTAAGTGGTGAAATTTAAATGAATTTAAGCTTAGTTGTCAACGAGTATGAACCATTCTTGTATTTCAAGATGAATGGCCAAGGTCAGGGCCATATCTACATCATACTTTATGCTGATGATCCCATATCCAAGAATTTGCATGCCGACAAATTTGGCCATATTTTGAAAACAATCAAAGATGAAGTAGTATGAAGAGTATGGCTCGATCAGCTACTCTCTAGATAAGGAGCTGAACCTGACTGTTTTCCTTGCTTAATTTTAGGGTCCTTTGTGCTAAATGTATGGACCTCGATGTAATTCCCCCTTTTGTGAGGTCTAAAAGTGTAAGTGGTGAAATTTAGACGATTTTAAGCTTACTTGTCAATGAGTATGAGCATTCTTTGATATCAAGCCTAATGACCAAGGTCAAGGCCATATCAACATCATACTTTTTGCTTATGATCCCATGTTAGAGAATTTGCATGGCAACAGATTTGGCCATGTTTTGAAAACAATCGAAGAGGAAGTAGTATTAAGTGTTTGGCTCAGATCAGCTGATCTCTCGAGAATGAGCCAAACTAGATTGTTTCTTTTAGGATCCTTTATGCTAAATGTATATGGACCTCGATGTAATTTTTGCATTTTGAGGTCCGTGATGTAAAATGTACTTCGATCGACCGTGTAAATTTCTAACCTAATAGTATTGTGGTGAAATTTAAACGAATTTAAGCTTAGTTGTCAACGAGTATGAAGCATTCTTGTATTTCAAAATGAACCACCAAGATCAAGGCCATAGCTACATCATACTTTATGCTGATGATCCCATATCCAAGAATTTGCATGACGACAAATTTGGCCATATTTTGAATACAATCAAAGATGAAGTAGTATAAAGAGTATGGCTCCATCAGCTACTCTCTCGAGAAGGAGCCAAACCCGACTATTTTCCTTGCTTAATTTTAGGTCCTTTGTCCTAAATGTATGGACCTCGATGTAATTTCCCCCATTTTAGGTATAAAACTATAAGTGGTGAAATTTAGACGATTTTAAGCTTGCTTATCAACGAGTATGAACATTCTTGGATTTCAGGCCGAACGACCAAGGTCAATGTAACAACCCAAGTTTTTAGTATCTCTAATTAGTACTTAAGCATTACATGCATGTGTTCAAATCAATAAAATCTATGCATGTGAACTATATGTATGAACAAATGCAAGTGAAAAACCTTAGTTTCTTTACAAATGGTTTCAAAATGTGCTCAAATTCAAATTTTGGGTTGCCCTATTATTTTACAAAAAGGTCCCTCCCTTTCCCTACTTAAAAGACTTAAAAATCAATTAAAAAGGGATTTTTATAATAAACATACATGTTTTATTAAAACCCAGGGGTTTTCTAGCAAAACCTAGTCCCTGGAACGAACTGTATGGACTGCAGGTTGATCCTTCGCTTTCCTAGGGGATTTTCTGCAAAACCGCCATCGTCTTCTCCAGCTGGAAACAGCTGCATGCCGTTGCCGCCGCTATCGACCGCCGCGCCGCGATTCCCGCCCGTTCGTCGATGTGGAGACGAGGATAATACCGCTGAGACGTGCTCTTCCTTCTTCCTATCCTCTCACTTACCCCAGATCGCCCTCTCTTCCTCTCTCCCTCGCTCTCACCATGTTGCCAAAACCCTAGCTGCCATGGACGTCGGCTAACCGCTGATTCCGTCGCCCCAGGCCCTACTGACCTTGCCTTGAGCTGAGCCTCGTTGCCCGCTTCTTCTCCATCGATGGAATCGAGTCGGGAAGCTCCCAGACGCCCGCATCGATGCTCCCTTCCTCGACACCGACGAGATCCGCCACTGCCCTAGCTTCCTCTCCGGCCTCCAATCGCCTCGCCGCCTGCACAGTTAGCTTCACGGTGAGCTCATGCTTCTCCCCGTACCTTCCTCGCTTTCTGGCATCGCCTGTGCTGCCCCCGCATCGCGCGCCGCTGCAGACCACCGTGGCAGCCACGCCTCCAGTGACTAATCCAGGGTGGCGCCACCCTGGTTAGGTTTGCCACGAAGCCCAGGTTCGAACACACACGTTCGCGTAGCCCCGCGCGTTCTCCTCCGTCGCCGCCGGTGACCACCCGACGGTGGCCGTCATGGTGACGTCACCCTGATGTCACGGTGACGCGGGCCTTGGACCCGCTGAGCACCAGCGAGGCATCTGACCTGGCCCTGGCCCCACTAGTTAGTCTCTACGGCTAGACACGCCTGCAGTGTAAAACGTTTAGGGTTAGGGTTAGCTGACGTCAGGCTGACATCATAAAGGCTTTATTATTTTCAGAAATGTTTTAAATAAGGCAAAAATTGTTATAATCTTACAAAATTCATAACTATTTCATATTTAATCAGAAAATATGAATAATATATCAAAATGTTCATAAAAATGAGATCTACACTTTAAAAATATAATCATGCATTGCTAAGCAACCTAAACCCTATCTGGTTTAGAGGAACATCGACCGCCCCTAATTGCATATGGGATCGATGGAATGCCAAACCCTCAGCACTTCGGACCCATTTAAATCGATGTTAATCCTAGGGTTGCCATGATAACTTTAATCCGACATATCATTCATGTGCTTGCGCATTGCATGGATCGAGATGTAGATTGTTGCCTTTCTTTCCGGTATTGCTTCTTCGCCATAGGATCTGAGCACGAGGCCGAAGTCAATGACACCGAAGATCCATACATGCCTACTGAAGGACAAGGCAAGCGTAGCCTCTCATTCTGAACCTATGTTTTACAAAGTATCTACTTTCTCGCTATATTGCACATGATTCCAATGTGGTATTTTCTCAGTAGCTAGAGTTACCTATCTGCTGCATAGTTTCCCTGTTGTAGCCTTCTACACCTGATCCACTGCTCATAGTGTTGGGGGGATACCCCCGGGTAGGGTCACGCCGGGTATAAAGGCCAAGTTAGCAGAGGTAAGGCAAGGTCAAAGCGAGAGCTGGCCAAGTCACCTCAAGGCAGGCCGACATATGGAGTAACCCGGCCCGGAAGATGTCCACCTAACCGCATCCGAGCCGACGTATATCGTACGTCGGCAAGTTCTTTGTATCTTGTCTGTAGGTACCCACGGGGCCGGGTTAACCAGGCCTGAGCTGGGTTATAGCAGGCTTGCAAGAGAAGGAAGGTATCTCGCTGGTCAAAAGGTGGTCTCTGTGCGCTGGAGCATGAGCGAAGCAAGCAGGGGGAGGGACCAGCGGGGCGTGGCCGACAAAGGTGACGTAGCCTATGTCGGTTGACGCTGGCGCCGCAGGAGGTTACGTAGCCTATGCATGGCTTACGAAAGCAAAAGGAGACCCGGTCGGTTTGCTATTTTGGGAGAGGCATATTCCCTAGAGTAGTTGGTTGATAGAGTGAAAGTAGTGGTGAGAGTAAGAGAGCTTCTTCCTCCTCTCCCCAACAAAGCTCAAGGAGGATCTGTAAACTTAGTGAACTTGGAGAATATAAAGCATCTGTGTGTGGAATCACCACACTATCCCTCCCTAGATTCCACTAGTGCATATTGGCCCCACCTTTAGCCTATCCATGGCATCTGTCGTGACACCACCACGACAGTTGGCGCCCACCGTGGGGCTAGCGGCGCTAGCAGGAGTGAAAATCCGGACAGGAAGCATCATCGGCACCAGCGAGCGCATCTTCTCTAGGCTCGTTCAGCACTTTGGAGCGCTAGACTACGTCAGCGACAATGCTGGGAGCTTCGGCAGGCGACCTCCACCGCGCAATGGCCTCTTCCTCAGGTTTGGTGCCCACAAGATCTACGTCGGCGTCGATGTGTCTTGCGTTCACCCGCATCACGTTGTCGAGGGAGGTGCGTGCATCACTCGCTACCCTGACTGCGTTGAGGTGATGATGACAGTGCCTGACGCTGGCGCGAGCAAAGACCCGGCACCAGATCCGGATGTAACATCGAAGGCGCCCAGGAAAAGTAGAGGTCCTCCACTAGAGAGGCCAGAGAATGTGCTGCAGCAGGCAATAGATAGCTTGGCAAGCCCCATAGCACCTGTGGTAGATCCAGCTCGGGCACAAGCCGAGTTAGAGGAAACTAGGCAAAAAATACTAGAGGGTGCGAAAAAGATAGCCACAGCTCAGCAGTCGTTGAACATGGCGCTGCGTGAGTACGCGAAAGCAAATAAGGTAGATACTGTAAAAGTAAAAGGGAGAAACCACATCAGTGAGATGAGCAAGGAAGGTGAGACTAGAGTTGAGGAATCAGAGAACCTTTTGTCCATGGGGCTGCCAAAGTACAGCACCCCGGCAAAGAACCTCAAGGCAGCGGATGCGGTTGCATCCGAGTTAGAAGGTCTGACGGGTGAAGCCCGATAGAGACAGCAGGAGAGGGTCAACGAGTTAGTTCGGATCGCTAACAGACAGAATGAGGAGTTTCTCAGGGCTAACCCGGCAAGGGACGGAGCGTCCAAGGTTGTTTATTCGGCAGTGGGTAACCCGGAGAAATCCGCTGGGGCTGTATCATCCCCTCATGATGGCCCTAGAAGAGAGGAAGTGGTAACTTCGGCAAGGAGAAACAAACAGATAGTCCCATATGACCCGGCAAGGGCAGGGAAAGGAAAGGCAGTGCAAGGGAATGATGATCGGCAAAGTGTCAGCCGAGGTAACCGCGACCAAGGCAATGTCGGTTAGAGGAACACTGGGAACGGCAATGCCGGACAGCGTAACTCAGCGGGTGCAGGACAAAACTTACCTCGGCAACAGCAACAACAGAGTATACCTCAGCAAGAGCAAAGCATTGGCGAAGGTATGCAACAGAAATGCGCTCAACAAGAGCAAGATAGATACAACGACGGTGATTCAGAAATGGCAAATGCAGGATACGATAGGCCGGATCATCATGTGATAGGGTCAAGATAGGGAAGCAGGAACTTGCTGCCAGACGATGCAAGGCTAAAACTGGATCGGCTCTATAGATCGGAGAAAATTGAGGGGCAAGGTCCTCCAGGTCCAGCGTGCTTTGGACCCCGGATCATGAAAGAGCTTCCGGTACCTAAATTTCAATTGCCTAGAGGCATGAAAACATATGACGGCAGCACTAAGCCGGAGGATTGGTTAATCAACTACGCAACGGGAGTGAAAATTGCAATAGGCAATCTGAGATGGGCAGTGAGATACGTACCTCAGATGTTGGAGGGACCAGCAAGGGTCTGGCTGAACAATTTGCCACCCGGAAGTATCAATTGCTGGTTGGATTTCGAGGAAATGTTTGTCAGCAACTTCTCAAGCACATATCAAAGACCGAACAGGCCACAGACCCTAGCAATGTGCAAGCAGAGACCAAATGAGATAGAACGGGAGTTCCTAACTCATTGGTGCAATGTGAGAAACTCATGTGAAGGCATGATTGAGTCAGAGGCCATAGCTTGGTTTGCACAAGGGTGTAGATACGTGAGCATGTTATGGCAAAGGTTACAAAGGGATATGCCAACTACGCTGGCAGAAACAATCCGGATTGCAGATTCGTATGCATTAGGTGACCCGACTCAACCCCGGCTTATGTCAAACGAGTCAAATGAGGAGTACTACCAGCGAGACGGAGCCAGATCATCCCGGCGAAATGACTACCGGGGTAAGAGAAGAGATGATAGACCGGATTACAGGTACAGTTCGCAACAAGTTGCTGCTGTAACCAAGATCAACCTGGAACAAGGAGTAATCAGCGTCAGAAAACTGGAGGGCAGCAGCGGACTCCAAGAAATGATGGCAAGAAAACTTGGTCGCCGGAGCAAAAGAAACAGTGGCAAGAAAAGAAAGACCGGCCGAGGTATACGTATGAGGCAATGCTGGATCAGCCCTGCAAGTTTCACACGCCAAATCCGAGTAACGCGGCGGGTCATACAACTCGACAGTGTGAGTGGATGAGGAAGATAGAGCAAAGTGGCCCGGGGAATGCTCAGGCACCTCGGAGCGATCAACCTCGGTAGCAACTACTCTCCGGAGCAAATACGCAACAGTTAATGTTGCCACCACCTCCGCCGAGGTATGAGAACCATGAGAGAAGGGATGCAGTGCATCAAGTGGAAAACCAGCATCAGCCAGATCAAAGGTACCCCAGCAATGAGGGGAGAAATGAATACAGGGAGCATCACCAGAGCTACTATGTGTTTACCACGGAGGAAACGGATAGAAAGAGCTTGCAACACCAACATATGGAGGTCAATGCAGTTATGCCGACAGTGACGAGGTATATGCCTTGGTCTGATCAGGAAATTACCTGGAGTATCAATGACCATCCCAGGATCATGCCGAGTCCTGGTTCGTATGCACTAGTGCTGGACCCAACATTTATTGGGCCAAATATCAATGTGAGGTTCTCCAAGGTGCTGATTAACAATGGCAGCAGCATCAATTTCATGTACATGGATACAATGCCCAAGTTGGGTATCTCAGAGAATATGCTCCAAGCTATAAGGACAACTTTCCATGGCATTGTGCCTGGTATCTCCCGTGAACCCATTGGCAAAGTTCGGGTTGACGTGCTATTCGGCACTAGAGATAACTGTCGAACTGAGAATTTGGAGTTTGAGGTTGTGAACTTAGAAAGCGCATATCACGTGTTACTCGGCAGGCCAGCCCTGAACAAATTCATGGCAAGTACTCACATCAGTTACCTGAAGATGAAGTTGCCTAGGCCAAATGGAGTAATTACTATCGCTGGGGATTTCCGACGTTCCATTGAGTGTGTGTCAGCCGGGTCTAAACTGGCCGAATCGCTCGTGATTGCACAAGAAAAAAGAAATATCCAGGAGGTAGCGGCATTGGCTCAGTCCGCGTAGCAGTATATGTCACTGCTGAGTAACCCGCATGGAAGTGTCTCATTTCAAGCAACAAAGGATACAAAGAAAGTGCCTGTTGATGATCTGTTCCTAGAACGCACCATAACAATTGGTGCCGGGTTAATTGAGAAATAGGAGAGCGAGCTCGTCAACTTCCTCCGTGAGAATTGGGATATCTTTGCTTGGTCCACATAGGACTTGCAAGGTGTTCCGAGGGAGTTGGCCGAGCACTCTTTGAATGTGAGACCCAGAGCAAAGCCGGTAAAGCAACCTCTCCGCCGCTTCGCCGAAGACAGGAGAAAAGTCATTGGGGATGAGATAGCTCGGCTCCTCCCAACCGGGTTCATCATGGAAGTACTTTACCCGGATTGGTTATCTAATCTGGTGCTTGTGGAAAAGAAGAAAGACGATCCAAATGTGGCAGTAGTTTGGCGTATGTGCATCGATTACACGAACCTAAATAAGGCATGCCCAAAAGATCCATTCCCACTACCAAGGATAGATCAGGTCATAGATTCAACTGCTGGGTGTGAATTGTTGTCATTCATAGATGCATATTCTGGCTTCCACCAGATACCTCTGAACCCGGATGATCAAATAAAGACTGCATTTATCACCCCGTACGGGGCTTATTGCTATCGCACTATGCCTTTTGGTTTACGTAATGCAGGGGCAACATATCAAAGATGTATGCAAAAATGTTTACACGATCAAATTGGTCAAAATGTGCAGGTGTATGTTGATGATGTGGTTATAAAAACCAAGGAAAGCAAAACGCTCCTTGATGATATCCGGCAAACATTCACGAACCTAAGGAGGTTCCGAATGAAGCTTAATCCAGAAAAGTGTACCTTCGGTGTCCCGGCTAGAAAATTACTCGGATTTCTTGTCTCCGGCCGAGGTATCGAAGCTAACCCAACTAAAATCCGAGCCATAGAACAAATGGAATTGCCGAAGTGCCTTAACGATGTCCAGAAGTTCACTGGTTGCCTGGCATCCTTAAGTCGGTTTGTATGTCGGTTGGGAGAAAAGGCATTGCCTCTCTATCAGCTAATGAAAAAATCGGACAAGTTCATATGGACGTTGTAGGCCAATGTAGCCTTCATTGAGTTAAAGAAAATGTTAACCACTGCACCGGTGTTAGCCTCTCCACTCTCAAAAGAGCCAATGTTGCTCTACATAGCCCCAACCAACCGAGTTGTAAGTGCAGTGATAGTGGTAGAGCGCGACGAAGAGGATAAGTCGGTGCAAAGGCCAGTCTATTACCTGAGCGAGGTGTTATCAGCGTAAAAGCAAAACTATCCTCATTATCAAAAGATGGCATATGGTGTGTACATGGCACCTAAGAAGCTGAAGCACTATTTTGAAGAGCACCCCATCAAAGTGATATGTGAAGCCCCCATATCTGAGATAATGAGCAACAAGGATGCAAGCGGCCGGATTGCAAAATGGGCAATTGAGCTAGCCCCTTATGCACCACAATTCAACAGAAGAGATGCGATCAAGTCTCAAGCAGTGGCCGACTTGTTTGTAGATTGGGCCGAGATGCAATATGAGCCACCATTGCTTGATCCGAACTACTGGAGAATGCATTTTGACGGATCAAAAACGAAAACCGGGTTAGGTGCCGGAGTTGTGCTTACCTCTCCCAAGAAAGACCAGCTGAAGTACATGATGCAGATCCACTTCACAACATCAAACAATGTTGCAGAATATGAAGCACTTGTGCATGGACTCAAAGTAGCAAAAGAAATTGGAATACGTCGGATCCAGTGCTTCGGTGACTCGGATTTAGTGGTTCAACAAGTATCAGGGCAATGGGATGCTTTGGATGCAAACATGGCATTGTACAGATTTCATGTGCATAAGATATCGGGATACTTCGAGGGATGTGAGTTTCACCATGTACCTCGGCTGGAAAATGAGGTTGCTGACGTATTGTCAAAACTCGGATCAACCCGACAAGCGATTCCCCCGGGTGTAGCACTAGAGCACCTCAGAAAGCCATCTATCAGGCCATCTCTAGAATCCGAGTCAATCTATATCCTGGCCAATCCAGAGTCTGAAGCTGTGCCAATGGACGTGGATATAGGAAGTGGTTCAGCAAACCCGGGGACTGCTTCACAGAACCAGGGGACTGCGCAGCATGACCTGGCAGAGGTTATGTTGGCGGATCAAATGGAAATTGACGAGGATGTGTTTCTAGTGCGAGCTATACCAGCCTAGGCACTACCCATATTCTAGTTCCTGAAGGATGGAACTTTGCCCAATGAAGAAGTGCTTTCAAGGCAAATTCAGAGGAGGGCAAAGGCATACATGATTATCAACGCCGCACTATACAAGAGGAGTGTCACGAATGTCCTGCAATGGTGTGTTGACCCGAAAGAGGGGCTTGACATCCTCCGAGATATACATCAAGGGGAATGTGGGCATCACGCCTCATCCAGAGCCTTAGTGGAAAAAGCTTTCCGGCATGGATTTTATTGGCCAAGTGCTTTGGAGCAAGCAGAGGATCTAGTAAGAAAGTGCAATGGTTGTCAGAGGTATGCTACCAAGACACACATGCCAATTTCAGAACTCAAGACCATACCAATTACCTGGCCATTTGCCGTGTGGTGTTTGGATATGGTTGGCCCATTCAAGCCGGCAAGAGGAAACATGACCCATATCTTGGTTATGGTTGACAAGTTTAAGAAGTGGATTGAAGTAAAGCCAATAAGAAAGTGCGATGGAGCTACAGCCGTGTCATTCCTCAAAGATATCATTCTGAGATATGGTTATCCTCACAGTATCATAACAGATAACAGCACTAATTTTGCTGAAGGGGCATTTGCGCGATTTTGCCGGGATAAGATGTTGCTTCAGTAGCCCACCCCGCATCGAACAGACAAGTAGAAAAATCCAACGGATTAGTATTATCCGAGATAAAACCCCGACTCATTGAGCCGCTGCAAAGATCAATGGGGTGCTGGATAGAAGAACTACCAGCGGTACTGTGGAGTTTAAGAACAACTTCGAATCGATCAACAAGCTATACGCCATTTTTCTGGTATATGGGGCAGAAGCTATATTACCAGCCGACATAGAGCATGATTCGCCTAGGGTCACCCAATACACAGAAGCCAAAGTGCGAGAAGGTGATCTGGTACTCCGGCTGGTACAACGTACTGCTGGCATGCATCAGTTATCCCCCCATGGGAAGGACCATTCATTGTCAGCAAAGCATTGCACAATGATTCTTATTATCTCATTGATGCACAACCACAGGAGAAGAACAAGGCGGACAGGTCTGGCGAGGAATCTAAGCGTCCATGGAATGTAGCACTACTTCGTTCGTTCTACACTTAACAAAGAAGTGTGTGTATCCGAGTTACTCATATGTTGGTATGTATGCCGGCAATGAGTTTATCAATGAAATCCTGGCACCTCGAGCAGTAACTCGGGGACTGCCTTAGTAATATTTGTTGTTCTATGTGTTTGTTATTTATTTTTATGTCGGCTGGCTTAAGTTGCTTCTGCCTAAGTCGGATTAGTAGTGTGTGAGCACCAAAAATTCAACTCTTCAACTTGCTGCTGTCCAACAAGAATTGGCTTCATGGCAAGCAAGAGAACAAGTTTGGAATTGTGTAGCACACGAAAAATGACTAAGGAAGAGAACGTAATCGAGCCGACATTCATTATTCGGACTAACCCTAGGCTTACTTTATTTTTACTATGGTAGATTCTCTTGAGCTAATCCTAAAGTTTCCAAGTATTGTTAAGTCAATTTTTGAAACTCGGACTCGTAAGTCACAAAACCGAATCAAGGTAGATGCGAGCCGAGTCATGAAATTGGAGAAACAAGAAAATGAAACTCAGGGACTACGCCCAAGTTAATCCGATGTGAATAACTTAGTAGAAAAATATAATCAATATGATTGATACATCTACACCCGGCATACCGGGGATCTGATAAATTTCAAAGTGTTTTTAGTGCTCAAGGAGCAGCAGCAGGAGGGGGTAACTCGGCGCCAGCTGGTGGAGCTACGGCTTCCGCCTCGTCCTCATCTTCATTCTCTTTGAGATCTGAGGCTTCGTCCTCTTCCTTGCCATCCGAACCCTCTTCAACATATTCGTCGTCAACAACGCCGAGGAAGCTTGGTCCTTCGTTCCATTGATGAACAAGGGCATATTGGATAAGGTTGTGGGCACAAGCCTTGCGCCGAGCAACCCAATCCGGATCATTCGACCACCTGGACCCGGTGCGCAAGCGCTCGGGAACCTTCAAATCCAGCTTTTCGTACCAAGTGAGCACGAAATGGAGAACAGTCTCAGCTCCGGCACGCGCGGCAGATTCTCTCTAGAGGTCAAGCTGGGTCTCGCACTCCATTAGCCTGTTGCTCAAAGTAGTGGATCCCTCCGGAGGATCCTCACCAGGCCAAAGTGCACGGAAGATCCGGACGGATGAATCCAGCATACCCGAGCCATAGTTCTTTATGATTTCTATGCGCGAGGATAGGCTGACTAGCAGGTCCTCCATTTCACAGGGAATAGGTTCAGAGCCAAGATCAGTTGGAGTACCCCTCTGCCGGCGGAACTTGGCAACAACAGTGGCTGCAATGGCATCGCCCTTTGGGAATTTGCCTGAAAACAAAAACAAGTGAAGTTCGTAAAGGAGTTTAACCCGGAGAAATACACGGCGGCGGAAGGAAAAGAACTTACGGGAAATATGGCTATGGATCCGGGTCAGCTCTTTGGTGCAATCAACACGCCTCTTCCGGAGCCTCTCAAGTTCGCTAGTAGCTGACTCGAGCTTGACGTCAGCTTCCTTTAGCAACTCCTGATCCTTTGTAACTTGGAGGCTGAGTCATTCTCGCTCTTCGGTGAAGTTTTGGCCAGCCTTGTCCATCTCAGTCTTGTGGACCTCTTTGAGCTTTTTCATCTCAGCCCTGAGCTTGGCAAGTTCATCATCCTTGGCCCGGAGTTTAGCAAGCTCGTCGTCCTTCTTCTTTAGTTTGGCTTGATGTTGCCCTGCTTGTTCGAGAAAATGCAGCATCATATCAGGCACGGGCACACTATCTTCAAGGGATGCTGCAACAGTTTGTTGACCCGGCAAAGCCGAGGTATAAATATCTGCTGAGTCAAGGAGAAAGGAGAAAAAGCATGGAAAAGGTGTTTTCGGCCTCCACTTCGGCTGTGCAATCCGAATGACAGGTTAGTTCGGCGGAAAAAGCAAAGGAAGATGGGGGGAAAAGACAAGGAGAAACATTTACCTTTTTTCTCGCACTCAGCAAAAAGTGCAACATGTTTCGAGCGCAGCACCGTGTGTGAGTCCAGGAGGCGCTGAAACGCAGCAGTCTGATGATTGGTAGTGATCTAAAAAAAGCAATGTTGGTTCAGCTATGTGTATATTCGAAGTGTACAGAACCCGAGCCAAGTGGAACTTAACCTGACTCTAGGTGTGTGCATATTCGAAGTGTGTAGAACCCGGGCCAAGTGGAACTTAACCCGGCTCTAGGTGTGTGCATATTCTAAACCACTAAGGAGCTACGCTAGTTCTCTAAGGAGCATCCGGTCGAGTAACAAGTTACTCCCCCGGAGGCTCGGGGACTAATGGATATATCTCTAAGCACTTGTGTAGCGTACCTCCCCCGAAGGCTAGGTGTGTAGCGTACCTCCATCATCTGACCGACAATATTGATAGCTTTAGCTGCCGTGTTCATCTGTGCGCTGAACTCGGCGGGCCCAAACTTCTCCGGGAGATCGTCGTTGGGATTAACGAACTCTGCTTTGTTCCAGTTATTGACATATTCAATCAAAGCCGGAGGATAGTTTTCTCCACTAGGCATGTGTGGCGTAACCAAGCCTCTGGCGTGGGCCTCTCTCCGCTCAACTAGGGCGGCAGCGGGGCTGGTATGAAGTGAAAGTTCCTTGCTGCCAGCTGACCTGGAGGAGGCATCTTTCTTCGGCAACATGGATGCAAGGGTGCGTTGTCCAGCCTCGATGGATGATGCCTTGGTGGCACCAGAACCTTTCTTGGCTTGACTGCCGGCCTTGGGCTGCTTTTGGGAGGTTGCGGCTTGAGCTGCGGATTTGGACTTGGGCGCAGCCTTGGTGCTAGCTAGGTCTTCTCGATGAGTCTTGGAAGACTCGGACGAAGCTGAAGGAGTTGGTGTTGGTGCTGCCGTTGATGATGGTGCTGCTGGTAGTACTGACACTGACGCGTGTGCTGCTGCTGGTGTTGGTGCTTGTGTTGCTGCTGGTGCTGTTGTTGATGCTGCTGCTGCGGGTACCTCGGAAGCAATGGGTTGCGGCTGAGCCTATGAAGAGCTGGGAGCACCCGGCCTTAGCGTGTCCTCGGCCGCACCACTTCCCCCTGCACCGAGGTCACCCTCCTCTTGATGTGATGGGCAAAGATCCGGAGTAGTCACCGGGCCTTCCTGAACTGGGCTTAGTGGGTGCGCGTCATCATCGCGAGGGGGAGATGGGGTGCGCCGGAGAGACGAAGCAATGCTCGAGCCACTCTGGGGAACCTCCATGGTAGCCCTGCCGGGTCAAACAATGAGTAACAAGTTATAACAGAAAGAAAGGCATGGAGACAAAGAAGCATGAAGCAGAAAATTGGACAAGGAAAAGGAGACTTACTCGTCCGAAGTCAGAGGTTCCTTGGGCTTTCGAGCTCTCTGAACTATCGCCTTGGTCGGAGGTTTGCTAGCGGCCTTGTGAGCAGACTTCTTCCGTGTTTTGGTTGTTTGGGCAGGCTCAGAAGAAGCAGCCGAAGTGGCGGCCCATTTCTTGGACACGGCAGGAACTGGCTCACCCATCGCAAGAGGGGGGGTCCTCGTAGATCTGCTCAGCCGGATTAGCTGATGGCGGAAATGCAAAAGAAATGGGAGCTGGGTCATATACCTCCAACATCTCAATATCGGAATCATCCTCATTGTTAGGCCAATACCTTAAGGAAGAGAAGTTACCAGAGGTTCGCTTGGATCCGTCCGGGGCAGGCAAGAACATTTTTTGATCCGGTTCCTCCTCATCTGAGACAAGCCGATCCTTCCCCCATTTAAGGGAAGGCTCGGTGCCGTCTTCGATGGTCTACTGGAGAAACAACTAAAACCAAAATACGGGGGGATCAAATAAGCAACATGTTCCGACATAGGGAGTAACTCAGAGAAGGATTGGGTAAGAAAGATTACCATGGGAGGAGGATTGTCCCGGCAGTAGTGTTCCAATCCCCATCCCAATCTGCGTTGAAATCTTTGTCGGTCGTGAAGATGGCCTTAACCTGGCGATATATCTCGGTGTTGCTCAGCTCGAAGGAGGAGGTCCGGTTGGGGTCAAGATGCCCGCTCATATGGCAGAGCTTGTGTGTGTGCTTCTGTAGGGGATAAACCCGGCTACGAACGAATGTGATCATCACATCCTCGTTGCGTAGCTTTTGCTCCTTTAGCTCCTTGAATCGCTTGTTAACTTGGTTCGCCAAGACAGTTGGCTTCTTGGGGATCCGGTTCCACAAACCCGGATTAGGAGGGCCCATTGCGAAGGGGCGCAGCCGGATTAGATCTTCATCTGAGTTATTCCTCACATAAAAGAAGGTCCGGGCCCAGCCCTTGCAAGACTCGAGGCCGGTAACCCGGGGAAAGATGGAATTCTTGCGAGGAGAGATGGAAGCGGTGCCGCATTGGGTGAGCAATTTGTCGGCAGGGGCACTGGTCTTGTCCGGGATAATGTTCTTCCTTAGACCGAAGAATCGGATCCAAAGCTCCTTGGTGTGCCACAAGCCGATGTATCCTTCTATGGCAGATGCAAAGGAGTAAAGAGAAGTGATGGCGTTTGCCGGAAGATGATGAGGTTGGAGCTCGTAGGCGTTGATGAGGTCATGGAAGAAATCACTCACTCGTATGCTGAAGCTGCGCTAGAAGTGGGAGAGGAAGACGATGAACTCACCCGGGTTGGGTGAGGGAGCAATTTCTTCAGAGGGGAGGCGAGAGATTCGGGGGACAGAAAGTCTCTATTTTGGCTCGCTGCCAGGACGGGGAAGTTCCCCTAGAGCCATCTCCGTCGATCTCCACCACCATCTCCATCGTCGTTGCTGATTCCCATGATGATGAGGGAGTAGTTCTTCCTCAAGGCTAAGGTTTCTACCGGTAGCTATGTGTTCATATATCTCTCTATGCATGATCATATTGTGATCATGAGCTTTGTAATCAAGTAGATCTGCCTTGCTACTCAAGTGCTTTAATAGATCTCTGCTCTCCCCATGTGTGTGAAAGTAACAGCGTGCACACCATGGTGGCACTTAGGCTAGAGATTACAATTACTTGTTATGAGTTATATTTGGAGTTGGATGTCTCTATGAAATTGTGGTGTTTGTTGGAACCATCTAGTGCTCAAGGTGACAGTGTGGGGTTATCTAGATAGGAAAAGCGAACTTTGAGGTGTGTTGTTATAGCCCTACCATGGATTAGAGTGTCCAACCGGTGAGTAGTTAAGAGTAGTATCATAAAGAGAAGATATTTATATAAGAGTGTTCAGTAGTGAAAGTATGATCCCTAGGCCTTGTTTCTAAGCATTGAAACACCGTTTACAACTAGATCTGTTACATGTTTGCTTGCTTCCATCTTTATTTCAGATTCCCTTTAGTCTCTTCCACGCCATGAAGCTATTTTCTGGCACCGTTACCACTTATAATTATCAATACCACTTGTATTTCACTATCTCTTCGCCGAACTAGTGCACCTATACACCTGACAAGTGTATTGGGTGTGTTGGGGACACAAGAGACTTCTTGTATCGTGATTACAGGATTGCTTGAGAGGGATACCTTTGACCACTTCCTCCCTGAGTTCAATAAACCTTGGGTAATCCACTTAAGGGAAACTTGCTATTGTTCTACAAACCTCTGCACTTGGAGGCCCAACAACTGTCTACAAGAATAGAAGTGCGTAGACATCAAGCTATTTTCTAGCGCCGTTGCCAGGGAGGTAAGATAAAAGGTACTCACATCCTTTGGCTACTAAGCTATCTTCTAGCATTGTTGCTGGTGTGTGAGTGCTCAAAGTTATTTTCTTTAGATTCTGCAATTATATATTTTTGTTTCTTGTTTTTATTTTCACTAGTTAGGCCTAATGGAAAATAACAAAAAAATTAGAGAGCTTTATAGTATTTATCTTGAGTTAGGACATGAAGTGTTTGAAGAGAAAATAAAAAAACCTATGGAACTTTATTTTCATGCTAATAGCAATGTTGTTAGTATGAATTCTTTGGACACCATTATTGCGAATGCTATGGAAAAGTCTAAGCTTGGGGAAGCTAGTTTTTATGAAAATGATCTTTTTAGTTCCCCAGCTTTGGAAGATAGTTATTCTATTGCTTATGATGATACCAAACCTCCAATATATGATGATTATAATGATGAATATGATATTTTCAGTCCACCTACTATTGAGGAGAAAATTAATTATGATTACAATATGCCTCCTATATTTGATGATTATGGTGATGAGAATAATAATGATGCTATTTTATTGAATTTTCTCCCACTACAATTAATAAGAATGACTATGCTTATAGGGAGAGTATTAATTCTTTTATGCATGTGGCTCATGATAAGAATGTTTTATGTGATAGTTATATTGTTAATTTTATTCATGGTGATACTGAAAGTTATTATGAGAGAGGGAAACATGGTTTTATACATCTCAATAATATTAGGTTTCCCCTCTTTATGTTGGAAGTTTTGAAGTTACACTTGTGTTTGCTTTACTATGCTTGTTGCTTTGTGCTTTCATGACTTGTTTCTTTACAAGATTCCTATGCATAGGAAGTGGGTTAGACATAAATGTGCTTTGAATTTGCTTCTTGGTGCTCTCTTTTACTTCAATTCATATTTCTTATGTGAGCTTCTTCTCAAACTATCATGCCTAACTTAAAGGCGTTAAAGAAAAGTACTTCTTGGGAGATAACCCAATAGTTTTCTTGAGTCTTGAAAGTTATTATTTCTGTAATAACCTCTTCTTATCCTTTTTTATTTGATTTTTGTGCCAAGAATGACCTCTAATGAGAGGGAAGTAAGATTTGGGGAAGTGCTGTCCCGAAACAGATATTTGTGCTTCACTATAAAAAATCGTGAAAAATCTCTGTATGTCAGATTGAGATGTAATTTTCTTAATAAATCCCCCAGGTAGTTAGATAACTTTAGTTAGTTCAACACTTTTCGATTTGAGTAACATAAGGTCTTCTAAAAAATAGGTTTTCACCTGCTAGTCTGTTTTGACAGATTTCTGTCATTATTTGCATTTTCCTCTTTATCGATTTCTTTTTGGGTTCTTTTTGGTGAATCGAGCTTTTTGAGCGAATTGCTACAGTATATTGTGTTTTAATGAAAGTTTTGCTGTTTTAAAACTAAACCCCAAAGGTTTATTACCTTTTGAATGCACTAATATTGCTAATGAAGATTGTGTGAAGTTTTGTATGAAGGAAATTTTAAATTTTAGGGAAGAACAATGTGATCACATGAAGTATGGACAAAAGCTCAAGCTTGGGGATGCCACCCGTGTCACCCCAAGAAATATCCAAGAAGTACAAGCGTCAAAGATTGGGGATGCCCAAGGCATCCCCTTCTTCATCAATAAAAACTTCAGGTTTCTTCCAAACACTTCATTTTTATTGTTTCATACACAACTGTGTTGTTCTTGGATCGTCTTTGTTTTCGTTTTTAGTTTTCGTTTGCATGGTTTGTTGCAATAAGTTGGTTGGATCCCATCACTTCTTTTTGAGATAGACACACTCCGTTTTCATTGCCTAGAACACTCTAGTTTTCATTCTTATTGTTTTGTGAGTGTTCTCTTTTGCTAGCACTGTGTTTAGCCTTAGTTTTCTTGTGCTTTCAGCTTAGAACTTTTTAGTTCTTCGTTTTGGAATTGTGAGACAATCTCACTGATCTTTATTTATTATTATCTTTGTGAGTTGTTTCAAATAAGTCGATTGGTGTTGGAAAAGAGTAGGAAAGTTCATGCTTAAGTGGTATAAAAGGAGCTTGTTTTTGATTGTGACTTAGACTTTATCATGTCATTCTTGATATTGTTTTGGCTTTATGCTTAGTGATTATTGCTATAGCATGACTTGTTACAAACAATTGAGATTGCTTAATGTGCCTTGAAAGAATCATGCGTTGTTTTAGCATATAAAAGCATAATATTGTGGTATTCTCCTTTAATGATTTATTTCGGTTGACTTGGCGCATGCTCACACCATATTAAGACTATACCAAGTCACCATAGCCTCTATGATCATTTAGTTTTCATCTTCTAATATCACTTTATGCTTTAATTAATGATGTTTTGTCACTTTGCATGATTATGGCCATTATTTCTCTCTTAGTTGGTCGCTCCCAGTCTTTTGCTAGCCTCCATACCAAGTATGAGTTCCACTCATGCATCCAACTCCAAATAAAACCAAGTTATTCCAAAGAGTCCACCATACCTACCTATTAGCATTTGTTATTCCAAGTATATTCATGTTTTTATCTACCTTCCGAATTAAACTTGTTATGTGAAAATTAGTGATTAAAGCTCTTACGAACTTGATGGCACACTTTACTTTTCTTTGCCCTAATAAACTTGAACCATTGCGTCATCTATGTTGTATATGCTTGCACTTATACGTTGGGGATTAGAAGAACCATGTTGTCATGGGGAACACTTTCAACATTGCACTTGTACATTGTACCTAGTTGATATCATGCTCTTTTGTTTATGGATGTCGTCGGTGTGAAATGAAAGGGGAGCTTGTAAGTCCATGGAGTTATGTATGCGTGTTAGAGAAACGCCTAGGCCGCTGGTCTAATCCATGCCTAATCATGGTGTAAACCTGCATCGTAACCATAATGAGCAATCTATGAAGCATTATTCTTATAAAAAAGAGATAAATATTGAGAAAAAAGAAAAAAAAGATGAGAAAAGAGGAAAGAGAGAAAAAAGCACCATTTTCCCATGGTAAATAAGAAGATTGCTGAGAAGCTCATTGTCTGCTTGCCTTGTCATTTTGATATGGGGATTCTTCCGTATCATCGGGGAACGGGTACCCCGTTGGCGGTTCTCTATGATACACATGTAATTACTATGACAAGAACTTACCGGTAACTAAACTTGAGTAGCATGAGGACCGACCCTCGTATTCAAGGGACATGAGATTTCCAACTTATACTTTGTCAAGCATATACTCCATAGTTTGTTCACTTTAACCTTAATCACTTCAAGATGCTTATGATAGGGGCAATGAGAGCTGAAAGCTAATAAGTACCATAATTTTTGGAAGCTCTTTATGAGACTTGAATCCCTGCTTCCTTCTATGAAGGCCTTTCTTTTACTTTTATGTTGAGTCTCCATCTTCTATCTTTATGCACCTATTGAGAGATCATAGTGGCCATTCTTAGTTTAATGTGCATTGTCCCAAGACTTGTTGATTGATTCATAACTTTGATATTGCTTGTTCTTGAACTATTGGTATCTAGTCACTCTTATGAACTTTGAAGGTGTCCTATGCATTTATGTTTTTCTACTCCATGAGGGACAAGTTGAATGCCACTATGCTATGTTTTCTGTATGTGAAACAAACAAACGTCTTTCCATGCATTGTTATTCATGATCTTTGTTTGTATCCTTTCATGTTGCATCCATAGTTACTATGTCTTATTGTTAGAACTTCATCTTTCATGCTCATGTTTAGAGTACTTTGATCCCAGCTTTCAATGCTTGCAAATGGTTTGATCTTGATGGTGATGGTGCATGTCACCTCAAAATTTATTATTTTTATCACATACCTACTCGAGGACAAGCAAGAGTTAATCTTGGGGATGTTGATACGTTGCAAACGTATCTATAATTTTTGATGTTCCATGCTTGTTTTATATCTACTTTCTTATGTTTTGTCCACACTTTGGAGTATTTTTATTAACTTTCTGGGACTAACCTATTAACAAGATGCCACAGTGCCAGTTGTCTATTTTCTGCTATTTTTGTTCTAGAAAAGCCAGAAAATGAATATACTCGGAATTGACGGGACAAAAGCCAAAGTCAATATTTTACTAGAAGACACATGGAGTCTGAAGGAGAGACAAAGGGGGGCCACAGGGCAGCCACACCCCCATTGGCGCGGGTAGCCCTAGGCCGCGCCAGGGCATGGTGTGGGCCCCCTGGCCGGCCACCGGCCTCCCCTTTTGCCTATAAGAAGCCTCCGATGCAGAAACCCTAAAGAATCCAGCCTCTAGCCACGAAAAGTTCCGCAGCGCCGCCACCACCGAAGGGGAGATTCAGGGAATAGAAAGTCTCTGTTCTGGCACCCTGCCAGGATGGGGAAGTGCCCCTGGAGTCATCTCCATCGATCTCCACCACCATCTCCATCGCCGTTGTTGATTCCCATGATGATGAGGGAGTAGTTCTTCCTCAAGGCTAAGGGTTCTACCAGTAGCTATGTGTTCATCTCTCTCTCTATGCATGATCATATTGTGATCATGAGCTTTGTAATCAAGTACATCTACCTTGCTACTCAAGTGCTTTAATAGATCTCTTCTCCTCATGTGTGTGAAAGTGACAGCGTGCACACCATGGTGGCACTTAGGCTAGATATTACAATACTTGTTATGAGTTACATTTGGAGTTGGATGTCTCTATGAAATTGTGGTGTTTGTTGGAACTATCTAGTGCTCATGGTGATAGTGTGGGGTTATCTAGATGGGAAAAGCGAACTTTGAGGTGTGTTGTTATAGTCCTACCATGGATTAGAGTGTCCAACCGGAGAGTAGTTAAGAGTAGTATCATAAAGAGAAGATATTTATATGAGAGTGTTCAGTAGTGAAAGTATGATCCCTAGGCCTTGTTTCTAAGCATTGAAACACCGTTTGCAACTAGATCTGTTACATGTTTGATTGATTCCATCTTTATTTCAGATTCCCTTTAGTCTCTTCCACGCCATCAAGCTATTTTCTAGCACCATTACCACTTATAATTATCCACACCACTTGTATTTCACTATCTCTTCACCGAACTAGTGCACCTATACACCTGACAAGTGTATTGGGTGTGTTGGGGAGACAAGAGACTTCTTGTATCTTGATTGCAGGATTGCTTGAGAGGGATACCTTTGACCACTTCCTCCCTGAGTTCGATAAACCTTGGGTAATCCACTTAAGGGAAACTTGCTGTTGTTCTACAAACCTCTGCACTTGGAGGCCCAACAACTGTCTACAAGAATAGAAGTGCGTAGACATCAAGTGCCTCAAGTGTGACACCTCGCATGGGAGTTACACACGTCCAGTGCCTGACGATGACTCATGCTTCCCCGATCCAGCAGCAGTTGCGGAAGTAGAGCTTCTTGATCTGAATCCCGCAACGCGACAGCGCTCCGCGGTGAAGATGTCTCTCGTTCGTGCAGTCCGAACTTGGGACCATGGTCACGAGAGAGAGAGAGAGAGAGAGAGAGAGAGAGAGAGAGAGAGAGAGAGAGAGAGAGAGTATCAATTGGAGGTCTCCCCAAAAGTAAGGAAACCTTTATTGAATATTGTGTGTATTTATCTGGACAAATACCCCCACTATATATAGGGGGAGGGGAGGTACTACCTCCCTCAAAGTTCTAGGGTGGGACTAAAGGAGAGGGAGAGGTTGGGAGGCGCGCCGGCCAGCCCCCACCCATGGGCCGCACGTGGGGCTGGACCACTAGGGCCGCCGGCAACCCCCTAGGCCTCTCCTAGGGGTGTGGTCCCCTCTTGGGCCCTTTCCCCTCTGGGAATTGGCCCATTAAGCACTTTCACCATTTAATTGATTTTCTCTTTTATTAAATAATTATGAATAAATGATTAAATCAATATTTAACATTCATTCACATATTATTCAATCTCCCTGGCTATGGAACACCTTCCACCTCCACCCCGGACATCCTCCGGACTTACCGAAACCCTTCCGGTTTTCTCTGTACTCTTCTTCGGCGATTCTACCAATCCTATAAACACTCTCTAAGCATCATCAAACCCTTAAGCGTGATACTTCACGGTTCGGGGACACTCCATACATGGTCGGGACACTCCCGAACCAATGATCGATAGAGGTACGTGGATGGCCATGTGACCCCTGTGTGTTTCACGAAGATCTTTCGTCGTTTGAACCAGGACGGTCGTGTCTTATTCCCTTTGTCTCTCAATACTTGCATTGTTCGAGATCTGATCAATGACATCACCATGTCGTGTTAAATATCGTTACTGGACAATGCTACTTGACTCGTTCCGACAAGTGATATCCTTGTGATCAAATCACATGCTGCACAGCTATTGGATATAACTTCTCCGAGTGGACCCTTAAGTATCTTTCTATCATGTGGACGGACAAATCCCTCTCTTGGCATATATTGCCTCTATGGTTCCTCCGAGTACCTGAACACACCTTTATAATCACTATATTACCAAGTGACACTTGATGCTATCTAAGCACTCTCGGGCGACAGTGATTGATATAGCCTCACGGTCTAAGGAATAGTCTACGAGGATCCATTTCTAATCATCGTAACTTGAACTTCATGACATGATCGGGTCACGATGTTTAGGTTGGGTATTGGTTCATCATCTCATTCTCAGAATGAGTTGACTCCATTTCCAACTGGCATAAATGCCACATGATCAGAAAACTTGATCATCTGTTGACCAATGAACCAGTGACTAGTGTTTCACTGGGAACCCCTGGTTGTTTATATATCACACGTGTATTGATGTTTCCTCTCAATACAGTTATAGCATGATATAAAACTTAATCATAAACTTTATGGCATATGATAACAATCCTTATTATTATTTGTCTCTAGGGCATATTTCCAACAGTATTTGGTATGGTCAAGGACATAGAAGTAATCTTTGGAAAGGGTCCTCGCGGTCAATCTATTCTGAACGATGTCGGTACCGGACACGTGCCCATGTGGAAGAAGAAATCTATATTTTGGGAGCTACCCTATTGGAAAGTACTACATGCCCGCTCTTTAATCGATGTGATGCATGTGACGAAGAATCTTTGCATGAACCTGCTAGGCTTCTTGGGAGTGTATGGGAAGACAAAAGATACACCAGAAGCCCAGGAGGACCAGCAATGTATGAAAGACCCAGAGAACATGCATCCAGAGAACAAGACGGATAAAGGGCGTCACTTAAGTAGTTCTAGCTACGCTCTTACCAAAGCAAAGAAGGAAATCTTTTTTGAAGTCCTCTATAGTATCAAGGTGATGTCTGTCTTCTTGTCAAATATAAAGGGGATAACAAATATGACAGAGAAAAAATTGCAAAACCTGAAGTCTCATGACTGTCACGTGATTATGACGCAGTTGCTTTCGGTTGCATTGAGGGGGCTTCTACCAGAAAATGATCGAGTACCCATTGTGAATATATGTGCATTCCTCAATACAATATCTTAGAAGGTGATCAATCAAGATATTCTGACAAGTTTACAGAAGGATGTGGTCCAATGTCTTGTTAGTTTTGAGTTGGTGTTCCCACCACCCTTCTTGAATATTATGATGCATCTCCTGGTTCACCTAGTCGAAGTGATTGCCATTCTCGGTCTTGTATTTCTACACAATATGTTCCCCTTTGAGAGGTTCATGGGAGTATTAAAGAAATATGTTCATAACCGTGCTAGGCCATAAGGCAGCATCTCCAAGGGATATGGAACAGAGGAGGTCATTGAGTTTTGTGTTGACTTTATTCCTAACCTTAAGCCGATTGGTGTTCCTAAATTGCGGCATGAGGGGATATTGAGTAGAAAAGGCACGCTAGGAAAGAAAGCAATGATATGTAGGGACGGGTAATCATTCACTCAAGCACACTACACGTTTCTAGAAAATTCCACCTTTGTGGCTCCGTATATCAAGGCACACAAGAATATTGTACACTCCACAATCCCGGGGTAGCCTTACTCTTGTATTACAGACCAACACATGAAGACTTTCGAAAGTTGGTTGCGAATGCATCTCATGAATGACACCACTATTGGAGATCAGATCTACTTGTTGGCTGGGTCATCATCTTCTACTACATTGAATTTCCAAGGGTACGGGATAAATGGGAATACATTTTACACGATCGCCTAAGATAAAAAGAGCACCAACCAAAACAGTAGTGTCCGCTTTGATGCAATAGACGAGAATGGGCAAAAGGACACATACTATGGTTACATAGAGAAGATATGGGAACTTGACTATGGATTTTCTTTTAAGGTTCCTTTGTTTCGGTGAAAATGGGTCAACCTGAATGGAGTAGGTGTAAAGGTAGACCCAGGTGTATAGAATGACAATAGTGGATCTCAACAATCTTGGTTACGGAAATGAACTATTCATCATAGCCAATGATGTGGCCCAGGTTTTCTATGCGAAGGACATGTCCTCCAGACCGAAAAAAGAAAAAAAATAAGTAAACTAATACATCACACGATGAGCCAAAGCGTCACATAGTTCTTTCAAGGAAAAAACATGTCAGAAGATTATAATAAGTTTGATGAAATTCTGCCCTTCATATTGAAACTGACCAAAGAATCCCGTTAAGTAAATAAGATGCTCCATGGTTACGGCCAAAGCGATCATAAGCAAGGGACATACGCCAAGATGGGTTCATGGCCTCATATTGTGAACCTAAATGCCATGAAACCTCGAACATGACAGCTCATTTTGTGAAGGATTTTTTGTGATGTTTGCAATTTTCCAAGTTTAATATTTTTCCTTGCAACTATAACACATAATATGACACCATGTTAAGGTTTCACATTGTTTTGATTGGTTTTGAAATTCTTATGCCCGTTTCAAACTATATTCAAAACGGTGGGCATGAATATTCTTAGCACGTGGTCGAGCCTCGCTAAACTTGTAGTGGATCTCTGATAAAATAGCATATTGTGAACCTAAAAATGAATTTTACAAAAAATCATGAGCATTATATAATGTACCTCTAGTTCAAATCTGGCCAGCCTCCTACCGATTCGACAGGAATTTGTATTTTTCATGAGGGGTGGACAGAAAGGTTTCAGATACCCCGGTTGGGAAATTGTCCATGTTATATGGTCTAGTATTTTTGATAAATGGGTTGGTACCAATGTCAAACTTTAATTTGGTTTTTTCTTCACAAAACACCCCGTTTTCGGCACCTCAAAAATGGAAGATGGCTTTTTCATGCAATGAAAAGGAAAACTTCCTCCTACAACATCATAAGTCATCCCAATATGCACATGTGTGCACAATATGGGCACATTATCACAAACTATGCCTTGATTCTAGCCATAACATTGGTTGTTTGGCCTAAATGCCAAGAAATCTCGAACATGATAACTCATTTTGTGAAGGATTTTTCATGATGTTTGCAATTTTCCAAGTTTAATATTTTTCCTTGCAACTATAACACATAATATGACACCATCCAAAGGTTTCACATTGTTTGGATCGTTTTTTAAATTCTTATGCCTGTTTCAAACTATATTCAAAACGGTGGGCATGAAGATTCATAGCCCGGGGCCGAGCGTCACTAAACTTGCACTGGATCTCTGGTAAAATAGCATATTGTGAACCTAAAGAAATTCTCGGGACCTTTAGTCCCGGTTGGATCCACTAATCGGGACTAAAGATATTTTCCGCCATTTCCCCCCGCTTCCCGCCATGTTTTCCTGTCCTTTCCCTCTAACCGGGGCTTTTAATCCTGGTTGGAGCCACTAACCGGGACTAAAGATATTTCCCGCCATTTCCCACCGCTTCTCGCCCTTTCCCTCTATATCTAATCCGACCGCGCCATGGCTATCCATACATCCGCACATTCCTCTCTCACAACAATGGACAGCGCATACTGGTCATTCTGACACTCGAGGAGACCGAGGTGATGTGCGCCTCCAGCTACCCATGCCCGCCGGGCTACTGTCTACCCGCCGACTGGATGTTGAGCATTGGAGGGGTTCATGTCCCTCCTATGCCTCAAGGTTCCGCCCGCCATGCGGCCATCATGAACCACGTCTACCTAGAGCTCATGCCGGAGCAGCGGATGGATCCCCATTGGGATCCCAACAACTACGACACCTGGAATGCCTTCTTCGCTAACCGGTAGGAAATCGAGCTCAACAGGTATGAGGGTGATGGCCCGCACCTGGTGAACCACAACAAAGCCAGTCATCGCTTGTGGTGGGCGAACCATACTATCGCCGGTGTGATGCGCTACATCGCCATGGGAGATCATCCTTGTCCGTGGTACCTGCACTTTCACCTGCCATAAAGCCACAAGAAGGGAGGCGATGGTGAAGGCCACGGGTGTAGTGGCGTCATCATCTGGGAGCCCCCTCCCATGCGCGTCATGAATCCAAGGCCGGTCTGGAAGGTGCCCCTAGAATATTCCATGGTTGACGGTCCCCGGTTCGGCCGTGCACAAGCCGAGGAAGGGCTGAAGATCCCCAGAATATGCCATAGCGACGACGACGAAGACAATGACGAAGATGACCCCAAAGCTCTATACTATAGGGCTAGACATGATTATGACTAAGCCATTGGCTAGGACGAATGGTTTGTCTCTATACCCAAGATTATTGAGATCCACTGTCAGCTTGACCCATTTGTACCGAAACAAAGGGAAAACAGAAAATGATTTTGGATTAGTTATTCAAATTCAAACACTTTTCATGTTAAAAGTTTTGTCAGATTCCAAAGTATGCAAAAAATATTAGTTAATGCATTTTTAATTGAAAATGGCAAAATGGTTAATAGTTTGAATAGTTAGAATAATTATTTATAAAACAGAAAATGGTTTTGTATTAGTTATTCAAATTTAAACACTTATCATGTTAAAGTTTTTTCAAATTCAAAATGATTTACCATTTAAAAACCATTTCAAATTAAAACACCTAAATAAGAAATAAGGCAAGAACCTGGACTAAAAAGTTTGAAAAACATTTGAAAAAGTACATACATCCTGGTTGGTGGCTCCAACTGGGACAAATAACCAGAGAATTTATCCCGATTGGAGCCACCAACCGGGACTAATGACCAGAGCATTTGTCCCGGTTGGTCGCTCTAACCGGGACATATGACCATTTAGTCCTGATTGGAGCCACCAACTGGGAAGAATGATCTCTATGTACTTAACCGCCGTGCCCCTTTCTCTCCTTCCCCGTTCTTCTTTCACGTCAAACAGATCATCAAAACGCCGCCGCGAGGAAGCTCAGACGATGTCATCAGGCTGCCCAACCGCTGCCCCACCACCGGCCTCCACGCGCCGCCCTCGACGTCCGCCATGCCCTCGGGTAGGTACCACCCTAGCCTCTTCCTCGATCTAGTCCTCGCCCCCCTCGCTACAGGCCGTTCTTGCGCCTGCAGCTGCAGCGGCGGCTATGCGCCCATGCCACCATGAGCCCCTACCAGCTGCCCCTATCTGGCAACAGCGATGCAATCGATCAATTTTTTCCCTGGACTTTGGCCCCTGTACGATATGGATACTGCTTTTTTACAAACATTAGCAGCTTAACAGTTTATATACACCTGTATTAATAATTATTATGATATTTGTATTGAGGACACCGAGTTCTATTTTTACCCCGGGCCTCCGAAATCTCAGGACCGGCCCTTTCTCTGGATGTAATATGACGAGCTAATCAAGATTAGGTTCTATAATTTAGTGTACTATTAATTTCATCAAATTTCTAGAATTAAGAAGGATTTCATTATATTACTTTTAGTGTGTAGATTACATTTTTTGTTTTTACATGGTTTTCTTCACGTAATTGCTAATCATAGTCTCCCATTTGTTTCTTGTCAGTGTGGATCATACCAGAACATGTATTTGTTTTTATGTTATTAGAGATAAAATCATACAATGTGATTTAAGGGTAGAAATTTACTTGAGCATATAAATATTTTATAGTGCCTATGCAATAGATGCTCCCTTTTGACAGCACACAAAAGCACAAAACAAGTTCGCTAGCTCGTGCACTACTTGGAAAATCACCATCGAAATAACCTTTTGAAAAGATACAGATGTCGCCTAGAGAGGGGTGAATAGGCGATTTAAAACTTTTACTAGAGGGGCTCAACAAAGGCGAAATTAAACTAGCATTTACTTTGTCAAGCACAAAATCTAGAACGACTAGGGTTCACCTATGTGCACCAAGACCTTATGCTAAGAAAGACAAGCAACTATGTGATAGCAATATATATAATTCAAGCATCAAGGCTATCACAAAGTAAAGTGCATAAGTAAGAGCTCGGGTATAGAGATAACCGAGGCACGCAGAGACGCTGATGTATTACCGAGTTCCTCCCAACAATGGAGTACGTCTCGTTTGGAGAGGGGTGGTATCAAACCACCAACACCACAAAAGGCCTCCCTTATTCTCCGATGAATCTCACCCCAATGGGATCGATCCACCCTTCCACTATATCGGCAACCTTCGAGGTGGTAGCCGGCACCTTTACAACAAGTTCGAGGCACACATCCACAACTTAATTGCAGGCTACCTAATCCTGTTGGGCCACGCAGAGATAAACAAAACTTTTTCCCTATGCGGTGATCCCAAGATCCAGCTCGGGTAGAAGGCCACGAGGATTACCACTAGACGCGCAGTTGCAGAATCGATGAAGCACGTTGCTTGATGCAGTGCAGTCCTCACGATCCGTTCCTGTTCCACGCCTCACGATCCGTTCCAGTTCCACGATCGTCGAAGTGCTGAACATACAGCACCTCCGCCAGTATCCACACGTACGAGGAGGAGCACCGGCGGTGGACTGCTAGGTCCGGTACGGCGGCGACAGGACGGACTGGAGCTAGGGTTTCCAACACATGGAGTGACCTAACCTTGTGCTCTAAGCACCTGCGCCCCAGTTTATATAGGAAGTGAAAGTGGGCTCCACTCACTTGTGGCCCATTCACTAAAAGGCCTATATTAGCCACTGCAAGTCCCACTTGCTAACCAAGTCCATGTCTATATTTGGGTCCAACCCAAATAGATTTCCTGTTTGGGTCTAACCCAAACTTGCTCCCACTCTTAAGTGTGTGACCCGACAGGCTCATCGTAACCCGGACACGATTCTGAGTCTCACTCGTGATCGATCAGTCGGTAGTGGCTCCTAGCAGAACGTGTCGACTCCCAAGTACCAATAAGTCATGACGACATACCTTTCCAATGCGACTTTTGTCTAAGTCCCTTTTTACCTCACGATATACCTTGTCAGGCTATAGGGGAATGATCATCATCCCTTAAATAGTTCGACTCTCTTTCTCGATCCGAGATAACTGATTCATCCGACTAACTCTTAGTCGGTCGCCTCGATTAACACTTAACCGAGTCACGCATAGCCATGCTTTCCGAATCATATCTTCCGAGAGGGCCTAGAGAATATCTCTCCAGACGGAGGGGCAAAATCCCATCTCGGTTATTCACATCACGCAGCTTAATTCTCAGTCGACCCGAACTCCGCCTTTATAACTGCCTAGTGACGGAACAACGTTTGACAGAACCTAAGTCAGTGATCCTCAACTCGGATTGTGCAATAACCTCGGGTCTAAGGATTACATTGATTGAGATATGCAAATGATGACTTCTTCATTGCATCTCAATATGGGTCAGTCCGACTCGCTAAACTCTTTAGCTGAATCCGTGTAAGTCGGAATAGCATCTCCATGCCCATGAAAAGTGGAACCGAGTCATCTGCCGACTTTCATATTAGTCTAAGTTGTGTGTCCAACACAACCTTAACGACCAAGGACAATTAGTACGAACAACATGAATATGCAGTTCCACAATCGAATCACATCTTCAATGGTACATATCAGTAGTTCATACATGGACAAAAACCTTATGAATACATTGGGAACAACATCACACATGATTGCCTCTAGGGCATATTCCCAACAGTCTCCCACTTGCACTAGAGCCAATCATCCGACATCACATGTCTAGACATCTAATGCCCATAGCTCTCAGGTGCGCCTCATGCTTCGGTTGTGGAAGTGGCTTTGTCATCGGATCCGCAATGTTTGCATCCGTGTGTACCTTGCATAACTTGATATCACCTTGATCCACGAACTGGCGAATAAGGTGGTACCGCATGAGTATATGTTTGTTCTTCTGGTGTTGTCTAGGTTCCTTGGCTTGTGCGATAGCACCATTGTTGTCACAATATACGTCTAACGGATTGGACGAGCCCTAAACCACACGAAGAGCCATGAGGAAATTCCTCATCCAAACGACTTCTTTTGCCACCTCCGAGGCATCAATATACTCAGCTTCTGTTGTAGACGCAGACACCGTCTCTTGCTTGGAACTCTTCCAGCTCACAGCCCCTCCGTTTATCACAAACACATATCCGGATTGCGAATGAGAATCATCCGAGTCAGTGAGATAACTCGCATCTGTGTAACCCCTTACACTGAGTTCATCCTCACCTCCATAAACCAAGAACATATCCTTAGTCCTTCTCAAGTACTTGAGGATATTTTTAGCCGCTGCCCAGTGGATCTCCCTAGGGTCAGCCTGGTATCTGCTCACAACACTTAGAGCATAGGAAACATCCGTCCTAGTACAATTCATAGCGTACATGATGGATCCGATTGCAGAAGCATATGGAATCACACCCATCCGACTTCGCTCATTAGTTGTCGAAGGACACTGAGTCTTGCTAAGTTTTACGCCATGGGACATCGGTAAGAACCCCTTCTTAGATGATTCCATGTTGAACTTCTTCAACACTTTGTCCAAATATGTACTCTGACTCAATCCAATGAGCCGTTTTGATCTATCTCTATAGATCCGGATTCCTAGTATGTAAGTCGCCTCACCCAAGTCATTCATCGAAAAACTATTTCCCAATGACTCCTTGGTCTCTTGCAACATCTGGACATCATTTCCAATCAGCAATATGTCATCCACATATAGGATGAGAAAGTTTACTTTGCTCCCACTAAACTTCTTGTATAAACAAGAATCATGATCACTCTCGATGAAGCCAAACGATTTGACTACCTCATCAAAGCGAATGTTCCAACTCCGAGATGCTTGCTTCAACCCATAAATGGACTTCCGAAGTTTGCATACCTTGTCAGCATTAGTCGGATCGACAAAACCCTTGGGCTGTATCATATACACATCCTTGGTTAAATTTCTGTTAAGGAAAGCCGTCTTGACATCCATCTGCCATATCTCATAGTCAAAATAGGCTGCTATAGCTAACATGATCCGAACTGATTTAAGCATCGCCACGGGAGAGAAAGTCTCATTGTAGTCAACTCCTTGAACCTGTCGGAACCCCTTCGCGACAAGCCGTGCTTTATAGATAGAAACATTTCCATCCATATCAGTTTTCTTCTTAAAGACCCATTTGCACTCGACGGGTCTTGCACCGTCTGGCAGATCAACCAAGTTCCAAACTTGATTTTCATCCATGGACTTTAACTCGGATCTCATGGCACCAAGCCATGACTCAGAATCAGATCCCACCATCGCTTCCGAATAAGTCGCCGGCTCATCACTGTCTAACAACAACACATCACGAACACTTCGCAATCTGGCCGATCTTCGTAGAGTCGGTGCAGTTGCTGGATCAGGTACCACGATTGGCTCAACCTCTAAGGCTTTTGCCGACTCGCTACTGGCTGGTATCTCTCAAATTTCTTCGAGCTGCACTGTACTCCCATTGACTCCCTGGCTGAGAAACTCTTTCTCAAGGAAGACACTATTCCGAGCGACAAACACTTTGCCCTCTTCTCGGTTGTAGAAGTAGTAACCCAAGGTTTCCCTTGGATACCCCACGAAAATACACTTATCCGACTTTGCTATAAGCTTATCCGACTGAAGTCGCTTGACAAAAGCTTCACAACCCCAAATATTAAGAAAAGACAAACTCGGCTTCTTGCCAGTCCACATCTCATGTGGTGTCTTCTCTACCGACTTTGATGGTACTCTGTTTAGTGTGAACGCTGTAGTTTCTAGACAATAACCCCAAAATGATAAAGGCAGATCTGTCCAACTCATCATTGACCGTACCATGTCCAACAAGGTCTGATTCCTCCTTTCCGACACACCGTTTCTCTACGGCATTCCTGGAGGAGTGAGCTGGGGAACTATTCCACAACTCATCAGATGGTCATCAAACTCATGGCTCATGTACTCTCCTCCTCGGTCCGACCGAAGAAACTTTATTTTCTTGCCGAGTTGATTATGTACCTCATTCTGGAATTCCTTGAACTTTTCAAAGGCTTCCGACTTATGTTTCATCAAGTAGATATATCCATACCTACTCAAATCATCAGTGAAGGTAATGAAGTACTCGTAACCACCTCTGGCTGTCGTGCTCATTGGGCCACATACATCACTATGTACTAGTCTCAATAAGTCGGACGTCCTTTCACAACTCTTTGCAAAAGGTGTCTTGGTCATCTTGCCGAGTAGGCAGGATTCGCATGTCTCGAACGACTCCAAGTCAAACGAAGTTTGGAGTCCATCATCATGGAGCTTCTTCATGCGTTTCCAACTTATGTGACCAAGCCGACAATGCCAAAAGTAAGTCATATTCATATCATTTTGTTTCAACCTTTTCACATTTATATTATAGACAAATTCACCCTCAAGATTCAAAATAAATAACTCGTCCCGGACGGGTGCAAAGCCGTGAAACATATCATTCAAATATAAAGAACAACCATTATTCTTAATATTCGACTCATAGCCTTGTCCCATCAAACATGAGGCAGAAATAATGTTTCGACTAAGCACTGGAACATAATAACAATTATTAAGCTCCATTAAGAATCCGGAAGGTAAATGAAGTTGCATCGTGCCGACTTCCAACGCAGCGACTCTCGCTTTGTTGCCGACTCGAATGTCAACCTCGCCTCTCGCCACGCCCCTAGTTCTTACCAGTCCCTACAACGAGTTGCAGATGTGAATGACTGATCCAGTATCATATACCCAAGAACTACCAGGTGCATCAGCAAGATAAATGTCTATAACATTGCAAACAAGCATACCTGAGCCAGAAGTCACACCTCCACTCTTGGCTTTGTCAGCCAGATACTTGCTGCAATTCCTCTTCCAGTGGCCATCCGACTTGAAGTAGAAGCAAGTGGATCCGGCTGCAGGAGATGTCTTAGTCCCTGAGGAAGCGCTTTGGACTAGGTCCTCAGCCTTACCTCCCGACTTTGCCTTCTTCTTCTTAGTCCAAGAACTTTTCTTGAACTTAGCCTTATTCTGCACCATCAACAATTGACTGGCGCCTTTCTTGAGATCCGCCTCGGCCTACTTGAGCATCCCATGCAATTTAGTGAGCTTCTTATCCATACCATGCATGTGGTAGTTTGATATGAACTGACCATACGCACTAGGAAGAGAGTTCGGAATTATGTCCGTAGCAAACTCTTCGGTAATGGGGTAGCCAAGCCTTTCTAGAGACTGCACATAACCAACCATCTTGATCACATGCGGACTCAGTGGATCGCCATCCTTAAGCTTGCAGCTCAACAAAGCCTGAGAGACTTGATACCTCTCAGTCTTTGCCTGAGCCTGGAACATACTTTTGAGCCTTTCGATCATATCGTAGGCCTCAACATTCTTGAACTACTGCTTCAAGTCTGATTCCATGTGAGCAAGCATAAGACAACTAATCTCCGTGGATTCATCACAAATCTGACGATAGGCATTAGTGGCTGCGACAGTCGCATTCTCATCCGGCTCAGCTGGAATTGGGTTGTCTAGGACACTGTCCCTTTTTTCTTGTTTGAGAACAATTCTCAGATTACGATACCCGTTGGTGCAATTAGTTCCATTCAACTTATCTTTCTCTAAGATGGTTCTCATAGCAAACCGGAAATCTAAGGAAGGCTGCTAGGTGCCATTGATCTACAACAGAAAATATGCAAAACACTCAAGACATGTATCCATAAAGAGCAAGCATATTAAACATTTTAATATTTATGCTCCCACTAGAACCAACACCCCTCCGATGGTTACTTAGTGATTTAGGACCCTAAAGAAGCAAGTCGACTAGTGAGATTTAGCATCACCGCTAGCCGTCAAGTGATCTAGGTAGACAACTCCTTGTCAATCGTATCTCATACGACTCCTGTTGGATGGGTGGCATCACATGCCCCGGCTCCCATCCGACTTTTCCCCGAGTCCCACAACCATTGTGATAGACCCGTCTAGATTACCAAGTGCTTCCGCTGTAAGAGTCCGACTCGAACCCACCTAGTCGGAAAGAATTGATAGCACCTCAATTTTATGAGCCCACTACCAAAAATGTCTGACTTGTGATGGTGCAGCACTGGTGGGGAAACCTACTAGACCTTCTTTGAGGGATTACTTTCTACCAACTATCTAATAGAGGTAAAACAGAGACATAACAATAACACAAAATAAAGCAATTATAATGTGAAATGGTATGTCTCTCTTCATGGCGATCTCCATCTCCACAAAGCCTGTAATCCGACTCGTGTCAACTCTTGTCACGTGCCGACTTACTCCATGTAGCCAACTTGTACATCGACTTGCATGCCATCCGGGTTCTCCAAACAGCTACACTAGCTAGTAATGTAAATTACATAGAGAATCCGACAAGCAGGTCATTATACAATAAAATGACAGCACCTAGGCTCTGGCCGACTGACAAAAACCATGATACGCAGATCACGTATGGATTACACACATCACATGCACATAAGCCATACCATTCACAACATCATCCTGCAAAAACAAGTTATGCACAGATATGATATCGACCGGTGTTGTGAAACTCACAACAACATCTAAGGCGCTACGACAGAGCGAAGCCGGCGGTCCAATTCCGGACATAGATTTCGTCATCAGATAAAACAATTTTACCCAAATCCGATTCGGACTCCGATTCGACCAAACTCTTTGATCTTCGATCACCGCATCTGGATTTACGTGTCACAGTCTACCCCGATGGTGGAAGCCGACCGGTAGGGGTATGTCGTTCCATGACCTCTGCAGTTAGACCACGGAAACCGGATCATTGATACATTGCAAATGTATCTATAATTTTTGATGTTCCATGCTTGGTTTTATCCACTTTCTTGTGTTTTGTCCACACTTTGGAGTACTTTTCATATGATGTCTTGGACTAACCTATTAACAAGAGCCACAGTGCCAGCTGCCTGTTTTCTACTGTTTTTGGTTCCAGGAAAGTTAGAAAATGAATATTCTCGGAATTGGACGGGACAAAAGCCAAAGTGCCTATTTTCCGGAAGTCATCAGATGCCAGAATACGAGACGGAGAGGGGCCAGAGGGCGGCCACACCACCTGGCAGTGCGGCCAGGCTTGGCCCATGCCAGGGGGTGGTGTGGCCAGCCCAGGCACCCCCTCGGCCTCCCCTTCCGCCTATAAGATGCCTCGGGACGAAAACCCTAAGGACCCGATCAAAAATCCACGAAACGGTCTGTAGCCGCCATCATCTCCATCCCTAGATCGGGAGGGATCTGAAGCTCTTCCCGGCACCCTGCCGGAGAGGGGAATTCACCTTGGAGGCCTTCTTCATCACCATGCAAGCCTCCGGTGTGATGCGTGAGTAGTTCATCCTTGGACTACGGATCCATGTAGTAGCTAGATGGTTGGTTCTCCTCCTTTGTGCTTTCATGTTTAGATCTCGTGAGCTCCGTTCATGATCAAGATCATCTATTTGTAATTCTGCATGTTGTGTTTGTGGGGATCCGATGGATATTGAGATGCTATTTCAGATTGATTATTGATTCTATCATGTCTTTGTTATTTGTGATCTTGCATGCTTTCCATTGTTAGTAGCTATCTTGGACAAGTAGATGCTAGCAACTGCAGGAGTTAGTATTTATGCTCAATAGTGGGTTCATGCCTCTGGTAATCTAGGGAAGTGACAGAAATCTCTAAGGTACTAGATGTGCTGTTGCTACTAGGGAGAAAACAACAATCCTTTGTTCATAGAACAATCGTATTGTTTACTTTACACGAAGTTCGTAAAGCAATAATTTGTTGCTTGCAACTTAATACTAGAGGGGGTTCGGATGATAACCAAAAGGTGGATTATTAGTCATAGATATAGTTGGATGGCGGTCTATGTATAATGTTGTAATGCACAATCAATTTCTAAAGGAGTCAAGATGATTAGTATATGCATGTATTGCTTTCTCGGTGTTTGTCAATTGCCCCGCTGTAATTTGTTCACCCAGCATGTTATCTATCTTAAGGAGAGCCACCTCTAGTGAACTACGGATCCCGGTCCTTTTCTTTACATACAATCTATAAGTTGTTTATTGTTTTGTGTTTAGTTTCTGCAAACAATTACTTCTTTACATTTGATACGTTTAATCCTTTGTTTTCTGCAAAACACGGTGACATTGACAACCTCATCGCAAGTTGGGGACAAAGTTCTGTGGTTGTGTTGTGCAGGTCTCCACGTTGCTGCTGGCACCGGTAGTGCGCCCTGCCAAGGCTCAGCTAGCAACACCTTTGGGGTGTTTCCTTGCTCCTACTGGTTCGATTAGACCTTGGTATCATAATTGAGGGAAACTTGCTGCTGTGCTCACCATACCTTCCTCTTGGGGTTCCCAACGAGCTCTACATCAACACGAGCCATCAATCATCCAATTCCCCAAGTACAGTTGATCCAATCAACTTCATACAAAACCAATCCATCTCATAGATCGACCACCAAAACTGCAATTAGATCCCATCTAACGCCAACCGCATATCACATATGCATGATCTCAAGCCTAAAACCAGAAGCTAACGCTCTGATACCACTATTGGGCCACGCAGAGATAAACAAAACATTTTCCCTACGCGGTGATCCCAAGATCTAGCTCGGGTAGAAGGCCACGAGGATTACCACTAGACGCGTAGTTGTGGAATCGATGAAGCACGTCGCTTGATGCGATGCAGTCCTCATGATCCGTTCCTATTCCACACCTCACAATCCGTTCCGGTTCCACGATCGTCGAAGTACTGAACATACAGCACCTCCGCCAGTATCCACACATACGAGGAGGAGCACCGGCGGTGGACTTCTGGGTCCGGTACGGCGGCGATAGGACGGACTAGAGCTAGGGTTTCCAACACATGGAGTGACCTAACCTTGTGCTCTAAGCACCTGCGCCGCAGCTTATATAGGGAGTGAAAGTGGGCTCCACTCACTTGTGGCACATTCACTAAAAGGCCTATATTAGCCACTGCAAGTCCCACTTGCTGACTAAGTCCACGTCTATATTTGGGTCCAACCCAAATAGGTTTCCTATTTGGGTTTAACCCAAACTTGCTCCTGCTCTTAAGTGTGTGACCCGACAGGCTCATGGTAACCCGGACACGATTCCGAGTCTCACTCGTGATCGATCGGTCGGTAGCGGCTCCTAGCAGAACGTGCCGACTCCCAAGTACCAATAAGTCATGATGACATACCTTTCCAATGCGACTTTCGTCTAAGTCCCTTTTTACCCCACGATATACCTTATCGGACTATAGGCAAATGATCGTCATCCCTTAAATAGTCCGACTCTCTTTCTCGATCCGAGATAAGTGATTCATCCGACTAAGTCTTAGTCGGTTGCCTCGGTTAACACTTAACCGAGTCACGCATGGCCATGCTTTCCGAATCATATCTTCCGAGAGGACCCAGAGAATATCTCTCCAGACGGAGGGGCAAAATCCCATCTCAGTTATTCACATCACGCAGCTTGACTCTCAGTCGACCCGAACTCCGCCTTTATAACTGCCTAGTGACGGAATAGCGTTTGACAGAACCTAAGTCGGTGATCCTCAACTCGGATTGTGCAATAACCTCAGGTCTAAGGATTACATTGATTGAGATATGCAAGTGATGACTTTTTTGTTGCATCTCAATATGGGTCAGTCCGACTCACTAAACTCTTTAGCCGAATCCGTGTAAGTTGGAATAGCATCTCCATGCCCATGATAAGTGGGACCGAGTCATCTGCCGACTTTCACATTAGTCTAAGCTGTGTGTCCAACACAACCTTAACAACCAAGGAAAATTAGTATGAACAACATGAATATGCAGTTCCACAATCGAATCACATATTCAATGATACATATCAGTAGTTCATACATGGACAAAAATCTTATGAATACATTGGGAACAACATCATACATGATTGCCTCTAGGGCATATTCCCAACAAATCCAAGAAAGTTGTCACAACAATCAAAGACAAGATTGAAAGAATCAAATCAACCAAAACAAGGCTTATGGTTTCTGATGAAACCCTAGAGCAAAGGGCCCTCAAGTGAATGAGGGGGAAATGAAGATCTCTCTTGGTGAAGCTGTAGATCAAGGCCTCCTCCTTCGATTCCCCAAAGATCAGGGACTTTGGGTGGTTAGGGTGGGAGATATTGGAGTTTTGGTGGCTCTCAAATGGTGTTCTTCTTTTTCTAGAACGACCAACTAGAGGTTGAAGAAGAGGTCCCCTATTTATAGACTCCGGTCTGCACTGAAAACTCTGGCCCATCTCCAGTCCATCTCCAGACGGCTCTCTGACTGTCTTGGTTAGTGTCTTATCGTTCACTCCGAGGATTTGTCAGGAACTACAGATTGGGGAACATCGGAGACTCTGGTGTTTGCACACAGTAAACTCCGGTCAGAGCACCACACCGGAGATTCCGGCCCGCCTCTGGTACATCTCCGGACCATCTAACAGATTGGCCATGGGCACTATCTTTGATCCACTCTGAAGACTCGGGGGAAACTCCAGGCCACACCGGAGACTCCGGTCTTCGCACACCGGAGATTCTGGTCCAAAACCTACCAGAGGAAAAACTGACAGAAACAACAAAACTGTAATGATCATAACATTTGCATCCGGACTCCAATTGCCCCAAAACCAATTTTGTTGGAAAGGGGACGACAAGAGAAACCCAACAAAGAGAGAACATTTCATGTATTATAATGTGAGATGCCACCAAGAGAGAACATTTCATGTATTATAATATGAGATACCTCTCTTGGTGAGAAATCGTAAAAACCTCCACGATCAAAAACGCAATAAGGTATAAAGGGAAATCCATTTTTGATGAACTAGAGCTTGTTATGAATATTACCACAAGCTCTAGAACCTCCCATGGATAATATCCAAATAACAACAAGAAAGATGATGCCAAGTATGCAAAGGGTTGAGCTCTCACCGAAGGATATGATCAAGATACTCACTCGAGAGTCCCTCTTGATAGAACGGTTATCTATCTTATAAACTGGTCTCTCCACCTAACACCACAAGACCGGTAGGATGGAAAGCCTATCTAGAACATATCTTTGCCTTGCACATATTCCACTTGAGCTTGATGATGACGATCTTCTCTACCTCAAGATGGAACACCTTTCTTGATTGTGCTAGCTTGGTGAAGACTTGCAAATTGATCCCCCATACTCCACTATGGAGAACTTCTCTTTTGGACATATCATCTTCCCATATCCATGATCACCATAGGATGGCAAGATTCAAGCAAGTGATCTCTTCAAGATGGCTCATCTTGAACTTGCACATCATTTATTCTCTCTTCATTATGTTGGTGTCTTTAAAGTACATAAGAGATACACTCCAACTTTATTCTTCAAGACACACTTGCTATAGGCCCAACTCTCACTTGACCAATCACCGGATCATTCATTGAAACCTTGGTCAATACTTGATCTTCTCTACTTTCTTCTTCTCCCAACCTTGAAGCCAACATATGGTTCAAGCATTGTCTATGGACAAATCCTACAAGTAAAAACTCAATGCAAACATAAGTCCATAAAGATTGTCATTAATTACCAAAACCACTGATGGGGGCACACATGCACTTTCACCTTTACTTCGATCAAATTCTATATATGGAGTGAACTACATGAGCTTACACAAAACCATCTTATTAGAAGCCACACAAGGTGACCTGTCCCCAAGCCCCACTGGCCAGTGATCGTGGTTAGAATTAACCCCGATGTAAAAAGGTTTAACGCCCTTGCTGACAATAGCCATGCATAGTAAAAGTTTGGTGCATTGTCCTTAATTTATTAGTGTTTCGTTGTGTCTTTACAGCATTACAATAACTTGCAATTCTTAATTTGCAGAAACTATGGAACTACATGGCAGAGACGAAGAATAGGAAAAATTTCTCGAGGATATGATCCACAAGGGAGGATATTTCGATGTCGCCTCGCTATACCTGAACAACTCCGGTGAGGGAGATCTAGAGCTCGACCAAAGAGACGGCTTCAGTGAGGGAGAAGCCGACCGCTCCAGTGAGGGAGAAGCCGATAGCTCCGCTGGAACATTAAATGTTACAAACTCTGGTGAGGTGCATATATATATATTAATTAATCAAGCCTCTGTTGTCTATATATATATTAACGCTCCTTCTTATTTTAGCCCTCCGGATCGAGCATATCTTCTACAAGGAAGAAACGAGGCCCAGCCAAAAAGTTGGGAGACCATGAAAGGTACAGGATCGAAGAAGTCACTGAAGACGGCTAACCGAAGGCTCCCGCGGATGTTGCAAATAAATTTGTAAGGCAATGTGAAGTTATTGTTAGGGACTACATCCCAATCACCGTTCGAGAATGGAATAGGCCAAAGGATCCGTGAGTCCAATATGTCAGCGACAAAGCCAAAGATGCTCTTTGGAATAATCTCATGGTTAATTTCACCCTACTGCCGCCAGAGGTGGATCCAAATGAGGAGGATCCAAAGAATATCATAGAGCAAAAGGTTAAGGAGTGGGATCTTAAGAAGATGGCCCAGCAATTCACCAACTAGAAGAAAAGATTGCACCTTGACTTTATCGTGGAAGATAAGACTCCAGATTTCACTAGAGCGTATGAGAAGATAGAAGACTACTGGGCTGAATTTGTGGCATATAAGAAATCGGAGCCAGCTCTGAAAAGGTCTGAAATGAATAAGAAAAATGCTGCTAAAAAGCAGTACCACCATACTATGGGGCAAGGTGGCTACAAGGGTAGCATGCCTAGGTGGGAGAAACTTGAGGCCGACCTACTTGCTAAAGGGATCACTCCAGAGCCATAAAATTGGATCGAACGGGTAAGGAATTGGTTTTATGGGCATGGGGGCACGTTGGACTCATAAGGGAAGTGCATATATAACAAAAGACATAAAGAAACTCTCATACCCATCGAAGACATTAGAAATGCAGTAAAGGTTGTTGAAGAGGGGAGGTTCATTCCCGATAGAGAGAATGAAGATCTCACACTCACCCTTGGGAACCCTGAACACGAGGGGCGAACACGAGGCATAGAAGGCTCCAAACCATGGAAAATTGGGTTTCCCTTTGACATGAAGGAATATCTCGATAGAAGACGTCAGAGGAGAAAGGAAAAGGAGGAAATTGAAGCAAGGAAGCAGGAAGATCGGATGCATAACGTAGAAGAACAATTAAAGCGGCACCAGGACCAAATTGACGCACTTATCCAGCAAGGTACTATCGGCCCATCTCAGCGGCACATGGTAGAAGCTGCATTCGATGCTATCGGCCTATCTGCTAATCAAAAGATCAGCGTGGCTTCCATGAAGCTCCCGGGTGATGATGCTGATGATGCACCGGCGATGGATCCTCTTCACTACCTAGTGGATGATATCACAGATATCACACATTGTGAGCTACATGTGAAAGTTGTGAACATAACCATGAAGGTGGTGGTCGGCTATGCCTTACCAATTGGACCTAAACCAACTTACCATTGTTGTCCAGTTCCATAGGGCTACGCTATTGTCGGGGTAGATGAAGTTGTGAAAAAATTTGCGCAGCTGAAGCTTGACTACCCTGCAGGTGAAGGGGATGTGACTAAACTGGGAGAAGGCAAAAACATCACCATTCTATGGCAAAAGGAAAACATCGTACTTCCAAATCGGATGCCAAGGACATCGACGCCTTAGAGCACTCCATCTTCGCCGCAACCTCACCCGTCTCCAGCACATCAGTAGTCTTTGCCGCTGCCTCGTCAGGCGTTGCCTCCGCTGCCTCACCCGTCTCCAGCACAACCGTCTCCCACTAAGGCTCAGGGCCAAAGCAGAAGAGTACCATCGCTACTCTGGGGAGTGGTAACCGATCACCGAAACATCGACTGGAGCCCCTCCCAAAAGTACCAAAGGTTCCTCCCATGAGACCTTATGACTATATTCTAGGAGAATGAGGTCATCGTAAAGGCCCAAATGAAATAGTGGTTTGAAAACCTGAAGCGGTCGAAAGAGCCAGAGTTCCCCAACACCAAAGAAAGAAAAATCTGAAGTGCAAAAAATGCTGAAGACCCTTCAGCAACTCGAGCCAAGGCTATCATCAGACTATGACCGCTCTATTCTCAAGTCACATGAGTCAAAGGTGCGGTCGAAGAGTAGTAGTGCAAGCAGGAAATCAGTTCCCTAGCTCGGAGAACAGAAAAACCAATCATGCCCCCCACTCAAGGTAATTTCCGATACCGAGGTGGGGTCGAGCAAAGGTGCGGTCGAGCAGTATGATCCGGAGTTTCTTGCAATATACGGAGAAGCGGTCGCTGCTCATGGTTTGAATATTGCACAGTACGTAGCCCAGTTAGAGTTCCCCGTGGCTGATGAAGCATACAGATACTGGCATGTGAAACGTCTCGTCAAACCTGAGGAGGTCAATCATCTCCCAACAAAAATGCGAAAATAGCATAAGTGATACATGCAAGCCTCGAAGGCAGGGGAAACTGGATAGTGTTAGGAGTTAGAAACGAGCATTACGGGTATGGAGATGCCCAGATAATGATTGAATTTGATGAACTATTTCAGTTATACAATCAAAACTCCATCGATAAAGTGATCGTCAGTGCCTATTTGTGGCATCCCTCTAAAACCACTACTAGAAAATTGCAGTGTTTTTGTGCATTGCATCATCATGACCGCATGTTCATGTCATCATGTCACAATGCATTTGAGCATCGTCATGTCATCATGCATATTTTTCCTAAAACTATTTTTCAAAAGCCTACCTTTGTTTTCTAAATGCCTCCTCTTTATTTCAAATTAAAAACCTTGCCTTTTTCCGGATCTTTTATTTGCCTAAAAACTATTTACAAAAGATTTTATAAATAAATAATATAATAAAAATGTTTTGTCAAAATCGGGGGAGGCAGCCGCCGGCCCGGCCCAAAAGGCCCAGCCAGCAGCTGGCCTACAACCCCAGACCAGCCAAACCCTAGAAATCCTACCCTAACACCTCTTCCCAACCAGCCGCCGCCAGGGTGCACCCTCCCCTGACCCGCACGCGAGCCAGCCCCGATCGCCCTGGCCCCACTCCCACACAGCAGACACGCCCGCACGCGGCTCCTCGCGATTCCCGCGTCCACCCCACTCGCAACCCCCGCTCCCCCTTGTCATTTTCGCCCTGGCCCACCACGGCCTGAGACCGCACGCAACCGACCCCGTCATCCTCTCCCGAAGCCACCAACCCCGTGTGATCCCCTCCCTCGCCTCTGCCCCGCTTCGATCTCCCTAGGCCCCGTCGCTGCGGCTCCTCTCGTCCTAGCCGGCCGCACCGAGAGCACCAAGTGCCACTCTCCGCTCACCCTCGCTGCACCGCCGCTAGCGGAACCCCGCCTCCGCGGTCACGCGCGCGCATCGCCGCCGTAGGCCCCTGCTCGTCCGACCTCGCTGGAGTCTGCCGGCCTCGCCCCGGCTCGGTTCCCGGCAGCACGTGCACCGCGACCGCCGCTGGTCCCCCACCTCATCGCCGGAGCCCCATCGCGCAGCCGCCCTCCGCCGTGTCGCCTGCATGTCCCCGCGAGCTTCCTTCCTCGAGCACCGACGCTGCCAGGGGCGCCCCGTCGGCTCACCTCTCTCTGCCAGCGCCGTCGCCCTGCCTCGTCGGAGCCCCGTCGCGCCGCCGCCTCAGCTCAGGTACCCTGCGTGCCTCCACCGCGCCAGCCGTTGTCCTTCCTCTGCCGTGGCCACGCTCCTTCCACGCGAGCCTTGCGCTGCGTTTCCCCTGCGCAACCCCAAAGGTCACCATCTTCGTCATCTCTGCGGCACCGTGTTCCGTGCCAACCGCAAGAGCTTCGATATCCATCGCCAGCAGCTTGCCTCGGCCGCACCGCAGCGTCGCCGCTCATCTGCGCGCGTCCTCGTTGCCCCGCGGCGGCCTCTGCTTCGTCTTGGCTCCACCCCGACCCTGCCCCCCACCTTAGTACCACGGCACCGACCCAGACATCCTTCTCCAGATGTGCGAGCTGCTGCTTGTCCGTGTGTGCTCAGTCTACTGCTGCTCTACGACCGTGAACCTGTGCGTTTGTGTGTTGTGTGCACACTAAGACTAACACTTGTGGACCGTTTGCTGTGAAGTATAGATGTCCGGTGAGGCGTCTAAAGAACCGAAACCGATGTTGGTACAGTGCCACGGCAAGATCACCAGTACTGAAACCAAGTCCTCCTTCTATATCAAAGCCGAGATACCGACAATATCTTCCGAAGACCGATCCCGCCGAGGTCCCCGTCCTGGACACCAAGTTCGTCGAGATCCCGAAGACCACCAAGATCTGCTTCCAAACGCTTTTACCGAGGCCGAACCAAGATCTCCACGGATGCGACAAGACCTCCTTCCCGGATGCGATGCCGACAACCCAGACGCCAAGATCTCTGACACGGAACGCCAAGTTCTTCCCGAACGCCAAGACCGACACGATAAGCAGACCCGACAAGATCTTCTTCTTGGACCTGATGACCGCCAAGATCGCCACACGGAACGACAAGCGCGTCATCTCAGAGCACCAAGTCCTTCTTCCCGGATGCGAGATCGTCCCCCCCACCGAACCCTGAGACCCAGACCCGAACCCCCGGAACCCAAGATCTTCCGAACCCAGATGTGTGAACCTTTTCCCAAGCCCTATTTTATAAATGTTATATATAAAATCCGTTGCATATAAATTGATCATGCTTACATACATGTTTGTGGGTATGGGGGCATTATGCCGATTCACCGCATGATTAAATATGGAGTCTATATGCGGGATATTGTTGTCTTATTCCGGACTCCATTTAAATTGCGTAGCGAACCGATGCCATGTTTTGCCCTGTTAAGACCACATTTAAATTGCGGGGTAGTGAAACAACTCGAACCATCTAATTAATTGCTGGGGCCCCGGTTCCGCTTAATATTGCCTAGTTGCATCGCATCTTTGCCATGCCATGCATCATATCATAATCATGCCGGATCTTTTGCCGTAGTATTAAATAGTGCATCCAGTATTTCTTCTAGTGTTTGCTTCTTCGCGGATTAGGCCGATGAGTGGATGAGAGTATCGACAAGTTCTCCAGATATGATCCTTTGACAGTGTTTCCCAGGCGAGCATCTCCCGCTTTCTACCTATTTTGCATTTATAGTCTTTATTTCCTCTTGTTGATCTATTGCTATCCGTGTCGCGATCCTTTAATTTCCGTGCACCAGTTATATCCCGTGCAGCCTCTATATTGCCATGGACACCTCCTAATACATGTGGTTTGGTAGATAGCTGGCCTTGCGAGTCGTAGTTGCTTGCTCAGGTGCGATCTTGTGTTGTCGAGTACCACAGTTGTTGGAATGCTGGCAGATGTTTATGGTGGAGATGATCATGTCTTTAATTACAACTATTAAATTGCTGTGATAACTAACGAGAGAGGCACCGGTGTGTAATATATGTTATTTCGTTTTTCATTCCCACTTGTGTCCCGTAGGCCCCGAGTAATTGATACATGTTCCTTGACTATTCGCACTATCCACATCCGGGAGAGTCTATGAATCCCCCTTAGCCAGATCTTGATTCATTTCTTATTTCTTGGGGCCACAAACTAGTTTGGGGCTTTATTACTATCATGTACTTATGCCATGCTTACTGCTTTATTTACGATTGTGCGTGGAGCACCTGTACTGTTTAGGATCGTGACACGTTTTCGCTGTATCGACAAGCCCAGTCACACTTTCAGGTTCCCAGTCATTTACAGCCATCCACACAAACCTTGGGTCCGTCTCGAAGCCGGCCAACTTCGTTGCGGGTAGCTTAATGGGGTGGCCCCCTGAAATAATTTATGAATCCTGTGATTGCTTTGTCGTGAAAGCCTCGTTGGGTTTTGAGTTGGTTTTTCCGAGGTTGATCATGTGTGTGTTGCTATTTGTGCACCCCTGCAGAGTAAATCTTTCTGAAAGTCGTGTCCGCGGTTATGGACGAAATGGAGCATAGTATCTCGATCATAGACAAGCATAACTAAAGTAGTGCTATAAATTTGACTTAATATGTGACCAGCAATCAGCTCAAGTATAACGGAATGGATAATAAAAATGCCAACAACTGGTGGATCTAGGGTTGTTTTGTGACATGCTGTACCTGCCTAGTAAGTATTGCAACTCTAATGGAATGTGATAAAAGTGCCAACAATTGTTGGGTTTTGGGATTCCTCAGGACAATTATATCTGACTAGTAAATGTTCCAACTACAACGGAAGGTTAACTAAAACTGCCACTACTTATGCTATCAGGATGACTCATGCTATGTATCTGACTAGTAAATGCTGCAACTATAATGGAATGAGTAAAACTGCCAACTGTGTGAGTTCCTTGGTCCGACTTCCTCGTTTGGACTCGAGGGGGAAATACCAGGATGGGTATGTTTGGTGTTAGTATCAGGTTGGATCCGAATAGGTCTTTCTTATCTCTCTCTAATAGCCGACAGTTCATCGAGTCTCTATAGGTTGTTTAGTGCATGCTGCGCTGCCGCTTTAGTCCACTATACCTATGTAGGTGAGAGCCGCCGAATTCTAGCCTCACCGTGTACTGGCCTCAGTACTGACGCTCCTCTCTTTCCTTTGCCCTTTGTCGGCACCCCCTTTTGTTTTAGCAGGGTTACCCTTCCGGCTTGGCCTGGGCAGGGTTATGGACGCCGTTGGTTATTCTTTAGGGCTCTTAGCCCCATTTGCATCTTGTCCGTACTCGGACGCTGTAACGTTTTCAAGGTGATTTGGGTCTATGTATAGTATATCTGTATTCTTGACTCATGGACTCGCTGTTGTATATATATCTGTTGTGTGGGTCCCATCGAGGACTGTTGTGCAATGGTATTACTTCGTTTTCCACCCGCACGAAAGTGCTTGGTGGGCGTCCTTGAATCATTTCTATGCGAGTTTGGCGGCAAGGGGCTAAAACTTGCATAGGGCCGATTCGAGGGTGTTACAAAGTGGTATTAGAGCTCAGCAGTTACGATACCCCACAAGTCCAGCCTGTAGGATAACCTAGCTAATGGCCGAAGTAGAGTGTCAAAACTATTTTGGAAAATCGGTTGGGTAGCTCTGATTAGGTCTGCTTTTACTCCTTACCCTCTGCTATTCCCCTCTTATCTCTGCATGTTTTAAATTTGCTCTCTTACCTTTCTTCGAGTCCAGGAATTCTCGTGGTTGGGTTTCCGTCGTACCATCAGGGTTTCGCTTTCTCTTTGGGTAACGGTGCTTCTACATCCGGTCTTCATGCTATCTGAGGAATCCTTCATTTGTTGGACTTCTCTCTGTTCCTTCTTGTGCCTTCTGGTGTTTTCCGACGTGACGACATCAGCTACGCCAGATCCGATGCAGATTCTGCATCACTCCTTTGTTCCGAACCTCGTTTGTCGAGATCTTCAGTCCAATTCCGAGAGTTGGTTGCATAATTCACCTATTCGTGTGCAGAGTAATGGTTTGGGTGCGCGATGGACTGATCACCATCCGACTACTCTTACCATTCGCTTTTGTATATCGAATCGATGGATCCAGCAATTTTACTCCGTCCACGGAAGTTAGAGGTGGCTTTATTTGTGGATACCTTGGCCTTCGTCCTTTGTTTTTTGGAGTGTTCTCTCGACGATCACGGACAACGACCTCTTGTTAGTGGTGTTGCGAGCATCCACACGAAGCGAGAAGATTCAGATCACCGACCTTCTTCCCGGTACCACGAGGCGGATCTCGAGGGCGAGATCCCTTGTTAGTGGTGTCGAATTGTGGCATCCCGCTAAAACCACTACTAGAAAATCACGGTGTTTTTGTGCATTGCATAATCATGACCGCATGCTCATGTCATCATGTCACATTGCATTTGAGCATCGTCATGTCATCATGCATATTTTGCCTAAAACTATTTTTCAAAAGCCTACCTTTGTTTTTCTAAATGCATCCTCTTTATTTCAAATTAAAAACCTTGTCTTTTTCTGGATCTTTTATTTGCCTAAAAACTATTTACAAAAGATTTTATAATTAAATAATATAATAAAAATGTTTTGTCAAAATCGGGGGAGGCAGCCGCCGGCCCGGCCCAAAAGGCCCAGCCAGCAGCTGGCCTACAACCCCAGACCAGCCAAACCCTAGAAATCCTACCCTAACACCTCTTCCTCCAACCTGCCGCCGCTAGGGTGCACCCTCCCCTGACCCACAAGCGAGCCAGCCCCGACCGCCCTGGCCCCACTCCCACGCAGCAGACACGCCCGCACGCGGCTCCTCGCGATTCCCGCGTCCACCCCGCTGGCAACCCCCGCTCCCCCCTTGTCGTTTTCGCCCTGGCCCACGACGGCCTGAGACAGCACGCAACCGATCCCGTCATCCTCTCCCGAAGCCACCAACCCCGTGCGATCCCCTCCCTCGCCTCTGCCCCGCTTCGATCTCCCTAGGACCCGCCGCTGCGGCTCCTCTCGTCCTAGTCGGCCGCACCGAGCTCACCAAGTGCCACTCTCCGCTCACCCTCGCTGCGCCGCCACTAGCGGAACCCCGCCTCCGCGATCATGCGCGCGCATCGCCGCCGCAGGCCCCTGCTTGTCCGACCTCGCCGGAGTCTGCCGGCCTCACCCCGGCTCGGTTCCTGGCAGCACATGCAACGCGACCGCCGTTGGTCCCCCACCTTGTCGCCGGAGCCCCCTCGCGTAGCCGCCCTCCACCGTGTCGCCTGCACGTCCCCACGAGCTTCCTCCCTCGAGCACCGACGCTGCCAGGGGCGCCCAGCCGGCCCACCGCTCTCTGCCAGCGTCGTCGCCCGGCCTCGTCGGAGCCTCGTCGCGCCGCCACCTCCGCTCAGGTACCCTGCGTGCTTCCACCGCCCCGACTGTTGTCCTTCCTCCGTCGTGGCCACACTCCTCCCGCGCGAGCCTTGCGCTGCGTATCCCCTACGCGACCCCGAAGGTCGCCATCTTCGTCATCTCTACGGCACCGTGTTCCGTGACAACCGCCAGAGCTTCGATCTCCATCGCTAGTAGCTTGCCTCGGCCGCACCACAGCGTCGCCGCTCATCTGCGCGCGTCTTCGTCACCCCGCGGCGGCCTCTGCTTCGTCTTGGCTCCACCCCGACCCTGTCGCCCACCTTAGTACCACGGCACCGACCTAGACATCCTTCTCCAGATGTGCGAGCTGCTGCTTGTCCGTGTGTGCTCAGTCTACTGCTGCTCTACGACCGTGAACCTGTGCATTTGTGTGTTGTGTGCACACTAAGACTAACACTTGTGGACCGTTCGCTGTGAAGTATAGATGTCCGGCGAGGCGTCTAAAGAACCGAGACTGATGTTGGTACAGTGCCACGGCGAGATCACCAGTACTGAAACCAAGTTCTCCTTCTATATCAAAGCCGAGATACCGACAATATCTTCCGAAGACCGATCCCGCCGAGGTCCCCGTCCTGGACACCAAGTTCGTCGAGATCCCGAAGACCACCAAGATCTGCTTCCAAACGCTTTTACCGAGGCTGAACCAAGATCTCCACGGATGCGACAAGACCTCCTTCCCGGATGCGATGCCGACAACCCGGACGCCAAGATCGCCGACACGGAACGCCAAGACCGACCCAATAAGTGGACCTGACAAGATCTTCTTCTTGGACCCGATGACCGCCAAGATCGCCACACGGAACGACAAGCGCTTCATCTCAGAGCACCAAGTCCTTCTTCCCGGATGCGAGATCGTCCCCACCCGCCGAACCCTGAGACCCAGACCCGAACCCCCGGAACCCAAGATCTTCCGAACCCAGATGTGTGAACCTTTTCCCAAGCCCTATTTTATAAATGCTATATATAAAATCCATTGCATATAAATTGATCATGCTTGCATACATGTTTGTGGGTATGGGGGCATTATGCCGATTCACCGCATGATTAAATATGGAGTCTATATGCAGGATATTGTTGTCTTATTCCAGACTCCATTTAAATTGCGTAGCGAACCGATGCCATGTTTTGCCCTGTTAAGACCACATTTAAATTGTGGGGTAGTGAAACAACTCGAACCATCTAATTAATTGTCGGGGCCCCGGTTCCGCTTAATATTTCCTAGTTGCATCGCATCTTTGCCATGACATGCATCATATCATAATCATGCCGGATCTTTTGCCGTAGTATTAAATAGTGCATCCGGTATTTCTTCTAGTGTTTGCTTCTTCGCGGATTAGGCCGATGAGTGGATGCGAGTATCGACAAGTTCTCCGGATATGATCCTTCGGCAGTGTTTCCCAGGCGAGCATCTCCCCCTTCCTACCTATTTTGCATTTATAGTCTTTATTTCCTCCTGTTGATCTATTGCTATCCGTGTCGCGATGCTTTAGTTTCCGTGCACCAGTTATATCCCGTGCAGCCTCTATATTGCCATGGACACCTTCTAATACCTGTGGTTTGGTAGATAGCTGGCCTTGCGAGTCGTAGTTGCTTGCTCAGGTGCGATCTCGTGTTGTCGAGTACCACAGTTGATGGAATGCTGGCAGATGTTTATGGTGGAGATGATCATGTTTTTAATTACAACTATTAAATTGTTGTGATAACTAATGAAAGAGGCACCGGTGGGCAATATATGTTATTTGGTTTTTCATGCCCACTTGTGTCCCGTAGGCCCCGAGTACTTGATACCTATTCCTTGATTATTCGCACTATCCACATCCGGGAGAGTCTATGAATCCCCCTTAGCCAGAGCTTGATTCATTTCTTATTTCTTGGGGCCACAAACTAGTTTGGGGCTTTATTACTATCCTGTACTTATGCCATGCTTACTGCTCTATTTACGATTGTGCGTGGAGCACCTGTACTGTTTAGGATCGTGACACGTTTTCGCTGTATCGACAAGCCCAGTCACACTTTCGGGTTCCAAGTCGTTTACAACCGTCCATACAAACCTTGGGTCCATCTCGGAACACGCCAACTTTGTTGCGGGTAGCTTAATGGGGTGGCCCCCTGAAATAATTTATGAATCCTGTGATTGCTTTGTCGTGAAAGCCTCGTTAGGTTTTGAGTTGGTTTTTCCGAGGTTGATCGTGTGTGTGTTGCTATTTGTGCACCCCTGCAGGGTAAATCTTTCTGAAAGCCGTGTCCGCGGTTATGGACGACTTGGAGCACAGTATCTCGATCATAGACAAGCAGAACTAAAGTAGTGCTATAAATTTAACTTAATATGTGACCAGCAATTAGCTCAAGTATAACGGAATGGATAATAAAAATGCCAACAACTGGTGGATCTGGGGTTGTTTTGTGACATGCTGTACCTGCCTAGTAAGTATTGCAACTCCAATGGAATGTGATAAAAGTGCCAACAATTGCTGGGTTTTGGGATTCCTCAGGACAATTATATCTGACTAGTAAATGTTCCAACTACAACGGAAGGTTAACTAAAACTGCCACTACTTATGCTATCAAGATGACTCATGCTATGTATCTGACTAGTAAATGCTGCAACTATAATGGAATGAGTAAAACGGTCAACTGTGTGAGTTCCTTGGTCCGACTTCCTCGTTTGGACCCGAGGGGGAAATACCAGGATGGGTATGTTTGGTGTTAGTATCAGGTTGGATCCGAATAGGTCTTTCTTATCTCTCTCTAATAGCCGACAGTTAATCGAGTCTCTATAGCTTGTTTAGTGCATGCTGCGCTACCGCTTTAGTCCACTATACCTATGTAGGCGAGAGCCGCCGAATTCTAGCCTCATCATATTCTGGCCTTAGTACTGACGCTCCTCTCTTTCCTTTGCCCTTTGTCGGCACCCCTTTTGTTTTAGCAGGTTTGCTATCGACGTCGTTAGCAGGGTTACCCTTCCGGCTTGGCCTGGGCAGGGTTATGGACGCCATTGGTTATTCTTCAGGGCTCTTAGCCCCATTTGCATCTTGCCCGTACTCGGACGTTGTAACGTTTTCAAGGTGATTTGGGTCTCTGTATAGTATATCTGTATTCTTGACTCATGGAGTCGCTGTTGTATATATATCTGTTCTGTGGGTCCCATCGAGAACTGTTGTGTAATGGTATTACTTCGTTTTCCACCTGCACGAAAGTGCCTGGTGGGCGTCCTTGAATCGTTTCTATGCGGGTTTGGCGGAAAGGGGCTAAAACTTGCATAGGGCCGATTCGAGGGTGTTACACTATTGTCTGCAAGTATTATTTTTGTAATTAAGTCTCTAGCTAGATCACCTTGTTTATTGCATGTATAATCATACTCACTATATTATGTAGAATGAAGATTCTCGAACGTAAAAGAGGACAAATCTATAACATTGGGTTCATTGACCCATATTGTGTTCATGAACATAATGTCCTACTATCTCCCAAGGATACAGAGGATAAAATTATAAAGGCGTTAAGGTTTCAAGAAACCAAAAGGGAAATACCATTACTTTACAACTTCGAGTGAGTGTTATTGTCTTGTACACATTCTATTTCGCTTACTCGATGTTAAGTGTATAATTGATGAGTTATGCGTGCGCAGCTTCCACTATATTCTGCTATTCATTCAACCTAACAAAGAAGTAGTACAAGTAATGGACTCAAAATATAAACCCCTTGCGAAGTGGGCGGACATGCAGGAAATGCTCCAGCGGTAATTTCAATCATTATAACACTATATCGGCAAATTTCATTCATTTTCTGATATCAAGTAATTAATAACTCCTTTTATTCATTTCCTTTATTGGGCAGCGCTTGGAAACGGTTCACCAACAAGGCTAAGGGTGCCTGGAAAGAGGAGCTTACGTTTGAACCACTAGATGTAAGTACTACTAGCTAGATCCACGCATCTCTTTGATTCTAATTTCGATACCATTATCATGCTTGATTATTATTTTGATTGAACTCTGTTCTCGTAAAGTACCTGAGACAGGAAGATGGTAATTTATGTGGATACTATATTTGTGAGTTCATTCGTCAGACGACCTGTGAGACGGGCAGAAATTTAGAACAACTTCGAGTACGTAAATAATATTCATAATTTTATTTTATTACCATCAATTGTGTTTAACTAGTTTCATTCATATATGTTGACTCCTTCTTTAAATTAGATCGAACGGATACGGGACGATCTTCTACCAAAGGATCGCGTACGAGCAATTTAGGAGGAAATTGCGGGATTCTTAGATACAGAGATCCTAGATCCTAAAGGAAAATACTATCGACAGATGTTGATAGTGGAATAGAGATCGTAAAAGACATTATATTATATATATGCATGAAACTCGTGTACCGTATATATATGTTCGACACTTTGATCTCTATATTCATGACGATGTTGTGTAATATAATGGTTCCTTCATTGTTGAGTGCAAAACACAAAATAAAAAGGAAAAAAATAAATAGAAAAAATACAAAATAAGTTCTCTATCGCGGCACAAAAAGTATCCAAAATGCTGCCACGGCAGAAAAACATATATCCCGGTCCGTAACCGGGACGAATGGTCCTCCCTTCTCGCTCCAGACAACGACCACATGGATCCCCTTTCGTCCCGGTTCGCAGCATAACCGGAACTAAAGGGGTAGGGCTTTAGGCCCGATTGCCCCGTCCTAGTTGCGTAACCGAGATTAAAGCCCTTACGAACCGGGACAAGAGACTCTGTTTCCACTAGTGGAGGGACATGGTATTTTGACTCGCATGTCTAAATACACCTATTATAAAAGCAATGCAATTTAAAGAATTCTGTACAAGAATTACCCGGTGTACATCCGGACATCGTATGTTCTCACATAAAAAAATTCAGTAAAAAGACATATTGTGGCATGAATAAGAAAGGACAAAAAAATGTCTCGCGAAAAGCTATTTTGGAGTACTAAAAATTGTCTTCTTAAAGCAAGCCACAAATACAGTGTTTCTTTGTGAAAGTTTGTGTGTAAACTTAAAATGTCTACACGTAGACCCGGATTTTTTTTTAAAAAAATCAAACATTTTAAAGTAGTATGTTTTTTGCCAGTAGTGCATCTAGAGCCAAAGTGGATATCCCGGGAGACATCTCAATTTGCCTGCACCAAATTCTAGAGTATCTACGCCTCCAACGCTGCAGAAAGAAACTTATTTTTCTTGTTAAAGCAACATCATCGTTACGGTTCCAAATAGCCTAGCATAATGCGCATAGCCACTAGATATGGTCCTTAACAGTCTTTTGCTAACACTTGCTAACCAATTTCCTAGCATATCTTCAGCCAGTGGTTGAGGACGAACGAAACTGGGATAGTGCGAACTCTTAAGGATAATTTAAGTATATGCAAAATCAAAGTAGTCCATACACGTAAGTATCTACACGTTCTAGCTTGCAAAAACGTCTTAGATTTTGTAACAGAAGGAGTATTTGATCTTAAATATAATCATCAATTACAATGGAAGTACTACATCATACTTACATCAAAATAAAATGGAAGTACAAAGCATGTGCCGCTTTCCGAGCCGCCTAGCCGTCGTCTTCGAAATTGCATTGGTCTCTTAGTTGGTCAGTTACCTTCTATTTAGAGTGAGTTCGGCAGCTACCTAGATTAGTGGTTTCTGTCCAGGGTCCGCAGCCACTATATATCGCTTCCTGTGTGGTGTACCTCCGACTCACCCGTGTCTTTTTTCGTTTTGGGCCGGGCCTTTTCTCTTCCCCACTCGATGCTCCACAACATCCCGTTTTGGAACGCTTCTTTGTTTCTGCTATCGAGAGATTCAGCACGAGTCCACACTTCCGATTTCCATCGCTACTCCACGGGGTGTTCCTCCTCGGCTGTCTTTTTTTCTTACCCTTTTTTCTGCCTGTTTTTTCTTATTGTTTTTTCATGTTTTTCCATTTTTTTTCTTTTTTGCTTCTTTTCCTTTTTTATTTGGTGATCGATTTTTAAAATATGAACCTTTTAAATCATGACTATTTTAAAATCCGAACCATTCTAACCAGTGTGAACTATTTTGAACTTTCCAAAATCATGATTTTTTAAATAAAAAATTGAACATCTAATCTTGATTTTTTTACAATCTGAACCATTTTAAATTTATGAACAAAATATAAATTCTGAACCATTTTAAATTATGAACGGTAATTTATCTGGATAAATATTAGGAAAGCGTAGGGAAGCGTCTCGGGAAGGTCATGACTAGCAGCCAAAGGGGCATGCCATCCGAGGCTCCCACCTAAGACGCTGCCCTCTGCACCCTTGCCACCAAATCACTAAAGAGGCCAAGACCACTCCTTTTGTCGAGCCACACCCCCTTTCTCCTCGCTCTGCTGACCCGCCACCGACCACCCTAGCTAGCCATCGGACACCACCATCATCGGTTGACCCGACCGAGCTGCGCCACCGCTCTCTTCCCCGTCTTTGTTTTGCTCTAACCCGCTAGACTTAGTATCTCGTGATTGGAGGGTTGTCCCGCCCTCATGTGATGCAACTTAGGGTTGGCTACCCAAGCCGGTTAGAGTTCGTGCCCTTGTGCTAAAGGTCGTGGTCGGAACCTATTTTCCCCACCAACATGTAGGCTACCCTTGTTTTCCAAGCCACACTACACCAATAGTAGGTCTAGGTCGATTCTTGCCCCCGCATGTGGTCCACACTCTCGTACGCCTCGCTACTAGTCCACTTGCACATGCCTCGTGTGATCCACAACCCTCCATTCAGAGCTTTGTCGATTGCGGTGACCTAGCATACCACTGCATGATGTAGTACACTATAGTCATTGACATAACACCAATGAAACATCGTTCACTAGTATTACACCCCTCAGAGTGGTACAACAGAAACACAGCAGGTCCAAGACATGATTACAGATTACAACTCGACTCTTTATAAAAGATCCAGAGAACACTCTAGGTTAAAGAGAGAGAGAGAAAAAACTTCTTACAAAGAAGAACCAGAAATAATAACCCCGAACTATCTGGCTAAAAAGACTAATATCTAAACCATAATGCTTGCAATTGCTACTAATGCAATGCTCTACAGAAGTAGGTTTTATGGCTAGAGAATCTAATCCTATCTACTTAAGAACTTTTTCTTCACTTTAGTTGATGTATATGTTGACTTCATTGACTCTGTTGAAGAACTTGAGCTGTCGATGATGGTTTCTTGAGAAGAAGTTGACGTTGACATCGTCTTCAATGGCTTATAACCTAGCAAGGGTTAAGAAGGTGCGGTTGAGTACGAGCGTACTCAGCAAGTTCACTAAAAAGGAGTGTATGATGCACTATCTCTACAGCCACAGACCAAAGGTCGTAGGCAATGCAGGTTTTCATAAACATTTCTTCAAAGGTTGCTTTTATTCTGGAAATTATGTCCGACAGCCTTCACAGGTTGACCAGAACCTTTGTGGGGTTCCTTTCCTGCCGTGTTCGTAGCTCCTTCCCGGAACAGAGAGTAACATGTCACAATTCTTACACTCTGCAGAGGTGCGTGACTTTTCCCACAAGAGACCTTAAGCTTTGTTGCATAGCCGGGAGTATGTCCCCGTTTAAACTTCCATGGTTTGAGGCCCAACTTAAGATCCAAGCCAATCGCTGCCCCTCTTCGCGACCCTGCATGAGACACGATCCCCCAAGATAACTACCACGGTTACTCTTTGGGTAGCCTCTCGAAGACTCTATACGCAGCTCTGTCTAGCGGTCACCATCAGATATGGTGAACTCAGACCCAATCAAAGATGCACAGATAATCTAGACGCCTAGATCGCGGGGAACTAAGGGGTCCCACCCATGTGCTAGATTCTCTAGAACTCCACGAGAAATCAACAGCCTCACGATAAGGTCATCCGTCCATGCGAAAGGAAGAAGATCCAGCTGTCTTCTCCGTCCTATTCCAAATCTCATGGTTGACGTGTAATATACGGCGCTAGAATCACTGGCGACATTGGTTGTTAAGTCCTAGATATTATGTTCCTTTACCACTTGAACTGTATCAGTAGATTATTACCATCTGGTAAATAATCCATAATCATATTATCATGAAAATAGTGTTTTCTGACCTTTTTGGAATGCAGGTGATGACAACATTTGAGTTACAAGCATTTAATAGAAAATAATCAAAGGACATGAGCAAGTTGTGAACTTGCCTTTTGTGATTGCAAGATTATGCACTCACAGTCTTTGAGATAATAGAAGATCCAAATCTTGTAAACATCATCATTGGCCCGATAAGAACTAATGTTTAAAGAAGCAAGATGCAATGATGCATAAGTAATGTAATGCAATTTGATAAATGCGAATAACCGGAATAGTCGTAACTGGTCTAGGGTTTGGAGTTTCTGATGAGTTCTTTGGAATATGTTTCACTTTTATATCAGCTTCACACTTGTGCTTCTTATTAAGGTGTGTGAGAGTGTGTGAAACAATATGTAAATACAACAAGTAATATACAATACTAAAGCATTCAATGGAGCATGGTATCTCAAATATTTCTTAAACAAGATTAAGAATCAATTAGAGCTTATAAAGAAGTGTTCAAGGATTACTTTTAATGTTTCTTAAAAGAATAACTTTTTGGGAAAATATTACTTTACAAAGTAAAAAGTATTTAAATTTGAGGCTAACACTTTAAGATTTTCTTATTAACTATAAGTACTGAAGTAGAAAACAACTAGTATTTTTGAGTAGCTATTCTCTAGTAAATGGAGACTTTTAACACTCCATGAAGGGAAAACAAAAGTATTATGCATTGATAGAAGTGGTGTTTTCTTGATTTTACAAGTGGATAGAATCACTTACTTATTATAGAATTAATACTCATTTCTATGAACATGGGAATGGCATCATGTTAAATACATAAGAACTTTTTTATCTTTTAAAGTGGATTCCCAACTTGTAAAAGAATTGGTATTCAACCTTGATGATTTTATAATTGATAACTATTTTTGGAGAGTAAGATTTACTTAACTCTGAATGGTAGTTTTAGTAAGTACAATCTTGAATTGGTTAAACCTATCTAAATTCATTTAAACATAACTTGCACTTGTTATTACACTTTTAGACTTTGAACAAATAATGCTAAAGGTAATAATAAAGATTTATATATTTTTAAGGGATTAAGATAAAAGAAGAGAGTTTAAATAAGATTTATTATACCTTTACCTTTTATTTGACTTCAAAAGTGAGAGTTGACATTTTTCATGTGTAGAATTTATTTTTGTGATCATTTTGGTATATTATAAGTATTTGTGTGATTTTTAAAAAATAAGATATGATTTTTATAAGTTTAATCACTTTATAAATACTTAATAAATAATAAATATTAGTTAAGTGATACAATATTTTAAGTTTATAGTTTTACACTTTAGTTCTTATTTTTCCAAGAATTTTATTATATTATTTATATTTTTCTCATTTACCAATATTAAAATATGAATTTTCAAAGTATTATTACTTATAAAATCTTTATTAGAAAATAATTATTTAATTAGTTAACATAATAGTGTTTGTTAATAAAATTAAATTATAGATTTTATTTTTCTGTAAATTTTCATATATTAAACATATTTTCTGAATTATAAAACAAAAGATATTCAATTTATAAGATTTAATCATTTTCTAGGATTAAAAATAAATATTACATTTTTATTGCGTCAATGCTGACATCATCATGACACATACACACGGTGCAGACTTTTTATACCTAGACTAATCTACCCAAGCCACTAACTAGCGGGACACATGCCACATCATATCCAGAAATAATAAAACAAATAATAAAATGGCTTATGACATCAGCATGACGTCATGCTGACATCACTCGTGGGTGTTCTTCCTAGGTTGTGGATCGATCTCTCGATTGAGAGCACGCGAGACAATGGAAGTGGGTGCGTTGGACAGAGGACATCAGGGGGAGTCGAACGGTGGTAGCGTCGCCCTCGAATGGTCACCGGAGTTTCGCCGGTGACGACAAACAGTGGCGGTGCTCACAGGTGGTCGTGGAGAGGACGATGGAGAGCGAGAGGAATAAAATGAAGAGGTGCCTGAGCACCGCAGGCTCACCGTGATGCTATTGGTGGGGTCGATTTGGCTGGAGGAGGTCGGAGACGACGACAAGGACGATGACGGACCTCGTCGGAGTAGAGGAAGAAATCATTGTGGAGCTGGATTACGAGAATCCTGGCTCGATTCCTCATGCTGGCATATGTAGAAGATCATGGCGGAGATCCTGGGCTACTCTTCAGGCCATGGGGCGGCTCGGAGCGACGGAGATTTTAGGTGGCCGAGAGCTAGGGTTTCGGTGTCCTATGCGTGAGAGAGATAGAGAGAATGAGAGTGAGAGTTACGGGTATGAGTGGATAGAGGAGAACGCGGGCGTTTGATACATTGCAAATGTATCTATAATTTTTATGTTCCATGCTTGGTTTTATCTACTTTCTTGTGTTTTGTCCACACTTTGGAGTACTTTTCATATGATTTCTTGGACTAACCTATTAACAAGAGCCACAGTACCAGCTGCCTGTTTTCTGCTGTTTTTGGTTCCAGGAAAGTCAGAAAATGAATATTTTCGGAATTGGACAGGACAAAAGCGAAAGTGCCTATTTTTCCGGAAGGCATCTGAAGCCAGAATACGAGACGGAGAAGGGCTGGGGGCTAGCCAAACCACCTGGCCGCGCGACCAGGCCTGGCCCGCGCTAGGGGGTGATCTGGTCGACCCCAGCACCCCCCTCGGCCTCTCCTTCCACCTATATATTGCCCTCGGAACCAAAACCCTAAGTACTCGATCAAAAATCCATGAAAGAGTCTGTAGCCGCCGTCATCTCCATCCCTAGATCGGGAGGGATCTGAAGCTCTTCCTGGCACCCTGCCGAAGAGGGGAATTCACCCTGGAGGCCTTCTTCATCATCATGCAAGCCTCCGGTGTGATGCGTGAGTAGTTCATCTCTGGAATACGGGTCCATGTAGTAGCTAGATGGCTGGTTCTCCTCCTTTGTGCTTTCATGTCTAGATCTTGTGAGCTCCGTTCATGATCAAGATCATCTATTTGTAATTCTGCATGTTGTGTTTGCGGGGATCCGATGGATATTGAGATGCTATTTTAGATTGATTATTGATTCTATCATGTCTTTGTTATTTGTGATCTTTCATGCTTTCCGTTGTTAGTAGCTATCTTGGCCAAGTAGATGCTAGGAACTCCAAGAGTTAGTATTTATGCTCGATTGTGGGTTCATGCCTCTAGTAATCTGGGGAAGTGACAGAAATCTCTAAGGTACTAGATGTACTGTTGCTACTAGGGAGAATGATTACTATATGCTTGTATGCTTTCTCTATGTTTGTCAATTGCCCCACTGTAATTTGTTCACCCAGCATGTTATCTATCTTAAGGAGAGCCACCTCTAGTGAACTATGGACCCTGGTCCTTTCTTTTTCATACAATCTACAAACTGTTTACTGCTTTGTGTTTACTTTCTGCAAACCATTACTTCCTTCCATTCGATACATTTAATCCTTTGTTTTCAGCAAAATCGGTGAGATTGAGAACCTCATCGCAAGTTTGGGGCAAAGTTCTATTGTTGTGTTATGCAGATCTCCACGTTGCTGTTGGCACCGGTAGTGCGCCATGCCAACGTTCAGCTAGCTACACCTTTGGGGTGTTTCCTTGCTCCTACTAGATTTATAACCTTGGTTTCTTACTGAGGGAAAACTTGTTGTTGTGCTCATCATACCTTCCTCTTGGGGTTCCCCAACGATCTCGATATATTTGGGCCATCAACAACTTTTTCTGGCGTCGTTGCCCGGGAGTCAAGGACATCTTCACAAGGGGAGTCCCTCATAACCAATTTCTTTACTTTGTTGTTTTTTTTTTCTTAGTTTCTTTTTGCTTTGTTTGCTTGTTTCTTTATCAAAAACACAAAAAATATAGTTTTACAAGTTTTGCTTTGTTTATTGAAAACACACAAAAAATTAGTTCATATCTTAAGTTGTCATTATGTCTAGCCTTGCTCCAACCACTATGACACCCGAAGAAATGATTTTCACTCTTAAACAAGGAATTGAGGAAAGCTTCAAGGAAGCTTGGTCTAGAATCTCTGATCTACATGAAAAAACTGAGCCTAAAATGACTCAAAGCTTGTTCCTTGGCAGTTTTTACCTTGGAATTGCTCTTTGCTATAGATATGCTTTAGATGCTGTTGTGGGAGGAGATTTCCTCCAATGTAATGAGGATGATGCTATTAATGCTATAAAGAAATTGATCCTTACTTACAACTTGCCTAGCAAAACTGATGTTTCTTTTGCAAGCATATTTGCTAGATTGAACACTCTTGAGACTAGCCTACTAGCTTAAAAGATTGCTATAATACTCTTCGGGAGCATCATAATTATGTTCCAATAAATTCTGAACCATCAAAGTGGCTCCCCATAGTAAAGATTGATATAAATACTAAAACTTTTCAAGCTCGCTGTGATATCATGTCTGAAATTTGTCTTATGCCCAAAGAGATTTATGAATCTTTGAATCTCTGGGGTCTTACTGAAGGAGGAAAATAAACATCTCTAGCTAATAATGCTACAATATTACCTATTGGAATAGTTGAAGGAGTGTTTACAAAGATCCTTGGGAAAATGATTTCTACAGATTATCTTGTTATTGAATGTGCAGGAAAAGGACAAATTACACTTGGCAGGTCCCTATTAGAACTTCTTGGAGCAATAATAGATGTGGGAAAGGGGACCATGGACCTTTATTCTCCACCAAACAATCATATTTCCCCCAAGGTTAAGAATAAAAGTAAGAGAGGTAAGGGCAAGAAATTTGGTCTTAATGCTTCTTCATTTGAGAACACTTGATTCTTTCTTGCTTCTTATGCCTAACTTAAAGGCGTTAAAGAAAAGTACTTATTGGGAGATAACCCAAAAGTTTTAGATGAGTCTTGGAAGTTATTACCTCGGTAAAAAGCTCTCCTTATCCTTTTTTTATTTGCTTTTTGTGCCAAGAGTAACCTCTAATGAGAGAGAAGTAATGATTGGGAAAAGTTGCTGTCCCGAAACAGATTTTTGTGCTTCACCGTAAAAATTCGTGTAAAATCTTTGTACGCCCCTTTGAGGCGTGAATTTTTTTTCTTCTGCCCCAGGTTGTTATATAACTTTCGTTAGTTCAACACTTTTTAATTTGAGCAACAGAAGGTCTTCCAAAAAATTCGTCTTTACCTTCTGGTCTGTTTTGACAGATTTCTGCCATTTTTCTGCATTTGCTTCTTGTTGGTTCCTTTTTGAGTTCTTTTGGGGAATTGAGCTTTTTGAGGGAAGTGATATAGTAGATAGTGTTATAATAGAAGTTTATTGGTGTTATAACTGAACCTTAAGACTTATTAACTTGAGTGCACTAATGTTGCTAATAAAGATTGTGTGAAGTTTTGTATGAAGGAAAATTTTCAGGTGTACGGAAGGAATGAGTAATGAGATGAAGGATGGACTAAAGCTCAAGCTTGAGGATGCCACGCGTGTCACCCCAAGAAATATCCAAGAAGTACAAGCGTCAAAGCTTGGGGATGCCCAAGGCATCCCCTTCATCATCAATAAAATTCCCAGGTTTCTTCCAAACGCTTCATTTTTATTGTTTCATGCACAGTTGTGTTGTTCTTGGAGCGTCTTCTTTTTGTTTTTGTTTCGTTTTTCGTTTTCTTTGTTTTCTTAGTTTGCTGAATAAATTGGTTGGACCCCCTCTTTCATACATTGGTTTTCAAATAGTTTGGTTTGGTTTGGAAAAGAGTAGGAAAATTCATGCTTAAGTGGTAAAAAGAGCTTGTTTTTGACTGTAGCCTATGCTTTGTCATGCCATGCTTGATATTGTTTTGGCTTTATGCTTAGTATTCTTTGCTGTAGCATGACTTGTTATAAACAATTGAGATTGCTTAATGTGCCTTGGATGAATCATGCGTTGTTTTAGCATATTAAAGCATAGTATAGTGGTATTCTCCTTGATGCTTTATTTGGGTTGACTTGGCGCATGCTCACACCATGTTATGACTATCTCAAGTCACAATAAGCCTTTATGATCCTTTATTTTTCAACTTGTAGTATCACTTTATGCTTTGATCAATGATGTTTTGTCGCTGTGCATGATTATGACCATTATTGCTCTCTTAGTTTGTCGCTCCCAGTCTTTTGCTAGCCTCCACAACCAAGTATGAGTTCCACTCATGCATCCAACTCCTTAAACCAAGTTATTCCAAAGAGTCCACCATACCTACCTATTAGCATATGCTATTCCAAGTATATTCATGTTTTTGTTTACCTTTCGAATTAAACTTGTTATGAGAAAACTAGTGATTAAAGCTCTCACGAACTTGATGGCACACTTTACTTTTCTTGCCCTTAATAAACTTGAAACATTGTGTCGTCTATGTTGTATATGCTTGCATTTATTTGTTGGGAATTAGCAAAACCATGCTGTCATGGGGAACGCTTTGAACATTGCACTGGTACTTTGTACCTAGTTGATATCATGCTCTTTTGTCTATGGATGTCGTCGATGTGAAATGAAAGGGGAGCTTGTAAGTCCATGGAGTTATGTATATGTGTTAGAGAAACGCGTGGGCCGCTGGTCTAATCCATGCTGACATGGTGGAAACATGCAGCGTAACCATAATGAGCTGTCTATGAAGCATTCTTCTTATAAAACAAGAGTCCTATATTGAGAAAAAAGAAAAAAAGAGATTATGAAAAAGAGGAAAGAGAGAAAAAAGGACCATATTCCCATGGTAAATAAGAAGATTGCTGAGATGCTCGTTGTCTGCTTGCCTTGTCATTTTGATATGGGGATTCTTCCGTATCATCGGGCAAGGGGTACCCCGTTGGCGGTTGTCTATGATACACATGTACTTACGATGACAAGAACTTACCGGTGACTAAACTTGAGTAGCATGAGGAGTGGCCCTCGTATTCAAGGGACATGAGATTTCTAACTTATACTTCGTCAAGCATGTATACCATAGTTTGTTCACTTTAACCTTAATCACTTCAAGATGCTTATGATAGGGGCAATGAGAGCTGAAAGCTATACGTACCATAATTTTTGGAAGCTCTTTATGAAACTTGAATCTCTACTTCCTTCTATGAAGGCCCCTTCTTCCACCATTATATTGAGTCTCCACCTTATACCTTTATGCACCTACTTTGAGAGCATAGTGGCCATTCTTAGTTCTATGTGTATTGTCCCAAGACTATTTGATTGATGCATAACTTGATATTGCTTGTTCTAAACTATTTGTATCTAGTCACTCTTATGAACTTTGAAGGTGTCCTATGCATTTATATTTGCTACTCTATGAGGGACAAGCTGAATGCTACTATGCTATGTTTTCTTTATGTGAAACAAACAAACGTCTTGCAAAGCATTGTTATTCATGAATCTTTTGTTTGTACCTTTTCATGTTGCATCATAGTTTCTTTGTCTTATTGCTAGAACTTTGTCTTTCATGTTATGATTGAAGTACCATGATCCCAGCCTTGAATGTTTTACAAATACTTTGATCAAGTCTTTGATATTGCATGTCACCTCAAAAATTATTCTTTCTTTTTATCACTTACCTACTCGAGGACGAGCAGGAGTTAAGCTTGGGGATGTTGATACATTGGAAATGTATCTATAATTTTTAATGTTCCATGCTTGGTTTTGTATACTTTCTTGTGTTTTGTCCACAGTTGGAGTACTTTTCATATGATTTCTTGGACTAACCTATTAACAAGAGGCACAATGCCAGCTGCCTGTTTTCTGCTGTTTTTGGTTCCAGGAAAGTCAGAAAATGAATATTCTCAGAATTGGACGGGACAAAAGCCAAAGTGCCTATTTTTGGGAAGACATCTAAAGCCAGAATACGAGACGGAGAAGGGATGGGGGGCGGCCACACCACCTGGCCATGCGGCCAGGCCTCGCCCGCGCCAAGGGGTGGTCTGGCCGACCCTAGAACCCTGTCGGCTTCTCCTTCCGCCTATATATTGCCCTCGGGGCCAAAACCCTAAGTACCCGATCAAAAATCCACGAAAGAGTCTGTAGCCGCCGTCATCTCCATCCCTAGATCGGGAGGGATCTGAAACTCTTCCCGGCACCCAGCCGGAGAGCGGAATTCACCCTGGAGACCTTCTTCATCATCATGCAAGCCTCCGATGTGATGCGTGAGTAGTTCATCTCTGGACTAGGAGTCCATGTAGTAGCTAGATGGCTAGTTCTCCTCCTTTGTGCTTTCATGTCTAGATCTTGTGAGCTCCATTCATGATCAAGATCATCTATTTGTAATTCTACATGTTGTGTTTGCGGGGATCCGATGGATATTGAGATGTTATTTCAGATTGATTATTGATTCTATCATGTCTTTGTTATTTGTGATCTTGCATGCTTTCCATTGTTAGTAGCTATCTTGGCCAAGTAGATGCTAGCAACTCCAAGATTTAGTATTTATGCTCGATAGTGGGTTCATGCCTCTGGTAATCTGGGGAAGTGACAGAAATCTCTAAGGTACTAGATGTGATGTTGCTACTAGGGAGAAAACAACAATCCTTTGTTCACAGAACAATCGTATTGTTTACTTTACACACAATTCATAGTGCAATAATCGGTTGCTTGCAACTTAATACTGGAGGGGGTTCGGATGATAACCTGAAGGTGGATTATTAGTCATAGATGCATTTGGATGGCGGTTTATGTATAATGTTGTAATGCCCAATCAAGTTCCAAAGGAGTCAAGATGATTAGTACATGCTTGTATGCTTTCTCGATGTTTGTCAATTGCCCCACTGTAATTTGTTCACCCAGCATGTTATCTATCTTAAGGAGAGCCACCTCTAGTGAACTATGGACCCCGGTCCTTTCTTTTTCATACAATCTACAAACTGTTTACTGCTTTGTCTTTACTTTCTGCAAACTATTACTTCCTTCCATTCGATACGTTTAATCCTTTGTTTTCAGCAAAACCGGTGAGATTGACAACCTCATCGCAAGTTGGGGGCAAAGTTCTGTGGTTGTGTTCTGCAGGTCTCCACGTTGGTAGTGGTATCGGTAGTGTGCCCTGCCAACGTTGAGCTAGCTACACCTTTGGGGTGTTTCCTTGCTCCTACTGGATTGATAACCTTGGTTTCTTACTGAGGGAAAATTTGTTGTTGTGCTCATCATACCTCCCTCTTGGGGTTCCCCAACGAGCTCGATATATTTGGGCCATCAGCATTCTTATCCCCTCCTCCAGAAGTGGCGGCACGCATCATAGCACGATGGAGTATCGACGGCGGCAGCGGGACCACGCAGCTGCTTCGTCGTCGTCGACGAAGACGACGAAGCGAAGGGGTACCTGGGCTGGACCTGTACTGGGCCGTAGCGAAGTGAGCGAGCAGTGGCGACTGGCGCACGCGGGAGACGGTTAGCGCAAGGAAATGGGTCATGGGCCGGTTCTGATGACTGCTCTTATTTTCTTTATCCAGTTTCTATTATCTGTTTTCTTTTCTAATTATAAATTCATTTCAAATTGGAATTTCTTCAAGGGTTCAAGTATCCTGAATTTTTGTAAGTCCAGGATATATGATAGAGGTGAATTATAACCCATTCCTCTACATTTCTTATTGTGTATAAAATATTCAAATTATATGAAAGGTTCTTCTATTTTGTAAAGTAAATACAATTTAGGGTTTTAGGGTTTACTTTCTATAAGAAAATCTTGTAGAAATGATTTGTATTACCACAAAAAGAATGTATTAGTAGTGGTTTAAGATGGATATTTATATGTACAGAACCTTATTCCTACTTATCTTCATCAAGGATTTATCTAAATACTTTATAAGGGATTAATCTTTGTGGTTCATAATGGGTGATATAGGTTTCATGGTCCTCCATATTTAGTGATTTGCCAAATCCAATTCTACTTGGTTTGTAGAGTTTAGAATTACCACGGAACACTTTTCGTTAGGTAATGATGAATCAATAACAATCATGAATAGAGAAACACTAAGGTTTATACAAATATAGATATATGGGTTTTGAGAGGATTTAATACTCATACTCAATTATTGATATGTATGAATATGAAGGCTAAGACATATTGCTATCATGTTTTGTAAACTTAAATAACATCTCACCTTAAAGTGAGTTATTAAGATTGTTTTCATAATATGATTTTAATGATCCTATGAGGCTAAGTTTCTATTAGGGTTTAAGATAATAAAGGAGACAAGGTTTTCATACATAAACACTCATCTGAAATTCTACTTATCTCTTAGACATTTCATTTGACTAAGAGATACTATCCATGGACTGCCTAAAAATAGGAATTGGTTACTGCCCTCCTTATTCTAAGATGTTAAACAAAGAGGTAGACATGGTTCTGTTCATGGCTTGACATGATCTTGGTTAAGGCTTCTAAAGAATCTTTACCTTAACACCTCACTAAGGTTATCTTTACATAAGGAATTACTTTCCTAAATATACTCTATAAATCTCTCTTATCTTGTTCACAAAGATCACATCTTCCTGAATAAGACAATCATCTGTCTCCACCATATCCATCATCATATGATGACATGGTCATGCCACTTCAACATTACTCCATTCTTACTCCTAGTATATAACTCCTCTTAGTTAACTACCATTGATGCACCTATCAATGTAGATACTACTAACTCCATCTATTAACTTCCTTAAACTCATCTTGCAACTATATCCAAGGCTTACAATATTACAATCCTCACTGTAGATAACAAGGGATATCAATCTTCTAGAATAAGTATGGTTCTTCACCCATAATACAAGTTTGTTCTTGTATTAGCTTGATCAATCTACTATACCTCCAACTACTTCATAAAACTTATGTTATATACTTCATCATACTCTAGCTTGACTTCTCATGTTCAAGCTAGATGATTCAGCTTACTAGGCCTTACCTAATTTGGTATACCCACAACTTTTCTTCAACACCTAGTCATATATTCTCAAGTAACTTGAGAATAATGACCACCATCATTTGATCAAACCAAGCTTAGGCTTCTAATTGTCTGATCAAGATCTATTATCCACTAAGTAGTAAACTTGTACTAGTCTTTCTATAGGATTTATCTTGTTAAGAAGCATACTTTATATTTATATCTACTTGGCTTAACAAAACTACCATTGGATACTCTAATCCTACTAGCTTCATTATAACTCTATGATCACTAGTTACTTCTTGGGTTTAAATACCGCTTCTAGTTAACTCAGGAGTGAGTTAACTCCTCCAGCATCAAATGGTTTGATCTCCACCAAGGATCACATTCCATTGATGATGACTCACTCAACTATATCTAGTGTTTCCTTCTTATTAAGTTTACTTAAGGTATTTGGAAGGTCAACACAATAGGTCAAAGGCTATGAGTCATCAAGTGCTAGGTCAAGAATTGATCACACATATTGATGATCAATAGACACTAGGACTTGGTTAAATAGGAATGTCATATTTTAATATGACAACAAAGATATGAGATGAATGGTCTAGACTTGACTTCCTTTTATACCCTATTTGTGATAAGAGTTAATGTATAAGAACTACCATGATACCATGGTAAGAATAACTATAACAAGCAAGTGTATCAAGATTTGGTTATGGAGTTACTTTACTTAAGTTATATACTTAACTTGGTATACAGAGTTTATAGTAGGTAATTGATGACCCACAAGTATAGGGGGTGTATCTTAGTATTTTCGATAAGTAAGAGTGTCGAACCCAACGAGGAGCAGAAGGTGCTGGCTAGTGTCTTGGAGCAGGAATTCTCTGTAAATACTTAGCAAACGGATTTTTAGGGGTTTTTGATAATGCAAGTAAATAAAGTACGAGTAAATAAAAGACAATAAGAATAAATGCAGCAGGTGGCCCAATCCTTTATGCAACAAAGGCCAAGCCGGTTGTATTACTTAAGATGACCAAACGTTCTCGAGGACACATGGGAAGACTATCAAGTGCTTTCGCTTCATATAGTTGATTAATGTTGTTTAGCTTGCTAAGTGTTGTGTGGGTGAACCTGTACTAATGTACGTACCTTCCTAGGACTAATACATACTTGTGATTATACCCCTTGCAAACATCTGTAAGTACAATGTCATGGAATTGACCACGGAAGATGCTATAGGGTAGCTTACGTAGAGGAAAGGACAAGGCGATGTAGGATAATCCGAGAGCGAGATTGGCACACGATGTACCCAGGTTCACGTCCCCTCAGTGGAGGATCGCTACGTCCTGCTGTCAATCTAGTATAAATGCATAGATTGGTTTACAACGGAGTCGCCGAAGGCAGTGGGAGAGACTAGATCTAATGAGACGTGCCCCGTTGGGGTGCCCCTGGTGGCTTTATATATGCATCTAGTTAGGGTTTACAAGTGCTAATGGGCTTTTTATTAGAGCCGCCATCTTGGGCCTCCAGTCGGCGAGTCGCCTGGGTCCAAAATATGCCAGTCGCCGCATTCGACGAGTTAATCTGCTCTAGGCTTGGCTTCAGTCGGCTCGCTCCAGCTGGCGATTCCGCTTCATGGGTATACCCCGATTGGTATTCCCCCATCAGTAGTCCTCGAGCGCGTCAGGGACTCAGCGATGACTTCAAGACGTCGAATCGTTGCAGGCGATTCTAGGGTGGAGTTGATGAAGAGTCCTTGGCGAGCTCCTAAAACAGAGAAATAACTCATGAAGTAGTTCATTCGCCTGGGAGAGTCGACGCGCCAGGCAAGTGGCCATTGGACGATTTCACCCCTTGGAGAAGTTTGGTCGGCGCCTTGTCGACTTGCTGTCATAGAGGACGCGGAGGCCACCAAATCATTGATGGAGAAGTGGCCAAGTCGATGCAGGGGAATACACGAGACGAGTCCGTGGTGGCGAGTCCCCGAGCGTGTTGAGTACGCGAGGGCGAGTCCGCGGTGGCGAGGCCCCAAGCGTGTTGAGTACGCGAAGGCGAGTCCGCGGTGGCGAGTCCCCAAGCGTGTTGAGTACGCGAGGGAGAGTCCGCGGTGGCGAGTCCCCGAGCGTGTTGAGTACGCGAGGGCGAGTCCGTGGTGGCGATTCCCCGAGCGTAGCGATCCGCGGTCGTGGAACCATGCGCACACGCAGTATGCCTAGGAGTAGTCCCGAGGCTCGAGTTGGCTTGTAGAGGCGACTTGAGGCTCTTTGGAGATGCATATTCTAAAAATAGTAGTGGTTGTTGCCGAGCATGGCGAGTCCGTGTGGGGAGAGTTCGCGGCGAGCGAGTCCGAGAGGGGAGAGTCACCGAGTGTGGTGAGTCCGCGATGATTGCGAGTCCGCGAGGAGAGAGTCCCCGAGTGTGGCGACTCTGCGAGGGAGAGTCCCCGAGTGTGGCGAGTCCATGATGATTGCGAGTCCGCGAGGGGAGAGTCCCTAAGTGTGGCGAGTCCACGACGATTGCGAGTCCGCGGGGGAAGAGTCCCCGAGTGTGGCGAGTCCGCGATGATTGCAAGTCCGCTATGACATTGATTGCACTGTTTTTGTTAGCGAGTCTCTCATCTTGGCCCGGGGGGCCAGTCGCATGGCGACTCCAAAGATGGCTCTCGGCTTAGCGTTCTTCCTGGACGATCCGAGGCTCGGTTTGCGAGTCCTCGTCCGCAATACTTAGCCGTGCGAGTCGCACTATCTAAGGTTGAGGAGGACATGGTGTTGTATGTGTAGCGCTACCATTTGTCTTGACCTGGAAGGCCAGTCGAGCAAGGCGACACCAATGATGGCTCTCGGTTAGCATTTTTTGTGGACGATCCGAGGCTCAGTTTGCGAGTCCTCATCCGCACTACTTGGCCATTGCGAGTCGCTCTTTTAAAGGTTGACAAAGGCAAATTGATTTTTCCCGCGGGGGAGAGACGCCCAGTGGTGAGTCCATGCAGCGTGGCATGTGACCCTCGCTGGCGACTCGGACGATGAAGGTCCCTTAGTAGGCATGGTGTACGCATTCGACGTAGCGGAAGTATAGGCGTGCTTTGGCGGAGTCGACGCGGCGGACACGGGGTCGACGCGGTGGACATATGGCCGCGCTTTGGCGAAGTCGACGCGGCGGCCCAAGGTCGCGCTAGGGCGAAGTCGACGCGGCGGAAACGTGGTCGACGCAGAGGACGGAGGTCGCGCTAGGGCGAAGTCGACACGGCGGACGGAGGCCGCGCTAAGGCGAAGTCGACGCGGCGGACACAGGGTCGATGCGGCGGACGGAGGCCGTGCTAGGGCGAAGTCGACGTGGTGGACACGGGGTCGACGCGGCGGACGGGGGGCATGCTAGGGCGAAGTCAACGCGGCGGACACGGGGTCGACGCGGCGGACGGAGGCTGCGCTAAGGCAAAGTCGACACGGCGGACACGGGGTCGATGCGGCGGACGGAGGCCGCGCTAGGGCGAAGTCGACGCGGCGGACACGGGGTCGATGCGGCGGACAGGGGCCGTGCTAGGGCAAAGTCGACGCGGCGGACACGGGATCGACGCGGCGGACGGAGGCCACGCTAGGGCAAAGTCAAGCGGTGGACGGAGGTAGCCTGAAGGAGCCACGTGGTGTTTATCCGGTAGCATGGCGAGCTCGTGGTGGCGAGTTCGCCGAACATGACGAGCCCATGATCGTGAGTCCGCGGCGATTCCATGACGAGCCCACGATCGTGAGTCCGCCGCGGGCGGTCGTCGAGCGCGGCGTGTCCGCGGCGAGCCCACGATGGCGAGACCGCGATGGTGTGTTCGCGGCGGGCGGTCCTCGGGCATGGTGTGTCCGTGATTATGGCGATTTTGCGGATGTTGTAGTCGACGCCATGGTCGGAATCGGCGTGGCAATCACGGTCAACCCACAACCGGAGCCGCATGGCGGTGAAGACAAAGCGAATCGTACATGAGTTGGGTAGACCACGACTGAAAGGAGATAGGCCGCTATGGCAGAAATCCATGGCTCCGTCGCAATTGTCGGCCGGCAGAATGTCTTATGCAATCATGCGTTTATCAAATCCTTCCAAAGACACGTACAGACAGTATACAAGCATAATTAACCCAAGTTAAATAATAAATTGGCAGAATAATTATGAGAGAAACGGAATTGACTCATTAGGAATTAATTTGTTGCAGCTTTGTCTATTGCCCGTGGCATCATAGGTTGGTGTCACGGCATCGAAGCAGTCTCCGTCGAGGTGCTGGAAGAGTCGCGGCCGGCGAATTCTGTCGGTTGGCAAAAAACTCCAGCTCGATCGTATGGCCACGCTAACGGATCGCACCATGGAGATGTATTTCCATTCGGTTTTGCCCAATCCTCCAAAAATACATACACGTCAATTACAGGTTAGATCAAATAAACCAATTAGTTGAAAAGGTAATCAATACAAGAAAGGATTGAATAAAAAACTGATCAGCATGTATGGAACCGATCAATCATGCTGGCGCGCCTGTGATTTTGCAGGTTGGGTTGCACGCGCCTGTTCCGCGTCGGGGGCAACTGCCGGATTGGAAAATTGGCATCTGACCTTCGAGTAGCAATTTCCGCACGTCACGCCAGATGCAATCTAGTCGCCGAAAAATTTGAGGAATCCCGCCGGATCATCACCTCCAAGCACCGCTTGCCGCACGGTGGGCGCCAACTATCGTGGAATTTACCACGGCAGATGCTACAGGGTAGCTTACGTAGAGGAAAGGGCAAGGCGACGTAGGAGAATCCGGAAGCGAGATTGGCACACGATGTACCCAGGTTCACGTCCCCTCGGTGGAGGATCGGTACGTACTCCTATCAATCTAGTATAAATGCATAGATTGGTGTACAATGGAGTCGCCGAAGGCAGTGGGGGAGACTAGATCTAATGAGACGTGCCCCGTGGGGGTGCCCCTGGTGGCTTTATATATGCAGCCAGTTAGGGTTTACAAGTTCTAATGCGCTTTTTATTAGAGCCGCCATCTTGAGCCTCCAGTCGGCGAGTCGCCTGGGTCCAAAATATGCCAGTCGCCGCATTCGGCGAGTCGATCCGCTCTGGGCTTGGCTTCAGTCGGCTTGCTCCAGCTGGTGATTCTGCTTCATGGGTATACCCCGATTGGTATTCCTCCCATCATATAAGAAAGTAATTAAGATAGAAACCTAACCACAACTTTAAACTCTAAGACCCTTACGTCCCTTGTGCAATGGTTTCCTAACGGGGGTTCAGGTTTCTGTCATTCCGGCAACCCCTACGATTAGTATCCAAATACACAATGCATTCCCCTAGGCCCATATAGGTGAAGTGTCATTTAGTCGACGTTCACATGACACCACTAGCAGAAGTACACCACAACTTAAATATCAAACTATTGAATCTTTCTCAACACAACTCCACTACTAACAACATGACTTCTCCCATGTCCTCAAGAACAAAACGAACTACTCACAAGACATCATATGGATCATGATCAGAGATGGAATAATGATGTATAACAATCTGAACATAAACAATAATTCAATGGTACCACTCAATAGCATCAAGTACAAAGAGTAATCAACACTGGGAAAGTTTCTCCTAAGAACTATGCAAGATTCAACCCAATTGTTACAGCAATATGGAGATGGTGATGAAGGTGCTGATGGTGAAGATGGTGGTGATGATGATGATGATCCCGATGAAGTCCAGCTTGATGGTGGTGTTGATGGCGACGATCTCCCCTCTTCGGGAAGGAATTCCCCCGGCAGAATTCTGTCTGCCGGAGAGATCTTTCTCTCTCGGTGTTTTCTGCCCCGCAGAGGCGGCGGAATTTTCCTGTGGTCGCTCTACCAGTCTTAGGGTTTCGGGTGGATAATATATGCCAGAGGGGAGAGCCAGAGGTGGGCCAGGGCGGCCACACCACCTGGTGGCGCGGCCTAGGGTGGTCCGCGCCAGGAGGTGGTGTGGGCCCCATGTGGCCCATCTCCACTCCCTCTTCTGGCAGCCTTCGTCTTCTGGAAAAATAGGATTTCCTGTATATTTTCCCGGATTTTCTGATCTTCGCGAATTTTGCCTCCAAACAGCACATTTTCCATCAGAATCCTGACTGCAGCGGTCCATGCTCCAAAAGTCATCAACCATGCAAAAATAGATGAAATAACATAAGTATCATCACTTACTATGAAATATATCGATGAATAACAGTAAATTATGACATAGAATAGTGATGCAAAATGGACGTATCAACTCCCCTCAAGCTTAGACTTCGCTTTTCCCCAAGCGAAACTGAGCTCAATAAACATGGCCACAGGTTTATGGAGTGAAGAGTCGATAAAATAATACAGACAAGAAGCATCACATTTATCAATACATAGATCATAGTAGAAGACAACTCACTATTATACAACTTAACTTGCAATAAGTAAAGGAAACACAATAAAGATACATAAAGTAAATCATAATTGGCAATGGCAAACTTAGCTCTTGGTCGAAGAATAGTTGATAATTTGCTGGAGTTCACAAATAACTGGTTTTCAATGATAGCTTTCAAAGTAGTAGACACCAAGATAAGAGCAAAGTGCAAAACAAGGAATATAAGAAACATGATTGAATAAATCATCATATGAATGAATGAAATACAACAACTCAAAATACTTGCTGAGATAGAAAGGAATAGGTTTACTGACTCAACTAAAAAGTAAAATGAAGGCCTTTTGTAAAAGGAAGCAAGGATTCAAGTATCATAAAGAGCTCCCAAAAATTATGATACTTATTAGCTTTCAGCTCTCATTGCCCCTAGCATAGGCATCTTTAGGTGATTAAGGTTAAAGTGACACAACTAAGAGGATATGCTTGACAATTTATAAATTGAAGTCCCATGCCTCTTACTTACGAAGACCGAATCTCATGCTACTCAACTTCAGTCACGAGTAAGCTCTTGTCATTGTAAATACATGTCTATCATCGAGACCTGCCAACGGGGTACCCCTTGCACATGACACAGGAGCTATCCCATAATCAAAATGACAAGGCAAGCAGACAGTGAGCATCTTAGCGATCTGTTTATTTGCTATTTGCATAGGTTTTTATTGAGGATGCTTCATAGAATGCTCACTATAGTTATGCTGCAAGTTTCCACCATGATTCGGCATGGCTTAGGCTAGCGTCCCAGGCGTTTCTCTAACACACATATAAACTCCATGATCTTACAAGTTCCACTTTTATTTCACACCGCCGGGATCCATAGGCAAAAGAACATGATATCAACTAGGTACAAAGTACCAATGTAGTGTCGAAAGCGTTCCCCATGATACATGGTTCTGCTAACTTCAACTCATAAAGCGCAAGCATATACGCAAGAAAGAAGGACGCAATGGTTTAGGTTTATTAAATGCAAGAAAAGTAAAGTGTGCCATCAGGTTCGTGAGAGCTTTAATCACTAATTTTCACATAACAAGTTTAATTTGGAAGGTAGATGAAAACAGGAATTTACTTGGAATAACAATAATGCTAATAGGTAGGTATGGTGGACACAAATGGCAGAGGTTTTGGTTTAAGGATTGGATGCACGAGAAGAATTCCCTCTCAGTACACATTTTTGGCTAGCAAGGCTGGGTAGCAAGTATAAGAGTTGAAGGAAACAAACAAACATACAAGTGATAAAAACAAACATGCAATCTTCCTTGGAAGCACAAAAGATCTTAACCAGAGAATACTAAACTTATGAGCAAATCAAGAAAGAAAGACGATGAAATCATTTTTCTTTAGAGTACTTTTATCTTTTCATTCAACTCTCAAAAATAGTGTTGCTACTGACCGAGCCAGGTTTGCCAAAACCAACTAAATTAACTCAATGATCCCAAAGTGCTACCAATACTAACAACAAGATCAATCATATAACCACGAATTGAAAACTAATATAAGCTATGCAAAAGAGTAAATGATAGAACTTCTCATTAATATTCCATAACGGCAATTCACACCAAGGGATACATATCTAACGGGAGAGGGGACACTTCCATAATGCAAACCATCCTACATGATAACTTCTTTATTCATGATATGACTCTACTAAAAAGGTAAAAAGATAGAAGATAGTGATGTGATACCGCGGCACTCCCCCATGCTTGGAACAAACCAAGGGGATGCCAAACCTGATGACGAATTACTCCTTTGGTGGTGGTGGTGTTCTCCCATCATCGTCCGACTTCCAGGGTAAGGGCTCTCCATCAACAAAGGACATCGTGGTCTCCAGCATCCTGAAACTTGTAGCACTTATGCGTTTAAACCTAACCTCGTACTCACAGTTTTGATTTTGAACGTCATAGAGCTATGCTTGCAGTTCGTTGGTTGTTTGGCGGAGTGAGAGGACTTCATCTTTGAGCTCAGCAGTCTCCTTTGGGTGCTCAGCGATGAGTTCGGAACAAATCTTATGGATGATATCCACTTCGCGTTCCGCCATCTTCTTGTACCTAAAGACTTCTTGCTCTAGTGGTTCCATCCTGTCCTCCAGACTTCCTTCACCTTTAGGGCCTTGAACCTCTTTTATTTGGACCTCCCCATCTTCAAAAAACAACTCCTTGGGATGAATCTTCAAATCTCTCATGTATGGGTTGATGATATCTTATAAAGAATCTTCCTTGGCTGATCTAGAGGAAGACATTCTGGCTCCAAATCTAGGACACTACCTGTCAGAAACATATCAAAATGAAAACACGACGAAAACATGATATACGAACCTCAGGAGATCCGGGGGATTATATATTACAAAGTTTCACAACAAAAGGAAGGTACTGGGAGAAAACGGGTCGGGGATGGAGTCCGGGGTGGCCTCACCTCCTGGTGGTGCGGCCAGGGGTGGGCCCGCGCCACAGGGTGGTGTGAGCAACCCTGGCTCCGTTTCCGTCCCTCTTTCACTTCGTAGCTTCCCTTTTTGACTAAAAACTGCAAAAATATAGTTGGATAGTATTTTCACGGAACTTTTCTTACCAGAACTGTTACCTATTCAAAAACGGAGTCTACAGGTCTCTGAATTTGGTCCTTGATAAATTTTTCCAGAGTTATAACTTGAAAGGCATCAACATCTTCATTGTAAGAATCTCCAGCAATATAGTGCTTGAGTCACTGCCCATTCACTACTTGTGTAGTATTATATTTTAAACAAGAAATTTTTATTGCTCCCAAACGATACACTTCTTCAATAACGAAAGGTCCTTCCCATTTTGACAGTAGTTTTCCTACAAAAAATCTAAGACGAGACCTATACAATAGAACTTTCTCACCAACATGAAATTCTCTCTTAAGTATTCTCTTGTCATGCCATCTTTTAACTTTTTCTTTAAAGAGCCTAGCATTTTCATAGGCTTCACTCCTCCATTCATCTAAGGAACTTAAATCAAATAATCTTTTCTCACCTGCGAGCTTACAATCTCTATTGAGTTCTTTAACTGCCCAGCAAGCTTTGTGTTCTAATTCTAAAGGTAGGTGACAAGCTTTCTCATAAACCATTTTATAAGGAGACATCCCCATAGGGTTTTTGTAGGCAGTCCTATAAGCCCATAAAGCATCATTCAACTTTTTAGCCCAGTTTTTTCTAGATCTATTAACAGTCTTTTGCAAGATGGATTTAATTTCTCTATTTGATAACTCTACTTGCCCACTAGTTTGGGGGTGATAAGCTGAAGCAATTCTATGATTAACATCATATTTAGCAAGGGTCTTTCTAAAACCACCATGAATGAAATGAGAACCCCCATCAGTCATGATATACCTAGGCACTCCAAACCTAGGAAAGATAACATCCTTAAGCATTTTTAGAGAAGTCTCCCCGTCAGCACTCTTCATAGGAATGGATTCTACCCACTTAGTAACATAATCAACGGCAACAAGAATATGAGTATAACCTTTCGAGGGAGGAAAAGGACCCATAAAGTCAAATCCCCAGCAATCAAAGGGTTCAATAACTAGAGAGTAGTTGATAGGCATTTCATTGCGTCTAGAAATATTACCAACACGCTAACATTCATCACAAGATAAAACAAATTTTCTTGCATCTTCAATAAGGGTAGGCCAGTAGAAACCTGATTGTAGCACCTTTTGGGTAGTTCTATCTCCTGCATGATGTCCTCCATAAGCACTACCATGACATTTACGCAATATCTCCTTTTGTTCATATTCTGGAACACATCTTCGCATAATACCATCCACTCCTTCTTTATATAAGTGTGGGTCATCCCAAAAGTAATGCCTCAAATCATAAAAGAACTTTCTTCTTTGTTGGGCTGTAAAAGTTGGAGGCAAATACTTGGAGACAATAAAGTTGCATAATCAGCGTACCAAGGGCTCCTTCGCAAGTTTACCCCTACCGCAGCCAACTGTTCATTTGGGAAGCTATCATTAACAGGCATAGGATCAAAAGAGATGTTTTCCAATCGAGATAAATTATCAGCTACAGGATTTTTAGCACCTTTCCTATCCACAATATATAGATCAAACTCTCGTAAAAGCAGCACCCACCTAATAAGCCTAGGCTTAGCATCCTTCTTCGTCATAAGGTACTTAATAGCAGCATGATCAGTATGAATGGTGACTTTTGAGTCCATAATATAAGGTCTAAACTTATCACAAGCAAAAACGACAGCTAGGAATTCTTTTTTAGTAGTAGCATAATTCCTTTGAGCAGCATCAAGAGTCTTACTAGCATAATCAATAACGTTTAGCTTTTTATCAATTCGTTGCCCAAGGACAGCACCTACAGCAAAATCACTAGCATCACACATTATTTCAAAGGGTAAACTCCAATCAGGTGGTTGAACGATAGGAGCTGTAGTTAAAGCCTTCTTAAGAGTTTCAAAAGCTTCCTTACAATCATCATCAAAAACAAAGGGTACATCTTTTTGAAGAAGATTAGTGAGGGGTTTTGCTATCCTAGAAAAATATTTAATAAACCTTCTATAGAAACCAGCATGACCAAGGATACTACGAATACCTTTGATGTCTCTTGGACATGGCATTTTCTCAATTGCCTCAACCTTTGCTCTATCAACTTCTATGCCTCTTTCAGAAACCTTATGTCCAAGTACAATACCTTCATTAACCATAAAGTGCCATTTCTCCCAATTAAGAACAAGATTGGTCTCTTCACACCTCTGCAAAACTTTATCAAGGTTGTGCAGACAATTATCAAAAGAAGTTCCATAGACGGAGAAATCATCCATGAATACTTCCACAATTTCCTCACAGAAACCATGAAAGATAGCAGACATGCATCTTTGAAAAGTAGCAGGAGCATTACATAAACCAAAAGGCATATGTCTATAAGCATAGGTTCCGTAAGGGCATGTAAAAGTAGTTTTTCTTGATCTTGTTGTTTAACAGCAATTTGAGAGTAACCAGAATATCCATCAAGAAAACAAAAATGGGTCTTCTTAGACAACCTTTCTAACATTTGATCAATAAAAGGAAGCGGGTAATGATCTTTCTTAGTAACTTTGTTAACTTTCCTAAAATCAATGCACATCCTATAGCCTATTACTATTCTTTGGGGAATAAGCTCATCATTATCATTAGGAACAACGGTAATTCCTCCCTTTTTAGGAACACAATGAACATGACTAACCCATTCACTATCAGCAATAGGGTAAATAATACCAGCATCAAGGAGTTTCAATACCTCATTTCTTACCACTTCCTTCATCTTAGGATTTAAACGTCGCTGGTGCTCTACTACTGGCTTTGCATCTAGTTCTATATTGATAGAATGCTGACATATAGTAGGTGAAATCCCTTTTAAATCATCCAAAGTATAGCCCATAGCTCCTCGGTGTTTCTTCAAAACCTCCAATAACCTTTCTTCTTCCTTCCCTAAAAGTTTAGAGCTAATAATAACATGATATATCTTTTTATCATCAATGTAAGCATATTTAAGATCGTCGGGGAGAGGTTTTAGATCGAAGACCGGATCCTTTTTAGGTGGCAGCGTGGTACCCAAGTCTTCTATAGGCAAGTTATGCTTAAGCATCTTAGGGTGATTACAGAGAATCTCATCAATCTCATTCCTTTCTTCCATGAAGATTTCACTTTCATGATCTTCCATAAATTGCTGCAAAGCATTGTTAGGAGCAAGAGAAATAGAAGCAAGTTGTTCAACTCTAAAATCCTCATTATGGGTTTCCTCTTCACAAGGTTCTTTAGTAAATTTCGAAAAATTAAACTCATAAGATTCCCCATCAAACTTAGTCAAGATTTTCTCCCTTTTGCAATCAATAATAGCTCCATAAGTACTCAACAAAGGTCTACCAAAATGATAGGATAAGTTTTACTAGCAGCTGAACCAAGTACTAGAAAATCAGCAGGATACTTAATCTTACCACAAAGAACTTCCACATCCCGTACAATACCAATTGGAGAGAGGGTCTCTCTATTATCAAGGTGAATAACCACATCAATCTCTTCCAATTCGCAAGGCCTGAATTCATGCATAATTTCTCTATAAAGCTCATAAGGAATAGCACTGGAACTTGCACCAATATCACATAAACCATAATAGCAATGATCACCAATTCTAACAGAAAGCACAAGGACGCTAGCTTTTTTAGTTCTATTAGGATGCGAAACAATATTAGAAGCATCCTCACAAAAGACTATGTGTCCATCTTCTCGCTTTTAGTGACAAGGTCTTTCACAATTGCTACAACAGGTTCAATGTTTATTTGTTCATCGGGTTTTACAGTTCTCTTTGCACTTTTAGTGATTACACTAGTTATCATAGGATGGTCCTTTACCTTATTTGGGAAGGGTTTCTCGATATAAAGTTCAGGTGAGATGTGATCAATAGTGTAAAACTCAGTACTCCCAATGGGAACACAGTCAACAATATCTTTATAAGGTGCATGGTACTTGTTCCATCCCCTTTTTGTAATTTCAATATAAGAAGCAAAAGCCTTAAAGCAATTTGTAATAACTTGTAAATCAAGACCATAAGCATCACTAATATTTTGAAAGTCATCAGTTCCCATAAAAGATTCAATGCATTCATAATCATAATTTATACCTGACTTTCTTCCTTTATCATTCTCCCAAGCTTCAGCATTGTCTTGAATACGGTCCAGAAGATCCCATTTAGCTTCTTCTTCCATACGAGTGAATGATCTAGCACAAGAAGCATCCAATAAATCCTTGTCATGTAGAGGGAGCCTTGCATAAAATTTATTGATAATAATATTGTTGGGGAGCTCATGAATGGGACATTTGAGCATTAGTAACTTCAATATCCCCCAAGCTTGAGTTGTACTCTCTCCATCAAGAGGCCAAAAGTTGTATATTTGATTCCGATCTTTATGAATCTCACTAGGAGGATAAAACTTTGAATAAAAGAGAGGCACTATTTCCTCTCATTCCAGAGCTTGACCATTCTTCAGCAACTTATACCATTCCACGGCTCTTCCTTTCAGTGATAAAGAGAATAACTTCTTCTTAAATTGATCTGTAGTAATACCTGCTGATGAGGGTTTAACTCATCAATGCCCATTGTTATGGACTTGGGTTTTGGAGAAGAAGGGAGCGCTGGAGACATCTATCGGCTAGAAAACAAGCACACAGGGACTCGAAGATTTACCCAGGTTTAGACCTCGTAGAGGTCCTTACTCCTGCTTGTCTGCTCGTGGAATTATCAAAGGAATCGAAGATTACAATGGTGCGCAGATGCAATCTGGCGAGGGTTGTGGAAACTAGGATTGCGTGTGTCCTTCTCACCGCCCCCTCCTAGCCTTTATATAGATAGGCTAGGTCTTGGGTAGCAGGTCGAGTCGATTACAGGTTATGGTTTTCCCCTTTGAACTTTCCATCTTTTAGCTTCTTCTTATTCTTTAAGCAATCGAGAGTCCATAGGCTACTCGAGTCCTTTCTTGGGCCTTGGCGACACCATGGGCTTCTGCTGTATTCAGGCCGTATATACCAAACTCGAGTACCTGTAGGGTATACCCATGTCAGTAGCCCCTGAGTGTCCAGTGGAATCACAGATTCGACTAGGGACTTTATGAAGCCTTTCGAGTGCATGAATGAGTATATTTTCGACCGCTTTGTTTGTGTCATAGGGATTGTTGATGTGCGTGCCTGATTTAACCGATGTATCGGTATCAATTAACTACCTTAGGGTAAAACAACACAATCTACTCGAACTCGAGTCCCCGGACTCGAATCCAGAAAAGTGCTGGTGTAATTCGACTCAAGCCGCGGAGGTCTTACAGGAGTCGAATTCCAGTTATATGGGTGCGAGCACTCGACTCGTCCGTCAAGGCATGTTCATCGTACCTGCAGGCACGGATATATTTCTAGTAGTATGCAGCTTAATGCGTTTCCAGGCCTTATTCAGGTCTTACCTTCACGCTGTAAGCGCGGCATCCGAATTTTATCATCGCAGAGATGATTCGGGTGACCCAGGAGACGCGGTCTCTTTGTAGAGAAAATTTATGAGGCGGTGTCGCCATAAACTTCGAGTGTGGATGTTATCAACACATAGTACTTTGTACAAATAATCATAGGATGAGCGACCAGCACTCCCTATGGGAGTAGCCCCCGAGTGCCTAGTTGAGTTGAAGACTCGGGCAGGGACTAAAGAACTTTTGCGACTGCTATCGTCTTTTGTTTGCTTGTTTTCAGTCGAATTTGTTTCCGGCGCTCCCTATGGGAGTAACCCATGTCCACAGTCGAACCGTGTTTCGAGTGTTTGGGTTTGCCTTGATTGTCCATGTTCCTCCAAAAGAAAAGAAAAAAAATCGTAGGGTGCGCGACCAGCGCTCCCTATGGGAGTAGCCCCCGAGTGCTTGGTGGAGTCGAAGACTCGAGCAAGGACTAAAGTAGTTGAAGTCTTCTGCTGCATAGTTTTGATGACGTCAGTGCTGACGATTTCATGACCTCAGTTGCCCGCGTGAGCGAGTTTGACGGGATGTGACGAGCAGTGGGTCCCACCCCTGACTTTGATTTGACCGGGCATGCGTAATTTTATTTTAACTGCGCCTCCTCCATTTCTGCGCGTAATGGGAGCAGTGGGGGGACGGTTCGCATTTTAGCTCCTCCACGTGTCAAGCACAATGAACGCCACGCGTCCAGTAGGGTTTTTCTGAGCCGTTGGATTGCATCTTCCAGGGGTTAAGTAGTGATGCTGCGACGGTAATTTCTCATCTGCCTTCATTCATCCTTGCCTCCATCGCCATTGCCGCTGCTCCTCTACTTTCCCTGCGCTCTTTTCTTCCGCTGCACTGGACCAGCTCCGCACGTTTCCCAGCTACTTCCTTCAGTCGCATCGCTCCCACGGAATGGGGAAGAAGAAAGAGGTGCTGCGGCTGATTCCGCGGCTACCGCTGCTGCGACGAAGAAGAAAGGCAGCTCCGCCGCTGCGGGCACCAGCACCGCCACCAGCGGGAAAAAGAAGGGCACGGGCACCCGCGTCACGAATGGCGCGGGGCGTCCCTCCGTTATCAAGTCCTCTGATCTTCGTCTTCTTCGCCAAGACGGAGTGTTATCCGCCGTAGTCGCCGCAGCTCGTGTCCTCGGCGGTGAGGTAATCCCCTCTCCTCCTGCCGGTTTTCGAGTGATGTTCTTAGCGTTCATAATTCGTGGCCTTTCTCTGTCCCTGCATCCTTTCTTCAGGGGTCTTGCTTGTTTTTATGGGCTCCAGCTCCATCAGCTGTCCCCAAATTCCATCCTCCACGTAGCTTGCTACATCACTCTCTGCGAATGCTGGCTCGGAATCGAGCCGCATTTTGGCCTCTTCAAACGCCTCTTCAAATTGAAATGCCCATCGGCATCTGGCTCCATAGTCTACGATGTAGGCGGCTGCGGAATCCATGTCGATCCATCTGTCACATATTTCGACATCAAGCTGATGATGTCCGTCTAAGGGTAGAGAGACAAGTGGTTCTACGTCCGCGACAAGAAAGCTGACGGAGAACACTTTGGACTCGCCCCCTTCGACCCCACGACGCCGTGCCAGAGGAAGCGCTCCTGGAAGAATGTGGTCATGCCTGGCGAATCCACGGAGACATAAGTGTTGTACAAGCGCGTATGTGACCTGGAGAGTCGTATAGGCAAAGAGGAGGGAGGCTGCACCCTCATTCGCACGTGGTTGTGCTGTCGCGTCCAGCCCCTGCAAGCCAGAGTTCACCCCATGTTTCAGTGGACTAGCGCTGACGATGTCACTCGCGTGGCTACCGATGGCATGTCCGCGAGTGAGATAGACAAAAGGGTTCGACTAGTCACCAAGTACACCGTCAAGGATGTGCTCCCCAGTGAGCCAGTTGTTCCTCCGTTTGATGCTGCTAACCCTCCTCCGAGGTATAGTTGTGCTACACAGTAGCTTAGTTTGTCGATTGCTTCTCTGCTGTTTCTTATCTTTGTGCTAATTTTGTTGTCTATATGCAGGATTGGGCGGTATCACCCTGTATGCCCCCTCTTCCTGAGGGGGTTATTCCTCGCGAAGCCTTGGAAGAGGACGAGTCGGAGTCAACCGTCCCATCAGATGTGGAGGAGGAAGCCCCTGAGTCCGGTAGTCCGGATACTCGCAAGCGTTCGCGCAGCAAGGATTCCGATGCGTCGTCTCCTTCGACTCTGGAAGGTGCAGGTGTTGGTGCGGAGTCGCCAATCCCTGCCATTCATGTGAGTGCCATGGCACCTCTTCTCGCAAGAAGATGCGACTGCCAAAGGAGTCCTCGTCAGAGTCGGGGGAGCCAACCTTTGACTTTGATAATTTTGACTGCTAAGTATTCGAATCTTCCTTTTTTGGTTCTACTTTGCAGTTGCCTTTTCTTGATGTTGATTTTATCTAGCAGTCAGCAGGCGTCGTCATCTTCTGGCGACGTCCAATTTTTGAAAGAATCAGGAGTCGCAACTTCAAGGGCCAAGAAAGAGGTCGAGCATACTCCTTCCCCTCCATTGGCGGCCCACTCTAGGCACAACTCTTCTAGCTCTTCGCTTGAAGGGGAGCATCGAATGGTTGCCCGGATGACGGCACACCAGACAACTTCAGAGTCATTAGAGGATCATGTAAGTGTAGGATTTCTTCTTGTTAAAGTTGCAGTCGATGTATCTATTGCTTCTGCTGATCCCTTGGTGTGCGATAGCTCCTTGTGAAGGAAGCCGCCCACTTGGCGGAGCAAGTGCTTGCGATGTGCCGCCGGCATGCAATGCTGGAGACGCGTCATCGTGTGGTCGAAAGTAAGTGTTCTTCACTTCTTCCTCTTCTCCTTTTATATAGTCGACTGATAGTCAATCTCTTTTGTTTTGTAGCTGAACATAATGCCCTCCTGCGCAACGTTGCCACCATGGAGAAAACACTCGTCGCGGCTGTGAAGGGTCGCGATGAGGCAATCGCGGTGCGTGACGAGGCACAGAGGCGTGAAGAGGATCTACGTGCCTCCATCACATCCAAGGAGAAGTTGTTCGAAGAACAGCTTTTCTCGATTACCAAGGCCCTCTCAGGTACCTTGCTTGGATATCATTATTGTTCTCTTGTTCGATATTTGCCGTTGGCGCTGATGTTTGTGTCCATGTGTGGGTTTATGTAATGTTGGCGGTTTGAGCTTCGACCCTCAGGCCCTCTGCCGCGACGATGCTTTGGCGGGTGCGCTTTCAGCAGTTGAGGACCGCAGCGCCGCCGTTCAGGATATGCTTTCCAAGGCCAAGGGCATGCTCAGTCGCCTCCGGGAGGAGTTGATGCCCAAGGCTGAGCTAATCGAGAACATGGACGAGCTGGTGGAGTCTCTCGCCAGGGGTGTTCCTTCAAGCTTCAAGAACTCACTTCGTGCGGCTGGCGTGTCCATGTCACTTGCCATGGTGCAGGCCCACGGAGTCGAGGTTGATCCTGCAGCGGTTTCGAAGGCGATGCATGTTAGCATGGACGGCCAGCAGGTAGTCTTTGCTCCCTTCGCGACTGCCTGTGGCAAATATGGGCCGCAGCTGATTAACACGGTTGCGAAGTACTCTGAGGAGCTGCAGCGAGCCAAGAAGGCAGCAAAGACTGCGGCGGCAGGCGCTGGCGGAAAGTCAGTGGCATCTGACACTGCCACGGACTCGATGAAGCCCCCGAAGCCGTCGAAGTCGAAGAAGCCAATCGCTCCTTAGTAGCTTTGTAATAGTTGATTAGTTTATGCCTTTTGCCTTGAACATGCCTTTTGGCGGGTGTATCTGCTGAAACTTTTGCCAATCTTGTATTCACCCGAATCTTTTGTCTGTGCATCGATTTGATCGTCTTATTTGCTTCTATCTTGGCTTGTGGTAGGGTACATCAAGTGATCCTTTGAGGGAACCTCAGGACTCGCTGCCCCTTGATGATACTTTGGCACCACCGCGCTCCAGGGTGGATGAGTTGTCGCTGCTTTCGCGACTACGTGACCGCGTGAAGCAGCTAGAGCATGAATTGCCCGTGCTCCGCGGTAACACGGATGCATGGAAGTCAAAGGCGGAGAAAGCCATCGTCCGAGAGCAGTATCTGTTGGGAGAGATGACGCATCTTGGCGACCAATTTAAGTGTTAGTTTTCTTACTCTTATCTTTTCCTTGTAGTCACTCGCAGTGATGTGCTGTCCTTATGCTTCCGTTGTTGCTTTGAATAGTTGTCAACGCGCGCCATCCGCAGGATGAGAAGGATAGGATTGTTATTCGCATGCATGATCTGACCCAAGAGCAACTTCAGGAGAGTGGATACTTCTGGGTGGATCATGATCGTGCGATTGCGCTGGCGACCCTGCAGGATCGTGCATCACGAGTGCTGCACTTTCTGAAGAAGTCGCAGTCGTGCTTGAAGAACATTTATCAGATGATGTTTCCGCTAGATGTTGCTCCATCAAGCCTGCTGGCCCTTCTTGCCAAGTTCCAAGACCTGGCTGTGGTTCGTGAGTGTGTAAGGCAACAGTTGGTGGCTGGTGCCAAAGCCGCTTTGTCGCTGGTGCGACTGCATAGGCCTGACGTAGATGTTGCGGCAATTGCGGATGGGCCACCTACACCACCAGCAGGTTCGGCTTGGAATATGGTGCCGCAGTATCAGGCAGTGGACCGCCCAGCAGAGGAGATCGTTGATTTCTTCGAGGAGCAGACCAACATTCTTTTGTTGTAGTAGCAGCTTAATTTGTATCATGCACATAAGTGTACCAATGTTGTAAAGTTTGTATATATGTTGTATAACTGACTATCGATTATGTATAAAGAGCTTGTTAGCGTGTGAGTGCGTTGCACTATGCGATTCATTTTCGTTAGCCTGGCCATGTGCTTTATCTCAATCCCTTGTCAACATGTCAGGTGCGTTGCAACTGGGTTGATGTTGCGTCAAGGGTTTCAATTGATGTGCCAGCTACTCAGGATATCGCGTTTTAGTTCATAGAACAGATGTGTGTAGGGTGGCGCAGCCCCCGAGTAGATAAATTATGGAAAAACAAAGGAGAACATAGAGTTTTGGGGCACTTAGCTTTATTTATTCGAGGGACAGTACGAAGTACAATGTGTGGCTAAGTAGCCTTGGCTGAGTGCCTTATTTGTAATGTAAAAGAAAAACGACTAAGGGTAGAAGCGTCGCAGTTGTGCAACGTTCCAGGGGTTGGAGTATGCGACTCCTGTCTCTAAATCTTGAAGGCGATAGGCGCCACCTAGGATTACTTCTGTAATCACGTATGGTCCTTCCCAGGGGGACTCGAGCTTGAGATGTCCCTGCTGCTTCAGTCACAGGACCAGGTCGCCTTCGACGAAGGATCTAGGGCCTAGCCTCCTATTGTGGTAGTTGCGCAGGTTCTGCTGGTAGATCGTTGATCTTTCCGCGGCTATTTCCCTTGCCTCGTCAAGGAGGTCGACGGAGTCTTCGAGTGTGAGGGATGACTCTTGTTCGCTGTAAGCGACCACGCGTGGCGCCTTGTACCGTACTTCGGCGGGTAGCACTGCCTCAGCCCCATGCACCATAAAGAACAAGGTGTAACCCGTAGCACTGTTTGGAGTTGTGCGTAGGCTCCAGAGTACTGATTGCAGTTCGTCTGGCCAGCAACCCGCGACTTGCTCGAGTGGCCGGAGGAGTCGCTTCTTGATGCCGCCGCAGACGAGCCCGTTTGCTTTTTCCACCTGACCGTTGGTCTGTGGATGCGCTACCGAGGCGTAGCTGATGTTGATCCCCAGATTCTCGCAGAATTCTTGGAACTCCTTCGATGTGAAGTTCGTCCCATTATCGGTGATCATGCTGTGCGGTACTCCGAAGCGATAGACGATGGACTCGAAGAACTTGACTGTGTTGTGCCCTGATTGGTTGGTCACTGGCATGGCCTCAATCCACTTGGTGAATTTGTCGACTGCGACCAAGAGGTAGATGTAGCCTCCTCGTGAGGACCTTGGGAGTTTGCCAACCATGTCGAGTCCCCATTGCGCGAAGGGCCAGGCTAATGGAATTGGTCGTAGCTCTGTGCCAGGTGCGTGCGGCTTGTCCACGAATCGCTGGCCAGCATTGCATTTTTGGACAATGTCCTTGGCATCGCGCATGGCCGTGGGCTAGTAGAATCCAGCTCGTAGAGCTTTGGCAACGAGGGCGCGACTGTCGGCGTGGTGCCCACAGGTCCCCTCATGGATGTCGAGGAGAATAGCTCTTCCATCGGCCGTGGAGACGCATCGTTGGAGTACTCCTGTGATGCTGCGTTTATACAGTTCGCCGTTGATAACAGCGAATGCCTTGGATCGCCGCGTGATGTGTCGTGCATTAGTCGGATCATCCGGTAGCCTCTTGCTAAGGAGGTACGTGATGTATGGTTTCAGGATTGCTAAATCATCATGATGCTCATTGGTCCCTCTAGTCCTATGTCCAGCTCCAAGTCATTGAGTGTCATTGGCTCATTGGGCGGCGTAGCCCCCGAGTCCGTTGTTGCGCTTTTTTTCTTCTCTGCGGCCTTTGGCTTGATGGAGCGTTCGCGGATGCACTCGAGAAATACCCCAGGTGGTATGGGGGCGCAGGTAGAGCCTATGTTGGCGAGTGCGTCCGCCTCTTCATTGCTTTCACGACCTACGTGCCGCAGTTCGCAGCCGTCGAAGTCCCCTTCGAGTGTGTCATAGAGGTCGCGGTACGCGATCATATTGTCGTTCAGTGCGTCGCACTCATGCATTGTTTGGTTGACGACCAACTTAGAGTCGCCGTATATAATGAGCCTCTTGGCGCCGCAGGCTTTTGCCATCCTCATCCCGTGCAGCAGGGCCTCGTATTCAGCTTCATTGTTGGAGGCAGTGAACTGCATTCGCAGGATATATTTCAGCTTGTCACCTTGAGGTGATGTCAGACACCTGCACCTGCTTCATCCTTCTGCTTGGATCCATCGAAGTGCATTGTCCAGAGGTAGGACATATCTGGTTTGTCAGGGAGCTGGTTCTCCATCCAATGCACGAGGAAGTCAGGAAGAACTTGCGACTTGATTGCGTCGCGTTTTTCATATGTAATGTCCCGTGGAGACAATTCTATTCCCCAGAGCGCGACTCGTCCCGTGGCGTCGGGATTATTAAGGATATGCCCCAACGGGGCGTCGTTGACCACCACGATTGGGTGTTCCTGGAAATAATGGCGCAGTCGCCTGGCGGTCATGAAGATGTCGTACGCCAGCTTCTGGTAGTGTGGGTACCGCTGTTTTGTTGGCGTGAGGACCTCACTGAGGTAGTATACTGGGCGTGTACCCCGTGGACCTTGTTTTCCTCGGCTCGTTCGACCACAAGTACGGTGCTGACCACTTGGTTGGTGGCGGAGATATACAGCAACAGCGGTTCCCTTTCTCGTGGTGTCACCAGTACTGGTGAAGTGGATAGCAGGCGCTTGAGGTCTTCGAATGCTTCCTGCGCTTCGTTGGTCCACTCGAACCTTTCAGCTTTGCGGAGGAGTTGGTAGAAGGGCAGTGCCTTTTCTCCCATCTGACTAATGAATCGACTGAGGGCCGTGATTCGCCCAACTAGCTGCTGGACGCCCCTTATGTTTTTTGGCTTCTCCATGGCCAATATGGCTTTTATTTTCTTCGGGTTTGCCTCGATTCCTCTCGCGGAGATAAGATACCCGAGTAGTTTCCCAGATGGTATGCCAAAGGCGCATTTGTCCAGATTAATCTTGATCCGTTAGCGGTCGAGGTTGGCGAAGGTTTCGTGCAAATTGTCGATTAGGGAGGCTTCCTCCTTGGTCTTGATTAATATGTCGTCGACATAGACTTGAATGTTGCGACCAAGTTGCTCTTTGAGGCAAGCCTGCATGCACTGCTGGTAGGTGGCTCCTGCGTTTTTTAGCCCGAAAGGCATTGTGTTGTAGCATAACACACCGAAGGGCGTTGTAAATGCTGTTTTTTCTTGATCTTCCTCCTTCATTCGAATCTGATTATAGCCTGAGTAGGCATCGAGGAAGCAGAGGCGTTCGCATCCCATGGTGGAGTCGATGATCTGGTCGATTCGCGGAAGTGGGAAGTGATCCGTTGTACAGTGCTTATTTAAAGAGGTGAAGTACACGCACATCCGCAGGATATCCGTGTCCTTTTTTGGTACTAGCACCGTGTTGGCGAGCCAAGTACTCTCCTTGATCTCGCGTATGAATTTGGCGTGGAGGAGTCTGTTGATCTCCATTCCGACTGCTTTTGCTATTGGCTCAGATAATCACCGTATTGTTTGCTTGACTAGCCTTGCGTCTAGGTTGACGTTGAGTGCGTGCTCGGCGAATTCCCTGGGAACTCCTGGCATGTCCGCTGGACACCAGGCGAAAATTTCCTAGTGCTCACGGAGGAATTCGACGAGCGCGAGTTCATGCGGGACTCAAGTTGTTGGTGATGAGGGCCATCTTGGCGGGATCCGATGGGTGGACCTGCACTTTCTTTGTGTGCACCGACGAGTCGAAGGATAGATCAGGTGAGCTTGGCCTACTTAGGGGAGGTAGACTATTGTCTGTCGACTCCTTCAGTCTTGTGAGTTCTTCCTGCATGCCGAAGGACTGGGAGATTCTGTTGAATTCCATGTCGCAACTGTCAGATCTCTCGAAGCTCCCGTTGACTGTGATGACCCCGTTGGGACCTGGCATTTTCATCTGCGGGTAGGCGTAGTGTGGCACCGCCATGAACCTAGCGAACGCGACGCGCCCGAGGATGCAGTGGTATTGTGTAGGGCCAGTCGACGACCTCAAAGTCGATGCGCTCGCGCGGAATGTTTTTCGGCGTGTCGAAGATGACTTCAAGGTTGATTTTGCCTAGGGGATATACGCCTTTTCCTGGGACGATGCCGTGGAATGTTGTGTCCGAGGCCTCCAGGCAAGTTAGAGGGATCCTCATTGCTCGCAAGGTACTCGCGAATATAAGGCTGATGCCGCTTCCGCCGTCCATGAAGACGCGGCTCATGTCGAAGCCTCCGATTTGCGCCTCGAGTACGAGGAGGAAATGGCCTGGACGGGGTACTTGAGGCGGATGGTCTCGTTTGTCGAAGGTGATGCAGGACTCGCTTCCACTGAGGTACTCAGTAGTAGATGGTGGCGAGTGTGTGGCCAGGTTGACTTGGCGAGTGATGGCCTTCTGCACCCGATTCGAGGGGCATCCCTTTTGGATCATCATGGTGCCCATGGCCCGTGGGTACGGTTCGCCTCCGTGGTGCTGGTCCGACGCAGCTGCATTCGGGGGTCGCCCAGGTGGTAGTGGTGGAGTGCCATGTGCCACGGCGCCTGCAGCGGCTCCGTAGCCTCTTTCGACTGTGTTGCGGTTCATCCGAACCAATCCCTCGTGTAGCTTGAGGAACTCGCGGCAGTCCTTGAGGAGGTGGCTGGACTTCTTCTTTCCATCATGCTTGTCGATGTAGAAGTGCACTGTACATGGCCCGGACAGCTTGTCTTCAATGGATGTCGCGGGTGCCTCGTCACGATTGCGGCGTTGCCACACTTGCGTGGTTTTCCCGGAGTCGCGCTATCCGCCGCTACGGTATCCGTTGTTGCGATTATCGTTGCCTCTGTCCCGCGGAGGAGTCGATGATCTGGTCAATTCCCGGAAGCGGGAAGTGATCCGTTGGACAGTGCTTATTTAAAGAGGTGAAGTCCATGCACATCCGCAGGATATCCGTGTCCTTTTTTGGTACTAGCACCATGTTGGCGAGCCAAGTACTCTCCTTGATCTCGCGTATGAATTTGGCGTCGAGCAGTCTGTTGATCTCCATTCCGACTACTTTTGCTCTTGGCTTAGATAATCACCGTATTGTTTGCTTGACTAGCCTTGCGTCTGGGTTGACGTTGAGTGCGTGCTTGGCGAATTCCCTGGGAACTCCTGGCATGTCCGCTGGACACCAGGAGAAAATTTCCCAGTGCTCATGGAGGAATTCGACGAGCGCGAGTTCATGCGGGACTCAAGTTGTTGGCGATGAGGGCCGTCTTGGCGGGATCTGATGGGTGGACCTGCACTTTCTTTGTGTGCACCGATGAGTCGAAGGATAGATCAAGTGAGCTTGGCCTGCTTAGGGGAGGTAGACTGTTGTCTATCGACTCCTTCAGTCTTGCGAGTTCTTCCTGCATGCCAAAGGACTGGGATATTCTGTTGAATTCCCTATCGCAACTGTCAGATCTCTCGAAGCTCCCGTTGACTGTGATGACACCGTTGGGACCTGGCATTTTCATCTGCAGGTAGGCGTAGTGTGGCACCGCCATGAACCTAGCGAACGCGACGCGCCCGAGGATGCAGTGGTATTGTGTAGGGCCAGTCGACGACCTCAAAGTCGATGCGCTTGCGCCGAAAGTTTTTCGGCGTGCCGAAGATGACGTCGAGGTTGATTTTGCCTAGGGGATATACGCCTTTTCCTAGGACGATGTCGTGGAATGTTGTGTCCGAGGCCTCCAGGCAAGTTAGAGGGATCCTCATTGCTCGCAAGGTACTCGTGAATATAAGGTTGATGCCGCTTCCGCCGTCCATGAAGACGCGGCTCATGTCGAAGCCTCTGATTTGCGCCTCGAGTACGAGGGGAAAATGGTCTGGACGGGGTACTTGAGGCGGATGGTCTCGTTTGTCGAAGGTGATGCAGGACTCGCTTCCACTGAGGTACTCAGTAGTAGATGGTGGCGAGTGTGTGGCCAGGTTGACTTGGCGAGTGATGGCCTTCTGCACTCGATTCGAGGGGCGTCCCTTTTGGATCATCATGGTGCCCATGGCCCGTGGGTACGGTTCGCCTCCGTGGTGCTGGTCCGGCGCAACTGCATTCGGGGGTGGCCCGGGTGGTGGTGGCGGAGCGCCATGTGCCACAGCACCTAGAGCGGCTCCGTAGCCTCTTTCGACTGCGTTGCGGTTCATCCGAACCAATCCCTCGTGTAGCTTGAGGAACTCGCGCAGTCCTTGAGGAGGTGGCTGGACTTCTTCTTTCCATCATGTTTGTCGATGTAGAAGTGCATTGTACATGGCCCGGACAGCTTGTCTTCAATGGATGTCTCGGGTGCCTCGTCATGATTGCGGCGTTGCCACACTTGCGTGGTTTTCCCGGAGTCGCGGTATCCGCCGCTACGGTATCCGCTGTTGCGATTATCGTCGCGTCTGTCGGCGTAGCCGGCTGCGACCATGTTGACGTCGTCGCGATCATCGTAGATGCGCATGTGGCGTTTTCCTCGGCGATCGCGTCTTCGCTCGAGTTCTGCCTCCTCGTCGGAGTGAATGCGATTCTTCACCGAATCTTCTTCATCGGCCCACCGATTCACGATTTCCATCAGGTGGTCGATGGTCTTGGGCTTTGAGCGGCCCAGCTCCTCCCTGAGCTCTAGGTGGCGGACGCCGCCGTTGAACGCGTCGATCGTGCGATCCTCCGAGATGTTCTCTGCGCATTTCTTGATGATGGACCACCTTTGGATGTAGGAGCGTAGTGATTCGCCCGATCTTTGCTGGCAGCATCTCAGCTCTTCAATTGATGTAGGACGCTTGTATGTGCCCTTGAAGTTGCGCACGAAGCTGTAAACAAGCTCATCCCAACTGCGAATGGGTCCGTGTGGGAGGTTGTTGAGCCATGCTCGAGCGGTGCTTTGCAGTTGTAGCTGTAGACATTGCATGGTTGTGCTTCGACTACCGCCGTGTAGCCTGACGGAGGAGATGTGGTCCTCCAGCCAGATCTTCGGGTCCTGTAGGCCGTCAAACTTTGGGTTCTCCGATGGGAGTTTGAACCCCTTGGGCATTCGCTTTTGCCTGATGGATTTGCTGAAGCATCTAGCACCGCGGAGCTCCACATCGTCCTCTTCCGAATCAGTCAACCGGGCACGTCGCGCCCTTGATTTGTCGATCTTGCGCTGCGTGAGGTCATCGCGTGCATCATAGTCGCGGTCATGTCGCCGTGAGCGGCGGCGTCGAGATAAGTCGTGAATGTCATCGCTGGATGAGGGCGAGGAGTAGCACTTTGCTAGCGCTTTGCCTTTTTTCGGCTCAGGTGTTGGCTCTTTTTCGAGAGCGGCCTCGATTAGTCCCAAGCCTGCGATCGTAGATCGGTGCATGGCGGCTTGGGGATCTCTAGCTGGTGGCTGGTTGTTGAGGAGGTACATGGTGGCTTCTATCACCGCGGCTTGTGGCGTCTTGGGGACCATGTTGCCGCGTGTCTCAACTGTCATAGAGCTAAAGTCGAGGACCTTTGCAGCTTCTATGCGTTCTTGCTCGGTGAGATGGGCCATCCGAGACCGCCTCTTGTTCGCGAGGTACTCGTTGCCCTTTGAGGAGGATCCTCTGTGAGAGGAGAGCCCAGCACGTCGAAGGCTCGACACGTCCGCCGCCTTTTTACGTGCTTCGAGCTGCGCGATTGTTTGTGCTTGGTGCTTAAATTTCTCCTTCAGGAGCCAATGGTAGCCCATCATAAGTTCTTGCAAGGATCTAGGGGGTAAAGGGTTCCTCCATAGGGCCTCGCGGCAGCGAGCCCATTCAAGCTCATTGAGCCTGACCATAACGCGTTCGCTAGTTTGCTCGTTGGTTATGGTCGGAGGTTCGACTGCCCCTCCGTTGTTGACGGGAGTGCGACTGCCGCCATTGCCACCGTTGCCACCGTTCGGCGGGTCGGTTTCGTTGCCACGGTTGCCCGTGTTGTCGTGATTGGCGGAGGTGTTGCCTGCGTTGATGATGGCGCACATGAAGTGATTGGGGAAGGTGCTGCTCCCGCAACTCTTAGATCCGGAGCCGTAGGCTTCATCTTTGGTTGCCAGATCGCTCAGATCGAACTCGCGACTGCTGTCGCTGACCGTGTTGTCGACTATTGTCGGGGTGTTGAATTTACTGAGGGTGCCGATCGATGGAGGGAACCATGATGCTGGGGCAATCCCCGACACTGTCGGCTGGTCAGGCATGCGAAGCGTGCCCATCTGACCAACTTGGAAGCAGAAGCTCCCGATCACCAAGCTGATTCCATCGCCCACCGATTCGAAGGCTGGGCGAGTGGCTGGCGTGTGGACGGTGAAGTCGAACGCGCCGAAGAGCTGGCGGATCTCCGCTATTGCGGAGTTGTAGATCGCGGTTGATGGGGCCGAAGAAGCCGCAACATCAGCACTCCCAATTCCCACAGATGGCGCCAATTGACGAGGGTTTAACTCGTCAATGCCCATTGTTATGGACTTGGGTTTTGGAGATGAAGTGAGCACTGGAGACATCTATCGGCTAGCAAACAAGCACACGGGGACTTGAAGATTTACCTAGGTTCAGGCCTCGTAGAGGTCCTTACTCCTGCTTGTCTGCTCGTGGAATTATCAAAGGAATGGAATATTACAATGGTGCGTAGATGCAATCTGGCGAGGGTTATGGAAACTAGGGTTGCGTGTGTCATTCTCGCTGCCCCCTCTTAGCCCTTATATAGATAGTCTAGGTCTCGGGTAGTAGGTCGAGTCGGTTACAGGTTAGGGTTTTCCCCTTTGAACTTTCTATCTTTTAGCTTCTTCTTGTTCTTCAAGCAATCGAGAGTCCGTAGGCTACTCGAGTCCTTTCTTGGGCCTTGGTGACACCGTGGGCTTCTGCTGTATTTAGGCCGTATATACCAAACTCGAGTACCTGTAGGGTATACCCATGTCACCTACACACTTGAACAACCCGCATAATTCGTGTATAAAGAGTAAATGATCACCGGGATGGACAGTTCCATCCCCAACATAGTAGTTATCCATAACACGATCAATAATTCTTGTAGGTATTTTAAAAGCATCATTCTCAGCAGGTGGTGGTTCATTTACTACCTTAGCAGTGGTAGTAGCATTACCAAATAAGAAACTCAGCGAATTATCCATAACAAAAATAAAGCAACTAATAGAAATAAACAATACTCACAGTAGAAGTTTCCTTTACCATTTCCAGTCTCCAATAGCGCTTCACTCCCCGGCAACGGCACCAGAAAATAGTCTTGATGACCCACAAGTATAGGGGGTGTATCGCAGTATTTTCGATAAGTAAGAGTGTCGAACCCAACGAGGAGCAGAAGGTGCTGGCTAGTGTCTTGGAGCAGGAATTCTCTGTAAATACTTAGCAAACGGATTTTTAGGGGTTTTTGATAATGCAAGTAAATAAAGTACGAGTAAATAAAAGACAATAAGAATAAATGCAGCAGGTGGCCCAATCCTTTATGCAACAAAGGCCAAGCCGGTTGTATTACTTAAGATGACCAAACGTTCTCGAGGACACATGGGAAGACTATCAAGTGCTTTCGCTTCATATAGTTGATTAATGTTGTTTAGCTTGCTAAGTGTTGTGTGGGTGAACCTGTACTAATGTACGTACCTTCCTAGGACTAATACATACTTGTGATTATACCCCTTGCAAACATCCATAAGTAGAAGAAAGTAATTAAGGTAGAAACCTAACCACAGCTTTAAACTCTAAGACCCTTACGTCCCTTGTGCAATGGTTTCCTAACGGGGGTTCAGGTTTCTGTCACTCCGGCAACCCCTACGATTAGTAGCCAAATACACAATGCATTTCCCTAGGCCCATATAGCTGAAGTGTCATGTAGTCGACATTCACATGACACCACTAGAAGAAGTACACCAAAACTTATCAAACTATTGAATCTTTCTCAACACAACTCCACTACTAATAACATGACTTCTCCAATGTCCTCAAGAACAAAATGAACTACTCACAAGACATCATATGGATCATGATCAGAGATGGAATAATGATGTATAACAATCTGAACATAAACAATAATTCAATGGTTCCACTCAATAGCATCAACTACAAAGAGTAATCAACACTAGGAAAGTTTCCCCTAAGAACTATGCAAGATTCAACCCAATTGTTACAACAATATGGAGATGGTGATAAGGGTGCTGATGGTGATGATGGTGGTGGTGATGATGATGATGATCCCAATGAAGTCCATCTTGATGGTGGTGTTGATGGCGACGATCTCCCCTCTCCGGGAAGGAATTCCCCTGGTAGAATTCTGTCTGCCGGAGTGATCTTTATCTCGAAATCCGTTTCTCTTAAATATTATACTTCTTTACGTCTTTCTTAACCTAGGCCAAGTTTTGTGCTCTTTAAATTATATAAAGATGGCCTGACTAACTAAACTGCTAGGATACCAGCTACGGATACCAACGACGGATACCAGCTGTGGATCCTCCTAGGTGTATGGATTACCCTACGGGTTTTTTACTTCTTATTGACATTCTCTCTGAGTTGTCAGAGCTTGAATACCACCCTTATTCAAAAACTTCTCCTTTTCTCCCTTTCATGTTACTTCCATGATTTTGGGACAACTACTTTATTAGCTTCTGAACAACATCACCTATCTTGAGTGAACTTAAGTTCATTCCTTTATGTTGCTCCACCCTTTTTTCACTATTATTTCTTCTTGTTGCCAACTAATAATAAGTTGGGATTGATCCATCCTACAAAATAGTGTTGATACTCCTTATATTTGACTTTACGCTTCATGCAAGTCTTCTTCTTGATCTTCGGAACTCCTCACTCCCTTACACGAAATCCCTTTTTTATCTAGGTCTATAACATCAAGTAATAACTTGATGACTCAACATGAATTTGCACATCAGTCAAACTTCATGCACAGATCTAGTCAATCAAGAAGATCCAAGAAAAAACAAAAATCCAAATGTGGTACATATAACACACATCATTCTAAGCCCGGAATATAATAGTTGAGTATGATGCCTCTAGAATTCAGGCTTAGCTGTGTAGTATATGACACCTCCTAGTATAGGTTTACATCGTGATACTTAGCACTTAAGGGTTAAACTTTTTCTTTATATCAATATCTACCCAAATTGCTCAGTTGCAACAGGATAATTTTGAGCAAAGTGGTCTCATTTTGGTTCTAACTAACCTCTTTTCTTTCTTTCGAGACTACTAAAGACTACCAAATTTCCATTCTATCGTAAACTATCCTCACATGATCTCTCAAAACTACTAACAAAATTGTAGTTACTATCTTAATCCAATAATTATCATAATATTATAATAATTCTATGACTTTTATCATAGACCTACGTTGTTCTTTACTTACTATTACTACAAGATTAGTTACCAAGTACTTGTCCTGATTACAGACTTATCATGGTCTCGGAGCTATTCTCACCACGAACTTGTTAAGATTTACCTAGTCATCATGATTAAAGAGCTAATCTCACCATGACAACTCTTCTTCATAGCTTACTCTTAATGATTCTTAATATAATTTTACTCCATCACATGGAATTCTCAAGTAAATGCCACATGATTTACTTCCAGTTGTATCTATACATACTCTAATGGTCTACCCTATATGGTATAGTGGTATCAACTAGTGGTAAGATTCTGCTACTTCACAGGGGTTCTAAATATAGACTCCATCACTAATACTACTCCACATGATATCCTAATCTTAGTCGTAATCTTCTTTGATATTTCAACTTACTTAAGATATCTTAGTGGTGTTATACCCATTTAGATCAACACTAAAATGGCAATTCTCTAGAGAAAACATATAAATAATCCTTAAGAAAGATGATGAAAAAACATCCAACTTAAGTGTGACAAGATTTATCCTCAAGTGGATATCCATCACAAGTCTTGGTTTAGATAAGATGGCTCCTATAGTCACTATCCAACCTACAGATCTCCTAAAAGGGTTTTAATCCTAAGGTCAAAGCATATGCTCTGATACCAGCTGCGGTGACCCAGCATACCACTGCATGATGTAGTACACTATAGTCATTGACATAACACCAATGAAACACCGTTCACTAGTATTACACCCCTCAGAGTGGTACAATAGAAACACAGCAGGTCAAGGACATGACTATAGATTACAACTCGACTCTTTACAAAAGATCTAGAGAACACTCTAGGTTAAAGAGAGAGAAAGAACTTCTTACAAAGAAGGACCAGAAATAATAACTCCAAACTATCTGGCTAAAAAGACTAATATCTAAACCATAAGGATTGCAATTGCTACTAATGCAATGCTCTGTAGAAGTAGGTTTTATGGCTAGAGAATCTACTCCTATCTACTTAAGAACTTTTTCTTCACTTCAGTTGATGTATATGTTGACTTCATTGACTCTGTTGAAGAACTTGAGCTGTCGATGATGGTTTCTTGAGCAGAAGTTGATGTTGACATCGTCTTCAATGGCTTAGAACCTAGCAAGGGTTAAGAAGGTACGGTTGAGTACGAGCGTACTCAGCAAGTTCACTAAAAAGGAGTGTATGATGCACTATCTCTACAGCCACAGACCAAAGGTCGTAGGCAATGCAGGTTTTCGTAAACATTTCTTTGAAGGTTGCTTTTATTCTGAAAACTATGTCCGACAACCTTCACAGGTTGACCAGAACCTTCACGGGGTTCCTTTCCTGCCGCGTACATAGCTCCTTCCCGGAACACGGAGTAACATGTCACAATTCTTACACTCTGCAGAGGTGCATCACTTTTCCCACAAGAGACCTTAAGCTTTGTTGCACAGCCGGGAGTATGTCCCCGTTCAAACTTCCATGGTTTGAGGCCCAACTTAAGATCCAAGCCAATCGTTGCCCCTCTCCGCGACCCCGCATGAGACACGATCCCCCAAGACAACTACCATAGTTACTCTTTGGGTAGCCTCTCGGAGACTCCGTACGTAGCTCTGTCTGGCGGTCACCATCAGCTATGGTGAACTCAGACCAAGTCAGAGATGCATAGATAATCTAGACACCTAGATCGCAGGGAACTAAGGGGTCCCACCCATGTGCTGGATTCTCTGGAACTCCACGAGAAATTAACAGCCCCACGATAAGGTCATCCGTCCATGCGAAGGAAGAAGATCCAGCTGACTTCTCCGTCCCATTCCAAATCTCATGGTTAACGCGTAATATACGGCGCTAGAATCACTGGCGACATTGGTTGTTAAGTCCTAGATATTATGTTTCTTTACCACTGGAACTATATCGGTAGATTATTACCATCTGGTAAATAATCCATAATCATATTATCATGAAAATAGTGTTTTCTGACCTTTTTGGAATGCAGGTGATGACAACATTTGAGTTACAAGCATTTGATTGAAAATAATCAAAGGACATGATCAAGTTGTGAACTTGCCTTTTGTGATTGCAAGATTATGCACTCACGATCTTCGAGATAATAGAAGATCCAAATTCTGTAAACAGCATCATTGTCCCGGTAAGGACTAATGTTTAAAGAAGCAAGATGCAACAATGCATAAGTAATGTAATGCAATTTGATAAATGTGAATCCCCGGAATAGTCGTAACTGATCTAGGGTTTGGAGTTTGTGATGAGTTCTTTGGAATATGTTTCACTTTTATATCAGCTTCACACTTGTGCTTCTTATTAAGGCGTGTGAGAGTGTGTGTGAAACAATATGAAAATACAACAAGTAATATACAATACTAAAGCATTCAATTGGAGCATGGTATTTGAAATATTTCTTAAACAAGATTAAGAATCAATTAGAGCTTATAAAGAAGTGTTCAAGGATTAATTTTAATGTTTCTTAAAAGAATAACCTTTGAGGAAAATATTAATTTACAAAGTAAAAAGTATTTAAATTTGAGGCTAACACTTTAAGGTTTTCTTATTAACTATAAGTACTAAAGTAGAAAACAACTAGTATTGTTGAGTAGCTATTCTCTAGTAAATGGAGACTTTTAACACTCCATGAAGGGAAAACAAAAGTATTATGCATTGATAGAAGTGGTGTTTTCTTGATTTTATAAGTGGATAGAATCAATTACTTATTATAGAATCAATACTCATTTCTATGAACATGGGAATGGCATCATGTTAAATACTTAAGAACTTTTTTTATCTTTTAAAGTGGATTCCCAACTTGTAAAAGAATTGGTATTCAATCTTGATGATTTTATAATTGATAACTATTTTTGGAGAGTAAGATTTACTTAACTCTGAATGGTAGTTTTAGTAACTACAATCTTGAATTGGTTAAACCTATCTTAACTTCATTTAAACATAACTTGCACTTGTTATTATACTTTTAGACTTTAAAAAAATAATGCTAAAGGTAATAATAAAGATTTATATATTTTTAAGGGATTAAGATAAAAGAAGAGAGTTTAAATAAGATTTATTATACCTCTACCTTTTATTTGACTTCAAAAGTGAGAGTTGACATTTTTCATGTGTAGAATTTTATTTTTGTGATCATTTTGGTATATTATAAGTATTTTTGTGATTTTTAAAAAATAAGATATGATTTTTATAAGTTTAATCACTTTATAAATACTTAATAAATAATAAATATTAGTTAAGTGATACAATATTTTAAGTTTATACTTCTACACTTTAGTTCTTATTTTTCCAAGAATTTTATTATATTATTTATATTTTTCTCATTTACCAATATTAAAATATGAATTTTCAAAGTATTATTACTTATAAAATCTTTATTAAATAATAATTATTTAAGTAGTTAACATAATAATGTTTTTTTAATAAAGTTAAATTATAGATTTTATTTTTCTGTAAATTTTCAAATATTAAACATATTTCTGAATTATAAAACAAAAGATATTCAATTTATAAGATTTAATTATTTTCTAGGCTTAAAAATAAATATTACATGTTTTATTGCGTCAGTGCTGTGACACATACACACGGTGCAGACTTTTTATACCCAGCCTAATCTACCCAAGCCACTGACTGGTGGGACACATGCCACATCATATTCAGAAATAATAAAATTAATAATAAAATGGCTTATGACATCAACATGATGTCATGCTGACATCACTTGTGGGTGTTCTTCCCAGGTTGTGGATCGATCTCTCGATTCAGAGCACGCGAGCCAACAGAAGTGGGTGCGTTGGATAGAGGACATCAGGGGGAGTCGAACGGTGGTAGTGCCGCCCTCAAATTGTCACCGGAGTTTCGCCGGTGACGACAACCAGCGGTGGTGCTCACAGGTGGTCGTGGAGAGGACGATGGAGAGAGAGAGGAAGAAAATGAAGAGGTGCCTGAGCACCGCAGGCTCACCGTGATGCTATTGGTGGGGTCTATTTGGCCAGAGGAGGTCGGAGACGACGACACGATGACGGCGGACCTCGTCAGAGTCGAGGAAGAAATCGTTGTGGAGCTCGGTTACGAGAACCCTGGCTCGACTCCTCAAGCTGGCATACGTAGAAGATCATGGCGGAGATCCTGGGCTACTCTTCAGGTCACAGGGCGGCTCAGAGCGACGGTAATTTGAGGTGGCCGAGAGCTAGTGTTTCGGTGTCCTATGCGTGAGAGAGATAGAGAACAAGAGCGAGAGTTACGGGTATGAGTGGATAGAGGAGAACACGGGCGTTCTTATCCCCTCCTCCAGAAGTGGCAGCACGCATCGTATCGGGGCGGAGTATCGACGGCGGCAGCGCGGCCACGCAGCTACTTCGCCATCGTCGACGAAGACGACGAAGCGAAGGGGTACCTGGGCTGGGCCGGTACTGGGCCGTAGAGAAGTGAGCGAGCAGTGGCGGCTGGCGCACGTGGGCGACGGTTAGCGCAAGGAAATGGGTCGTGGGCCGGTTCGGATGACTGCTCTTTTTTTTTCTTTATCCAGTTTCTATTATCTGTTTTCTTTTCTAATTATAAATTTATTTCAAATTGGAATTTCTTCAAGGGTTCAAGTATCCTGAATTTTTGTAAGTCGGGGATATATGATAGAGGTGAATTATAACCCATTCCTCTACATTTCTTATTGTGTATAAAATATTCAAATTATATGAAAGGTTCTTATATTTTGTAAAGTAAATACAATTTAGGGTTTTAGGATCTACTTCCTATAAGAAAATCTTGTATAAATGATTTGTATTACCATAAAAATAATGTATTGGTAGTGGTTTAAGATGGATATTTATATGTACAGAACCTAATTCCTACTTATCTTCATAAAGGATTTATCTAAATAATTTATAAGGGATTAATCTTTGTGGTTCATAATGGGTGATATAGGTTTCATGGTCCTCCATATTTGGTGATTTGCTAAATCCAATTCAACTTGGTTTGTGGAGTTTAGAATTACCATTGAACACTTTTGGTTAGGTAATGATGAATCAATAACAATCATGAATATAGAAACACTAAGGCTTATACAAATATAGATATATGGGTTTTGAGAGGATTTAATACTCATATTCAATTATTGATATTTATGAATATGAAGGCTAAGACATATTCCTATCATGTTTTGTAAACTTAAATAACATCTCAACTTAAAGTGAGTTATTAAGATTGCTTTCATGATATGATTTTAATGATCCTATGAGGCTAAGTTTCTATTAGGGTTTAAGATAATAAAGCAGACAAGGTTTTCATACATAAACACTCATCTGAAATTCTACTTATCTCTTAGACATTTCATTTGACTAAGATATACTATCCATGGATTGCCTAAAAATAGGAATTGATTACTACCCTCTTTATTCTAGGATGTTAAACAAAGAGGTAGACATGGTTCTGTTCATAGCTTGACATGATCTTGGTTAAGGCTTATAAAGAATCTTTACCTTAACACCTCACTAAGGTTATCTTTAGATAAGAAATTACTTTCCTAAATATACTATATAAATCTCTCTTATCTTTTTCACAAAGACCGCATCTTCCTGAATAAGGCAATCATCTGTCTCCACCATATCCATCATCATATGATGACATGGTCATGCCACTTCAACATTACTCCATTCTTAGTCCTAGTATATAACTCCTCTTAGTTAACTACCATTGATGCACCTATCAATGTAGATACTACTAACTCCATCTATTAACTTCCTTAAACTCATCTTGCAACTATATCCAAGGGTTACAAGATCACAATCCTCACTGTAGATAACAAGGGATATCAATCTTCTAGAATAAGTATGGTTCTTCACCCATAATACAAGTGTGTTCTTGTATTAGCTTGATCAATCTACTATGCCTCCAACTACTTCATAAAACTTATGTTATATACTTCATCATACTCTAGCTTGACTTCTCATGTTCAAGCTAGATGATTCAGCTTACTAGGCCTTACCTAATTTGGTATACCCACAACTTTTCTTCAACACCTAGTCATCTATTCTCAAGTAACTTGAGAATAATGACCAACATCATTTGATCAAACCAAGCTTAGGCTTCTAATTGTCTGATCAAGATATATTATCCACTAAGTAGTAAACTTTTACTAGTCTTTCTATAGGATTTATCTTGTTAAGAAGCTTACTTTATATTTATATCTACTTGGCTTAACAAAACTACCATGTTTAAGTTTAGATGTTATTTAAGTTTACAAAACATGATAGGAATATGTCTTAGCCTTCATATTCATAAATATCAATAATTGAATATGAGTATTAAATCCTCTCAAAACCCATATATCTATATTTGTATAAGCCTTAGTGTTTCTATATTCATGATTGTTATTGATTCATCATTACCTAACCAAAAGTGTTCAATGGTAATTCTAAACTCCACAAACCAAGTTGAATTGGATTTGGCAAATCACTAAATATGGAGGACCATGAAACCTATATCACCCATTATGAACCACAAAGATTAATCCCTTATAAAGTATTTAGATAAATCCTTGATGAAGATAAGTAGGAATAAGGTTCTGTACATATAAATATCCATCTTAAACCACTACTAATACATTCTTTTTGTGGTAATACAAATCATTTCTACAAGATTTTCTTATAGAAAGTAAACCCTAAAACCCTAAACTGTATTTACTTTACAAAATAGAAGAACCTTCCAAACCGTGATCCCCCTTACCGTCTAGAGATTCCTATTACTGACATGAGTTGTCATGGCATGCGCACACATGTAGGTTGTAGTTTGCTCTTAAAACGCATGCTCTCGTTCGCATGCACCTAGAGTGGTAAACAGGTCCGGCCTTGAGGGGGGTCAGGAAGGGTGGCCACCCCGGGCACCCTGAGACCAAGGGGGGCCATCTAGGTACGGCATTATGCGATAGGGATAAAACATTTTACTAGCGGCGCCATTAGAAATATGTACGAAGATTTTCCTCATCTCTCTCCTATTGTTCCGGGAGAGGTGGAAGTTGGGACAAATCATTATGTCCGAGTGGGCTGGGTGTTAAACTATTTTGACTAGGCCTTTCATTTAGTTAGCAGTGAGATAATTGAGTGGAGTGGGCCGCTGGGCTATAAAATGACTGCATCACTAATACAGGGAATATATCACATAACCTACGCTTGTTTCCTAAAAACCAATCTACACATAATTCCCTAAAAATAATCTATGCATCCGAAAATAGAAAAAACTCTACGTGTGTGTCAGATGTAAGGCATTTTCTAGTTCTAAATAAAGTAACACTTTTCCGTTTTATTCCATCTTGCATTGATTAGGTCTCAAAAAAATCCCTTTCCATTTGTTCAAGGTCTACTTGAACTGAAAAAAAATCAACATTTTAGTTCAAATAGTAGCTTGAAGGCACAAGAAGAATTGCAAGTAATTGACAAGTTCAGGTGCAAGATTCTGGGTGCTTGGCGTCGTTTGCTCATTCCCACATGACTCCTCCTTGCACATGCGATGGGTGAGAGGTCAATGATACCTCATTGCACATGCGGTGTATTATCACGATAAAACTATACAAAGAGACGACCGATTATAATAATTTTTAGAACGGTTGTAGTATTTTTTTATATACAAAGTTTCTATAATGTTTGAATTAAGGGGCTCGAGTTCTTCATAGTGACAAGAGAGTTCTGGTGGGGAGATGAAAATGAAAGAAGAAAATGCATTGGATGAGCTGGGACAAAGTAAGAAGAACAAAGGGACAAAGAGGTATGGGTTTTCGAGATCTCCATATTTTTAACCAAGCTCTGCTAGCTAGACAAGCATGGCGTCTCATTGCCTTTCCTAATAGCCTTTGTGCAAGGTTATTAAAAGCAAAGTATTACCCTTATGGAGAATTAACGGATACTGCTTTCATCCAAAACCCATCTCCGTGTTGGCAAGGGATAATGTACGGTCTTGAACTCCTAAAGAAAGGCATTTTATGGCGTATTGGAAATGGAAAGAAGGTGAGAATCTGGAGAGATAATTGGATACCAAGAGGAGATATGAAGGCTACAACAAATATAACAAATTCAAGAGCGAGAAGAGTAGTGGACCTCATTAACCAAGATGATCACTCCTGGAACGTGGACACGGTTAAGAGAATTTTCATGCCACATGATGCAGATGAAAAATTTAAAATCCGTCTTCCAAATCACGAGGAGGATGTTATCTCTTGGACACTTGAAAAACATGGTATGTTCACTATCCGGAGTGCCTATAATCTGGCTCTTGATATCCGAAATAAGACACCAACAAGTAAGAGTAATAGTATGAATGGAGATAGAAGTTTGTGGAAAACCATATGGAGTTCACGGGTACCGCCAAAAGTAAAGATTTTTACCTGGAGACTGGTTACCAACAGTCTTGCGGTTCAAGCAAATAGAAGTAGAAGGATTCCAAATGTGTTGCCTACTTGTAGTATATGTGGTATGGATGTTGAAACAGGGTACCATGCTACTATGAGTTGTACAAGAGCAAAAGCATTAAGGAAAGGCCTAGCTGAATGCTGGAATTTACCACATGAGAAGGATCTTGTCTATACAGGAAATGAGTGGGTGCTTGTGTTGTTAGACAAACTAAACAAAGACATGAGAGACAAAATGATGTTTATTTGGTGGAGGGCTTGGCATCATAGAAATAATGTGATCTTCGGTGACGGTAAAGCTTCTATTGAAAATTCAATTGGTTACTTACAAAATTATCTAGTTACTTTGTAGAGAATAGCGAAGGGAAAAATCGTAATGGATAGAAAAGAAAAAGGAAAAATGGATGAAGATTCAGACAAACATGTCAAACTACAGCCAGAAGAAGGAGAAAGGGAACTTTTTTGGAAGAAACCTGTTGCTGGATGGTTGAAGTGCAATGTTGACGCAAGCTTTACTAGTGACAATGAAAAAGGTGCATGGGGTGCAGTCCTTCGTGATCACAATGGCAATGTTCTATGTTCAGCTTGGAAAGGTATAAATCACTGTAAGATTGCAGCAATGGGAGAAGCAATTGCTTGTCTGGAAGGTCTAAGAATGGCAGTGGCAAACTCCAATTCTAACATAATAATTGAAACATATTATGCTTCCATCTTGGAGTCTTTTAAAGATAATAGTTGCGATCGATCAGAAGTCTGTCTAATAGCGAAGGAATTCAATTTGTTGAAGCCTCCTGATCAACAAATAGTTATTTAAAAAATTAATAGATCTTGTAATAGAGTGGCTCATGGACTTTGTTAGTTTGGTCGTAGTATGTTGTGTGGAGGTGTTTTACAAGGTGCGGTGCCGACCTGCGTGTCGAAAGCGGCCTTGAATGATTTTAACCAAAACATTATTACCTGATTAATACACAACACATTTTCAAAAAAAAAAGTTCTTCATAGTCGAAATCAAAAGAAAAAGTAGGGTTAAGTAACCCGGCATTCCTACGTGCTCTGACTGATCCCCATGGTGACGCTTTGGTGACGAAGGTCACCGGGGTGACTATGGAAGGATTCCGTGGTAGTATCTCTATTGATTGAGGAAAGGATTGTTATCCTACATACAAAGAAAAGAATACCCGGCAAAGTCATTCAATCTCCAATTCTTCCTCACCTGGATCAAGCCCAAGGCGACAAATGGCTATTTTCGAGGTCATTTTTCAAAACTTTCTTTGGGAAAAGCACACAATTTCTTTTTGGTTCAGGTTTTGGAGAAGCAGCAAGCTGTACAATCCATTTGTCGATCCGCGTAAAGCAAGCATATGCTCGAAGGCTTAGAATGATAGCAAAAGCAGATGCCCCCTACTACACTAAGCGCTATGAGAGCCAATCATGAAATAATGGATAGCACTTTAGGTTGACTACTGCCAAGAAATTCAGTTTTTGTCGAGAGGAAATCCCTTAAAATGATGATACCTTGATTTTCTGTTTGATAGTCGAAATTCTCTACATAACAAAATCTATGTAAAGGTGCTCTATATTGCAATGTGAATCGATATTTATTGTAGATGAAAACGATGTATTTATGCATCAAATACAAAAACGGGATAGGTATGAGAAACCAGAAATAATCAACAACGAATTGAAAGCTTTGATCTAATAAGCAGAGCTATACCAACCAAAGCTGGAAAAGGAAGAAAGCTTGGAAAGCATGGACTTGAGCCGAAGTCGAGTTGTCGGGAAAGAACGAAAGATGGCCGGTATCACTGCCTTCGCTACCCCATCCCCTTGGCAAAGGGGCCCGGCAAATATATTTTAAAGTTGCGACTGCAGCGGGCCCGGGCACTGTGACACTTCGTGGTTATTACCGGTTGCTTTCGAGTAGTATCTTTGACGAGATCAGCGGAAAGCTGAAACTTTGACGATTCTATTATATTTGAAATCTGGCAACTCTGTCCTCCTGAAATATGATACATTAGCTCGTTCAAACAATGGTAACTCTTCACTTCAAATCTTATCTTGCAATTTCACTTTATTATGTGGAAGAACGCCTTTGATCTTCCAATCATTATTATAGATGAATTCAATTTCCGTGGTTATTGCAAACGCAAGCTCATCAAACAGCGCTTTTGAGCTTTCTTCAGGATTTGGCCCGAACTGTTCGGCAGATTCCCACACGTTCCGCACCCGTTCGTCACTTTGTTCTCAACTATTCCGATTCTTTTTTTGGAGGCCGTTAGGTCAAAGCTTAAGCGCGCGCCCTATAGTTTTGAAGCAGGGTGAGACAACTTTAGCTAGGAGCCTCTTTTCCTTCTGCCCAGCTCCGATTATAATATTTTTTAGAACGGTTGTAGTATTTTTTATATACAAAGTTTCTATAATGTTTGAATTAAGGGGCTCGAGTTTTAATTTCGTCTCGGACCCTCGAAATCTCGGGGCTGGCCCTAGTGGTAAAACTACCACAACTTGTCATATCCGCGGCCTACACATGTGATGGCGTGTTCGGATACTCAAATTTATGTTACTCGTGGCTTACATCTACTAGGTATAAGGTCTTGAAATGCCTTTGGACATGCCACTTTTAAAACAAGTATATGTAACTAGTACAACAATAATACGGGTTGGACGGCGAGTGGTAACCTAACAAACAAATCTTGGCTAACCTAACATAAAAATGGACAAAAACCGAATCAAAAGTTAGATTATCCATTTACAAAGGCAATCGAGTTCCTAGGGAGTTAACTTAACCATTACTAGTTCCCCTCATAAAAAGAATAATATTTTGGCAGAATCATACTATGCATGTATCTGTAGAACAGTTTTTTTGAAACCTTTTTAACATTTATTTCTGATTATTCGAAAACACAAAACTAGACAAAAACTGTGTGAAAAGCTAGAGCAACTTAACCATCACTATTTCCCCTTTTAGAATAGAGTTAATTGTAAAAAACCACGAACAATTGCATGAGAGGTTCAAAAATCCACCACTTTTGAGCAGAGTCGTAAAAATCCACACACATTGAGTCTATGACTTGCAATATGCACTAACGCTGAGATTTGGCTGTGCTAACGACATTTCTGACAGCGAGGCCCACTTTCAGGGGAGACGTGGCATGATAATTACGGTTGAGGGTGACAAAAGCAAGGTGAATTTTAAAATAGGGGGTTTCTGTATTTTTCTGTGGGCCCCGCTTGTCTGTTTCTCTCTCCTCTCTTTTTTAATATTTATTTTTTCTACTTTAAACTCCCTATCTTCCTCCAATAAAAAAGAAACGGAGAGAGAATAGACTGGCCCAGAGCCAACGCGGCCGGCGTCGATGGCGAGGAAACCGTTGTGGCTTTGGCCGGCGAGGCACGTAGGATGGCCCCTGGTGCGCACGACATCGAAGCAGGTGGAGCCGCCGTGGCAGGAAACAACAGCGTCAGAACCGAGGTCGGCAAGGCGCGTGTCCTCTAGAACACTGGGTAGCCGGACCTCTACGGGGATGAGCGCGTTAGGGAGAAGGCAGTGGCGGGTCCCAGATCACCGGTGCAGCGGCACAGTGGGTCGCGCACATCGGGATCCAAATGCCAGCGCTGGGGATCCGTCCGGAGGCAGGACAACATGGACTCTCGGGGATGAATGTGGCGGTAGGGAGAGACGCCTTCGGCGGCCGTAACAGAGGTGGTGTTGGGGAGGGGCTCCACCGTCGTCTGGAGGCGGCGGTGGTGCTCGGGAAGGGTGCCGCCGAAGACTAGGACGAAGGTGGTGGTCGGGATGTGCTGGGTGGTGTAGGGGATTTGGGGCACGAGCGAAGTTGTGGGAAGGAGTAGCGACGGAGGTGGTGGTGGCGAGGGGTGGCGCTGGCGGCTAGGAGGGTGGTGGTGGGGAGGGGCGGCGGCGGCCGGGCCAGTGGTGGTGGTTGGGATGGTGAAAAAAGATAAGAAAAAAGTACTAAAATAAATAAAATATGTAATTTGATTTTGTGCGAGAGAGAAGCTGTCATGTGGGGTCCATGGAAAAATTGCAGAACCCCCTCCCCCATTTTAAAACCGGTCTCAGTTTTGTTACCCTGGCCGTAATCAGTGTACCACGTCATCCCTAGCATCGGGTCCCACTGTCACAATCTAGTTAGCGTGGCTAAAAGAAAATCAAGCATCAGTGCACATTGCAAGTCACAGACTGATTTTTACGAATTTTCTCAAAAGTGATGAATTTTTAATTTCTCGCACAATTGTCACCGTTTTTTTTTCAATTGACTCTTTAGAATAGAATGAAAAAAAAAAGCCAAATAAAAGGAAAGAGAAAACCAACTCGTCGTCATCTCGAATCTCCGAAACCCAAACCCCAAACTGATAGACAGACATCAGCCAGAGCAGCTTCCCTCGTCGCCGCCCATGTCGGGAGGAGGGATCGCGCGCGGCCGCCTCGCGGAGGAGCGCAAGGCTTGGCGCAAGAACCACCCCCATGTCCGTACCGTCTCACCTCCTCCCTCTTACCCCCACCCACCTGATCCCGGTGCCGCAGATTCGGGTCTTGATTTGGTCGTACTGATTCACAGGGATTCGTCGCGAAGCCGGAGACGGTGGCCGACGGGTCGGTGAACCTCATGGTCTGGCACTGCACCATCCCCGGCAAGCAGGGGGTAAGCAACCCCCCCCCCCCCCCCCCCCACCCCACCCCTACGCACACACACCCCGCACACACGACGTACATACACATCGATTCGACCTGGTTCGTTTGTGAAGGTGCTGTCTTTGGTAGTGCTACTGCGCAATTCGATCTGGTTCGTTTTCTGAAGGTGCTGTCTTTGTTAGTGCTAGTGCGCAATCGTGTCTCGCATGAGTCGCATGTGTAAGAAAATTGAAGTTTTGTGCACTGTCGAGTGTCAACCATCGTGGTTGTAAATCATGGTAGACTACGCCCTCAAAAAAAATCATGCTAGACTACTGCGACTGGTCGATTGGTGCTAGATGTCTGCCTCGGGTCTATATGTGGTGGTTTATCTACTCCGTCTCAAAATAGATGTCTTGGATTTGTCAAAAAATGGATGAATCTAGACACTATTTAGTATATCGATTCATCTAAATTTTGACAAACCTGCGACATCTATTTCAAGACGGAGGGAGTATTATAATTATGTTGCTTGTTGTATGATTGTGTATTAGGAAGTATGTGTTATTCCTGCCAAACTATTAGCCATCAATTCTTCCTCATGAGTGTACTTGTTTGCCCATTAAAAAAGGTACTCGCTCCATCCACTAGTATAAGACGTTTTGTCAAACTAATTTTGTTTGCCAGAACATCTTATATTAGGGAACCGATGAAGTACCTGCTATCCAAACCTAGGAGCCATAGAACTAGTGAGGTGCCATTTTTCCATACTTCGCTTGCAACAAAAGGATGGCACGAAGAACTCAGCGTGACACCGGCGCAGTGGGTTGGAGATCAGCCCAAACATCATCAAGAGCGGCACTGGATGGCCCCGGGACCCCCCCTCCCCCTGAAATGGTGACACGCGGATACATACTTTTCGTTAACCACACTCACCTTCTGATGTCACCAGGAAACTCCAGTTGTTTCACTTAGACTAGTGGTTTATTAGTGTTGCGCAGACGCAATACTGGAGTGGGAAAGGATTCTCAACAGCAACAGACATGGAAAATTATTGGTTCAACAAGGAATGATTGTTGTAGGACGGAGATGCTAGTAGATAGATTGTTGCTGCTACCACTCTGACACTCTTCTTCATAGTCAGACCAATCTGCCTTGCATCTGGTGGATTTTGCTAACATGTTGCGTCTGTTTTCTTATATGTGATGTTTCTTATCTTTCTCCAGTTCTGTCAAATGACTATTGTAGTGAATATGTGCTCTTCACTTTGAATTTCTCTTTCATGTTTTGTCTTCCCTGTTAATTCATTGCACACAGTCTGGAATCTATGACAAAGTGGATATTTTAACTACTTGTCATTTATGCAGACTGATTGGGAAGCTGGATACTACCCTCTTACCCTCCATTTCAGTGAGGACTACCCTAGCAAACCTCCCAAATGCAAGTTTCCACCGGGTTTTTTCCACCCAAATGTCTATCCCTCAGGGACAGTCTGCCTCTCGATTCTTAATGAGGATAGTGTAAGCATGCAAGCTATTTCGTTGGTTTAATTGAAATGCTGCACTATCGAATTTACATTTCTAGTTGCACATTCTCAGGGCTGGAGACCTGCCATCACTGTTAAGCAGATTCTAGTTGGAATTCAGGATTTGCTTGATCTGCCAAATCCAGCTGATCCTGCACAGACTGATGGTTATCACCTTTTGATCCAGGTTAGAAAATAAGATCTGAACGAGATACTTTAGTTCATTAATTTTTCCATATCATCCATTTGCAGTATTTTCTTTTGGTTTGCAGGATCCGACAGAATATAAGAGACGTGTTCGGCTGCAGGCCAAGCAGTACCCTGCTCTGGTTTGAGGATCCATGTAGTGGTTCTAAAACATAAATTACTGTACCTGAAAATATGAAGTTTGACCAAATATAACCGGGATTTGTGACAACTTTCCATTGTCACCATGGACATCTGTGATGTGTGGCCTGGCATAGGCCAAACAAAATCGTTTGTTAAACTTGAATATGGGCGTATGGATAATCTTGAACTTAATCCCTTGATTGTGTCTTCTCTGAAAAAAAATGATTGTTCCTTTGGTCTCTCTAAAAAAGAGAAGGGGAGGCAACCAAGTTAAACCAGGATTTGAAGCTCGATGGGTCAGGAGAATCGTTTTGTGCATGGTGTTTTCACAAATCAGTGTTCTTGTGAATTTTGCCCTATTGCTTGACGTTACCTTAGAATGTTTTCAGCTTGCTGTATCAGGATTGCTGCTGTTTGGTTCCGTGCAGTATCGACAGATTGGCAGAAGGATCATATATGGAGTACATGAAACACAGCAATGGAACTGATCGTGGCTTTGGTAAAACACATCACTTTTAACTGAATATAACCTTGATCTGAGCAGGTAGCAATAACTTGATAATCCTAGCTACGATCCAAACACGTTCTCAGTAATGCCATGAATCACTCTGCCAATCTATGTGGCTGGATGAAACTGTTCTAGACTCGTGTAGAATTGAACACATAAGTACACGCTGAAAAATCTTAATAGTGAAGTAGATTTGCAAGGCACAATACGATCATCAAATCTTTTGCTTTGATCGTGCTAGAGAGTTTAAGTAGTCCGTGCGTGCGTCAAACCCGCAGTTCCAATGGGACGGGGGCAACGCGCGAGCGAGAATGTCCTAACTCGACTGAACTGAAAAATATGGAACGAAACAACAACAACAACAACAATGGCAGCAACGCACAGCAGATCGAGCGTCGACAGTGTCACAGCTCCTGCTACTTGTGCTGTGCTCGAGAGCTTCTCCTGGCCCCCGTCTATCTGAAGTTGGCGCGGGCCTGGTATGTGAGCCCGATGCACCAGGTCGGTGGCGCGACGTCGGCAGCGAGGATGGTCTGGCCGGTGGTGTAGGATGTGAGCTTGAAGCTGAGCGCCTGGCCACCGAGCTGCCCGAACGCCTGGTAGGAGGCGCCCCAGTTGTGGGTCATGCGCATCCACCCCTCGCCGCCGCCGCCGCTCCCCTTCACCCACATGTCCCGGACGTCCCCGGCGCCGGCCACGTTCATCACGTACACCAGCAGCCAGTAGGGGTTCCCCTGGAACGCCAACCGGATCCCGCCCTGGCGCACGCACGGCACCCTGCGGTACATGACGGGGACGATGCCGGCGCGCCAGACGGCCATCTTCATGAAGGCCGGCTTGGCGAGGTCGAAGTGGGTGCGCGGCGGGTTGCACCAGCCGCCGTTGTTGGAGTCCTGCGCCCAGTTGGGCGGGCACAGGTTGGTCGCCGTCACCGTGATCACCGGCGAGCCCCTGTAGCAGTCCGGCGTTCCCACACACCGTATCTGGTAGCATGTACCGCACCCGTACCCGTCCAGGAACAGCGTCGTGCTCAGCGCCGCCGTGTCCGTGCCATACCCCGTTGCGTACAGGTTGCCGTACCCGCACGCCCCGCCTGCGAATACACACGTATAAATACATACATCAGGCATCAGCATCCGTAAGGTGCAAAATGCAACAAGAAACGACCATGCTGCGTGACAGCGGCGTCGTTGCGTTACCAATGTGCGTGAACGTCAACGTACCCATCGTCTCTGCCGCGGTCTCGTCGCCGTAGAACGTGGCGTGGGCGGGAGTCCACTGCATGGCCCTGAACCTGGCGTCCGCGGTGGTGGCCACGGCTGCCAGAGAAACAAGGAGGACCAAGATGGCCGTGGACGTGCACGCAGCAGAAGCCATTTGCTTTTGCTTTTGCTTCTGCTTCTGCTTCTGCTTCGCTTTCTTCTCACTTCTTAGCTGAGCTCTGGAGAAGATGCCATGGGGCGAGTGGATTTATAGTGAGCACTACGTAGGATTGGATCGATCAGAGTGGTGGTTAATTAGTCGGTGATCATTGGGGAGGAACATCCTTCACATCTTCGCGCGGCGACGTGCCTGCACGCACTCGTCAATCATCGAGATCAGTACGTCGTCGCATACGTGCGGGCGAGGAACCGAGCTGTACTCTGTTATTCTACCTATTTCGCCGGTACGGTGGATTTCATATGTTGGAAATGTGTCTTCTGAATTCTGATCACGATATCCTTGATTTTGGGGAGAGTTTTTTTTTTCTTTTGGGAGAATTGACTAGCATTTCTTCCCCGACAAAGAGCACTTTTTTGAACACGTTTTGCAATATACCGTATAGGTACAGTGTAGTACACTACGCCATACGGTTGCCTATGTACCGCCACGGTGGGGATGCTCTTACCCTATACTAACATGCAACACGAGCCTTCTTCTACATGGTATGCCGAACTATTTGGCTGGCTGTCAACACCAGTTTCCTATTAGATATGTTGGCATCCTATCGGAGACTTACAAATACTTAATGGAAACTTGTTAAGAAAAGATTACAAATAAGATTAAACAGTTCAAAAGGTGAACTGTTATACTGGAAAAGATTGGTTCTAACAAACTCAGTATCCTACATGATGTCTTTCTTTGCCAAAAAGAGTTTTAAACCTATTAAATTACTTTCGATCAAGATTCTTTTGGTAAAAATCGACTCGCTAAGTGGAGTGTGATTTGCCTCCCAAAGACCAGGGTGGGTACTTACTGAAGATGGAGTATAGAAAACTCTCCTTAAGTGAAAATATGCTGGTTCGAAAGCTTTGTCATCGGTTATTTGAAAACCCGGTGACTCACATTTTTGGGCTGATCTATTGGCCACGAAGAAACATTTCTTCCATTTTTGATCCTTTTCAATTAAGGATGGATCAGAGATACGGTTTTGTATGTTAAGTGGCTAGGAAATGTACACTTCGGGAACAATATCCTGCTTTGTATAATATTGTTCGTCATAAAGGTGATACAATCTCCACAGTGACGGAGTCTTCTCCTCCGAATGTGACTTTCAGAAGAGATTTAATCGGACTTAGACTTGCATCTTGGAATGTCTTGCTTCATTGCTTGATATTAGTCCAATTAGCACATGGGTCTGATGAATTTCGCTATAACTTGAACGATCTAATTTAGTTCTATGTACAACGCACTAATCCAGTCAGACTTACAGTTGATAATAATAGAAAAATCTAGAAAATGAAGATATCTCTAATACTTTTCTTGGTATGTTCGCCAGGAGGTTATTCTTACTAAAGAAAATCTTGTTAAGTGGAATTGACACGATAATACGAAATGTGTTTTTTATCACGATGGGACAATTAGAGCATCTACACTCGTCCCCCCATACGACGTCCGACGCGGCTGTTTTTTGGCCCGTATGTGGGGGAGCCAGCGCGGATGTGGTTACGGGGAGGCGTCGGTACCCATCTGTCCTCCCCATACACACCCCCATACACATAATTGATATAAAATAAATAATTCAACATATAAATTTATTACAAGTTCATCAAATCAAATAAACAATTCAACAAGTTTAATATAGCAAACAAATAATTTAAGAATTTAAATCACAAAGGCAAACAAATAAACAAACTAGGAGGCTCCTCCTTTGAGCCTCCACAAATCCTCCACCAGATCATCTTGAAGTTGATTATGAGTATTGGTGTCTCAAACTTCTTGCCGCCTGGCGAGAGAAGTAGCAAACGCGGCTAGCACTTGATGATCAACATCTGCAAGAGGACCTTGGCGATAATACGGTTCAATGTCAAACACTAGAGTCTCCCACTCGCTATCAATGATCATGTTGTGCAAGATTACATAGGCAGTCATGACCTCCCACATCTGATCTTTCGACCATGTAAGAGCAGGGTACTTGACAATGTCAAATCGAGCTTGCAGCACACCAGATGCCCTCTCCACATCCTTCCTGCAAGCCTCATGTAGTGTTGCCAACCAAACTTTCTTTCCTCCATGTAGAGGGTTTGAGATTGTCTTCACAATATGGACCATCTGCTAGATAGTATCCTTTGTCATAGTGGTGGACATTGATCTCAAAATCCACTACATAATGTCTTCAAAAAGCTTGACGAACACATTTGAACACTATAGCACATTGATGTCATTGTGTGATCCTGCCATACGGAAGAAAGCATGCTAAATCCCTTGTGACCTTTGTACATGCCTTGGTGCACAAATGGGCAGTTCTTCCATGCCCAGTGCATACAATCGATGCTTCCAAGCCCCCTGATGCATTTTGTATCATGATCCAAGTTGTGTCTTCTGCATTGGTGTTCTTAGGTACATCTTCCCATATACTGCCACAATTGCCCTACAAAACCTGTACATGCAATCGATGGCCGTGGACTCGGCCATATGGAGGTAGTCGTCCTATGTATCTCCATGAATTCCATGCAAGCATCCAGACGTCAACTATGTATTTTTGAATTGTGGAGAAACCAAGCAAGACGACGATGTCTCTCTTCAGTTTGAAGTAGTCGTCAAACTCTTGAAAGTTCTCGACAATCTTCATAAAAAGCTTCTGGATCATTCTGAAACAGCGCCGAAATATGATGTCGTCGTGCAATGGGTCATCAGTGAAGTAGTCGGCGTACAACATGCAGTAGCCTTCCATCCTTTGCCTCGGCTTGCTCTTGTGGCACCCATGCTTCAAACCCCCAACAGACGGCTTCTCGCACTGCCGGTGATCATGCCCATGAGGAAAGTGAGGATTGTGAGATGATCATCATCGCCGATGGTGTCTTTGGTGCTAGAAGCTATGGTGACTTCATCGTCCATCAGAGCGACCAACATCTCTTCCTCGTCCGAATCCATCGCCTTTGGAAAACCGCCGAACACCTAGTGGGCAGGGCGGTTGTGGGGCGGGCCTTGAGTTATCAGGAGGCGGAACGCTGATGGCGGAGCAGGCGGATAGGCGGCTCAAGAGGGTGTGGGAAGTATTTCCATCGACTGCGCATCTATTTTTAGTGGAGTGAATGGCCGGTGGTAAGGGGTGGTAGAGGTGGCGAGCTGCTAGGGATGGTGGGCGTGGGGGTGGAAATGCAGAATGTAAGGGTTTCCGTGTGCGTGTCGCCGACAGGGCTGGCCCGCGGCGTTTTCAGCTCCATCCAGTGCCCCCGCTAGCTCCCCTGTGGGCTGGGTTTGGCCTGTGGGCACTGGATACCAAAATGGGCCACGTCGGAGCCGAAAAAGAATTGGTGGCAGACTAGGGGTGATTTCGAGAACCAGCACCCCCGATAGCCCTTTAGGGGGACTTCAGAGCCCCTAAGTGGACATGCTCTTAAGCATTTGTTTTTCCAATGTAATTTCGCTCGTTCTATATGGTCAGTCATCCAAACAGGTCCAGGCTTGTATCCACCATGTAGCGTTGCCAATATTTTTGGAAATTAGTTACATGGAGAATACTTCTTAGGGTAGGAGGATTGCCATTATTTGGTTGTTGTGGCTATGTAAAATAATAAACTGTTTAGTGATAAAAAATATTCTCTTTTACAGGTTATCTACCGGTGTACCGGTGTGCTCTGCTTATGGTCATCTCTATATCATGTGGAGTTTCACGATTTCTTTACGGATGTGTGTACACGTCTGGAGGATACAACGCGGAATTTCTTTAGCCGACATGGATGTCATCATAATCTTTGGATCACCTCTCCACCACCTTAGGCATTTTGCAATTTCTATTATGATATGTAATTCATCTTTTTTATTTTTGGTTTGAGACTGTGGACTTGTTTCGGATGTGTGCATCCTAATTATGCAGAGGCTGGGTATAATATTTTAAAAAATTAAGTAACAAAAGTGTAACATCCCAAAACATTAATCCAAGCTTATCAAGATCCAAATCATCAAATTTAGGGTTAACAAAAACTTTCCCAAATTAAAAATAAAAGCATTCATATGTATGTGCATTTAAGTTAAGAATTGATTTGAATTGCCATGGTTCTGTGACTCTTTGCTTGTAAAATGTTTCTTAGGTGAAATAAACATCATCTAAATCATTCCCAAACTTTTCCCAAAGAAGAACAACTCAAAATGAATATTTGAAGTGAATGGTCATTTTGGCCAAATTAACTCTCATGCCTACTTTGGCTATTCCTAGTACTCAAAACTTAACAGAAATAATTCTAGATCTTTACACCCCTTGCTAGTACACATAATGAGGTACCAAGGCCTACTTTTTGATCTGCTAAAAACATTCAAATGCTAATTTTAAATGACAGTTTAAAATTGAATCTATTTCATATGGGAAGATCCCACTATTTCAAAACCCACTCAAACAAGCTCAATTTTCAAAACCCAAGCACCCACAGAGTCTCAAGCTTATTCCTAGCAAACCCACCAAAAATCTTTTCAAAATTCAAAAGTTTATTTCATGCGACCATTTCATCAAACACTTGGCAGGCATGATTTACACCCTAATTCTAGCTCACTGTTTTCAACAGGGTTTTGCCCCCATTTGATCTCAGTTTAATCCCTTTGTCCCCCCAGGGTCTAACCATGCCATTAGTACCCATCCCCTACCCCCTATTGGCAAAGCCATGCCATGCCGAGCCACCCCTCGCCGGCCGATCATGCACTCGCCCCAGCAGACCACCTCCCTCTCTCTCGCCATGTCTAGGAGGTAGCCAGGACCTCACCGAGCCAAGCACAGCAGTGGACCACCGAGGAAACCACGCGCCCAGTGCCACCGCACCATGCCGAGCACGCGCCAGAGCACCGCACCCGGCACACGTGCACAAGCCGCCGCTCGACCGCAGCCCGCGCCTACCGCTCCGCCACGACCCAGGGAACACGACGGACACGCCCGTTCGCCGCCCAACGCACCACAGCCACCGCTCGCCGTGGACACCGCCGCCTCTGCCGCTCAGAGCGCCAGCTCACCCCGACCGCATACCACCGCCCCTACGCCCGCATTCACTTCCTAGAGCACCGCCAGGAGACCGCCTGTCGATCGCCACCCTCAGCCATGCCGCTAGCCGCCCGTAGCCATGTCGCCATCGTCGCCTGCCCATCCCTCTCAGCCTCGCCGTCGAGCCTATAAAAGGAGGGCACCCCCAGCCGTTTGAAGCACACCACCCCACTCCCCTCACCTCACTGACCATTCCCCACCTCTAGCCGGAGCAGCGCGAGCACTTGCTCGCCGGAATTTGGCCGGAGTAGCCCGCAGCTGAGGAGGAAGGGGCGCCGCTGATTGCGACCACCCCCGGAGCTGCCTCGACCGTCCCTGAGCTCGTCGTCGACCACCAGTTCGTTTGCCCACCTCGCCGTCGTCTCTGGAGCCCTGGTACGCCCCCTATGCACCCCCACCGAGCCGCTAGGGTTCGAGCTCGCCGGCGACCTGTTCGTCGTCGACGACGATCCCCAGCCGTAGATCTCAGTTCTAATCTAACGACCCACATCGCCCCGTACCGCTTCGCGCGTTATGAGCCGCTGAATTGTGGACCCCCTGTCAGTTGAGCCCCGCGCCGCGGAGTGACACTGGGCCGAACCGTTAGCATTTCCCGCGCGACCTAGTTAGTTTGAATTAGGATTTTTCTTTTTAGTTTAAACGTAGTTCTATCTCTGAGTTTGAAAATCAATTCAGAGAGTTTGACAAATCCAAATTGTATGAAACTAATTTTTTCTGAAAGATATTAAAATGATCTATCCAAGCCCGTTGGATTTAATTTAATTAGAGTTATAGATCTCTCCTAGTAAAAATAACAAAACAAAAGCTTTTGCAACTTGCATCATTTCTATAAAATCAACCAAGATAGATTTTGAGTTGATTCCAACTCTCAAAAATCACATTTCATCATACCTATCTGAATATGTAATAATATTAAGGTTTACATGCAGTCACTTTGGACTAGTACCAAAATAATGCTATATAGGCATTTCTAGTCACTTTAAATCATTAAATAATGAACTTAAACCAAAGTAATTATGATCCAACCTTTAAATCATATTCCCACATGTTAGAATATGTGGTGAGGACATGTGTCCACATGATCCAATATTTTAAGTGGTGAATATTAAATCTTAGTTAATTTTCAATGAGTAGAAATTACTTTTCTAAATTAAAAAGAGTGAAACTATTAAATCAAACTTGTGGTGCTTAAGATGATAATAGATCATCAAATGTGTGTTTTAGAATACTAATTAGACTAGTTAAGTATTGTTTGGTGATTGTGTACTCCGTATGTATTTATAGACGATAGTACCGACCAAGCTTTCGAGAAGGAGGAGTTCTACCAAGAAGAAGAAGAAGAAAACTTCAACCACTGCACCAACCAAGGCAAGCCACCATGAACAATGCAAGCTAACACTTGCAAGTATAATGCTTAGCAAGCTAGGATTAAACTATATGGTTTAGCAAAGATACTTTAGGCATGCTTTGGTCACACTACTTTGACTATTAGTATCCCAAGTCTTATTTCCAAGCTTTACTTCCTTTACTTTACCCAAATTTCTTTACTTGTTTTTGAAGGTAGCATAAAGAGTATAAAACTTGACCTATTTAGAAACCCTTTAGATGTCATTCTATGGCATGAGATTGAACCCATCTTTTCAACCTTAGTGAACACTCTTAACTTAGTAGTTCAGATTAGATCAAAAACTTGAGTCACTTTAGATGAGAACACTTGGTGAAAATGAATTATGAAAACCTTGGAATGATGAGTCATTCTATTGAGATGTTTTGACATGTGTTGAGAAACACAAGTGGTTTATGATGATGAAAATGATGAGGCATGAGCCTTAACCCTTACAAAACTGATGGTTGGATTCGGATGCAATACCATTCCAAATTTACCGTACAACCACACTACCTGAATTGGGTAAGGCTTAGCCGGAAGTTTATATGCATTAGTATTAGTTCCCTCGTGGGAGAGGTTTGAGCTGAGGCTACCTCTCAATGTTGTCCACCTATGCAGTGCCCAAGATGACAGATTGTCATGGTTGGGAGGCCATGCTCATAGGAGAGGTGCTTATACTAGGGTGTGTAAAGGGAAGGTTATGTTTGATTATCTAAGTATGATGATTCAGGGTTATCCTTGACAGATGTATCAAATCTTGTGGTGAAAGTGTACCACCTCTGTAGAGTGTCAAACTATTCGAATAGCCGCGTCCGCAGTTATGGACAGTTGGAATAGCCATACTGTTTCGTTGTCAGATGTTTTCCAAACAACTTATGAAATGAATGATGAATTTTGACTTGACCACAACAGGGTTGTGTTTATGACAATAGCTTCCCACCTTAAGGGATTCTAGAACTTTATCTTATCTTTCTTTGCTTCAGAACTCAGCTTAGGTTTCAAACTTAACTTTATAGTTCTACTCAGATTTAGCACTTTAACTTAGAATTATATTACTTGTTAGAGGTAGTTTGCGAGTACTTAAAGAGTACTCATGGCTTTTGTCCCTGACTATTCTCATGGCCAGACTATGAAGGAGACTATCAAGATGATGGCCAACATGACGGCTATGATAACTAGGACTATCTGCCTTCGTCAGCATTTCCTGTGCCCCTGAAGATGGACCCCACCGCTACGCTTATCTTTTATTTCCGCTGCTTGTTGTATTAAGACTGGATCATGAGATTCTTATTTGTGTAAGACCTTATGTATGGTTTGTAATAGATGATGTACTGTGATATCTAATCCGTTATGTCTCGCAAAAATGGTAATCCTAGGATTGCGAGGTATAGCATAACGGGCATCTGGGATTAAAAATCCGGGTGTTGACAAAAAGCGTCCCTTATCCAAAAAACATGGTATCCGAGCATCTATGTTCCCTGACCTAGGCGCTTGAAATGAAGAAAACCCACGACACAAGCCAAAAAAACACGATCAAAACCCTTGCCCCTACTCCCATGGCATCTTCCTCAACATTGACTGCCCTGCTGCCGCTCTAGGCTTCCCTTCCTCCCAAAATTTGACACGAGAGACATCCTCTTCTAAAACCCTCATGTTCCCACCCTACGTGGTGCCCAAGTTGTCGGCATGCTCGATGACACTGATGCCACCCCGGCGAAGACCCTGCAGGCTGAAGACTCCCATAAGAAGAAGACCAACATCTTAAACCCCCCATACGCTTGTTGGATCTCTTCGGATCAGAGGTGATGGGGTTTGCATCGATTTTGCGATGGACTATATTATATAGAGGTGGATATTGTTCTCTGAGAGTGGCATTCCCTAACGAGTTATCCTCGCATAACCTAATTTACAATATGTTCTTGATAGTAAACGAATTAAAGCAGAATAAATGATCTTCTTCGTTCCCACTGGACGAGCCGAGAAGTACGAGTCCCCTGATTTTCAATAAATCTGGGGCAGTAAATTTTAGCCTATATATTTTTTAGAGAAGATATATTAGCATTATACTCATGTTAGATTTCTTATTCTCTATGTTTGATCGCACGGAATCTCAATACAATGAAAATGCCTGCCGGCAAGGTCTTAAACAAATTTGCTTCGGTTTTGTTAAGGGAAATGATAGGGATCATCCGGGGGATAGAAACAAACGATCCCCCGGGTAGCTAGCTCGCTACCGCAAGTGCCCACGCACACGTTTGCTCCAGGCCCACCAACGCGTCATCGAGTCCCAATTACCTCCGAACTCGCTCGCTGCTCCTCTTCTGCCTCATGCGCTTCTCTGGCCACGCCGCCGTCGTGGAAGGCCCAGACGTGACGCTGCCGTCGGAGCTGGTCCTCGCCGCTGGACCGACCAACCACCGCCGGAGAGGTCCTCCACCGCGCGTCGCACCGCGCCGCCTCGCCTCTGCAGCCCCGCGCCGCCGCCTGTACCTCGCCGGAGCGCTGCGCGCTTGCCTGCACCTTTCCGGAGAACCGGGCCCAGGACGCGTCGTTGCCTCGCTCTACGCAGGCGCTGAGGACGACGGTGTCCTCGGCGAGCAGGCCATCTCCCTCCTCTGCGCCTACATGAGCTACAGCCTCGGCCTCCGAGGATATCCAAGTGAGCACGGCCGGGCATGGGGTCGACGGTGTTGACGATGACAGCCGTCTCCCCATGGGTTTGCTACATGCGGCCGCCGGGAGTGCTACCCAAGGCCACCGACGCTGCTACGTACAGTGTCGAGATATGCTACATGCAGTCGATGGCGATGCTACATGCGGTTGGTGGCGTGCTACAAGCGGCGTCGAGTTTTCCTACCAGCGGTCTTTGATCATGCTACAAGTGGGCGTTGGGTTTGCTACCCGGTGAAAATCTCCGGTGATGTCTTCGGCGAAGCCTTTTTTCTATAGATGCTGGTCTTGTTTGCTACATCTCTTTTCTAGTTTTGCTACAATATCGGAAAGTTTCTGCTACAATGTCTCTAGCAAGGTCTCCCGACGAAAATCTCCGATGAGATCTCCGGCGAGATCCGGTTTTTGCTATATTTGCTAAATTTTTTTGCTACAATTGTTTCGTGGTTCTGCTACAATAGGTTAAAATTACTGCTACGACATCTCTGGTGAGGTTCTCTCCGGCGAAAGTCTGCGGCAAAGTCGGTTTTGCTACACTAGAACAATTTTTTTGCTACACAGTGTCCAACGAGGTCTTCGGCGAAACTCCGGCGAGGCCTCCGACGAGATCTATCTTTTTATTTTTTGTCTCATGGGCGAACTGTTTTTTGCTACATGTAACAAAAGCAGGACAATTTATAGCAAAAACGGGGAGTTATGTAGCAAAAGCGAGATTTTTTTTTGAAACGGGGGCAAAAGCTTTGCCCCAATCTATTAATTAATGAGAAGTTGTACAAGAAATTAGGAGGTCCAAGTTATGCAAACAATTTACTCTCGCGGCATGAATTCGTCCAAACGCTTAGCCCCTCGTTAACCCACAAACGGGCTTCACGTTTAATTCTATCTAGAACTACAAGAGGCGGCGCATGCTTTTTATTGAAGACCCGTTCGTTGCGTTCGTTCCAAATCTCCCAAGCGATGAGAAGCGTCAGTGAAGCCATGGCTTTGTGATTTGGTATAGGTCTATCTGTCATTATCTCCCACCACTTCCCTATAGATAGTCCCGCCCATTGAGATTGATCCAATTCGGAGATGCCAATCCACTCCTTTATATAAGCCCAAATACGTTTTGTGAAACGACACGAGATTAGAAGATGGTCAATCGTCTCCGTGGTTTGCTTGCAAAGCGGGCAAAGGCCGCAGTTTTGCCAACCTCTCTTGGCCAATTTATCCGCCGTCCAAATTCTATTTTGTGTGGCAAGCCAAGCGAAGAATTTTACTTTGGGAGGAGCCCAAGCTTTCCAAACTAGCTTGTTCATGTTGGAGATGATGGAGCCCAAGAATTGTAACTCATAGGCCGATTTGGCCGCGTACTCTCCATTTTCCGTTAGTTTCCAAACAATATTGTCCTCCACCTCCTCATTAAGATGTACATTTTGTAGAAGGGACCATAGCTCAACGCATTGCCTTAGGTGCTCTATAGTGAAGTCCTCACCCAATTTAATCTTCCCCATCCAAGCGTTGTTGTTTAAAGCTTGGTTGACCTTCCAAGCTTTCCTTATTGACACGTCAAAGATGAGTGGTGCGATATCTTTTGGCTTTCTTCCTTCAAGCCAAGGCGCATGCCAAAAAGGGGTCTTGTCACCATTTCCAATGGTGATGTTGGTCGCGGCATAAAAGATGCACATGTCCTCTTCTGAGCACGGGTTGCCGAATCCCACCCAAATTTTTGTGGGGTCTTTCCATTCAAACCAAGGCCATCTTAAGCGAAGGGCCGTCGCAAACTTGTCCATATTCTTGACCCCAAGGCCTCCAAGCTTCTTGGGCCTACATACTATTTCCCAATTCACTTTACACTTGGCCCCGGTTGTCTTGTCCTTGGCCGACCATAGGAAGGCCCGCTCAATTTTGTTGATGAACTTTATAGTACCCGGTGAAATGACAAGGGAGGTGAGATAATAGGTTGCTTGGGAAGTGATCACCGATTTGACAAGCTCATTGCGCCCGGCCATCGTGATGAACTTTCCATTCCAAGTTGGGAGCTTCCCCGCGCATTTATCCTCAAGATGTTGAAAATCCACCCTTTTAAGCCGCTAAATGGAAAGAGGGAGCCCAAGGTACTTCAAAGGGAAAGAAGCTCTAGTCACCGGTATGCCATCGAGAATTTCCTCAATATTGATGTTTGCACACCTAATGGGAACAACATTACTCTTTTGGAAATTGGTACAAAGACCAGTGACCTCTCCAAAGCTTTCAAGAATCATAGATAAGTTTTGAATGTCCTCTTTGATTGGAGCCACGAACACCACCGCGTCATCGGCATAGAGGGATGTTCTCAAGATTGCCCCCCTCCCTTTTAGCTTATGCAAAATCCCATGGTAGGTAGCTCTTTCCAATAACTGGGAGAGCGGGTCAATAGCTAGAACAAAAAGAAGCGGCGATAGGGGGTCCCCTTGCCGCAATCCCCTCCCATGAGTAATAGGGGAACCCGCAATACCGTTAAGCAGTACCCGTGAGGAAGATGTAGAGAGCAAAGCAGCAATCCAATCACGGAAACGACTTGGGAAGCCGCGATGTTGTAGGAGGTCGAGAATGTATTCCCAGCGGATAGAGTCAAAAGCTTTCCGGATGTCAAGTTTGAATAGGAGCGCTGGGGTTTTCCCTTTGTGAAACTTCGAAGCAAGATTTTTTACATAAAGAAAATTGTCGTGGATGCTTCTCTTCTTTATGAACGCACTTTGAGCATTGGAGACCAATTCATCCATGAATGGGCCAAGACGGAGAGCAATCATTTTGGAAATGATTTTTGCAATTGCATGAATCAAACTAATAGGACGGTAGTCGGATACCCCTTCTGCTCCATCCTTCTTTGGCAATAGCACGATGTTTGCAGAGTTAAGCCAATGAAAATTGGAAACTTGCATGTTCCCAAAAAGGTTGATCACTCTCATAATGTCGTATTTGATTATGTCCCAACACTTCTTAAAGAAGGTACCTGTGAAGCCATCAGGACCGGGGGCCTTGTCACCAGGCATTTGATTGATAGCAATCTTCACCTCCTCCTTGCTAAAAGGCTCCCCTAAACTTTGCAAGTCCGGTTCTTCAAATTGAAGGACAAGAAAGTTATCATCCACAAGTACTTCGAGAAGGCTATTGGTCGCGGGGAGTATAGGAAGCAAGACTTCAATTGGGAAGAGCAAAAGCGAGATTGATTTGCTTTTCCAGGGACACGTGTCAACCTGTCCACCCGGGGGATCGGGATCGGAAACTTTTATCCCCGGGGGACACGTAGGGGTGCCATTTTGTTAATGTGGTTGTGTTATCGAGTCTCACCTCATCTCATGAAGAAAATGAGGAAGTACTAGTTCTGGATGAGCGGCGAGATAATCGTAATATATCAATTTATTCCCATTATATATGAAGAATGCCTCTGGAAGCGGGATCGGTGAGGTGAATCTCGCCGCCCCCACAGAGAAAAGTGCAAGTTCACAAAATCGCCAAACGGAACATGAAACAGTTTACATGTTCACGACGGTGTACAAACAACATATTCTATCCAGCTAGATGATCTCCATCCATTGCTCCAGCATCAACCCCTGTAGTATGCCGGCTGCGGCCCGTACCCGAACTTGGGCGGCACGGCACCTACTGGTACACGCGCGACATCTGCTGCATTGGAGGAAACGCCATCGCGGTGACGTTGAGCGTGCCGTCCCTCTTGTCCATCTCCACCTTGTGCTGCGTCTGAAGTTCCACCGCAGATTCCATGCGTTAGTGCCAATGTAAACAAACGAGAAAACTTGAGTTGTTGAATGGAGTAAGCTAGTGTGCCATTACCTGCATACAGGAGCAGACCCTGCACAGATATGAAGACACCAGTTAGGCGTGGCTGTTTCAGTTAAGAGTGAACATTTTGTAAAATGTTCCAGGGAAGTGAGAGTGTCTTACGTCCAGTAGACCATGTCAGATAAGCAAGAGATCGCCCTCGATGCCTCGGAGAGTTGCTGGTTGCCGACGATGCAGGCGACCAGGGAGCAGATGCAGGCCAGCCGCCGGAGGATGAACATGAAACTCTGCACGCAGTAACCAAAACCAGTTCTGAGGTTAGCTTGATCAGTTGCAGAGTTCTGAAACTGAAACAACAGCGGTGGTGATTTTTTTTTTTTGGTGAACGGGAAAGAGGTAGGTAGGGGCAGTGAGTACGATGATGCAGTTGTCGCACTGGGTCGTCTGGATGTTGAACTCGTCCTGGAGCAGGAACCTGGTCGAAGCAACTGAGCTGCCGAAGCAGCAGAACACCTGGAAAGTTGATCAGTGGAGTATCTGTTGATCAGAGCTGAAAATTAATCAGTGGAGCATCTGTTGATCAGAACAGTGTGGATGACGCACGCACCTCTGTGGCGAGGCATACTTCTGGGCATTTGCTCTCGCCGCACCTCCCGCTGCATGGCATGTACCCGGCGCAGCACACATATCTGAAACACGCACAGAGACATGGATGGAACTGAAGGTCAGAGAACTGTTTTGCTAATCCTGAGTGAGAAGAAGAAGAAGAAGAAAGTTTAGGGGAGCTTTACCTTGACATGTCGTTGTAGAGTGCGCGCCTGCGGAGCATGTAGGAGACGCATGGGCCGCTGCAACGAAACGGATTAAGAGAAGATTTACAGTTAGGATTTGATTTGGCAACAGAGAGCTTGAACACCATGGGTTCAGAGAATGGAAAGAGCGCCCACTCACCACCACAACGACAGGCAGCAGTCTGCAGGAAAAGTAAGAAAACAGAAACAAAAAAAAAGTGCATCAGGTCCAGACCCATATGAAGAAGGAATCAACATCCCAGAATCAACAGAAAGGTTGAGGCACATCACGAGTTGGCAGGATAAGCACATGGGAAATCAGACTGGGTGGCGCTGGTGAGGTCGGTGTGCCAGACGTTGCGGTAGCTCTGTCGGAGCTGCGCCTTGTCCAGGTACTCCTGCGACGCCGCCATCCCGATCGATGCCGCGCACACTCGCTCGCTCGCTCGATCAGGGTAACGCGGACTCACGTAATCGTCAAATCGTCTTCACGCTGGCTAGGTAGCTAGGTAATGTGGCAATGGCGAATTGGCGATGGCTGGTCGCTTAATATAAGCGCGCTTTGGTAGCAGTCCTCGTCGTCGTCGGCCACCCGGAAAATGCTCGACGGTCAATGCCAGAGTCGTCGTCGTTTCCAAAGTGGGAAGCAGTTACTTTGAACGTACGCGTTTCTAGTAGTGCTTGCAAGCATGCAGTCAAGGTGAGGGGTGAGTGGATCAGGAAGTGTCCGCAACAAGAATCTGCCCGGTGTGTCCAGTAAGAATCCGTATGCAGTAACATCCACACGAGAAAGGATAAGTGGGGGTGCTTAACCCCGAAGAAAATTGGGGAGGCTTTGCAGGCCAAATCTTGTTTTTTTCGAGGAAACAGATCTAGTCTTGTTTCTTGTCTTTCGTTTGTTTCGTTTTGTCAAATAGCCCGAAGATTTGGTTCGGCTCATGCGTGCATGCACCTAGTTCCAAGTGGCGGCTACGTGTGCCCTCACCCCATGGATGTAGAGAATGAGAGCCAAGGTGGGTGCTTCGGCAGCTTGGTTGCATGATATACCGAACCTTCAATTGGCGGCCGGCGTTTTGTTCCTCCAAACAGGCTTTTGCCCTGTTATATTATGGCAACCAACCGATACAATCTGAGGAAGTGAAATTCTCTCCCAATTTTTAAGAGAATTGTCTTTCCTTATTTTGGCCGAAGTGGTACCGATCTGTCTTGCTCGCGTCTTCACGTTCGCGACCTGGAGACCGGCGGCGCAGAAGCGTCCAGGGTGAGGAAATGAGGGGTGCACGACGAAGCCTGACCCTGACGTCGTCGGGCAGGATCCCACCGCCACCGCCCTCTTCTCCAGCCGGGGCGCCTCCGTCAAGATCAAGGTTTCACTGCCTATAGGTTCTGATTCCGAGGCGGATGAGATCTTTGGTGCTGTAGATCGGGTGGCACTCGAAGAATTGGAGGATGAAACTGGGGAATTGGGGTGCACAACGGTGGCTCGTCGCAGGTGAAAGACTGATGCAGAGCACCGGCAGGACTTCTGAGAGGAGATGGGATTCCCTACTCCGGCATCTTGGTTCTGGGAGAGGAGATCGACGTTGCCGAATGTTGTGCATTCGCCGGTGGCCGACATTTCTCAGTGACGGCGGGGGGCCTCTGCTTCGCTGGTGGGGCTCAAGGTGAGGGGTGAAGCCGTGGAGGGGGCCGCTTCCTCCTCGGCACGTTCCTGCACCGCTGATGCTCGGTGAACTATTGGCAGCGACGGTAGCTCAATTCCTAGCGTGGGCTGATCCGATATTGACACGAATGGGCGCTAATTTCCTAAGCGTTGGGCCTGGTGACGTGGCACTGCAGTTTTTTCCTAGACCGGTACTGGGCACAGGTGTCAGTCCATGTGGAATAGGAAACCGATCTCTACCGTGACATCATCGACTTCCTACCGTCTGCCTCTACACGCTATGATCTCCTCCGACTCACGATCTTCACCCACATCGCCCTCATCGTGATCGCCACAGTCACCCTTCAAGTCTACCTCGACATCGCCTAGGCTTGGGTGATCCTACGTGATAAGGGGTAACCTTAAGGGTGGCCCGATCTTCACGGATCTCGTGGTGAAATCGATGGGAAAGCGAGGGGAAAGGGAGAAGGTAGAGGAAGTGGACACACCCTCGCGAAGAACACACGCAAAACTCAGACGATACAAGGCCAATTGCTCCAGCCAGCGGCCACCGGTCCGACAGAATTCTCGCAAGGAAAGATCGGTCAACGTGCTCCCTTCGATCCCAAGTGGAGAGGGAAGAACACCTTGGAGAGGGTCTTGACAACTACGCTCACACACTCGCAAACATAGGCCTTGTACAACGATGGATGTGCGATGCAAACTCCAATGAGGTTGGTGACGATAGTCGGTTCCCTTGGTAAAGAGGATGAGGCAAAACTAGAGATTACACAAAGGGGTTGTCTTTAGTCTATCATCTATGCTTAAGGGATACATGAGGGGGTAGGGGATCTATTTATAGGCCAGACACTAGAATGAGGTTAGTTTAGGCAAAAGGGTAAGTAAAGGGAATATTCCAGGGCATCAAACCCAGATCCGTGCGCAGACGGGTAATTCCGGAAGTAAGTCTGGCCGCGCCGGATCTGGAGCCGGAGTTTCCGATCGGCACTGGTTATTCCGGTCGTTCACCGGAATGGCAAACAGAAACGTGTTCCAGCGGGATTTCTGGTCCGCTGGTCCTGGCGCCGATTTGGTCCGCACGGGTTCCGATCCACCGGTTCTAGCGCCCGGAGTTCCGGAGATGGGTTCGGCGACGCCGAGACCTTCGCTGGTTTGGCTCTGCCTCTTCCTTCTGCTCTTCCAAGCCTCCATCTTGTCGGTCATGAGTCCTCAGGCTTCCCCCCTTGTCTCCATACTCATCGATGTGAACCTATCATGATCGTACGACGGAGTATGAAGTACTATACCATTCAATAGGGTAGGAAGTGGGATCTCATAGAGGATAGGGTTCACCTTTGGAGTCCATGAAGACTTGGCATAAGTTGGAGACCTTGATGTGGTAACAACCTTAGGTCGGGCTACATCAGCTCCCCCTTCAAAAAGAGTCGTCCTCGACTCTACATTCTCATCACAAAGTCAAAGAGGTCGAGAGACATTCTTGATCTTGGGGTTCACCATATAGTCGTCCTCAAGAAGATTGATTTGACAACACTCCAATGTTCCTTCACCTTCTATGAAGCCTACCAAGCTCACCACAAAAGCGAAGCAACACTCAAAGAGTAGCCAATTCATGGAGATTATAGTATGAGTCCTCAAGTAGAAGGAAGTCACCTTAGTATGTACATATAGCTCTATTAAGATCAACCTTAGGTAACTCTCTACGGTTCGTCTTGTCAACTCTCGGTCCATAGAGGTTGACATGTATGCAATTGTACCTTCATACAACAAAGACCAAGTAAAATATTTTCGTGCGTGATAGAGGAGCATGTCATGTGTGGAATGCCCATTCTTGTTCACAACACTATTAGCACAATACAAGGATAGAGAATGAGATTCATATGCAAGGTCAATGTGCATGGAAATCGTTTGAACATCATCCAAATGTGGAAACTCAAAAACTCCATATAACGTCTTAGTGTGGCACTCAAAGCAATTGACTAAAATTTTGATCAACATCTTTGATGCAAAGTTAGGAGAATTCGTAAAAAACAAATGAGGAATGTCATCCAAAAAACATCATTATGTGTGCAAACCAACCATTGGAAAGAGAAATTGTTCGACATGTTGGATGCCACACAAAAATCATCTAGAGCAAAGATCATGGACGTATGTGTATCACGAGCGGATGCAAAAAAACATGTTTGCAAACAAACCATATCAAAGAGCAAGTGGTCCTTATGTTTGTTGCAACAACTATACGAGATACTTGGACGCTCTCATGACAATACATGCTCAAAATGGTATTATGATTGCACACAAAATATCAAAAAGAGAAATTGTTCAACATTTTTGTTGCAACATACAAAGCATAAATATCCAATAGCAAATAAACATGATTGTCACATGGTGAAATAATACCATTAACATGTTTGCAATCAACCCATAGGAAAGATCATTTTTTCAACATAAAAGATGCAAAGCATGCAAAAGGTATCAGAGTCGGGTTCGATCTTGAACTCACTTGGGGGATGCTCTCTAGAGCTCCTTTTGTCAACTCGTGCTCAACCGAGGTTGACATTGTAGTGTGGGTACCTACACACATCATAGATAAAAGGAAGAACATGTGTGCATGGTAGAGAAACACATTATCCATCATGATGTATCTCTTCTTGTGCACATCACCATTAATGTCAATTAAGTGTAAAATATATGCATGGTGAAAGGGCATGTATGCCCCCATGTGTGGTTTTTGTAATTAATGACAATCCCTATGGACTAATGTGCAAATTGAATTTCTCTTGTAGGTTTGTCCATTGGCATCGCTTGGACCATGTGTTGGGTTCAAGGATGAAAAATAAGAAGCAATGTCCAAGGGCTTTGTGCCTATTGGAATCAAGTAGAAGAAGAATAAGAAGATCAAGTATGTCTTGAAGAAGAAGATGGAGTTCCTCATGGCTATCTTCAAGACATCGTCAAGAATTGAAGGGCAAGCTCAAGATGCATCATCTTTAGAAGATCTCATGCTTGAAGCTTGCCATCCTCGGTGATCATGGTGTGATGAAGACAAGGTCAAAGAAGAGGTTTTCCCATGGAGTATGGGGGATCCATTCGCAAGTCTTCATCAAGAAAGAGCGAGAAAGAGCAATCAAGAAAGGAGTTCCATCTTGAGAAGGACAGGACGGTCTACATCAAGCTCAAGTGGGATGCTCAAGGCAAAGGTATGATCTTGATAGGGTTTCTATTTTACCGGTCTCTTGTAGTGTTCTTGTAGTGTTGGGAGACCGGGTTTAGGATAGATGGCCGTACTATCAAGAGGGGCTCTCGAGTGGGTGACTCGTTCGTATCTTTCGAAGAGAGCTCAAACCTTTGCATACATAGCATCATATTTCTTGGTTGTTGTTTGGTTCTTGTCCATGTGAGGATCTAGAGCTTGTGGTTATCTTCATAACAAGCTCCAGTTCATCAAAAATGGATTTCCCTTGCATATCCTATTGCGTTTTTGATCTTGCCGGTTTTTTCGGCTCCACACCCTGGGAGGTATCTCACATATATATATTCATGGTATTTTCTCCCTTGGTGATACCCAATATTTCGTTATCTTTCCAACAAAATTGGTTTCATCTCGTTTGGAGTTCGGTTGCAAAAGTTGTGGCAGTTCTAGTTCCGGAGTTTTTGCCTGGCCGGTAGTTCCGGCGGGCCACCGGTAGTACCGCTAGGGCAGTTTGCCACCAGTAGTACCGGTGTTAATTCCAGCCCAATTTCCGGTAACCCCGTTTTCGCTTCAGTATGCTCTCTGCCTGGTCTGCGCTATTTGACGGAACTTCGGTTGGAATCTTGGGCGGTAGTACCGGCCTAGGCGGTAGTACCGGTGACCCACCAGTAGTACCGGCCGGCCTCATTTTTGTGTTCATTCGCACCTCGTTTTTGGACCGTTGCTTGAGTGCCACCGGTAGTACCGGCCACCCACCGGTACTACCGGTCGTGCACGAATCTGTGGATAACCGGAAGATCGGGGAGCCCATTAAAAGAGCTCCCCTTTCCCCTTCGGCCCTAACTTGCTTTTTCTTGGTTCTTGCTCTCTCTCTCTCTCCTCCATTGTTGACCTTGAAGAGCTTGCCCTCTCCCCTTCTCCCTCCTATGATTCTTGCATCTTTTTGAGGGATTTGAGAGAGGAGATCTAGATCTACAACCCCCACCAAACCAAATCCCTTCTTTGTGAAGGAATCCTTGGGATCTAGATCTTGGAGAATTTTGTGTTCTCCTCTTGTGTTCTTCCTCTTATTCCCCCAATAGCTTTTGTAGCTTTGGTGGAATTTGAGAGAGAAGGACTTGCCTCTTACATTTGGTGTGTAGGTTTGAGTTCTCCTCGGAGATTCGGCAAGTTCAAGCCCTTGGGCTTGTTACTCTTGGGTTCTTGGAACCCTAGACGGTTGTGTGGTTGGATTGTTAGCATTTTGTGGCCTTGTTGCCTTTTGTGGCTTTATAGCCTTTGTGGCATTGTTGTTGGGAGCCTCCAATTGAGTTGTGGAGATTGCCCCAACCTTGTACGGATTCGGTGACCGCCCTCAAGTGTCCCATAGTGGAACATGAGTAGGCCTTTGTGGCAAGCTCACGGGAGAATAGGGTGAGCCTTTTGTGGCGTCGATAGGTTGCATGCCTTCGCATCTTGGGGTGAGGCCTTGTGTGGCATTGGGTGAGCATCGAGCCACCACACCTCGAGGTGAGCCACTTGTGGCATTCGAAGTACATTGCGCCCCCGCACCTCTCCAACGGAGACGTAGCTTCTTTGGAAGTGAACTTCAGGAAACAAATCATCGTCTCCGCGTCCATCGATTATCTCTCAACCGAGCCCTTTACTTATGCAATTTACATTGTGATAACCTACGTGCTTGAAGTATTTTATCTTGCTATCACCTTGTTGCTTGTCTTGCTTAGCATAGGTTGTTGGTGCACTTAGTGAACCTAGTGAATATAGGTTTTGGCTTGACAAATTAAACATTAAGTTTTATTCCGCATTTATTAGAGCCTAAGCCGTAATAATTTTAAAACGCCTATTAACCCCCCTCTAGGCGACGTCCATTTCCCTTTCACATGGTGAGTATGCAAGTGGGGAACATGCTTATCATGGCATTTACCAAAATCTCCAAAATTTGAGAAAGCTATGGGGGCCATCTCAATAGAAACCATATGAGAATTATTTTTGCAAGCAAAACAAGTGAAAGAGCAATCATCCATATTATTGCTAACAATGGGAGAAATTGTAAAACATCCATGAAAAAGCATGGTCCGAGATATACCGTTGTTAACATCATTGCAAGAAAAACATTGGAAAGATCAATTGTTCAACAAAGTGCAAGCAATAATATCATCAATGTAACGTTTAGAGCATAGCATGTTTATGGCGACATCATTACAATCAAATAATTTCACATGCTCAATATTATGCAAGGGCAAAGTATCACATGCAAATATCAATGAGTCATATGTAATGTCACAAATATCATCCATAACATGCCAATCATCACAAGTCATCATGTCCACTAGTGGGATCATGGCATCATCAACACCCTTATTTTTACCTTGTACATACCTCTCATATGAAGTGGGTGTTGTGGTAGTATTGACCTCCATGTGGGCAACTTATTCATCCAATATGGGGATGGCGTCATCTTCATCCACCATGTACGTCTTCTCGGTAGGAGGAATCATCATCTCCAAGCTTGACGCTTCTTGATCCATGGTACCTAGCACATCATGATAAACACACTAGAGGTAGAGGGTAAGTTGTTAGAAATCAAAATGGTCTCACATGACCTATCAACTACCACTCTCAACTCACTCGGTGTATCACTCATGCCCTCAAAGTGGAAGCACTCAATTTCACGTATTGTGGAGTCATTCATCTCACTCTTGTTCTCACTCAAGTGGGATAAGTGGCTCTCATACTCACATGGTATTTGTACCACATCATGACTCAAGTATATTGGGACAGTCTCGGATCTCTCAACTACATGCGCCTCCTTTGGTGAAGGGAAATTCCCATGCTCACCATTTTCAACCTTGTCGCCTTCAAAGTTGGATGCCATAAGATGGTCATCACTCGACTCCATGGTCGAAGGGAAAATCCCATGCTCGACCGTCATGTCATCATCTTGTAGTCGTGGTGGAAGTAGGCTCATGTTGTTGTCAAGAGCGGTGCTCGGATTGAATTCATCACATATGTGTCCTTGTCTTCCTCCATCTTGAAGTGTAGACTCTTGACTTGGTGCTTTCTCATCCTCTTCCATGACCACCTTGTCTGGTGTACACATCCTCTTGACATACTCGTCCAACTTGGCGAAGTAGAGGTATTGGTCCTTGACATGGGTATGATTACTCGGGTGCTTATGTTTGATTACCCTAGTTACATGAATGTTCATGGCCCATGAAGACCAATAAGAAGGCCCAGGAAGCATCTGACAGAAGACATAGTTTTGCTAGATGAGGAAATAAAAAAGGCATTGTATTGAGTTGTAATCAAAAGTCTGTAACCTATCTGTATACGGCCTTGGGACCAAGCCTATTATATATAGGCTGGGAGGAGCCAGCGGAGAGGTACCAAAAAAGCCTTGAGCGGTCTGTAATCGATTGGATCATAAGCAATCAGACGACTTTGACACCCTTGTTTGTCTGATCAGTCGACGAAATCCCCAGCGTTCTCTTTTCCTCGAAACCCTAAGTCCATAACCATGGGCATTTCCGAGGTTACCCCTCGTCATGGATTCGGTGGACCCCTTTTCATCAAGGAACAATCCGATGGAAGCGGCACCACGCCCGCCCACCCCTATGTCGGTTCCCATCGACTTCAATGACGGATCCGATCTTATCATTGGAAGATTCCACTTTCACGTAAAGGAACCCGAAGAACCACACCTATCGGCTCCAATTTCGTCGGGACCCGGTCGAAAAAGTTGCGCAATACATGCATCTTCTGTCAGATCATCTGCAAAATCTGCGCTGGAGCCAGCAAACAGCAAAGAAAACTCTAGAGAATCGGCATATCTAGGGGATCTTGACGATCTTTATGATGGTCTCTTCCTCGGATCGGACTCCCAGCCAATGACACCACATGGAGCAAGCCCAGTAAACACGGAACCCGAAAAAAGCAGCAAAGTATCGACTTCGGAATTAGGATGGCTGAAATCTATCCAGAACAGAAACTGCTGGACTTCACTGATCCTCCAAACAGTGTCTCCCTCGGATCCGACGACAACGTCACTAGTTCATACATAATGCACCACCAAGTGTGCGTAATTATCGGGGACTCCTTAACTCAGTGCGACTCCAACGGTAACCCCATCCTTGATCCCAATGATATTTTATCAGATGACAATGCAGGAGACCACGAAAACGAAGGAGATCCGACAAACAACCGCATAACCCAAGGAGGAGGAGAATCACGTGGAGGTGAGTGGCAAACCCTCCGGCTATCAGTCGAAGCATGGCAAAAAGCAAGGGACACAGTATCGCGTGTGGTCCTAATGAAAACTTTAGCCACACGTGAAGAATTAATGGCCTATCAATACCTGTTACATCACAAGAAAAAGGATCTACTAAGGATGCAGAGGCAACTCGATGAAAGAAAAAGGCTAGCTAACGAATCTAGTCTTCGGTGGGCTCAGCTAAGTTCTACCCGAGGATCAGGCAGTGTAACTGGAGGAGCACAACCAAGGAGAGGGGCCTCATGACTACAGAACATTCCTGAAGCCAAAATAAATGCACTGACCCAAGATCTTGATTTATCATTTATGTCAGTAGATCCAACGAGACACATCATGGCAAAAATAGCAAAAGACGCAATTGTAGCTATGAAAACATACCTGATTACAACTCAAACCACACCTGACGATCCTCGTGTGTCTCTCCATCACTCTACTCTCATGAACCTCAGCATGGTGGGTGCGTCTCTTGTGCAAGAAGAACAAGGAAACACACGACAGCCTGACAGATCCCCACATCGTCGGAACATCCCTCGACAGGTGGGACACACCCGACAATCGCGGTTGCCACATCGGGTGCACTTTTCGAGTTCTAAGCCACAAAATGGCACAAGAGATGACATCACACAACGTAGGATTGACAGATCCAGGGAAGAATGCAGCAGCCAAAGATACTACAATGGTGAAAGTGAGGACAAGTACAGATTATGTGGAGCCAGTTGCTTTACTCGACGGGTTTGCAAGACTTTGGTAACTAAGGATTTCAAACTCTCCCATGACCGCCAGAAGTATGACGGCCTCTAGGAACCCGAAGTTTGGTTGGCAGATTATCTGGCTACCATCAAACTACAGGGTGGCTCCAAGGCCACCGCAATGCAAAGCCTATAGCTGCACCTAGGCGGCGCTGCCCGATCCTGGCTAAGGCAATTACCTGAAGAATCCATCAGCAGCTAGAACAATCTAGAAGACAAGTTCATCCGAAATTTCCACTCCATGTTCAAGTGGCATGCATACCTAGAGAAATTGCGAGCGTGCAAACAAAAATCCGGAAAATCAATACGAGCCTTCATCCAACGGTGAAACATCAAAAAAAAATCGGCTGAAGCTATATCCGATGAAAGGGCAATTGACGCCTTCAATGATGACCTTCGTCGACGAGAGTTCATAGAAGAGATGGGACAGGTCAAGCCCAAAAAAATTTCACAGCTGATGGATATGGAAAATCGCTAGGCTGATGGAGAAGACGCAGTACACAACAAGAGAGCATGTTCACCCGAAGAAGACCAGGATAGGCGCATCAACGATAGGAGATGATGAAGAAATGACGGATACAGCGTACCAAGATACGTGGCAGCTGGTTTCTCAGGAGAGGAACCCTAAACCCTAAACCCTAAATGATCACAACAATGGATACTGTAGCAACAAAGACGACGCTGGGGGAAGCCAACCAACACCGTTATACCAGCCAAGAGCTTGGGACCCACCAATGTCCGCAATGCAAATGCTGGAAGGACCCTGCAACATGCACGTCTACGTCGATTCAACATGCAAAAGGCGATCAAACCACCTCATGAAGGATTTCCAAATGTTTTTAAAGATGCAGGAACTATGCCATGCAAAAGAAACTGAGGCAGCAAGCTGAGGATATGCCACCGCACCTGGAGCTTTAGCCATTGGTGCACCGCTTCTGCCGCCAGTACATCCGCCAGCGGGACAACCGCAAAACACAACAAATCAGGAAGCCGAATACCCAAGGTCTAAGGGTGCAATCTCGATGATTCAGAAAGGGCGACCGTCTAATAGGACCCAAAAGCTGATCACAAGATAAGTAAATATGGAAGTAACGGCACCACCACCTACACCCGAATATCTCCACTGATCATAGCAAGAAATCATGTTCAGCAGAGCTGATAACCCGCTTTGGGTGCCACGCGGGGCCAGTCAGCTTTAATAGTGGAGGCAAAAATTGGCGGATTTGATATGAGCAAGGTTTTCTTAGACGCAGGAAGCAACATCAATTTAATTTATGCCAAAACCCTGTGGGCTATGAATTGGTCTCTGACAAATCTAGCACCCACGTATACAACTTTCCACGTGATAGTTCCGGGCAAAGCCAAAATTCCTCTAGGCAAAGTCTATCTCGATGTAGTCTTCGGATCAAGGAACAACTTCAGGCGTGAAAAACTTGAATTTGAAATCATGGACTGGCCATCACAATACCACGTGATCCTGGGACGCCTAGCTTTCGCCAGGTTCATGGCAGTACCCCATTATGCATACCTGGTACTAAGTATGCCAGCCCCCAATGGAATTATAACCGTGAGCAGAAGCTTCACTCTTTCGGATAATTGTGACCGACAGTTCAACAAAATATCAGAATCTTTCGGGATGGAGGCATGATTTGGCCAGCTGAAAATTGCAGACACATAGCCATTACCCGAAGGACATGTCCCCATCGACCAAACTCCAGAAAATCAGGTGTACCGCGCAAACCTAAAGGCGACCTATCCGGCCTCCAACATTGGTACCGCATAGGAAGGCGCGTTCGTTGGTTTCCCCCGTGAGAATTGGGAGACTCTTTGGAGTCAATCAATATACAAGAAGTCCCCAAGGAACCCGACGAGCACTCAGTTAAATTACATGCAGCCGCCAATGAATGGTCCACCCGAAAAATCAAGGCCACTAGAAAACAGGCCCCTCGCCTCACCAACTCATGGCACATCACAGAGATAACAAAAGCAACATGAGTGGCTAACCTAGTACTCATCCTGAAGAAAATCACAGGACTTCATGTGTGCATTGACTTTCCAATCCGAAGCGATCAAGAAGAACACACCCCTTTCTCTCTGGTCCACCGTTCATAAGCCGTGCCTCTAGTCGAAAGTCTAGAAAATACCCCTTGAATCATCACGATCAATGGAACAAATGAGAAGACAACAAAGGAGTACCTCGAACTAGAAAGCGTGGATATTAGAATTCCCCTTTTTTATTTTAAGAATTTTATATTCAATAAGGCCAACGGCCAAGCGAGCATGCCAAAATATGTACCCCCTATGATTTGACGATAAATAAAGACAAGTTCCCAAAACTGGGTCTCAAGCTTTCTTCCGTTCTATTTTATTCATCAAACCGATACTCGGGGGCTATTTCAACCAATAACTGGTCATCAACCCACCCGATACTCGGGGGCTTCGCCAAGAATACCATATCAAAATCCCTGGCTTCAATACAATGCACTTTTGACCTGAATAGCTGACTCAACCCCTAGTCATCAGGCAAACGAAAAGGTCTCGCGCGATAATCAAAAACTCGTATAAATTTACGACCTTTTTACTAAAAAACAAAGGAACCATACATTACTTAGTGAATACAAATATACATAATGTACATGCAAGGAACATTCAGATGGCGAAATTTAGGAAGAACTCTTCGTCTTCCTCTAGGAACCTCTAGACAATCCTGATGGCAGGCCTGTTAGCAGCCGTGTAATGAGGCGCCAAACTAACCAGCCCACCGCCAGGAGGGGAGGGAAGTCCCAACTACATGGCATCTAAATCCAATAGAGGATGGTGCACATGCACCCAGGAAAGCGCAAGTTTAGCACCCAGCACAAGCTGTAGCTTCACAAAGTGACGAATCCTTTCACCTTGCCTAAACTACGCCATTAGATCAGCCAGGCTCTAGGGCCGAGGATCCCGGGGAAACATAGCATTATACACAATAGCCAAGGACCTATGGTAGCACTCGACGAATTGTTCCATCTCTGATACACGATCCTGCAGCAAGGCCACCGCATACGCATGGCGGTGATCAGTCCATCAGTGCCTTTTGATGCGGCCACTAGAGCATTCATTCCACTGCGTGGACATTGGTTTTCCTCCCTATCGCACAGTCAAATACCTAGAGAAAAATAAGAAGATCAATTCCCATGACTAAGCAACAAAAACTCGGGAGCGTTGTGGAAAACTTACATAACATCTTTCCGCTTCCCTGTAAATTTCCTCCAAGAAATACGATTCACGACCTAGGGCCTCGCGCATCTTTGACTGAGACACATCTACCATCACTTGTACAACCCGAAGATTACCCTCGAGCCTCTTCACATGTTCAATCTTTTCCGGATATAATGGCGAATCGATCACGCAAACAATGGCAGTTTCGGATGTGCCCACCCCAGATGAAGATGGATGTGCATCCAAAGCCTAAGTAGACCAAGATGGAGCTGACGAGTCATAGAATATCTGGCAGAGCAGACAAAAAATACAGGAGTTTCAGTACACAAAAGGCAATTTGCATACACAATAAACAAATACACCAAATCCTTCTCGACAAAAGGAGTGATTAGACAAAAGGAGCCAAGTTCATTAAGGAGTAGAATAAAACAGAGGCCCCTACGACTACAACTAAATTACGTGGCAGTTTTCTTCACAGACAAAGTGGCACTAGCAGATGGAGCGTCATCCGAAGAAGGGATAATTGGGGCGGCACTTAATGAAGGAGCGCCGGCTGACAAATGGGCAGTTGATTTTTTGGACCAGCACCTATGCTCAGGAGCAACCGAGAATATTTCTTGGCCTTCTTAATGAAAAGTTTTAAGTCAACTACTTGGCCATCATTGGTGACTGAAACAGATGAGCTAACCTTCTGCTGTAGAGCTCAGCCATCTGACACACCTAAACCCCTAGCCGGTATAACCTCACTACAAGGTTATAGCTTCTAGGGTGAGCATGCGTCAGCACGGTAATCGCGCCTTGGCGTACAAAAGTGAGTATGTACGCCGACGACATACAAGCCACATATCAGAGCACGCCATGTACAAAGAAAGGAAATATAGTCAACAAGATCCAAATATATATAGATAGGTAGCACACGGAGGACAGAGGTCCCAACAATACATCATACAACAAACGAAAAACGTGATATAACATCCGAGTACGGATAAGACCCAAATTGGCATAAGATGCCTAGAAATAAGCAAGTGAGCTCCATGCCCACACGTCTCAGGACTTCCTGGTACGATCCCAACAAATCATGGCGGACGTCAGAACGGGCAAACATGTGCATCTCGGATCAACACGTACCTGTATAGTGGGAATGAATCCAAAAGTGAAAAGAACAAACAAGAAAAGAAAGAGCGTCATTACTAAGGCCAGCACATGGTGAGTCTAGAATTCAGCGGTCCTCGCCAACCAAGGTATGGTGGGGTTTAGCGGTAGCGAAGATTGCACTAACTAACTTATAGAGACACACTACAACTTCAGCTATTAGAGCGAGATAAGAGAGTGTTAACCGGTAGCAGTAAAATAACTCTAGGTATAACCCATCTGAGGTTTTCCCCATGAAAACCAGTCAAGGAAGTAGTCCGATGGAACACACACGTTGCAATTTTATTTATCCAATTGTTTAGTTGATAAGGCTAATTACTAGTCATATTATTAGAGCAAGGCATTAGTGGCGTTGTCTATGATCATGACACTGTACTCCTGAGGCATCCATAACCGTGTACACTCGGCTTCTTGAAAATATTTACCCTGCAGGGGTGCACAACTGTACCCAAACGCATGTTCAACCATTCAAGCACTAAAATGCAAATATATGTGCCTTCCAAGTCTCATAACAAGAACTGTCCCATAACTACGCGCATATCCAGAGGTATCACCTACTATATTGACCCAACCAGGAGGTACGACGATTCTCAAGGGTGGTACATCGTTTGCGACCACGGTCGAGAAGGATCAGAGCTCCACTATGGAAGATGACCTCTCCGCCGAACCGCGTTTATGTATGTAATGCCGCGACAATCCACCAAAATCAAGTCCGAAGACATATTCAACTCTCCCATGTCCGAGGACATATTATGCGTATGCACCAAATAAAAAACCAATTTGTGACCCTCTGGATAAACGAATAGCGCCGGTAGTTGAGGGGGGATCCTAGGGGCCCCCATGTTTGGTTAGCGCGATTAACTCAGAATTGGTATCGTAGAACGAACGGTTCCTATGTCGACTCAAGCAGTCCCTAAAGGTGGTTGCTACCGGGGCCTTATCATTAGGTGAAGCCATAACCAACAACATCAGGTTTATATTCGTATCACCAACAATATCCAGATATCAAGTTCCACCTATACGAGAGCAGTACTAAGCATGCCTAAGACTCGCAAGGGAAAATCTAGCTAATCAAACAAGGCAATAGGATAACCAAGGCAGTATTGTAGGGAAGGTAAAATAAAGGTGTGATACTAAAGCATCGAAAATACGTATAGCAATTGATCAACAAAAGGAAGTAAAGACTATAAATACAAAATAGGTAGAAGGAAGTGAGATGCTCGCCTGACTGATCAAAGGACGAAGGATAAGGACCAAATGCCATACATAAAAGGAAATAACTTAATCAACACAAGATCGACACAATCCAAACAATAACGTAGCATGGCAATATATGATGCAATATGTTTAATGAGTCAAGATTAAGTGGTCGAGGGATAAGAGCACAGTGGTAAAAGTAAACCGGCCACATGTTACTTAGGGGTTCGAGTGCGAATTTAATTAGGGTTCGATGATGCATGATGCAAAATAGTAAATAGATACCACGGTTAGATTCGTATTGTTGAGCTGGTTGATTTAGACATATCATTTGTCAAATTTGGAGTTACGGATTAAAAGTTATTAAATTACAATTTTATGGTGAAAAGGGCAAAAATGTTAATAGTTACGGGTGTTTCTGCAAAATTTCACTTAAGCCATTTTATTTATCTCGGAAAAATAATTACTTTTTATTTTGAAAATACTTGCAAATTCGAATTCGTTTGGCAGTTTTTTGGAATTTGAGTGAATTTACATTAATTAAATTAGCAATAAAAGAAAAAGGAAGGTGGGCTGCTGTGGAGAAGTGGACCGGCGACGCGAACTATCTGCTGCACGCGTGCGTTGGAACCAAGATGGGTCGGTCCGAGATAGGTCAAGGAGGAGGGCTATGGGTTGAGCAACAAAACTAGCCAGGGACCTTTTTACAAAAGCGTCAAAACAGGTGTTAGTATGGATTTCGGATCTGGAATTTTGGCAGCAAAACGGCCTGAGTTTAACTAAAGATGACGACGAATCTGGGATGATTTTGAAGATGTCATAAAAACGAAAGTTGTAGATATTGCAAATATCTACAACTTTGCTGAAGGAAGGTTTTCCAAATAGAGAACGTACGCGCTGGAAAACATTGATGAACAGGGCGGATTCAGATTTTGAGCGAAAAACGCAGAAAAAGTCTCCCGAATGCAGGTCAATATTCCGACAAAAGTTGACAGAATTTGGAGACGACGCAAACATGAAAA